>OY728138.1:917463131-918088131 GCA_963277665.1 Viscum album | reverse complement strand
CCTCTAATTTTAAGAAAACATGGAATGTTTTCCTCAACCCACACACCATGTACTTGGGTTTTATAAACCAGATACCACTAAAAACCCACCTAAATCATCATTTTCTCATTGTAACCACAGAAACCCCCCATAGAGTTCTTAGAAATCATAATAAGTCATTAAATGTTATAAACAAGTAATCATTGTTGATTATAAAAAACAATCAAAATTGGGATACCTCATGTCATAAACCCTGATGAATTGGGTCTAAATCAACTCTTAAAAATTGTTTCACCTTGATCTTATAATTATCTATGAAGTGGAAGACGTCTGGAGGAACCTCATTCTCTACCCCCACTTAGTCTATTTGTCTTACTAGAGGGAGGATCCCACCCTATTTTTCTATGTGCTGCAATCCACAAATGAGGGGGGTGTTATCAATTTTAGATAATTAATAAATTAACTAATTAATTAACCCCATTAACATCTAACCCGAGTCTAAGAAAAAAAAGATATTTTTCACCTTCCATAAGAAAACCCCACATTCTAGACTAAGCTATAGAGTTAGAATTCTAATATAACTCTCCATTATAAAGATATAGCCACCGAAGACCGCCGAACTAATTTAGTACTTAATTAATTAAATTTTAATTATTTTTATGAATGAACTTCTTGTAATTCCACAAAAATCATTTCATAGGGTAAAATCCTATTTTGGGATGAATAGAGATGTCAAAAAAATTATCCAAGAACAACAGCTATGGTGATGTAGACCATTTTTACCCCTTAGAACCAACCGAATGTAAAAATTCAAATTTACTCTCAAATTAAAAATAAATAAAAATATATGGGTACCTGTAAACGCCCCACCATTACCCTTCTCATCCATGAAAAAACACTTTGTTCTTCCAGCGACACATCTCAACCCACATTAGTCATAAACTCAAGCTCAAGTCATTTAATTATACGTGAATATTACAATGTATTTTATCTACATTACATTAATTATAAGGCATACAAGACACCAAAGGCCAAGCCAGCACATTCCACCATCAACAAACCAGAGGTAATGTGAATAACAACACTCATTCATGCCAATACAACACATCATAATTTAAAATACATCATTGTTATCTTGTTTATCCTCACAAAAAAACTCATCCCACATCTACCAATTCTAATACACAATACATCGCATCATCAATGCTAAATTTAAAAACACATCCTTAGGGTTCCACAACTCTCTTTTATATGGTCCTCATTATATCCTCAACCCATTATACACAAGGGTCACATCACTACGAACAGTCTCATTCTCCTCACCAGAGGATTATCCTTATCGCCACCTCACAACCAAACAAATCTCCCCTGGTCGATGCCCCAATAGAAACCAAACAATGGAACAAGAAATCACAATCTCATTTCAACCATAGTAAAAAAAACATCTATTATTGGTCATTCTTAATATCTGAGGACAACATGCATGGTATTCATTGATATCTGATCTTTCATAGGAACCTCACCCCCATAAATATTATGTTGTGATCCCCAGCATAAGGCTATAGAAACACTACTCTAGGAGCACAACCTCCCATTTGTACCCTTATCATCTAAAGGACACATCTCTATATCAAGGAATAAATTTTGTTCTCTTTTATCATACTTGTGACGTTGTTAAGATATTGGGAATGATCATCTATAAAAATTGTGTTTACCATGATTTTGATGATGAATACCCCCACAACATCATACATCCTCGAACATTATTTTTCATCCCAAGGGCCTCATGTCACCATGACCCCATTCCTTTGCATTCACCAACATCATTTCTCATCCAACTCAAAACTACAAGACAATAATAAGAACCTTGGATATATACTCCTGTAAAGTATGATCCACAAGATAAATGATATATTACATCATCATTGATCGTGTTTCCTAGATTACACCATCAAAAAATAAATACAAGACCTTGTGTAACCTAGGCACAAATCCAGCACTGACTCCCATGAGTCACCTATCATGAAACCCATCTTAGAAGCCCAAACCATACTACATGAGCACTTAATATTCCACCAATACAACTCAATGGCACCAGGCTTAGCTTTCATTCCCAGCCACTTCACTGACAAGGAACCTAATCAATCTATCTCCACTTGAACCCATAAACATGTAGTAAACATGGGTACAAAAGTGTAACATCTCAAAACAAAACCTTCCAATTATCCAAAATGTCAAACCCAACTACACCATTCCAAAAACATTGGTTAAAAGTCTAAAAATATACATTTTTCTCTCAAATACCTATAAATTACTCATATCACAGTCGATCTCGTTCATATGTCACCCTAATATTCAAATGGAACTGAAACTGTTATCTATTTTAACATAAATAGGACACTAGGAACTCCCGCCTAGCCTAACATATCATGTCTCACTTCAAGACACTAGGTCCATCCACTTAGTCCAGTACCAACTCACAGAAGGTTATAACTCATGGGATTCCATCATGCACCTGTATCATCAGAAAACTATATCAACATGATAAAAACCAATCCTATAGGATCCCACACAATAAAGGCCTCATCTACCAATGAACTACCCATAACCATGGTGTCTATCCTCTCTGAAAAAATACACATCACATCACTCCCTAGAGGACTGAGGTATGTAATCATGCTCAAATAAAATCATAAAAAGGTCTCCAAAACCCAATAAATATACCATACTAACAAACTAGGGTAACTACAGAAACCATTCATGAGAACCACACATGTGTCGACGTGAAAACTATCCCACCATTGATACACATAACCTACAATTAGAATGAAATAAAAAAAATTCACAAACTAAAATGCATATAACATATGGATCCTACATGTCTACCATAATTCATGGGACATCTCTTTCCTCTGTAGACCAAGTGTCAAAACCAACTAACAATCCACTTTCCAATAGGAATAGAACCTCAAATCCATAATAAAACATAAAAATCAAAAAACATACACATCACTCAAATTGGGGATCCCATACAACTACAACATCACACATCAAGGACATCAATCACAGTCCCTAGTAACCTAGACATCATACAAGAAAAGGTGTTTATGATGCACCATCCAATATCCCTTACAATCTCTAACACATTCCAATATCTTTAGTCTACCAACCACCAAATAACTGGACAACATGAAAGTAACTCCATTAAACCCACTTTTTAATGTTCGAACCGAGATTCCACTAAAACTGATATGTCGTGCCTATTCACTATAAGACCGCAAGTATGTATCCTCGTATGTGAGATGATATTGACTAGAAGTGTTGGTATAAGGTGGAACTATATGGAGACTATACCCCTATATCAGAGTGAAAATCCATTAGCAAATAACCTAAAAACATACACATCATAGAATGTTGAAGAAAAAACAACCTAAAACTCAATTATACTATAATAAAATTTTAAATAGTAAAGGCTTGAACATCCATTCCATATATACATAAATGAACTCCAACTAGGAAATAAAATATTAAAAAGCAAAAAACTGAAAATTTAATAAAAAACATTGAAACCATCATAGAACCACAACACAAACCTAGTCTCCAATACCATGTCATGATGGTCCACTCGAACCAGTTTATATCACACGAGCATCCCACATAAACATGCCACATATGGCCTATGCCCTATCCATTTTCCTTATATTCTAAATTTATTGGAATACATAAGGTTGGAACTCACTTCTTGGTTCATGTATAGGGGATGGTAAATAAATATCAATAGGACACCCCCAATAGTAAACCAATAAATTTAATCCATTAGTGCATGCTTAAGAAATAGGATTATTCAATCAAAACAATAACTGAAAATAAAATAAAATAAATTTAGATCCTTTGGTCTAATAACTTGATCGATCATACCTAGTTCATCAAATTTCAGTAGTGTCTTTGATCACCTCTGAATGACTGTGTATCCCAAATAACATGCATCCTTTATATCAATGTTAGCCACAACCAAACTAGAAAAAATTCATGGAAACCAACCTATAATAGTCATAAAATTAGATATAAAAATCTATGTTATCTAATAAGAAGTTATCATGACCCAAAAAATTCTCATACGTGGCACCTCAACACATTTGTACATATTACACCAAAAAATTATGACCAATCCAAAACCATCTGTCTAGAATCATTCACATGAATATAAACTATTTTTTTTTCATTTGCCCAAATGTATACAACATATCAAAAAATCATTATTGGATCATCATTTCTTAGAATATACCACATATAAAATAAATTTTTATGAGAGCCTAATACTATCACCTAAAATATATATTATGTAAAGAATTCCCTAATATTTAGTCCAAAACCAAACCCATATAAAAAATAATCAATTTGGGAGCCTCGGTCTTGGACCTAATCCATTGATTCAGAACCTCTAAAATGTTTCTAGGGAATAGGAGAGGAGAAATTGGCAGGGGTTGGCCGATCTTGAAGGCTCAATGTGGTGTGAGGAAGATAGGGAGGAGGTGCCCTTTTATAAGGGAGGTGAGGGGAACCTTTGGAATAACTAAAAATATTATTTTATTATAAAGTCATATTCAGTTTTTAATAGATAAAAATTGATTTATTTAGAAGCTAAGGTGGGGATGGGTCGAAATCCTCTCATCCAATAGAATTTAGACAAGTCTAGGTTTCTATTTTAAACTTATCAATTAGATTTAACTTTAAGTTAAATAATTTTACTCTTACCTTGTCTTCTTGTTTTCTTACACTATAAGGTTAACAAACTTACTATAACAAGCCAAAAGAACCCCAATTTGTTTATTATTTATATATATAAACATATCTTAGTAATTTGGCCGTTCATTATATTTTTATGAACAAAATATCAATTTAAAATATAATAATTTTTTTAAAAACTATTTTATGTCAATTTTGACACTATTTGGTAATTGATTTTTGTGAAAATCATAAAAGAATTATTAGTTCGAACGAAGTTAATTAAATAAATAATAACATGTAATATTAACCTATAAAATTAGTATAATTCATAAAAAGTTTCAAATTACATTTATTTGGGTATTTATAACATCAATTATGTCAATGATTCATTAATAATATATTTACTGCATCATCATTGTGTCATAAATAAATTAAATAATAAAATGTCTAAAAATTACAAATAAAATAACATTACGTAGGAAATGTTTTTAGATTTATAATTTATATTTATAGTCGAATTTTTCTTATGTATAACCTTATATTAAAAATGATTTCCTTATTAAACTTTGATTTTAACTATTTTACCCCTTCTTTAAATAAATTAATAATAAATGTCCTAATATAATCTAAGTGGGCCTAAATGGTCATATCATATTCCTAAGGTTGTTTTTGGTAGAATTACACTTATCCAATAGAATTATGACATGTGTTAGGGTAATAATAATATCATTATTACCCTTTATTACCCTATTTACTTTTAACCCTACTAAAAAAGTAAAAAGTTGCCATTCACCAAAAACTATTTTTATCTCATTAAACAACATTTTAATTACTGACATCAACCTTGTCTCTCGGATTTTTGAAATTCCACTCACAGAAGCGGTAAAATTATGTCTTTTGTGAATTTCGAAATTCTCATAGGAGGTGTGTAAAAGACGGTCAGAAGTTCAATAAAATTTTTATATTTCTAAAATTATTATAAAATGAATCTAATGAATTACATTGAACTTATATAGGTATTATGTGTCAATTTTAACCTAAAATAAATTTAAATAGAATAAATAATTATTTAAATAAAAAGTCGGTTTTTAAATAGTAACCAAGTGTTTTCACTATTCATCAAAAATTGAAAGTTTTCAGAAATATACCAAAATTTTACCCTAGGCTACTTTTGATATTCCGAATCCAAAAATGAAGTCCATTTTGAATGATGAAATTTACAAAATTTCAAAAAGTGGTTATTACTATACATAACGCATTGTTTTAATAATATTCTAATAGCATATTGTTGTTTAGTAAAACTCGGTATTGTGTACAACACATGCTATTGTGGAAGGTTGTGCTTGCGTGTAACGCAAGCCAAGTCAGGGATTTGTGTTGTGAAATCTCCTTTTGGTGTAGTGTACAACACAATACATTAATAAAATTAAAAAGAATATTTTTCGTAAAATTTTTGGGTGTTACACTCAGTGATAGTCATGAAAACTGTTTGATTTTTTATTTCCTAATATTTAATTCCAATGGTCATATTTTATTAATTCAATGCACCTGCTATTAATTAATGTTGGTTTTTGGATATCAAGGAACATTACCTCATACCTTTAAAAGGTAATCATTCAATTTTCCGGATCTCAAGGAATAAAAAAGAAGACTGATCTGCAGACAAAAGGATACATAAAACAATTACACAAACAGAGACAGATAGGAAGAGGAGGGCATACGTCTGTGAGAAGGACGATGAAACAGAAGAAGAACTTGAAGAACACATGTGAAAACTAGAAAGATTCAAGATGATCTTTCACATGGAACAAACACTAAAGCCTAGTTGATGTGACTCCTGAACATCATATGCACAAGGCTGAATAACTGTAGGTGAGAAGAACAATGACACTCTATTTTGTTTCATCCTTACCAGAAAAAACTCAAATAAAATTTGCAACATAAAAATGATTCTAGAGATCATCTAAAATCACTTAGAGAATTCTAAATTCATTATCCATTTACTTTCTCTGTAGTGAAACATTGATTAACATTTTCAGTAGTGTGTGTGCATCTGTCTATTTAGACACACACTGAATCATGGGAAGAACTGGAGGATACTAAATCCCCTAACAAAACTTTTTGAACCTTATTTTATCTAACTGTTTATTGTGGAAGAGGTCAAGGGTGACCTAGACAGCATGTGTGCTGTTGTTTAGTTTTACCATGTTGAACTGTGGAAGAGGTCTGTGGACAAGAATAGTCTGAGTACTGTTGTAAAACCCTTGTTCCAGGGTGTGGTTCATAGTTTATGTAAACTGTTTGAGAGGACTAAGTCTCATCTTGATAATGATCCTCTTGTTTTAAAACTGTTGTGCATTTTTCCTTTGTTAAATCTATTTTTAATATTCCGCTACTATATACATTAAATAAAAAATGTTTTAAAGTAACTTTGATAGTTGAACTAGCAAGTGTTTTTAATTATTGTAAACCAGTATTTTTGTTTCAAAAGCTAACTTAATCTTCAGATTAAGTACTATGAGAAGTAATCATTCATTGAAAAACAGATTGAACATTTACAATCTTTATAAATTCACTAATATTTGACTTGTTTTATGAATTGGGGGATTTAAATACAAATATTTTAAAAAGAAATTTTTAATTCGAACTCGAATCACCCCCCCCCCCTCTTGAGATTCCACTACAACCAACATGGTCAAGTTCCAAATATATAAAAGGGAGACCATTATCCTCCAAAATTACATCAACAAATCATTTCATTTTTCTTCAATAATAACTTTTATTGTGTCATTTATTTCAACACTTGGAGAATCTTCACATTCCTATAATACATTAAATTAATTCATTATTCTTATTTAATGGAATGTTGGATTTATAATCATCATTCCTATACGGTATTTATAAGAGACCATATTTCCTTTTTTTAATGTGTCTAGAAACTCATCAATGATATGATTATTAATCATATAATGAGATATATGATTAGTCATAAACACAAGGTTAAACATTCCACATTTTACTTAACATTTATTATCATGAGGAAAATAATTCCATTGACCATCTTAATTAACATTTACATGACACCTTCAGCTTCCATACATTAACAAAAATCTATATTCAATGTTTGAGAAATAATAAACATAGTGGTAAACCACATATTCATGAAAAATAATATATCTTATATCTAAATTTTCACATCTTATTCTATAAATCCTTTTGTTTAAACTTGTTTAATCAATATCATTATCAAAACATTAGTATTATACCTTATTCATGGACTTATCTCTATAGTTATATCTAAATATATCTCATACTATTTTATAATGGTTCTCTAAACCTTTCTATGATACTGATTTTTGGGACACATACATTCCATGAATATATATTTCATCTTTTTAGTTGAATATTAATTACATTTAAAATAGATTCCCAGTAGAATCATATACCACATGTTCCTTAAACAATGAAAAAAACAATGGTTCATAAAATTTCTAAATCATATTCCAATATTTTCTTCATAACTAGGAACCTTCCTAGTAATAACATACTTAGTACATTTAATCACAACCAATATGAATGAAACATAAAAAAGGGTGAACTCAAATTCCCAATTGGGATAAGAAAAGGAGATATTAATGATCACATTAGAATAATCATGAACATAAAGGTATGATAACATGATTAAAACATTTAAAACCATACCTATGATAAATTTGATCACAATCTTGTTCCTTGGAATAAAAAATTAATGTTCATAAGACCTGAATAATAAAAAATCAAAGAAAAATATCCATAAGATCATATCATTGGAATAATAAATATGTTTATGGATTAAAATTATGTATTAAAAATATACTTTGTAGTATAGAATCATTTCCAAGGCTATTTAAGAGAAACTGGTTCACTCCCAAAACAATTATTGTAGTAAAGGATCACTCACAATAATATAACGATAGACAAAATCACTTAGAAAACTAGTTTACTCAATATTGCGGTATTTTTTATCACATGAGTTGTCAATTTTCACCCAATGCATTGAAGGTTGATATAAGTCCCACTCATTATATAATGAAAATCATACATAATTGTAGAGACCCGAAGATTGATGTACATGGAAATTACATTACTTTTGCGGAATACTTAGAACATAACAAAAACACACACACAAGGATCGTAATAGATTAGTGTCTTTGAAAACGTGGAATAAAATCTTCTGATCGTGGCGAAAGATCTTCAGCATATCCCATAAAGATCTTCCCTTTTTTTACCTAAAACCTTTCTTTATATCCTGGGGAAAATAAAACATAAAAGGGTGAGCTCAAATGCTCAGTAAGGGTAAACAAAAGAAATATCAATCACATCATATACATAAGCACATAACTTTTGGAAATCTTAACCTGTAAAAGAGATCATAATTTCATAACCAGGGATAACTCATGGAAGTGAAATGTAATCACAATAATCATAACGTAAAACATTAAACTTTGTGGCATGCACACATAATCATAGAGAATCATTTCTTGTTAGTCAAGACTCATTTCCAAGACTATCTTAGTGGACAAAGTCCCTTTCTGAACCGAGTCACCCTCATTTCAGTCCTGTTTCACTGAACCGGTATAACCTACCATTCCAGTAATGTCTATCTCATGAGATATAAAATCTTTACCCAATGCACTGGAGGGAGATATAGGTCCCACCCATCTCATAATGATACCATTCTTAGGTGTGCCACAAAATCATAAATCATACATCATTGCATAACCCATGTAATACAAATGGGAATCTTAAACATCATGTCATCATAAAAAAATTCATATAAGATAAAGGAATTCATAAAAATAATTCCATCACAACATAATCAAATCAATTTAATAATAGGGATAAAAACATAACCCTTTATTATCTTAGATGGAAAATAATTTTGATAAAACAATTGAACTTCATTGTTGAGGAAAATATCCTTTCTACTTCAAAAACATTTTTCCTTTCTTAACATGTCATACAACTTTAAACTAAAAGAAGTTGATTAAAAATAAACATGAAAACTTGTAATGGAAGCTTCTTGGAAATAATTTTTTAAAAATCCATTCATGCCGTATAAGTTAAAAAAATCATTCTTAGTACTTTTGTCGGAAAAGTCAAAAAGTACCTCGTACGAAAAACGACAAAAGATTCCTTTCATATCTTATACTAAAAACTCACCAAAGGGTAAAATTGGATTTAAACAATTGTAGGTGGATGTAAATAATATTACATATTGAGGAAACATGTATGTGGATGATAAAATACACCCTAGTAAATACCAAAGTATAAACAATCTCAGATAAAAATGAGATTGTGATATTTCCCTTACCTTAGGTCCGATTTGCTTCGTAGGTGTCCGAAACTCCTGTATAATGATTTAAATAATGTCATTAACATATTACAGAATCATATTCATTGTTATGATATCATATATGGTTCACTTATGACTTTATATTACCCGTTCTTTTGTAAATTCCATGTTATAGAGCGTTTTGGGTAAAATTGTTTCATTTGTTGTCCGTGTTTTGACTTGTAATTATTCATATGATTACATAGATCATGATTACTTAATTACAGAACATAAAACATGATTTATATATATATATATATATATATTTAGAATAGACATATATATAATAAATCAGTAAATGGAAATAAATACACCGTTCATGGAGACGGAAGGCCGTACGTACGCATGAACGCTGTTTTCGTTTCCTTATTGAGTTGAACGGAATTAAGTAGATGACATTCATATATATACACATAAATCCAGTATCATGGTTATGTAATATATTTCATTATCACTTATTATATATACTTTATAATCATTCATGAATGGTTTAAAGTGGAGAATGAATCTCATCGCGTCGTGGAGAAGGTAGTCCGTACGTACGCACAAGCGATGATATCGTTCTCATGATCATGGGACTGTATTGGAGTGTATGTATACTATTTCAGAATCAATATCACTTTAAAATAATTATATATAGTTATTATTTACACCATTATACCCATCAAAGTAAGGTGGTGGTGGAAAATAGATTTCACCACGGCGTGGAGACGGTATTCCGTACGTACGCACGTGCGGTGATTTCATTTTCCGTAGGATGGATAGATGGTGAAATACGGTTGTTTCATACATATAATAACATATCAATATATTATTGATACTGATGTTATTACTTGATAATGAAACAACCTATGAAGAAGAAGTAGAAGAAGAAATAAATGTTAAAGAATCGGTAACGAAAATTACCTCTTCTATGAAGCGCCTCTTTGAGACCTCCTTTTAGGGCACTAAAATTGGACTTCGAGGAAGACCAGAACCTCTAAGATGTTTCTAGGAAAGTGGAGAAGGGAATTTGGCAGGGGTTGGCCGAGCTTGAAGGCTCAAAGTTGTGTGAGGAAGAGAGGGAGGAGGTGCCCTTTTATAAGGGAGGAGAGGGGCTCCTTTGGAATACTAAAAATATTATTTTATTATAAAGTCATATTCGGTTTTAAATAGCTCCAAATTGATTTATTTCGAGTCTAAGGTGGGGATGGGTCAAAATAATCTCATCCAATAGAATTTAGACAAGTTTAGGTTCCTATTGTAACCTTATCATTTAGATTTAACTTTAAGTAAAATTATTTTAATTTTACCGTGTCTTCTAGTGTTCTTATACTATAAGGTTAATAAACGTACTATAAGAAGCCAAACGAACCCCAAGTTGTTTATTATTAAAATATATAACCTTATCTAAGTCATTTGGCCGAACCTTAAATTTTTAGGAATAAAATAACAATTAATAATATAATATTATTTTTAAAAACTATTTTATGTCAATTTTGACACTATTTAGTAATTGATGTTTTGTGAAAATCATAACGGAATGATAAGTTCGAAAAAAGTTAATTAAATCAATAATAACATGTCATATTAATCTAGAAAATTAGTGGAATTAATAAAAAGTCTCAAATTATATTTATTTGGGTATTTATAACATCAATTATGTCAATATTTCATTAATAAGATAATTACTGCATCATTGTTGTGTCATAAATAAATTAAATTATTTAATGTCTAAAAATTAAAAATAAAATACAATTATGTAGGAAATCTTTTTATCTTTCTAATTAATATTTATAGTCGAATTTATCTTATGTATATCCCCATATTAAAAATGTTTTAGTAAATAATCTTTTATTTTATCACTTTTAACCCTTCTTTAAATAAATTAATAATAAATGTCCTAATCTAATCCAAGTGGGCCTAAATGGTCATATTTTATTCGTAAGTTTGTTTTTGGTCGAATTACACTTGTCCAATAGAATTAAGACATGTTTTAGAGTAATAATAATATCATTTCTACCCTTAATTACCCTATTTACTTTTAACCGTGGTAAAAAAAAGTAAAAAGTTACTATTCACCAAAAAATTATTTTCATATCATTGAACCACATTTTACTTACTGACATCAACCGTGTCTCTTGGATTTTTGAAATTCCACTCACAGAAGCGGTAAAATTAAGTTTTATGAACAATTTAGTTTTTTTTAACTACCACTTAGTGGTTTCACTATTCATCAAAAATTGAAAGTTTTCAGAAAAATACAAAAAATTAGGCCTATGCTATATTTGATATTATGAACTAAAAAATGATTTCTATTTTACCAAATTCAAAACATATAATTTGCATTAATTAATTTAAAAATTAATTTCCGTCGTCAAAACAAATAGCGTGTTCTTAAGAGATAATAACCATCAAAAGATTGACACTTGTTTATGTCTGGTTTAAATGTGAAATTACATCCAGTGACCAAAATTGTATTAAATTGTAAAAATATATTCTAAATATACTTTCAAACCACTCAAACTAATAATTTATCACTATTAATTATTTCGATTGAAAAAGTTGTTTTTAATTAAAATTTAGTAATTTTCACTATTCATCAAAATATGAAAGTTATCCGAAAATCACCAAATTTCACCCTAAGCTAATTTTCATATTACAAATACAAAAATGAATTCCATTTTGAAAAATAAAATTTACAAAATTTCAAAAAGTGGTTATTACTATTCATAATGGCTAGTTTTAATAATATTTTAATAGCATATTGTTGTTTAGTGAAACTCGTTATTGCGTACTACACACGCTATCGAGGAAGGTCGTGATTGCGTGTAATGCAAGGCAAGTCAAGGATGCGTGTTGTGAAAGATCCTTTTGGTGTAGCATACAACACAAGACATTAGTGAAATTAAAAAGAATATTTTTCATAAAATCTTGTGATGTTACATTCTACCCCCCTTAAAATGAATTTCTCCCTCGAAATTCGTCGGGGTTATAAATGGTTTACTATTTGAAAGTTTCTTTAATAGAAACCCACATCGTAAAAAGGAATACCAAACCCAATCTTTAAAAAAGAAAGTATGAAACGTAACGGTTACCCAAATAAACTAATCACTGGGTTTCCACATAGGTGAAAATATGGATATGGAAGAAAAATCTAACAATCATGTTCTAATGGATAGTGGTAGAGAACATGGCTATGTAAAAGCCAACAATCACAAAATCCATAAATTTGTGACGATATAAGGTACAATTGGATTAATCAGATATAAGAGCACTAGGACAACATTTTTGGTTTTCAAGTTCGTTTGCCTGAAGTTGAAGAATTTGAATTAGAATAAATACTTACATTATTTTGGTACAATCTCACTGTTGTTCATTCCTTGAACAATTTCTACTTTATCTCTTAAATAAATGAAGTTGAATTTGTTATTCGTGAAGTGTTAGCAGATCATGTGATAGAATGACGGGTCATTCCATCTGTCTCAAACAAAAGGTTAGCAAAAGTTATTAAATATACATAAGTCATTCTATAGTGAGATTAATAATATATAGTTCCTAAAATGGACTTATACTTCATATATCATACTTCTTAATATAATAAAACTAGTTTCTACTAAGCAGGGATTTCCTGTAGGCTAGTGGTCGGCGATAAAGTCCAGTCGAACTTCGGTTGTGGGTTCGATTCCCACAACCTTGTCCGACACGATGGGCTGTCACCCATCCTGCAGGTTATCCTTTTTTTAAAACTATATTACCATAACATCCCATCAATAATATCGAAAAAAACCTTTATCCTTAAACAATACTAACTTATGTCCAACATAATCCATTACAATCTTTATGCTTATCCATAATACTTTAGTCCACTCTCATAATATAGTGAAAATGATTACCAGAGATTTAATACCATCGTTGATCCCCATATATCATAAGATATGTCTTGTTGGTCACATTCCAAACATTCAAAGGCCTTAATAATGTGTTCTCTTGAATACCCATTGAATCATATTGAAAACATGAATGCATTTAAAAGTTAACACTTTTCACATAGAAAAATCCTCAAAATTCTAAATACTCAAAACATGATATCACTTAGTCCTTATATCAATCATGAGGTCATAAATACTGTCAAACATTTCATTTTCTCCTTATCCCTCCATTATGTGCATATCATCTTATTTCCAAAAATTTCTCAATCACTTTGAATACCACATTAAACCAGTACATAAATATTCCAATAATCCATGGTACAACATTATTTTGGAATCCCATTACATAAACACTTAATAATTCCACCACATCGTTGTCATATTCAACATCGCCAATAGTGATCGTATGTGACTTCCCTTTTTCCTTTCCCTTAAGCGGTTTCTCATGTCGATCATCACTAACCCTTGGATTAGGGAATTTAGTAGCATAATGCCCCATTTCTTTGCACTTGAAGCATTGAAGTGTTGGTGGTGCGTTCTCTGTAGTGTTTGCTTTATTAACATCATTAGAAACACTTTTTCCATTACATCGACACTCATCTGCTCGATGACCTTCTTTTCCACACTTAAAACATTTTCTAGTCCCTTTAAGACAATATCCACCATGTTTCTTTCCACACTTTGTGCATAAGGAAACACTCATCTTTTTTTCACCATTATTCTGAGATTTCTCCTTGAACTCCATCATTCGTTTCTTGTCAAAACCATGAGATGGATATGTAACACTAACATCCATTTCTACCTTGATAGCACAACGCACAATTTCTTCATAGATACTGAAGTCTCTTATAGTTAATGCCCTTCGAAGACTTGGTTTTAAGCCACTGAAAAATCGATCAACTTTACTTTCAGGTTGGATGATAATGCCAGATGCATACCTTTCAAGTCTTGTAAAATTTGCTTCATAGGTACCAACAGATTCATCATCCTTTTGCTTTAGTTCAAGAAACTCTTTCTCCATCTTTGTTCGGAGAATACGAGGGAAGTACTTATTGAAAAATAAGTTCTTGAACTCGTCCCATTCCATGGACTCAATTTCATCCCTTTGCCTCGTATTCTTAATAAGATTCCACCTTTGATCAGCATCTCCTTCCAAACGATACACGGATAGGATGACTTTATCATGCTCAGAACTTTGAAGAACTGAAAATATCTTTTCAGTATTACTAATCCATTGTTCAGCAACTAATGGATCAGAAGTCCCACTGAAAGAAGGTGGACGTTGCCTCATGAAGGACTCAATAGAATATTGTTCCCTTCTCAGCTCATTTGGAAGTCCAGAATGATTCATAGCTTGTGTAAGTATAGCAATAAGATTTTTCACTCCATCTCCCATAACATTTGTTTGTTCAGGAGGAAAATCATTGCATTTTCAATTGCATTGATCAACACAGTTCCTTCGGGTTCCATCCATCATCTAAAACCCAAAAAGAATAGTGTGAGAGGAAAAAATCATTCTAGGGAAAACAACATAATAAAGGGGGAGTAACTTAAATATCTAACATCTTAGGTTTAATTATATGATCGTTAGCGTAATTCTAGTACTATAACCTATACGTATACTTAACCTTAGGGACATCACTAGACATACCTTATAAATATCTCTAGGGATCTCACTAACGTCTTCGCATCCTAGTTTCCAAAGGTTGACTAAACCTTTCCTCTGATACCAAATGTAGTGACCCGAAACTTGATCTACATGGACATTACATTACTTTTGTGGAATACTTAGTATATAACAAAAACACACACACAAGGATCGTAATAGTTTAGTGTCTTTGGAAACTTGGAATAAAATCTTCTAATCGTGGTGAAAGATCTTCAGCATCTCCCATAAAGATCTTCACTTTTTTACCTAAAACCTTTCTTTATATCCTGGGGAAAAGAAAACATAAAAGGGTGATTTCAAATGCCCAGTAAGGGTAAACAAAAGAAATATCAATCACATCATATACATAAGCACATAACTTTTGGAAATCTTAACCTGTAAAAGAGATCATAATTTCATAACCTGGGATAACTCATGGCAGTGAAATGTAATCACAATAATCATAACAGAAAACATTAAACTTTGTGGGATGCACACATAATCATAGATAATCATTTCTTGTTAGTCATGACTCATTTCCAAGACTATCTTAGTGGACAAAGTCCCTTTCTGAACCGAGTCACCCTCGTTTCAGTCCTGTTTCACTGAACCGGTATAACCTACCATTCCAGTCATGTCTATCTCATGAGATATAAAATCCTTACCCAATGCATTGGAGGGAGATATAGGTCCCACCCATCTCATAATGATACCATTCTTATGTGTGCCACAAAATCATAAATCATACATCATTGCATAACCCATGTAATACAAATGGGAATCTTAAACATCATGACATCATAAAACAATTCATATAAGATAAAGGAATTCATAAAAATAATTCCATCACAACATAATCAAATCAATTTAATAATAGGGATAAAAACATAACCCTTTATTATCTTAGATGGAAAATAATTTTGATAAAACAATTGAACTTCATTCTTGAGGAAAATATCCTTTCTACTTCAAAAACATTTTTCCTTTCTTAACATGTCATACAACTTTAAACTAAAAGAAGTTGATTAAAAATAAACATGAAAAATTTTAAAGGAAGCTTCTTGTAAATAATGTTTTAAAAATCCATTAATGCTGTATAAGTTAAAAAAACATTCTTCGTACTTTTGTCGGAAAAATCAAAAAGTACCTCGTACGAAAAACGACAAAAGATTCCTTTCATATCTTTTACTAAAAACTAACCGAAGGGTAAAATTGGATTTAAACAATTGTAGGTGGATGGAAATAATATTACATATTGAGGAAACATGGATGGGGATGATAAAATACACCCCAGTAAATACCAAAGTATAAACAATCTCGGATAAAAATGAGATTGTGATATTTCCCTTACCTTAGGTCCGATTTGCTTCATACGTTTCTGAACCTCCTGTATAATGATTTAAATAATGTCATTGACTTATTACAGAATCAAATTTATTGTTATGATATCATATATGGTTCACTTATGACTTTATATTACCCTTTCTTTTGTAAATTCCATGTTAAAGAGCGTTTTGGGTAAAATTGTTTCCTTTGTCGTCCGTGTTTTAACTTGTAATTATTCATATGATTACTTAGATCATGATTACTTAATTACAGAACATAAAACATGATTTATATATATATATATATTCATAATATACATATATATAATAAATCAGTAAATGGAAATAAATACACCGTTCATGGAGACGGTAGGCCGTACGTACTCATGAACGCTGTTTTCGTTTTCTTATTGAGTTGAACGGAATTAAGTAGATGAAATTCATATATATACACATAAATCCTGTATCTTTGTTATGTAATATATTTCATTATTACTTATTATATATACTTTATAATCATACATGAATGGTTTAAAGTGGAGAATGAATCACATCGCGTCGTAGAGAAGGTAGTTTGTACGTACGCACGAGCGATGATATCGTTCTCATGATCGTGGGACTGTATTGGAGTGTATGTATACTATTTCAGAATCAATATCACTTTAAAATAATAAAATATAGTTATTATTTACACCATTATACCCATCCAAGTAAGGTGGTGGTGGAAAATACATGAGTGATACCGATGTTATTACTTCATAATGAGACAACTAAGAAGAATAAGTGGAAGAAGAAATAAAGGTGAAAGAATAGGTAACAGAAATTACCTCTTCTATGAAGCGCCTCTTTGAGACCTCCTTTTAGGGCACTAAAATTGGTCTTTAAGGAAGACCAGAACCTCTAAGATGTTGCTAGGGAAGTGGAATATGGAATTTTGCAGGGGTTGGCCAAGCATGAAGGCTCAAAGTTGTGTGAGGAAGAGAGGGAGGAGGTGCCCTTTTATAAGGGAGGGGAGGGGATCCTTTGGAAAACTAAAAATATTATTTTATTATAAAGTCATATTCGGTTTTAAATAGCACCAAATTGATTTATTTCGAGGCTAAGGTGGGGATGGGTAGAAATAATCTCATCCAATAGAATTTAGACATGTTTAGGTTCCTATTTTAACCTTATCATTTAGATTTAACATTAAGTAAAATAATTTTACTTTTACCATGTCTTCTTGTGTTCTTATACTATAAGGTTAATAAACTTACTATAAGAATCCAAAAGAACCCCAAGTTGTTTAGTATTAATATATATTACTTTATATAAGTCATTTGTCCTAACCTTAGATTTTTAGGAATAAAATAACAATTAATAATATAATATTTTTTTAAAAAAATATTTTATGTCAATTTTGACACTATTTAGTAATTGATTTTTTGTGAAAATCATAACAGAATGATAAGTTCTAAAAAAGTTAATTAAATTAATACTAACATGTTATATTAACCTATAAAATTAGTGGAATTCATAAAAAGTCTCAAATTATATTTATTTGGGTATTTATAACATCAATTATGTCAATATTTCATTAATAAGATAATTGCTGCATCATCGTTGTGTAATAAATAAATTAAATTATTTAATGTATAAAAATTACAAATAAAATACAATTATGTAGGAAATCTTTTTAGCTTTCTAATTAATATTTATAGTCGAATTTATCTTATGTATATCCCCATATTAAAAATGTTTTAGTAAATAAACTTTGATTTTAACTCTTTTAACCCTTCTTTAAATAAATTAATAATAAATTTCCTAATCTTATCCAAGTGGGACCAAATGGTCATATTTTATTCCTAAGTTTTTTTTTGGTCGAATTACAGTTGTCCAATAGAATCAGGATATGTGTTAGGGTAATAATAATATCATTTCTACCCTTAATTACCCTATTTACTTTTAACCGTGGTAAAAAATAGTAAAAAGTTACTATTCACCAAAAAAATTATTTTCATCTCATTGAACCACATTTTACTTACTGACATCAACCGTGTCTCTCGGATTTTTGAAATTCCACTCACAGAAGCGGTAAAATTATGTTTTATGAATAATTCAGTTTTTTTTAACTACCACTTAGTGGTTTCACTATTCATCAAAAATTGAAAGTTTTCAGAAAAATACAAAAAATTAGGCCTATGCTATATTTGATATTATGAACTCAAAAATTATTTATATTTTACCAAATTCCAAACATATCAGTTGCATTAATTAATTTAAAAATTAATTCCCGTCGTCAAAACAAATAGCGTGTTCTTAAGAGATAATAACTATCAAAAGATTGACACTTGTTTATGTCTGGTTTAAATGTGAAATTACATCCAATGACCAAAATTGTATTAAATTGTAAAAATATATTCTAAATATACTTTCAAACCACTCAATCTAATAATTTATCACAATTAATTATTTCGATTGAAAACGTTGTTTTTAATTAAAATTTAGTAATTTTCACTATTCATCAAAATATGAAAGTTATCTGAAAATCACCAAAATTTCACCCTAAGATAATTTTGATATTACGAATCCAAAAATGAATTCCATTTTGATAAATAAAATTTACAAAATTTCAAAAAGTGGTTATTACTATTCATAACGGCTAGTTTTAATAATATTTTAATAGCATATTGTTGTTTAGTGAAACTCGTTATTGCGTACTACACACGCTATCGAGGAAGGTCGTGATTGCGTGTAATGAAAGGCAAGTCAAGGATGTGTGTTGTGCAAGCTCCTTTTGGTTTAGCGTACAACACAAGACATTAGTGAAATTAAAAAGAATATTTTTCATAAAATCTTGGGCTGTTATAATAATTGTGCCATAAGATCATAAAACATTCATCTTATCAAAAACCATAAAAAGAAATTGGTTTCATAAACATTCCATCATAGAATAAAAATTTTAAAAGGAATGGATTTCATTAACATTTCATCATAGTATATCCCATAAAATATTTAAAAGGAATGAATTTCTTATTTTTTATGAAACTGTTGTTTAATTGATTTTTTCAATTAAATAAATCATTATTAAATAATATATATAATTTAATAATTATAATTGAAATCTCACAATTGCTTTAACGTATTTGATTTTGATTTCTTTATTCATTAGGATTTTTTCAAAAGTAATTCCATATAATGCTAAAAAAATTTATAAATTAATTAATATTAATTCGTTGTAATTTAAAATGTATTATGAAATTTAATCTTATAGTTCCAATATGTTTTTCAAATTTCCTTTCACATAACCATTGATAGAGAATATCTAGTAGTTTTTCTTCTCTTATGATTAAAAAACACCTAACATCAATAGGTAACTGATATAAAATAAAATTTAATGTTATTATTTGTTATGTAAAAATACAAATAACAATTTGTGAGATTTTTATTTCCTACTTCTCAGGATAAAGAAAACATTCAACACTAATTAATTATATTCTGTTCAAATATTTTATCAACATAATGTGTTCCTTCTTCTTAAAATATTTTTCGCACTTCAGATGATATGAAATATGGGTCTATAAATTTATATAAATTTATTTCATGATCCTAAATCATTTTTTATGTATACAAAATATAAAATAGGCCTATATATAAATTTTTAATAAATTTAATTCAAGGAATGATTTATGTTATAATTATAAGGAAAAGAAATTGCAACCTATTGATGCCCAACTAATATCTAGTTACAAGAAAAATGATATCATTTTTGGAAATACCCAGATTCATTTCACACCATAGTACATAAACTTGTATGGGACATTCATAAACTCCTGACAATAAATTTAAATATCTTTAAAAATATTCAGGACTACCAGAAATTATATCTAAAGTCAAAGAACTTTTTATTTTTTGATTTCTATATAGAATTTACATACCTTTAATGTATTATTATAAATATATATTTAAACATATAAACATCCAATTAATAAAATAAAATGATACAAAAAATGAAATAAATGATAAAATACACACATACCATTATGGTAATATGTCGTAGAAGTCTAGATGGCCAAACTGAGAATTGATCGATACATTTTTCAACTATCCTCACCACATCTGTTGGAAATGGTACTATAGCCTTTATACCTATACTATCATGTACAGTACCCTAGGATGCTCTACCTCTAACTTTTTATTAATAATTATATCTCTAATATAAAATATTATCCTATATGAAACAATGTGATAATACATATCATCAACATATTACTCACAATAACGAGGATGACATGGATGAGGGGAGTATATGTAGGATAAAATTGGGTTATGTGGGTCAAGGTTGTGAAGTGGGGTCTATAGGTAGATTTGGAGGATATCGAGCTCTTGTTAAGGTATATGAATAGGAGTTGTTGTGTGAAATTTTCATTTCATTTATGCTATCATGTTTTGTACCGATGATCTGATCTTATCATCTATTTTTTATATTAATATTATAAACATTTGACTCTAATGATTCACGCGTTATTATAAAACCCCTCCATTGAATAACGCGGTGATTGTGAAAAAAATTTTATCACTAAAACACCAGTCGAGTATCCTTGTACAAGACTTGGGTGTTCGGGCCTTCCCAATAATAAAGATTTAATATCCTACCTACCCTCAGCTACAGTGAACCCCAATGTTCTCTTCTAAGGAAGATAATATTGTATGAAATATTAAAAAAATTCAATAATTATTCATAATATATAATGAATTTTATCGAATTAAATAAACAAATAAAGTAAACATCTTATAATACTCTTAGATACAATCCTCAAATATTTTTATGTTGTTATCATTTTTTCACATATAAGACCTAATCCATTTTTCATGTCTATTTAGGCGGATAGAGGTTCAACCACTCAAGATATTTACAACTGAGCTCTAAGTTGCTGAAAATTTTCAGCTATTATTATTTTTTACAATATTGTATACCCTCCCCGAGATAATGTATGAGGGTGAATGTTTCTAGATCATATCACTTAATGATATCTCCTCTATTGTAGTCAACAAAAGATAATATATAGTTAATAAGATCTTTAACATAAAAACATCTAAAATATTACATTACACATACCAAGAATGATTCTCGTCTTCTAATAAGAAAAAAACTCTTCCATGATTCTTCATCGAGAAAAGAATATATTGCACATGGATTTTGATGATTCCAATTCCCAAAATGAAATCAAATGAAATTATTGACTTGAAATCCTTCCATTTCATATTATCCAATGATAAAAATTTATTCCTAACTCCTCAAGTGTCAAGTATATCATATGTCATATTATAATAAGTGGGAAACCTATATTGCAATAAAAATTTCACGATTAGTATATCAATAACAAATGAACGTACCGAAATTTTCTCTCACAATAGATATAGAGCTACTTTTTAAATAATTCTCCAATGAATAATAAAAATAATTATTTTATTTACCCTATACTGATAATAAACGATTTAATGGTTTTTCATTAGGACCACTTAGAATATCATTATCAATAATGTCTATGTGTAACCTATGGTCCTGGCTATGAGAAACTGATGATTTTGGTAAAATTGTGCTACCACATTTACCAACTCTCAAACTCTTCGTTGGATATGTGGGAGTATATGACTCTTGAAGTGAAGGATGGGGATCATCAAGATTATCATGTGTTCATTCTCCATAGAGGTATAACTATTCATAACTCCATAGTTATGTGGTTTTTCAGCTGATTAATCTTTCATTATCCTATAAATCAGAGACATAGACAATTAGTATAGAAATATACAAATTCATGTTACAATAATAATGTAAATAAAAAATATAAAATTTGAAACAAAAATGCAAACTAAAAAAATAACATTATTATTCATATATTTTAGAGTTAACTAAAATACTAATAATAGTAATGATATATTAAATATCATATAAATAAAGGAAAAAAATCCCAAAATGGGGTAGTAATATTAAAAATGGTCCAACCAAATAAATAAATTTTACATAAAAAAGTATATTTTTTCAATATATAGTTATAATTTTATTTATTTAACATATTATAATTAAAATTATTGTATTCTAAAAAATATATATAATTTATATATGGGTAAATAGGGTAAACTAATCTAAACTAAACTGATAAAAAAACATTATAACTTATTAGATTTAATATATATTTTAATAAATAAAATAAAATTAGTATATCTAAAATTTTATGAAATTTATAATAGTAATCAAGATATAAACACTTATTACCTATAATATTTGGAATTTATTAAAATATTTTTTTCCCAAATTCCTTTTTCATGATTGACCTATATGGAAAAACCATGTTGGTGATGTGAACATCATTAATATTTGTTTATATTTCCATGGATGTTGGGATGACACATAAATCAGCATCTTCATCAAGTTGATCATAACCAACATATAATTTTTTTCTTATCAAAAATTAGTCTACTACATATCAGATTAATCAAGAACATATAATTTGTTTTTCATTTGTTTTTTATATAAAAGGATCACCATTATATTCAAATATAATATGATTAATAGGTATCATTATAATGTTATCATGTATAAAAATATCTTTTCCAGTAAACCATATGTATTTAAAAACTGGGTCTTTAAATTTAATGCAATTAACCTCTCATTTTTAATCAATGACTCCACAATATGAGCCTCATGCATAAATTCAGTTTTGCTTCTACAAACACCAATACACAAATATTATGAACAACACATATATTTTCTTGATCATTCATATGAAATTTATTTTCTTTAATATCATACTCAGAGCATGTTATCACATTTAAACTTGGGCCATACACTAACCATATTATTGTTCCCGATGCATCTTTTCTATGAAGAATTCTCTTTTTAAACTATTAAAAAATGTCTCAGTATGACCATTCAAAATCCAAATTTCACTGTTATTTGGATGACATTATTTGAAAATTTAAATATTAAATGTTATATATGGTTGAGTATCATATATGTTATTCAATATTTATATTTTTACCTTATTATCTGTTCAACCAAAAAATATTCGACTTTCAAGACATTAATACGGTTTCCCCAATAATTAACTCATTCATGTAATGATGGAGGCAAACCAATGTAATGCACTGCAGAAAAGTATCTTGTAAAAAACTCAGAAACCTCCTAAAAATAAACTTTTCAAAAATTGAGGATTTATATAAATATGGATTCATAACATTCTCCTTTATATATTCATATAAAATTCAAAAGGATACATCCAACATATAAATATTTCCCCACATATATTTATTTCTCAAACCAAAAAACCGTTAAATGCACAATTATATCACAAAATAATTAAGGGAAATAAATTTATAATTGAAAATGTTTCTAAATTTCATTTTTTTTCAAAAAAAACAATAAATCATTCTGATCAATAACCATATTAAAAATTAAATTTAAAAATAGCACACATTCCTGGTTGTCTTTCTGACATAGATAGGAAATATTGAATTCAATTCAATTGGTAGATGTTATTGTATCCTAATGTGAGTTTCAATATATTTTACACTTTTCAACATAAAATACATTAATAAAATTATTTTTTGAATATTTGATGAATAACTATAACAGAATTTACATCATGAAGAAACTAAATATAGATCATTTTCTCTCTCTTGGATAATGTTTGAAAATTTAGGGGAAGAAATGTTCTCCCTCCATTTGGAGTGGGATATGACTCCAAATGTATTCCCATTGATAGTAAGTCCAATCGTGCATTTAAACCATCTTTATTATTTCCATTAATATCTATCAACGTTCTAATCATGATGTTATAGATATTCTTCTCTATTTTTAGGACACCATTGTCCTATTTTATCATAGGATATCTCTAAAATTATATCTCAACAAATATTATCAATTACTTCAAAGTATTTATATCATTACCATATTTATGTGGCTTTACAAATGTCACATATTTGTTTTTTTCCCTCTCAAAATACTGATCAGTGGATAATCGTTTGGATAAATATAAAATTCTTATGAAACATTGAATGCCTTTTTTAATATTCTATGCGATTAATCCGTAGGAAAAAACTTTTTATGACCTATGTATAGAGTTTTTATCCCATGATGTAGATTATAATATGAATTTTGTTATTCACAAATTTTAATTGCTTTATATCTATTTACACTATATCCTGACACATTTCCATATGTTAGGATTCCATTTATAGTGATCATAATCATATCATGCATTTTTAAATATTATATTTTTTAGAACCATTCACCCTAATACCATCATCCCATAAGGGATTCAAATCATCAATTATTGGTGTTAAAAAAATGTTAATTTCATTTCTAGGTTATTTTGGTCTAATGATTATTAATATCAGCGTGAAATATTTTCCCTTCTTACAAAATTCAAGGATACGTTGTTAATTACCAATAAAACAGTGCATGAACAATGTATAATGCTAAGGCTTTGATAAGTATTCATTTTATACATGAAAAATCCACATATGAGATTTATAACATGATTTCCAAATATAGGAAATTGGGGATCAATTTTTATCCACTATAAAAATCACCATGATTATGTATTTTTTCACCACATATCCACTCCTTAGCATGCCATATTAGATATTTTTCATCACCTAAATTAGTAAATAGATGTTTAAAATGAGGAATTATCAGAAGAGATTATGATTCGTTGGTAAGGGTATCTGTAACCTTTAAAACAGCCTGTGATTTTTTTAAAGTATTCAATGAGGTCCCACATTTAGGAAACTCTAATAGAAATTCATATTCCTTATTATATAGCACAAATCTATTCAGGAAAACATGTATTTTTTGTACCTTAATTATCGTTGTAAAAGTATTCACTTCACATTATTCTATGAATCAAGAAGATTGTTGTCTTATGAAATAATATCATTCAATAATTGTTGAAAATATGTAAAACTTTTTTCAATCCAACCATGTTTCACATTCAAGTTAATAAATCTTGACACTGAAGATAAAACTATAAATTCCATAAAAACAAGATACAATGTATTCTCAAAATCACTATAAAGTTGCTAAAATTCTGGTTCATTATAAATTTCAACAACTTCAATATCATGAATTGTTTCTTCAATTTCAACAAAGTTATCATCATCTAAAGAATCATGATCGATAGATCTGAAATTTTTTTCAGTATCACAATATAAAATCAATGTGATGTAATTCGGATTAGTAATATAAAAAAGTAAATTGCCTTTGATCCTTATACTTTTCAACTTCTTCATATTTGAACATTTTAGTCCTGGACAGAGAAACATGTCATTTTTTGAAACATTTAATTTAAAAAATTCAAAAAAATCAACAACACCTTACTCATATTAATCACCCATTTAATGTTACATAATCCATCATTGACTCATTATTATCTAGAAAAATATATTTATCTTTTCAATATGAGCCAATTTAATATTTATATGAAATATTCAATAATTTGAATGTAACAAAATTTTGAAATATAAAACAAATTTATGAGTAATTTTAAAAAATAAATATGAATCCTTTAAAATACTAGAAGATATGTTAAAATATAAATTTTAAATAATAAAAATATATCCATGGAGATAATTCATAAAATAATATATATTTAGTCTATAAATGTTGTCATATAATATACACATTTATTAGGACATTAGATATCCACAATCATCATGGTTGTATCTTTTTTTGTTGTTGATGGAATCTATTAGGGAAACATTTGGAATAAAAATGAAATTGGTGTGGGGATCAAAACTTTATTTTAAATATCGTACATTTAAATATATTTTCCTAAATAAACTAATTTTTTATAGGTAGGATCTTAAATAAGAACACATGATTGGTTTTTTTATCATTCCACCCTCCATTTGTTTGATCTATTACCATAGTAATTTCCAATTACTAAAATGGATAACCCAGTTATCACAATGTTGATTCTAATGATCTATAAATATAATATTTCCAACACTGGCATGTGGAATACTGAACCATCTACAAATTTTCATCTATTATTATACAATAATTTTTCAATCTCAAACTATAGTACGACATTATCAAACTAGTATGAGATACGTGATGATATACATTGCTAATAATGTTTCAATATTTTGAACAATTCAAAATGAGGTACCTATCATAGAAAATTCTATAGTCATAGTGTATATAACTTATTCTATACTTAATTATCCAATAGTCCTAAAACATAATCAAAGTCGATTGGTCCAACAATATGAAACTAAATGATTCATAAAATTATGAAAATCAAATAAAAATGTATCAAGCTCATCTAATATTCCATTCCCTCCCAAGAAACAGCACCCTTTCGCTTTTATAAATGTATCATGTAGTAATATTAAGCTTCCCTTTGACGTAACAATTCTATAAAATACATATTATATACCAAGCGTATAACAAATGAGGGTATCACAATATCAATAGAAACATATATAAGGTATCAAACAAGCCTTTGAATCCAAATTTGAAAATAATGTTAAAATCGTCCATTGAAAACAAAAAAAAAAGGTGAAAACATTAGAAAAAATGCATTCCTTCTATATTAGTCAGTTTAAAACCCATGAAATAATATTAATAAAAAAATATCCATTTAAAAATGGGTTATATTCATTAGAAATAAACATAGGGTCAAAACCATTATTTTATCATAAAATTCCGTTGAAAATATCATCATATTAATCATCAAAAAAACACAAAATACAAATCATTTAAATATAAACTAAAATCTATCAACACCCTCTATTCCACATGTTGGAAATTTCGAAAACCTTTAAAAAATACCAAACATTTCAAGATAGGTAAAATAAAATAATTGCATAAAACACCTATAATATTCCCCTAGAATGGCCATCCATAGTTCACACAAAAGGTAACTTTAAATAAATTTTTTAATTCAACAACCATCATTGATAACAATTATCCACATATTTATTCATGATACACCTATTTCTATGGTCTGTATTGTACTTTTATTTAGTTTAATGGAGTATATCCTATGATGTACCGCCTTGAGAAATAATCCACTATGATGAAAGGAGATCTAAAAATATAATTAAAAGAATGGATACATATAATTGTGTTCTATAAGATAAAATGAATATTTTTAACAAGATGGTAATGTGAGATTATAGTAAATGAAATCGAAAAATAGACAGTCAGTGCACCTGCGACATTGAATGAACGAAATCAGTGTGTTTGAGGCTTATATGAGAGTTGAGAGTTCATCAGATTGAATGAACTATTGATAATGATGATGAATGAATTTGTAATATGAGGTTGGACTAAACTGGATCAAAGAAATAATTTTAGGGTTTCTGTGTGAGAAAGAATCAAGTATTCCTTCTCTTTACTGAAAAACAAATAAATGATTCAAAATGGAAATTCGTAAAATTCTAAATGATTTATCACGTCAGTTATTATATATATGATGTTATGATGAAATTTTTATGAAATATATCAAGTCAGTTTTCATATAACTAAGTTGATAAATTGATATTCCACATTAGTTCATTTAAAATCATTATTATTAAGGAATTAGATTTTTTTATCACATTGGTTATTTAATAATTGACGAAAAAACATTCTTTATCAAATTGGTTATAGAATATGAGACGTGATAAAGTTTCATACATCATTTATATCATTATTTTTCGGTTTACTAATATGATAAACCAATGTACATGGAATTTCATTTCTATTTTAAATAACCCATGTGAAAAGGATGATGTGAAAAATACATTTTATACTTGTGAACCTTTCCATTTTGAAGTCAATTCGTTAAAATATAAAAATTTATAAAATATTATAGAAATAATTTCATTTTAAAATAACATTTGTTATATTTAATGGAATTATAAAATCATTTAGTGGTCTAGATGGTGGGAAAATATATTCATTTCATAAATATTAAATTAAAAATATTACATTTACAATTTTGTAAAAGTTACTCACTGTGAAAAAGATAAGATAATTACTTTAAAAATAATATTTAAAAAACATT
Source organism: Viscum album (assembly GCA_963277665.1). Lineage (NCBI taxonomy): Eukaryota > Viridiplantae > Streptophyta > Magnoliopsida > Santalales > Viscaceae > Viscum > Viscum album. The sequence goes on along the minus strand of OY728138.1, from coordinate 918,059,128 downwards.
AAAATAGTTAAAAATAAACCTAGAAAATAATTTTTGAATAGTTAAAAACTTACATAAAACATTGTTAAAAACATTAAAATGGGATAAAAATTATTTTTTACTGAAGAGAAAAATAACAACGATTTTACATTAAAACATATTATTAATTTTTAGCACATAAATGGATGAAAAATAATAAAAAATATGTATTTTAAATAAATAACTAGATTAGATGAAAATTCAAGAGTTTTATGAGATGTTTATACTAATATTTCATCAATTAAAATATAATTACTAATAATCTTGATAAATCCCTTACCACCTTGGTACCATTTTAATCATAATACCCCAGAATGATCAAACCTTATAGATATTTATATATCATAGAATATTCATAATAAACATTTTAAATGACAATGATTTTAATTATATACACCACAAAAATAATACAAGAGGTGTATAATAAATTTCTCATAGATAAATGAATATATGATCAAAATCCCTTACCTTTTTCCTAAATTCCTTCAAACACGTTGGATCCTCATCTTCCCTGAAAAAATATTTTACATTCCCTCTTAATTCTTATATAGTTAATATTTTTAGAATACCATCACCACTATAATGTTGATAGGGCAGTATACAAGAGAAAATAGATTATGTTGGTCATGATAGAAAGCATAAAATGGTGTAAAGAAGAGAAATGAGGGGTGCCCTTTTATTATGGGGGCACACATGGAATTTCAAAAGATATAAAACTATTATATAAATATTTTGACGTCCAAATGGACCCAAAATGATAATATTGAAAGCTAAGATGATTATGAGAGGAAATAAACACATCTTATAAATTTTTGACAAGTTAGTATCATATTATTACCCTTATATATTTGTTTTAACCCTTCATTAACCCTTTTTAGAATTACCCTAATATTAATATTTTTACCTTTTTTGGGTTAGAAATATTAGAATAAAACTACAAGAGATTTCTAAATGGAACATTGGTGATCTCTATAACTAAATGTGATTTATTTGTCCCAATATAATATTCTTATGAATTTTACATCATATAATAAAATATTATTTATTATATAATGTCATTAATGTCATTTTTAAAACTATTGATTTAATTTAACACTAAATACCTAAAATTTAAAGGGTCAATTAAAATATAATTTTCCACCCCCACCCTATTATATCATATATATCTATATAAATCTTGGGAAAAGTTAAATCATTCAAATTATATCTCTTTTAATTTTTGTGGTTCCTTTTATTTTATTTTTATTATTTTAAAATGAATATATAATTTATTATCATTTCACATTCATTTTAGGTCATATTAAAATTAATAAAAATTATAAATAAATTTATATCCTTAAAATAATATCATTAATATAAAATTAAAATAGAAAATTCATTTATAACAGGCTTTTATCCCTATGTGAACATCTATTACCAATATAATATCAATATTTTGAAATTTTGTATCATTAGATGATTTAAATAATATATAAGACATTTTTATGGAAGATTTTACATTTAACAAAATAATTTTTAGACTATGGTGATATGGGAAAAAATAAATTCATCCCATAATTATTTGGATGAAAAAATATTTCTTCATTACTATATTTTAACTATGATTAACTTGATATATCCTTTACTGATGTTATAAATTTGACCTTGGTTACCATTAATAATAACCACAAAATAATAGTTGAATATTTACAAAATTTGATCCTATAGATTCAAAATATATTATAAATTTTATAAAAATTCAGTACATATTATTGATAGTAAATAATTTAAAATATGTGAAATAAATTAATGAAAAACAATTTTTATAAAAATATGGTTTTAAGTATTAAACCATATTTATTCTTATCCACGTATTAGGAAGATTATATAAATATTTAAAATTTTATTAAGTATATAATATAAATATTTCATTAAAATAAATCACCAATAATGATAAATTTAATTTATTAACATTAAAAAACATTGTGTTCATAAAACACTTTTTAGGAAAACTACTTTTTAATTATAAAAATATTCACATACTAAATTCAAATATAAAATTGATTCCAATGAACATAATTTGACTATATATAATGTAATACAACTAATTTTAATTTGAAATAAATTGTGAAAAAATGGATTTTCTACATTTTGTTTTCAATAAATTAATTATTTTTTACTCTTTACTAGAGAATCAATATTTTTAGAAAATTCCAAATAGTTCAACCTAAGATAATTTTAATATTATATTTTAAAAATTTATAATAATTTTTATAAAATACAATTTGTAAAATATTCATAAATTTTACGAATTTTTTTTTAAAAAGAAATCAATGTTTTTTTTGAAGAAGTGATGTTTTTTAAAGAAATAATTTATTTTATTAAAAGTTGAATGATTATTTACTATTAATTTATCTATTAAGTTTTATTGAGTAGTAAATTTATATAAATTTCATAAGGTTTTTAATCAGATACATTCCTTCTAATTTAAAGGATTGGTTATAACAGCCAAATATAATAATATTTTAATAGTATATGAGAGTTAGTTGAAACCTGATGTTGCATGTAATGCAATCTATCATTAAAAATATGTTTATTTGAAAATAATTATTTCATAAAATATCATGGTATAACATTGGGTATAGTAAATTTCAGCCAATGAAAAATGATATTGAGATACTAAGATACTTGGATGTTACAATTTATATATTAGTGATCTGGGTCTTCTTTTAGGTAATTATTGTGTTGATATGGAAAGAAAATAATACTATGATGTGTATGATGTTTTGAGGATACATGATATGTCATAGTTTGTATGTATTATATTTTTTCTGATATAAATGATGTTACATTGCATATTATTGATAATGTGTTAGACCAAATATGACGCATCATGTATTGTGTCTGAAATGGATGATATTTGAATGTATTCATAATATAAGTTTGTAAATACCTATGATTATTATGAGAATATAGAATATCTTCATTAGAATGCTGAGGATATTGTAACTCACTGATATTATATGAAATATATTTATTTTCTTATTATGGTTTGCAAATTTGAAAAAAATACAATGTTTCTAGTGATTCAATCCCTATGTTACTATATTGACCATCTTATTTGGATATCATAATTCTTGGAATTGAGATGATTATATACAAAGATAATCGATATGAAAATTAAGGAGGACAAGCTAAAATGATGGTTTCCACAATGTAAATGTTTTTAATATTATTATGGAAACATTAAGTGATGAGAATATAGAATTTTTAGAATTACTAAGGAAAGGAAATATTGATATTTAAGGAGAATATTATCAAATTGTTTTAAATGAGAAGATGGGTAAAGGTGGAATACCAAATAAAAAATTAGAAAATATCATCATTCCTAAAAAATGTTATTTTTATATTAACGATATATTAAAACTATTCATTTATTAAAAATGATTTGATATATATTAAAAAGAATAGTTTTTAGAGTCTGTAAAAATTCCAATATTTTATTATGTAGAATATGTTTAGTGTCAATAAAAAGAATGATTTTGATAACTAATACTATAGAATACTGAATACCACGTTTCTTTAAGGTGTGAATGAAGAATAATAATTAGTGTCATAATTTTTTTCCTACCCTCATTTATTCATATGTTATAGAGTTATTCAACTATTTTATCAACATATCAAAGATGTTGAAGGGGAATAATAACAATGTAATGAGTTAAGGAAGGATAAAACTACTTCTGGGTATTCAGGATTTGTGTGATGGGGATCTTAATGATGATTAAATGGAATTATTAAAAAAAATTCAAAATCTTGATACTAATTAATATATAAATTTTATGATACTAGATACAATAAAGATAAGGTGTTGGATACTGTATTAAATGATATATTGTCAGATTACGACTTTTTTAGAAAGAATAAGACCTTTTCTTGTTGATGATGTTCTATCTAAGAGCTGAATATATATCATTTTCTATAGTATATGTTGAAGGAGCATTGATGTTTAGAGTGAAACATTATAACCTTATCAAAACAATTCAGGGGACTAGAGAGACCATATGAGTTAAATTCTATCAAGATAAGGCATTATTTCAAGTGTTATAGCTTTCTATGTGTTACAGATCATACCACCCCACCACATATAACTGTTGATTCATGGGTCATACCTTCTCACCATTTGTAATAACTTAATTCATTAGTGAGAAAATATAGGTCATAAATTTTGCATGAACTCTATAATGATGAGATACCCACATTAGGCTTCAAAATTCTAAAAATACTATGTTCTTATATCTTTTTCCGTTAATTATTTTCATGTGGTAATTTATTTTCTGGGATTCAAATGTGAGTCAATATATCATAAAGTATATTGTGGTTTAATCATCATTAAGAGAAATTAAAAGAGAAAATATTTTTTTATAATACGATCACTTTAATTCACCCCATATCATAGAGTGGTTCAATGATCCTGCAGAGGTATTTAAAATGACATAGGATTTTTTATATAATTAGTTTTTTTAAATATATTTTTTTCATATTTAGAAAACTTATATTCATTAATAGTGGTACAATTTATAATAAAATAATTCGTAGTCCTCATGAAAAGAATGAAACCCTATTTCAATTCCTTATATAATATATAACATTACATATAATTTCAAATTACATTCCCTAAAACTAAATCTAGTATAATAATATAATAAACATAAGTAAATGAAAAGACTATAATCTATAAAATATGTGGGTCGTGGTGAACCATAATTTTTATAACCAGAAATACCATAATAATAAGGAAAATAATGTTCATAAATAAATTATTATTTATTAAATAATGTATATAAAACATAAAGTGAAAACTAATCTGATGAAATACATAGGATTTATGGGTTATATATATGAATTGAAAGGAAATATAACCAATACAAATATGTTTGTTGGATTATTTACCACCCAGTCATAAATATAATCTTATTGTTATAGGTAACTGTTTTAATAAATAAAACAATTCTTAAATAACAATTTATAATTTAAAAAATCTAATAAATTACTATTTAAATTGATTTTATTAATATAATTAAAATAATAAATTACATTGCAATGTAATTTATTTTTTACCTAGTAAACACTATTATTTATTATTTTTAAAAAATATTTAATTTAACATATAAAAAATTTTTTTTTTTGAATTTTATTTAATTTTAAAATTAAAAAATAAAATTAATACTGATTAATTTTTTATTATTTTTTTTGAAAAAAAAATATTTGAAGGCCAAATGGAAAAAAAAATTGTTCTACAAATACGGTATGTTTTAAGGAATAAGTTTGACATTCTAATAACATATTAACTTCTAGAATTGTATGAATATACCAAAATGATATTAATATTGTAAATAATGTATCCAAAAAATTAAATTTATATTAAAAACCAAAAAAATTAATTTTTCAATGTATATAAAGTAATCACATCCAATAAAATATGTTCTAAATTATTTTGTTTTTATCATTCCAATAATTGGAAAAAAACAATATTTTTCTTAAAAAAATGGGTTAAAAGTATAAAAATATATTTTTTAGTCAAAAAATATTCATAATATAATCGATGATCACCATTACAAGTATTTTTCCTTAAATTGACTTATATTCAATATTTTAACTCCAAATTTCCATCACCATTATGTATAAATAACCAATATAATATAGTTTTAAAATCATATCCAAATAATATTCTTATTACCCGATATCTTCTAATATCACTCTTATTTTCCATCTTTATAGAATTAGAAATTTTTTACCCTCACCCCAATTATGTATTAGATAATTAGACCTTTATAAATTATTTAATTATCAAGTAATTGGTTCTAACCGTTTCACCTCATTTCATTTATTATTCTTATATTTACTTAATCTTTTTTTCAATTTTAACCTTCCAAAAATATTTAATTATAATATCATAATGATATCAATAATAGTATGGTATTATATAACTCTTATTATATATATAAAAATAATATCATATTTTTATATATTTTATCGATTCCTATTTTAATACATTCATTCATGTTATGTTTTACAACTTACAGGAATTTTGACTTTGTTTATTTATCACTACATGTATGACCATATAGTACAGTTCATATATATAAATATATATTGTTGTGTGTATCTGTGTGATTGTATGATTGTATATATATATATATATATTTGTATGTGTGTGTGTGTTTTATGTGTATAGGTGTGTAGTTTTATGTATTCTTCCACTTCTAGAGAAAATATTACTCATCCATAAATGATATGTCAATACTGAAATATTGAAAGGAAATTGGAAGAAGTCAAAAAAACATATACTCATACATTTTATAATAAATGTGTCGAAAAATTTAACAGCCCAGGTAATTATAGAATAATACTTTTTTTAATATTTAAGAAAAATCTATTTATTTTATGTTAATTAAGAAACATTGTTTGATAGTTTACCTAGTACCAACAATGGGTTTCTTTGAAATCTCATTTTTCACACAAGATTGAGTTGTAATGAAAAATAATATAATTATAATATTATTTCAAATATTATTTAAAGAATAGACTTTTTATTGATGAGAATGAACGTAAATAACTAAATTATAATTACACTTGTTTTTTATTGTCATTGCATTTATCCAATAACTTTTAGAGGCTTAAAATAAGAATAAATCTGATTTTAATAAAAAAATACTCTAGTATTCATTAAAAGGTCAATTTACCACATTTTATGGTTATAAATTTTTAAATCTAGTTTTATTACTTTTATTTGTTCTATTAAGTAAAATTAACTTCTTCTTTATACGTTGGACATCTATATTTATTTTGGTAAATTTTTGGTATTTTCTAATAATGTTGATTTTTTTAATGAATAGTGAAAAATAATTCCTTTTACGTAAAAATTTTCTTTTCTTTTACTTTATTTATATTATTATATTGACCTTCTTATTGGTTATAAACTGTAATTAGATTATAATTTTAAAATTTAATTCAATTTTGGTCATCAGATGTAACACTACCAAAAAAATGGGATTTCACACTGCCGCACATTAACTGTGCAGAAAAAGAGTTTATAAAGGAGGTGGAGACTATATCAGCTCTAAAACAATTGTTAAAATTTAACCATTATCAGATCTTTTTTAGTGCTGATAAAGTCCCCCAATATTAGTGGTTTTTTTTCACTTTCAATGGGGACCACTTATTAGTGTTTTTTAGTAGAGCTGATAAAGTGGGGGCTTTATCAGAACATACTTATAGCACTGATAAATTTCAATAAAAAAACATGAAAAATAATATATTTTTATATAAGTATATTTATATTGATATAAATATAATATATATTTTTTAAATGTGTTTTAAATAAGTATAAACAGACTATTACATTTAATATATAATAAATTTAGTGAAAATGGATTTAAAATATTCTAAAAAATATTATTTATTAATAATCATATAATTATCATTGATTAATAATAATTTAATAACAATTTGCAGACACAAAAAAATCAAAAAAATTTAAAAAATATCGAAAATATGTTTAAAATGTAACCCAAACTTCAAATGGCCATATTTTTGGACCATGATGTCTTTTTCGGCTCTACAACATATCAAATCGAAGAATGTGTCGATCTCTACAGGAAATTGACAAAAAGGTAACTTTTTGAACACTTTTCAAGGCCCAAATGGCCAATAAGGCCTCCGAAAATTATTTTCAAATTGGGGTACCCCATTTTTTTTATATTCAAACAGATATAACTTTTCATCTTGATGACCTCTAGGATTATACCGCATATAATATCGATAATTTCTTTATTTTAATCGATTCTACTCTTTTTGGAGTTGAAATGGACTTCTATATTAGACATTATGGTTGTTTCAACATTATAGGGCTTTTCTAATACAGACACATATATATTTATTCGTAAATATGTGTGTCTATGTGTGGGGGTGTGTGTTTGTCTTTGTCTGTGTGTGTCTGTGTTGTATATATGTATTTATGTATTTAGTTATTTATCTATAAACCCACATAAAAACATTTTTTATTAATGTATTTAAAAATAATCTTATAAATATATATTAAAGTACAAATAAATATACGAATAAATATTTATAACTAAAAATATATATATAAATAAATATAGATATAAATTAATATACAAGTTAATATATATATAATAATATATGAATATATATATATGTATTAATATAATTAAATATATTTATATTAAAATAAATCTATATTAATTTATGAATAAATATAACTACATATATAATATATATTAATATAAATAAATATTTTTATATTAATATTAATCTATATTAATATAAGAATATATATATAACTATATATAACTAAATAAATAAATATATCATTAAATGGATAAAAAACGAAAAGTATTAGTGTAAAGGTGCATGTCTGTAGGGGGGATGTCGCAGGTTCATGTTCTGGTGGATGCAGGGATGGGTGCTTGGGAAAGTGGGGGATGCATGGGCTTGTTCAGTGGGCGGAAGAGTTAGAGGGGTCCGCCTAGTCCTGCTAAAAGGGGAGGTTAAGCACTTTTAAAAGGCTCCCCCAAGAAATGAATTTTCTTTTTAATTGTATTTACTTTTTTTCACAATTATTAGTGCAAAAAACCGCTGATAATGGAACTTTTTGTCAGTGCTTTTTTAGCTCTAATAAAAGGGGCATTTATTAGCCCTTTTCTGAGAACTGATAAAAGGTACACCTCATTATCATTACAACAATTCACTATGCTTTTCTAGTGTTGTTAATTCAATTTTGTAGAACTGATAAAATCCGTATTTGTTGTTGTGTAATTTCAGTTTGAAATTGGTCAAAAACATATGTCAATCAGTTGGTAGTATTTGCTTCTTAAAATACACAATTTTTTGTATTGACAACTATATCTAATTTTTATTTAATTTATGAAACATATGTGTTCTAAATTTGGAAAAATGGATTTTTATTTGGAATTAGGATTTCCATTTTGAGTAAATAGGTAACTTATATTTTTAGACATTATGATAAATAAATTTAGTAAGTATATTTTTTACCATTGGTAAATGGTAAATTTGTTAAATAAGGGTAAAAAATAATAATATAATAATATTAAATTACCCTAACAAGTGTCCTAATCTTATTGTATGTTATATTCATGAATATGGGCATCCTAGTGCAAATTTTAGGACCCCATGGAGCCACTTGTTTTTGAAAACGACATTTAATTACTTTTAATTTAATATTAAGGATAATATAACCTAAAAATGTATATATTACTAAAAAAATTACATGGGGATATATAAGTGATATATTAAACTATAAATAGTATGTATAAATATAAAAAAATTCCAAAATCATTAAATTTTGTTTTTAATATTTATCCATCAATTAAATTTATTTATTTATGACACAATGGTGATATAATGACTACCTTATTAATGGTAGATTTAAATAAATGAGATTATAAATAATAAAATAAAATTATTTTTAATATTTTTATTCCACCTACATATTTTATTGAGGAATATGAATTTTTTACTATTAATTAATGAATTTTTTTAATAAATCATGTTGTTATGGATATTTAAAATGTCATGATATGAATAGTAAAAAAGTTGACATAAATGAGCTTTTAAATTATTTAAAATATTATTAAATGATATAATAGTCCAAAGTTCAATTATTCGTAAAAATGACATATATGTTGTTAAATATTTCAGTAATGATCCATTTTGGGTAATTTGGAATTTTATAATAACTATGTTAAATATATAGAATTAATATACAAGAAGACATGGTAAAAGATGAATAGAATTACTGAGGGTTAAAGCTAAAATATAAGGTTAATTTTATAACCTAAACTTTTCTAAAACCCATTGGTTGAGAATATTTGGACCCATAATAATCTGATCTTTGAAATATATAACTTTTGAGATATTATAATTTAAAAATCAATTAATAATAAAATAATAATTTTTATCTTTCCTAAAGTTCCCCTCCTCCATCTTATAAATGGGAACCACCTATAACCCATTACTCACACATCTCAATCAAATTGGAATTTAGAAACTCTACTCCAATATTCTACCAACATTCCTCCCTTGCTATGTGAATCCTTCCCAGAGGAATACAGCATTTCAAGAGACCCCTTTAGCTCAAATCAAAAGAAGTTACCTGATTTGAGGTAACGTCTTCTCTCAAGTTCCTTCCCATTGACTTTCTTTCTCCACTACCTATGATATTATTATTCTATGTTTAGATAAAAAATAAAATATCCTAAATATATTAGTTTTTTTTTATTATTATTGTACCTAAACTAACACACACCTTTATTTAATGGACTTAGAACATATTGTTTATGTGGACGACGAACTACTGCCTCACGAAACGATGATTGTTCAATCCTCTTCATCCACCTATTATGGTAGAAATTATAATGACACTGAAATTATATATGATATTTTTTATGTCTATTTATCTATATTTTTATTTAATTATCATTTATAATATCCCTATATGCTTTTCATGTTGTATGAATATGATAATTTCATTTGAGAAAATGTAGACTATCGTCCCCTCAAAGTGATATGACTCATTCATTGTATAGATAGAACATATAAAAGAAGTAATTTATTGACTTATGTATTATTTATAACATATATATTATACTGGAATTATAATATACCTATATGTCATATAGTTTCGATCACATTAAATATGAAAAATTAATCAATATAGCGTTCATGAGTATGCACAGCTTACCGTCTCCATGAACGGTGCAATTCATTAATTATATTAGAATTCTATGGACTATTATAAATACATTATTACAATATATATATGATATATATTATATATAAATCCTTAATATCAATCTTTATATAATTAAATTTGTATGACATCTACAATTTTTAATTATAATAAGTTCATTTTGACTCAATTTCTGAACATTGATAAAATGTACGATATGAACTCAAATAATTAACTAATTGTTATAGAAAAGTAATAAGTGATATAAAAATGATAATAAACTTGAAACGTTTCTGAAAAAAATATAAATTAACTTATGTTTATTATCTAGTAAGAATAATGTACATGCGAGACAATTAGGACTCAAGGTAATGGAACTACTTAACCCAATATCAATTCATTGGGATGATCTTCTAGTTCTTGATTAGGTCATGAAATTATTATGTTTGAAATGAATTTTGATATAATTTATTTTATTTATACTTATTTAAGTGAAATTATAGTTAATACACATAATTTATCTATATTACTAGAAAAATGATCATTGTAAGGGAACCTTTCACCTTCCTATTTAATCAAAGACTTATTTTATGTTATGCGTTTTTATTTCCATTCAATTATGTTGGGATAAGTCCTTATATATTTTTATTTCTCTAAATTTTATTTCCATGTGATGGAATACCATTTTTGATATCATTAACTAATTTTCTGAATTTTTAAGTGATGTTGTTAGGCTGCTGATTTTTCGTAATGGAATTTGTCTCAATATCCTTTCATTGAGGAAAATTTTAATAATATACACCTCCTTTTAAACAGTGTGTAATAAATACCCTTGAATTTTACATTCATTCAAATGAAATATTTCATCTACAAAGTGTTTTAATAAATGACAAAAGGAATTATTTTTAATGTTTACAGTGACAATGACCTCTTTGTCACTATAATTACTATTTAACAACCTCTATAAGTTTTAATGTTTTTATAAAGAATATAAATCCCTCAATTTCAATTTGGGTATTTTCATATTGATTTTTTTTAAATGGATTTATTATTTCAATATATTGAAATTATTTCTTATGATTGAAAATGAAATTTTATTAGTGAAACACTGATATTTGAAATATTTTATATTTTATTTTTAAATAATGGTACTTGTACATTTGACAGGTGGTTATGTGAAAAACCAAATGATAGGTGGTTATATGATAATCCAAGGAAAGTTGGTTACATTATAACCTCTGATTAATTGGGTATGGAAGTTAATCGTATGACTATACCATTTAACGGTATGTGTGGAAGTCGATTGTATGGTAATCCCATTTAAGTATGCTTATGTCTCAAATTACCAATATATGATATATGTTTATTTCAATGGGATTTGTGGTAATATTTTTGGTAAAAAATTGTAAGTAATGATCATATATTTAGTGAAGTGTTGTTATTACTTCATACATGTCAAAAGTATTACTTTTCGATAAATTATTCATGGTTTACATAGTTTTTTAAAAATAAGAGTTTACCTTTTTTTTATATCCCATATTAATATTTTTATGATCATCCAAAATTTTTGAAATTTTTTCACTGGACATAAAGTGGAGTATGGTCTATGATGGGATCAACGAAAATTCTTGTTGTTTAAAACATGGAACTAAACATGTTTCATTGTTTTTAAGAGTATTTATTTTATAAAAAAATGGATACTGAGTAGAAGTGTGTACATGTAGTATTTATATTGTTATGTATAAGTTATTTCTTAATTATCTAGAAATATAAACCTTAAAATATCCTCAATGTGAATTATTAACATAATTCAAGATTATGTATTGTTTAAGGATGGGGCCTTACAGTTAGTGTTACTAAATTGTTTTGATAACTTTAAAGGTTAGGGTGTTAGTTAAGAATATGTTAAATTACCATAATGGTTAGCATATTAGGAAGATTAAATATTATTTTAGATTAATCAAATGAGTTTATGATAACATGAAAATCATTATCTTATTATTTACCCTCTTAATAAGATTTTATATGATCATTTTACTTATTTACTCACACTGACCGTTTTTGTTTTAGTAAATGGATAGATCTAGTTGTAATGGCCCAGTCCAGCCCACAATCTTGATATTTTATGCTTTGGGCCTAGCTCACACGGTTTTTTTCCTTGGTTCTGGACTTCAGAAACCCCCAAGTAAAAGGCCTCATTATGGGAGTGGTATCCACGCCACCTATAATGGGGTGCTTCATGCTCCTCCTCCTTCTATGTGGGGATTAAATAACCCACCCTCTAGAAGGGCCCAACATCCTCACTGACACATCAAATGGACATGGGCTTCGATACCATTTGTAATGGCCCAGTTCAGCCCACGGTCATGATATTGTCCGATTTGGTCCTGACCTCATAGTTTTGTTTTCCCTGGATTCTGGCCCTTAGACACCCCCACGGGAAAAGGCCTCATGATGGGAGTGGTATCCACACCACTTTATAAAGGGGTGCTTCGTGCTCCTCCTCCTTTGATGAGGGGTTACCAAAACCTAAATGTAACAACTGGGCCCCGACCACCAGTTTCCCCAAAGACAAATGGTCCCCCAAGGGTCCACACACGTGCGTGAACAGTTCAACTAACTAATGACAGTTCACATAGGCCAATACATTTCCTTCTGAATGTATTTATTCCTCACTCACACACACCTTGGGAATCTTCCAAGAAGGTCACCCATCTTGATCACTTCTCCAGGACAGGCAAGCTTAATTGTGGAGTTCTAATAAAAAAGGCTCCCGAAAAGGAAGGTTCACCTTATTTACATGAGTCATATCATTTAGTCATTTCACCCTTCATCATTCTGTAGTGTTACAATCACCCCCTTTAGAGAAAAACGTCCTCGTTGTGGTCTCTAAATCTAAACCCAGGCAGTACACTACACTTAAGGCTGGATTCCTCCTATGATACCACATTGTAACATCCCATCCTAGAATCCACTAACCGGTGCTCCGAGCCTGTTCATCACAAGGCCTAAATCGTGCCTCCCCATTTTCCAGAGGCTACCGACTAGCAGTGAGGGGAAAGGGTGTGATAGGGGGGAGACTATCCCCCCATACCATAGTATGAAAATAGCCTAAATAACTATGTATCATACACAACGGAAATTAAACAGAGTTCGGAAGTAATAAACAACTGAAATAGAACATGTTGTAATAGTAAAATGTTGTAAAATCCCAAACAACTATGAAATACAACACAAAACTGGTCACCCACCGGGCCGACCATACAGATATAAGTACAAAAGAAACAGAAATTAAAAGTACAGGGATCTGCTACTAACTCTGAGCCAAACCATGAACCTGATCTACAGACAATGTCGAACTGCAGCATCCCGATTAGTAGAACCACTTGAGCAGATCTTCTCGATCATGTAGCCCTGGGCTTCATCCCTATCCACCATGCAACTCGTGCTCAACCTGAAAAGCATACATAAGGTCTACACATACACTGAGGTGCACTTACAGTGGTGAGAAATAATCTCAGTAGGGAACCCCGAAAAGCAACCTATAACTGTGCTGCTAAAGTGTATGAAACCACAACATTCTTGGACTATCTTGAACACAACAACGGAAATAAAACAAAAGTGAAACCACAGTTTAACATAGGGTATGAAATCCCCATCAAATGGAAAAGTTCCACCATGGATTTCCATATCTATATAGGTACACATATATAGTCCCATACCTATAAACATATACATAAATATTAATATTCATGATTAAGTGATTCAAATAACAAGATACAACATCATCAGTTGATCCTTGGGACCATAATCCTGATCTACTGGACATCATATTCAAGGGAATTTAGATGGACATCGTGCCAATCAAATTGAGTATCCATTAGTCAATCTCTGGGTCTTTAATCCCATCGACATATACAATCTTCATCCAATGCCGGAATTATGTCTCTGACTAAGCTACCCAAAAATATGTTACGCTCTAGTTCAGCCAATCAATCACAAGAAAGTAGATAAAACAACCCGGTAACCCCTTGGGATGTACTCATAGTCATCCCCTCTGGTCATACCTAACAAGTTCCAACAACCCTCTAGCCTGTACACTCATCCTAACCCCTCTCGTTTGCTCATACGAAAATTATACGACTCTCTAAGGAAGCTCACTCGCTCAATTACCATTATAGTATAATGTAGTTAGGGACTCTCTGAGGAAGATCACATAGTCAATTCCCCTTATATTCCAAAGATCAAGAGACTCTATGAGGAAGCTGACTCGGTCAATTCCTCTTATAGCCCCAGGTCATTCACAGAGTCTCTGATAAGCTCACAGATAAATTCCTCATATATAATAGAGTGGTTCAAGGTAATTAATGTCAAACCAAAACTCTTTGAGGATGCTCACTCGGTCTATCCTCTTATAGTTTATATTTCTCAATGACTCTCTAAGGAAGCTCACTCGGTCTATCCTCATATAGTCTATAATGTCCACATACTCTATAAAAAATATCACTCGGACTATCCTTTTGTAGTATATAATGCTCAATGTATCTCTATGGAAGCTCACTTGGTCTATCCCCTAATATTCTACTACATGAGGTTCTCACGACCCCGTGTATGTCAACGCATAGTAATGAAATATGGCTAATTTAAACCTCAAGAACTACATGGCTAATAGACTACAACTTGTCACAACATATCAGATAAAACCAATCTATCATAACAATACTAGGCATGAAAACCATGCATCCTAACTGGAAAGCTAGACCAAATTGTCAAAATCAAGAAGCAAGGGAAAACACATCCACAGCAAGGTAAAATACACTATTTACAATCAAACCACCTCTACTCAGACACACAATGAATAGTAGGAATGCAAACAAACATGAAAGATTCCTCGCGTCAGGCTCTACAGAAACCAAACAAAAAGAACCACTGGTAAACACTACAGAATCATCAAACCATGTTACATATAAACAAACGAGTGTGGGTGGTCGGAACACCCAACCAAAAATCCACGACATGTCTCACTCTCAGGTGACAACTAAACTCAATAACTGGAGCAATAACCCCTCTATTTAGATATTAATCCCCAAAACTCCCTTTATATGACCTCTAAATTTCAAAAAGATTCCACCAATGTGATCTACGTAGAAAAAAGAACAAAATCAACTACTCACATGCCCAAATCTGACTTCTAGAGGCCATGATATCCCAAAAATCAAAAATTGAAGTAGTATATGGACAGAGCACATGGACAGAGCACATTCGACCTACCTGTGTAATATTACATGGTGTGTACATTATTGTACATGGCGTTTACTATTCAAAAAAAGTCACTTCATATGTTTCTTCACTAAAACACATGCCCAAGTACCACTACACGACGTGTAATCTATAAAAACCACTATTCTGTGTTCTATTTCACACGGCCAGTTACATGGCCACCAAATACACGGGGTGTACTCAAATTAAATGTAATGGACTTAAGAAAACTTCACCATTCCCAAATTATAAGAACACACAAGTGTACCACAGGAATACACATTGCGTATTCTAGGTTTTATGATGGGAAATCCCTGAAAATGCCCAAAACGCCCATTTTCAACCCCGAAACAACAGATCTAGCCTCGTGGGATTACATGCAAGAAATATAAGGTTTTAAAGACTTAGAAACATGTTTAAATGGGATTTATGGAAATAAACATTAATAGCCCTACCTTTGGGTGGAAACCTTTGAAGCTTCGGTTGATTTCGTGGCTCACGATTTCAGCATGCCGACTCAGCACATCGAGAGCTTCGAATCGGTACCCATCTTGGCTTCCAACTCTCCCACATTCTGAATGTACATATCATCCATAAGTCACATCCAAAGGGGTGGCATAGGATACAAATTAAAGGAGGATAAAATAAAAGAAGGATGAAAAGAAAATAAAAGGAAATGAAGAAAATGGGGTCCGGGCCGGCCCCAACACCCATCACGAGTTTATGCCTTCCCTAGGCTAAACTCCCTCTTTCAAACTCAACAGCATAGATGGAATCTCAATATAATGCTCCATTTAGATTTTATTTCCAAATGAACCTGCGTGAATATTTTAATATTTAATTTAATAATATAAAAATATTAAATATTCCGAAAAATTTGGAAGAACCCAGATTTCTACCAAACTTTTATCCTAGGGTAAAATCCCTATTCTGGGACAAACAGAGATATCAGAAAAATTATATGGGATCATATGGTAATGTAAAATGACCATTTTAGCCCTCAAAAGCATTTAATAGAAAAAATTCAAATTTCTGCTCAAAATGATAGTCAAGAAAAATACATGTTCTTACAAACTCCCCACCATAATCCTTCTCGTCCTTGAGAAGCCCAAAAAGGAAAAGAAGGCTTTCTCTCAACCAAACCATATGTGGAACCATTCTATTTGGATCATACAATGACTAGCCTTATACCGTTAACCACCACCTTCAACATAGATGATATTCAACTAGGACCAAACTGGAACTCCCCACAACCGGAATACCCTTGTCGTCATCTTAAAAGAATCCTTGAGCCCAAAAGCCCACTGGAAAACAACGTAGTTTAACATAAACAAGGATAACCACCCACAAATGGCCAATGGTGCACTCCCCACCATAGGTATTTTCTTACACTACTCCGAGCGAAAAACCGGAATGGGTTCCAACCTCAACAGGGATATACATTAAGAATGAAAAAGTAGCTCAATATATGGTCGAAGAACTCTCAGCATAATCAAGAAGAATAAATATAGTGCATTATCATCTCATACAGAAGTGCACTAATATTTCATTGAAGGCATGTCCAGCTTCCCCCGAGCCATGCTAACATCATGCCAAAACCCAACTAGAATTTAAACACATGTCAACCATTTCACGGTAACCCAAAATTTCAAAAATTCACCTCTATAACACATGGACATTTCAACACAACAATCAGGATCCAAGTCCATAGAATGTCTTGAAACATTGGTCCTCAGCTCACACCCGACCACTCACCGATCTAGATTCCAATGATGCCACCTACAACAGCAACATCAGAAACACTGGTTGACCAGGCCAGGCACCCGAACATGACTGGTCAACGAAACCAATCGTGAAAAACAAACAGCACCAAAAGGCTTTGGAAAACTCCTCCCAACCTTTCACACAAAGGATTCCCTAGAATAGAATAGACATCAACCTACAAGGGGTTCAAGTCAAAACCAAGGGTATCTAGGTCTTCCACCTAACTCTATAGAAAAATCCACACAACTGGGTTACAAGGTCTAACCACCTGGTCCAAAATATCAAAAACCACTCAGAAGATGGTAACGATGACAATGAAAAAAGAATGTCAAAACCAAATCAAAACCTACAAGTTCCCTGATGATCCCTGAGCATCCTCAGAAGGAACGACTCCTTGGAGGCCACAACAAAATAGAAGAGACATGTTGAATGAACACTCATCACCTATTTGTATACAACAACACCACAAAGAGGTCTAGTTAAAAATAAAATCCTTGGTATCTATCGACATCATTCTCAATTATCCGACTATATTACCATAGACCCGATAAAAAACACCCAATATGGGTTAAACAGAATGGAATCACGTGCCATATCAGCCAACTGGGGTCACTGAAACACCTATGCACATGTACTGAGTCATCATCCTTAATCCAACATCTCAACATATATCCACATAACCTACCATCATAGTAAAAAGTATGTGTAATCATACCCAAAGGGCTTATTCGTTAGTAAAAACACACACTAAGAGTCTTATATGTTGTGAATCCTACGTGCCTAGTATGATCCATGAGACGCCTCATGCCTTTGTCAGCCAAGAGTCAAAATCCATCCATGCCATATTACTAGTGGCCAAGATCAAGAGATTCCTAGTAATTCAAAACACCACACATCATGTGTGTCTCTAAAGGGAAAAATCATATAAAAATCTAACATCTCAAAATCAGAACAACAATCCCAATCCCTGGTAACCAGGACATCTTACCAAAACAGTTGTTCTTGATGCACCAGCCCGATATCCATCACAGGTTCCAACACAAACCAAAAAATTCTATCTACCATATTCCAAATAGTAATGACTAGGAACAAAACCCCTCTGATACCACTTTGTAAAATCCTGACTAGGAAGCCACTAACTGGTTCTCCGAGCCAGTTTTCCACAAGGCCTCAAGAGCGCCTCCCCATATGCCAGAGTCTGCTGACTATCAACAATGTCCTAGGATGTCATAGTGCGGAGACTATGCCCTCATACCATAGTAAGAAAACAATGGAAATAAATAAGTATCGTACATAGTGGAAATTAAATAGAGAGCAGAAGCAATAAATAACTGAAATAGAACAAGATATAACAGTAAAATGTTGTAAAATATCGAATATATATGAAATACAATACAACCCTAGTCACCCACCTGGCCGACCATACAGATAAAAGTACAAAAGAAACTAAAAGTAAATGTACAGGGCTCTACTACTAACTATGAGCCAAACCACGTACCTGATCTCCAGAAAATGTTGAACTATAGTAGCCTGATCATTAGAACCCCTCGATTAGCTCCGCTTGATCATTCAACACTAGGCCTCAACCCCATCCACCATTCAACTCATGCTCAAACTAAAAATCATACATACAGACTACACGTACACAGAGGTGCATGTGAAGTGGTGAGAAATAATCTTAGTAGGGCACCCTAACAAGAAACCTATAACTGTGTTTCTAAAAGTGTATGCAACAATAACGTGCTCATCCTTGTTGGAACACAACAAAGAAAGTAAACCAAATGTGCAACCACAGTCGATCTCAGGGTATGTAATCCATGTCTACTGGGCAAGTGCCACCATTAATGTGAATATATATATACATACACATGTATAGTATTATACCTATACAAATATACATAAATATAAATATTCATGATTCAGTGATTCAAATAACAAGAAACAACGTCAACAGTCGATCCTTGGGACCATAAGCCCGATATCCTGGACATCATATTCAAGGGAATTGAGTTAGACGTCGTGCCACTCAAGTCGTGTATCAACAAGTCAATCTCTAGGTCTGTAATCCCATCGACATGTACCTTCTTGGGAAAAGGAAGGAATTATGTCTTTGAACAAGCTACACAAAAATATGTTACCCTCTAGTTCAACCAATCGATCACAAGATTGCAGATAACACAACCATGTAAGCCTATGGGAATCTCTCATAGCCATCCCCACTGGTCCTACTTAACAAGTACCAACAACCATATGGGTAGTACACTCTTCCTAACTCCTCTAGTTTGGGCATAAGAAAATAATAAGACTCTCCAAGGAAGCTCACTCCGTCAGTTCCGCTTATAGTATAAGGTTGTCAGTGACTCTCTGAGGAAGATCACACAATCAAATACCCTTATAGCCCCATGGTCAAGAAACTCTCTGAGGAAGATCACTCTGTCAATTCCTCTTATAGCCTCTGGTCGTTCACAGACTCTCTGAGGAAGCTCGCACGGTCAATTCCTCTTATATCCTGGAGTGGTTGAATGTAATTAAAGTACAAGAAGAACTATATGAAGAAGCTCACTCGGTCTATCATCTTATGGTCTATAGATCTCAAAGACTCTCTGGGTAAGCTCACGTGGTCTATCCCCCTATAGTCTATAATGCCTAAAGACTCTCTAAGGAATATCACTAGATCTACCCTCTTGTACTCTATAATGCTCAAAGACTCCCTGAGGAAGCTCACTCGGTCAATCCCCTTATTGTCTACTACACTCGGTTCTCATGGCCATGGGTAAGTCACCACATAGTAACTCAATATGGCCAATGTAAACCTAAAGAACTACTTGGCTATTATACTACAACATATCACAAAATTTCAGATAAAACCCCTCTATCCTAATAATACTAGGCATGAAAACAAGGCAGTCTATCTGGAAAGAATGACCAAAAAGTCAAAATCAAGAAACTAGGGGAAACACATCCATAACAATGTAAAACACACTATTTACAATCAAACCACCTCTACCAAGACACACAAGGAAAAGTAGGCATCCAAACAAACATAAAAGATGCCTCATGCCAGGATTAGTAGTCATCAACTAGGAAGCACCTCTGGTAACAACTACAGCATCAGAATACCAATTCTAATATAAAAAAATGAGTGCGGGTGGCCTGAACACCCAACCCAACATCCAGGACAAGTCTCACTCTCAGGTGACAACTAAAGTCGATAAATGGATGAGAAACACATCCATTCATATAGAAACCCCAAAACCCCACTTTATACGAACACTATATGTCAATAGGATTAATCCATTGTGATATATGTGAAAAAATGCTCAGAAGTGACTACTCACACGCCCAAATCTGTCTTCTTGAGCCCAAGATATCCCAAAATTACTAAATTGATGTAGTACATGGCCAGAGCACATGGGCAGATCACATTGGGCATGCCTGTGAAATATTACATGGCATGTAATTTACATTCCATGGCGTGTAATATTAAAAAAAATTTCATTATGTGTTTGTTTTCACTGAAACACATATCGAAGTACCACTACACGGCTTGTACTCCGTAAAAACTACTATTTCGTATTCTATTTCACAAGGCCACCAACTACACAGAGTGAACTACAAGGCATGTACTACATGGAATGTACATAAAAATACTTCGTCTTCCCCAAATGGGAAGAACCCACAGCGTGTACCCCTGGAATACATGTCGTGTTTTCTGGGTTTTCCGATCGGAAATCCCTAAAAACGCCCTAAACACCCATTTTCCCCCAAAACAACAGTTCGAGCCCCATGGGCATACAAGAAAAAAATATAAGGCTATAAAGACTTTAAAAAACATGTTTAAAGGGTTTTTATAGTGAAAACATTAATATCCCTACCTTTGGGTGGAAACCGCTGAAGCTTCGGTTGATTTCACGGCTCAAAGTTGTCTCATGCCGACTCAGCACGTCGAGAGCTTCGTGTCGGTACCCCTATTGCCTTCCAACTATCCCTTTTTTCTGAATCTCCATATCTCCCATTGGTCACAGCAAAAGGGGAATTATAGGAGAAGTGAACAAGGAGGAGGAGGAAAGAAGAGAAGGGCGATATGAAAAGAAAAGGAAAAGAAGAAAAGGGCACGTGCCTACCCCGACAACCGACACGATTTTATGACTTCCCTAGGATAAAATCCCCATTCTGGACTCAACAGCGTATGCGAAATCTCAATCTGATGCTCTATTTAGAAGTTATTGTGAAATGAACCTGTGTGAATAATTTAATATTTAATTTAATAATATTAAATATTAAATATTCCACTAAAATTAGAACAACTCAGATTTCCACCAAACTCATGTCCGTCCCGGACCAAAAATGATAGAAAAATTATCTGAGATTAAGTGGTAGGAATAAATGACCATTTTCCCCTCACGAGAATATAACAGTAAAAATTTAATTTTATTCTCATAACGACAGTCTGAAAAAACACGGGTTCTTACACTAGTAGGCACCAAAGTAATAATGGATGTTAATGAAACTATGGTGGTATTCTAAATAAGAAACCAAATGAAATGGGAGATACAATGAGAACTCTTTTGGTTATTCTTAACCAACTATCTAGAGTCATGATTGACCACTTGAATGTCACGACCCGCCCTCGGGGTTCGTGCCGTGACTACCCCAAGACCGCCTTCCATAGGCCAGGGGCTGGCGACTAGAACCAAGGCGTAAATCCCGGTAAAAAGGGAAGGCATTGCCTTTGTAAAGTAAACAAACACCACATAGTAAGCAAGCGGAAAGTAAACACTAAGCAAAAGCAGAGTACAACTGAAAGTACGGAAAAGTAAATGGGCCAGTATACAAACCCAAACTGAAAGTAAAGTACAACTCGAAAGGGAAAACAGCAACTGAAAAGTAAAAGCCGCTACACCGAGCTGTCCACTGGAAATCCCACCTGAAGGGTGGGTACAGATAGCTCCACTGCTCCACGGGTCCCTCCGTCCACTCCGAGTACGTCCCACCCAGTGGTCTACCTCCAGATACCGTCCTGCTCTACAAGCCTCTGCTAAGATCAACGCTGTCCGTCGTCTGAAACCAACACAACATAGTGCAGGCAAAGCCCGTGCAGGGGTGAGTATAAGCTACTCAGTAGGGACCCCGAGACCCCTGAAGGTCTCTCAAATCCACAAAGGATAAACCACGAAGAAAGGTACAATCACGAAATAACAACAGACACTGCTTATGTATATGCCCATATATATACCTAAGTTATCAATTCAAATACGCTCCAACCTCCGAGTCCAAGTACAACTCAGTCCACACAGGAAAGTAAATGTATTCCACACAAGAAGGAAAAACGTAATCCACATAGGATAGCACAACACAATCCACACAGGAAAGCAACAGGATTCATCTCACATAGGTATACATCTTCAAAGGACGATAAAGATGATCTCTGATCCATCTAAGTCGTCGGAACCACGAAGGATCGATAGGTAACTAACCCCCGCAAAAGACCCACATAGGATCGGGCCCACGTTGGACCTGTAGGCGCTGGTTCACACAGGACCGCTGAGCGCAAAGACCCACACAGGATCGGACCCACACAGGATCGGGCCCACATAGGACTTGTAGCACTGATCCACGTAGGATCGCTGAGTGCTGAAGTCGTCGTCATCGAATCCACACAGGATCTCTGTATTGTCGTCGTCGCAGTCACAGTAGCAGTAGCAGTAGCAGTAGTAGTAGCAGTCACAGTAACAGTCGCAGCCAGCACTAGGGTTCCCGCACACAGCAAGCTCGTTCGGAGGGTCCGCTCCACGAGCCGAGAGGCTGATACATCAACTATCACAAAGTCCAGAGTTTATGTATCCAAAAGTTCCATATCGTCAACATGAACTCAACGCAACAGACGGCGCGTCGATCGGACGCCCGGTCTGAGAGTTATTGGCATTTTCGTCCCCGGGGCCCAGTTGGTTTTTAAGGCAAAACCAACCCGACCGTACTCCACCTGCGTCCAAACCTCGGGAGGAGTATGCCAAAAGAATCGTCTCACTAAGAGGAACACAACAAAGCTGATGGCACGCCAATCGGACGTCCGTAGCTCAAGATATGAGCGTTTCCGCTCCGAAGGCCCGGTTGGTTTCGTGAACGAACCAACCCGGCCGAACTCAAAGTGTTTTGAAACCTTGAGTGCGATATACCGAAACGACCGTCTCGATCCAAGGATCATGTTGCCGCAGACGGTTCGTCGATCGGTGGTCCGTGGCTCATGTTATGGCCAAAAGACCGAAACA
Source organism: Viscum album (assembly GCA_963277665.1). Lineage (NCBI taxonomy): Eukaryota > Viridiplantae > Streptophyta > Magnoliopsida > Santalales > Viscaceae > Viscum > Viscum album. The sequence continues at coordinate 918,035,068 of OY728138.1, read as the reverse complement.
GTCTCGAAAACGGGGGGTCCGGGTCGACCCGACCCGGATCCGACCCGGTCTGCTGGACCCGGCCCTGCCGGTGGCGGCGCGGCCTGGCCAGCGGCGGCGCGGCCAGGGTGCCGCGCATGCGCCACACGTGGGGGGTGAACCCCCCCCCCCCCCCCCCCCTTTTCGGATCCCGGCCGGCTTTTGCCGTCCGTTTTTAATAACACACGGGACCCGCGGGTCCAGCCTTCTAACCGAACCGGCGGCCGGCACAGCCGGCCGCCTTCCCCCTCTCCGCCGCGGCTCATCTGAACTCCGGCGGCTGGCGAGGCCGGCCGCCCCTGGCTGCTCCACCGCGACCGTAGGGCCGTGGACCTTCTTGATCTTCAGCGCCGGTGGCTCGGCTGCCGCCGGTCTTCCCGTCTCGCCGCGGCCCGGTACCGGCCGCGGTGTTCATCGTCCGGCGCGGTGCGACGGCACCGCGCCCCTCCGCCGTGCCTTCGATTCCCCTTGACGCGGCGCGACAGCGTCGCGTTCTTGATGATTCTTCCACGGCGCGGCGCGACGGCATCGCACAATATAATCGTACGATTATCCGCGTGCTGCGACGGCACCATGCCACCTTGTTTCCACCCGCAAGATAAATCAACAAGAACGATGGAGGGAGTTCGGCCGTGTTCATGCGGTCTGGACCCCTCACGTTAAATGATAACACAACTTAAATATCCTCACGTTAATCATGCTAGAACCTCGAACAAGAATAAATAATTAAACAAAAATCAACAACCCCTACCTTGGGTTCAAGTTCGAAGATCGTCAACGACCTGCGGAAGAAATCGTCGCGGAGGTCGGGGCGTCGCGGTAGTCGTTCGTCGAATCAGTTGACAAAGAGATACGTCCGAAGAGGTACATTGTGGGCGAATCTTCGTATGCCGACGAAGGAAGTCCGAGGAGGAAGCGGTGTTTCCTTTCGTTGACACGGAAGACGAAGAAAAGAGGAGCGGCGTTCTTCGTCGGAGCTTGAGCGTTCTTCGTCAAAGCTTGAGCGTTCTTCGTCAAATCTTGAAGAAGAAGGAAAATCTATCAAAAGATCTCAAGATGTCTAAACAAAAACTATCCAAATAAAATAATATTGAGACTTATTTTATTCACAAACTTTACAAATGAATTTCAAAGGTATGAAATTCAAAAAGGATAACTCCAAAATTAAATAACAATTGTCATGTCATTTAAAGAGGGGTTAAGGGAGTTTGGGAGAAGATGAAAAGTTTAGGGTTCGTGTGGGCCCCACCACACTTAATCCTCTCAAGGGAGGTTAAGTGGGTGTGGTTCCCACCCCTAACTTCCTTTGAGAGAAGTTAACTAACAAGTTTAAATAAAAATTTGTAATCCAAAATTTTTATTTAACTTATTCTAAACTCCCAAAAACTAACTCTCATCCCGAAATAAACGCAACCTCGGAAATGGTCTCCTTAAGAGAATATCGGTGCTGCGAGTTCATCGGTGCCCTCGGATTTCAATTCCGAGCACCGGATCAAAAGTTAGGAAAACCCGCTTGTTCGTTCACTAAACGTACCCGAGCCAAACATCAGAAATTGATTCCGGGCACACCGGGCCTCGGAATCAGGTGCCGTCAGAAACCGCGCTCTTGTAAAATTCCAAAGAAAATTAATAAAAAATCTCCCTTTATTTTTACGGGTCTTTACATTACTCCCACCTCAGGGCTTTACGTCCCTGTAAAGATACATCAAAAACTAGGGAAACAAATGAGGGTACTGAGCACGCATCTGAGCCTCCCGCTCCCATGTGCTCTCCTGGAGATACCCGTGCTGCCATCTAATGCGCACAAGAGGAATCGATCGCCCACGCAGGACCCGCTCCTTTCGATCCTCTATCTCCATCGGGACCTCCGTAAAAGTCGCCCCATCGTCAACGTCAAGATCCCCATGGTCAATGATGTGCGTCGGGTCGTGCATGTATCTCCTCATCTAGGATACGTGGAAGACGTCGTGCACCCGGTGCAACTGAGGTGGCAGAGCCCGGTGATAAGCCACCTCGCCAACCCTTCTGAGGACCTGGAAGGGTCCGATGAAGCGCGGAGATAACTTGCCGCCTCGGCCAAATCTCCGAATACCACGTCGAGGTGAGACCCGCAAGAAGACGTGGTCGCCATCCTCGAACTCTAGTGGCCTCCGCCTCCTGTTAGCATATGACTTCTGCCGGCTCTGAGCTGTCCTCATCCGCTCCTGGATGACCTGGACCTTCTCTGTCGTGGCCTGGACCATCTCTGGTCCCACAAGTGCTGACTCCCCAGGGTCTGTCCAGCACAAAGGAGATCTACAAGGTCGGCCGTACAACGCCTCGTATGGTGCCATTCCGATGGTGGAGTGGTATCTGTTGTTGTACGCAAACTCCACTAAGGGTAGGTGGTCCTCCCAGCTATGACCAAAGTCGAGGACACATTCGCGGAGCATGTCCTCGAGAGTCTGAATGGTCCTCTCCATCTGACCATCCGTCTGAGGGTGAAAGGCTGTGCTCAGACGTAGCTGCGTCCCAAACGCCTCCTGTAAACCCTTCCAAAGCCGGGAAGTAAAGCGGGCATCTCGATCGGAGACGATAGATGATGGCACGCCGTGGAGCCGCACAATCTCCTAAACGTAGAGACGTCCCAAGCTCTCCACTGAACCCTGCTCTCTGATGGGTAAGAAATGTGCCGACTTGGTGAGTCGGTCAAAAATTACCCAGATGGAGTCGTGACCTCTGGAAGTGCGTGGAATTCCAGTCACGAAGTCCATAGATTTGTCGTCCCACATCCACTCCGGAACCTCCAAGGGCTGTACCAAGCCTGCTGGTACCTGATGCTCTGCCTTCACCTGCTGACAGGTGAGGCATCGAGAAACGAACTCTGCCACTGCCTTCTCATGCCCGGCCACCAGTGCTATCGTCTGAGGTCCTGGTACATCTTCGCCACTCCAGGATGTACCGCCAAAGGAGAAGTGTGAAACTCTCTCAGCACTTCTTCTCGCAAAGAGACTGGTACCATGGTACGTCCTCTGAAAAGGATGTCGTGCTCTGCTCCAAGGGAGAAACCATCAGGTGTCTGTCCCGAGGATATCTGTGCACGCCGTGTCTCACAGTCAGCGTCCTCACGCTGTGCCTCTCTGACCCGCTGCAGTAGTGGAGGGGTGACTGTGAGAGACTGGAGAAAGGATGCTCCATCTCTATCCACGAAGGATATCTGCAAAGAGGCTAGCTGCTCCGTCGCCTCCTCAAGTAGCTGAATACTCGTCCTCCTGCTAAGGGCATCGGCTACAACGTTCCCCTTTCCAGGAGTATAGACTCTCTCAAAGTCATAGTTCTGGAGGAACTCGAGCCATCGCCGCTGTCTCAGGTTCAGGTCCTTCTGCGAGAAGATATACCTGAGACTCTGATGATCGGAAAAGACTATAAAGTGCTCGCCCATCAGGTAGTGTCGCCAAGTCTTCAGAGCGAAGACCACTGCTGCTAACTCCAGGTCATGGGTAGCGTAGTTCTGCTCATACGGCCTCAACTGACGTGATCCATAGGCGTTCACTGCCCGGTCCTGCATCAGAACACATCCGAGTCCGGTCCCTGATGCATCGCAGTAGACTACGTACCCTACTCCCTCCTCGGGCAACCTCAAGATAGGTGTGCTAGTCAATCTCTGCCACAGCTCCTGGAAGCTCTTCTGACATCTGTCTGACCACACGAAGGGTTTCCCCTTCTTCGTCAAAGCTGTGAGTGATGCCGCAACTCCAGAGAAGTCTGCCATGAATCTTCGATAGTATCCAGCTAGTCCCAAGAAACTCCGAACCTCAGTCACGCTCCTGGGTGGCTCCCATGCTAACACAGCCTCAATCTTCGCGGGATCCACTGCAACTCACGCCTAAGAGATAACGTGTCCCAAGAAGTGGACCTCACGTATCTAGAACTGGCACTTCGAGAGCTTACCATAAAGCTGGTGCTCTCTGAGTGTGTCTAGTACAACTCGCAAGTGATAGGCGTGATCCTCCTCAGTCGTAGAGTAAATCAGAATGTCATCGATGAAGACCACGACAAACCGATCGAGGTATGGCTGAAAGATCCTGTTCATGAGAGCCATGAACACTGCTGGAGCATTGGTTACACCGAAAGGCATAACCAAGAACTCATAGTGGCCATACCGACAACTGAAGGCTGTCTTATGCACATCCTCATCTCTGACTCTGAGCTGATGATAGCCTGACCTGAGGTCTATTTTCGAGAACCACCGTGCTCCATTGAGCTGATCAAAGAGGGCATCAATCCTCGGTAGCGGATACTTGTTCCTCACTGTCACCTGGTTTAGGTGACGATAGTCGAAACAAATTCACAAGCTCCCGTCCGCCTTCTTGGCGAACAAAATCGGGGAAGCCTAGGGTGAAACACTGGGTCGGATGAACCCCTTGCCCTGCAAGTCCTCCAACGTTACCCGTAGCTCTCGTAGCTCGGCGGGGGCCATCTGATATGATGGAGTGGATATCAGGGCTGTCCCGGGGTACAATTCAATATAAAAGTCTACCTCTCTGTGAGGAGGTAGCCCTGGAACGTCGTCGGGAAAAACGTCCGCAAACTGATCCACCACTGCAGGAAAATCAGGACTCCGCACGTCAACTGATCCAAGGATGAGGCTAGCTAACTGATGAGTAATGGGTTGTCCTCTCCTCCGCGGAAGTCCATCCTGTGCTGCTAAGGCTCCCTTCTCGCCGGTGAAGGTGAACCTGCTCCCGTCGGTGCGTACACATCGCACCTTGTTCCTAAAACAGTCAATCTGTGCATGGACCGTAGATAGCCAATCCATGCCCATGATGACGTCCTAAGGCCTCGACGCTGCTAGAAGAAGATCCCAGCCGAAGCTCTCGCCTCCTAGAGTAAGCTCACAATGCCGGAACCAGTGCGCAATCGTCGAGTCTGCTCCCGTAGGAGTATCTAGCCGTAAGGATCGAGCCAACGGATCTGTCGGAATCTCTGAGCTCCAAACAAGGGCAGCGGCTATGAAAGAGTGACTCTCTCCTGTGTCTATAAGAACTGCAGCAAGGGTGGAATAGACACAGATAGTACCTCGAATCATCTCGAGTGCTCCGTGGTCGTAGGCCTCTGCTGCCTGGAGTTGTGCCTGTCTCTGCCCGCCAGCTCCCTGTGGTCGGGGTGGACCTCCTGGAGGTGGTGGTGGCAGAGCCTGAAAGCGTCACCCACCACCGGCTGCTCGTCCAGCTCCTCTGCCTCGTCCGCCTCCTCCCTGTGGACCGCCACGGTCGACCTTCTGCCTCTGCCTCGGTGGTCCCTCAACCGACTGCTGCTCCTCGGCACGGCGGGTCGGGTAGTCACGAACCATGTGGCCCTGCCCGCCGCATGAGTAGCACTGTCTGCCTCTCGAAAGACTGGCTCCTCGCTGTGTGCCCTGCACTGCTGAGCCAGTGCCCTGAAGTCGTCTGCCCGAAGGTCTGGTCTGTCTGGACCCCTGAGTCATCCGTCGACTGCCTGCAGCAGATGACTCTGCCACGTGCCGCCGTGCGGTGGGTCGCTGCACTGGTGTAGACTCAGAAAGGAAGCTCTCGATCAGAAGGGCCCGCTCCAGTACTCCTGTCTGAGTCGGTATGCTGAGGGAGATCAGCGATGCCCTGATCTCGTGTATCAAACCCTGCTCGAAGGTCCGGGCCCGGAAGAATGGGTCTCGTACCATGTCGGTCGAGTAGCGCGAGAAATCAGTAAATCTCGCCGAGTACTGAGCGACCGTCATGCTGCCCTGCCGCAGCTGAAGAAGCTCCTTGATATGCACCGCACGAAGGGTGGCTAGGACGAACTCCGAGCGGAAGAGGCTCTCAAAGTCCGTCCATAGTAGAGATGCCTCATCGTGCACCGGGAGCATCAAGCTCCACCATCGTCCTGCTGCTGCATGTAGTAGGCTCCCAGCGAGGATCACCATGAGGTCTGCTGGTGTCCTCACTAGCCTAAACACACGTACCACTGCCTCCAGCCAGTCCTCTGCTACCTGGGGATCCGTCTCCCCGCGAAACCTGGGCGGTCGCTGGCACAGAAACTCAGGCAGTGCGCTGAGGCGACGTGCATCGTCAGCGGCTGGTGCTGGAAGCATCGTGGGCTCGGCGGGTAGAGCTACCGTCGGTGCCACTGCTGACAAAGGGCCCTGCACCGAGGCCTCGTCGCTTGGTGGGCTGTCGTCACGCTCGACTCTCGGAACCCTAGCTGGCAGTCGTCGTGGGGCCATCCTGAAAAAGAAACAGGTGCGCCACGGTCAGAACAGTATACCTGGTGAGCTGATATAAGTAATTACAAAGAAAACTTTGAAACACACACACAATCAATATTTTCGTGCATTAAGTCGGAAATCAGAAGTCAGGGTCCTGGTGTACGGATACGTCGGCCGTCGCACCAACACTGGACTCCCTGGACTGATAACCATACTCAATACGCTAAACATTATTGCTTCACATAGAAAAGATCAGAGTTCGCGGTAGAACTGAACTCCTCTGATACCAATTTTTCACGACCCGCCCTCGGGGTCCGTGCCGTGACTACCCCATGCCCGCCTTCCATAGGCCAGGGGCTGGCGACTAGCACCAAGGCGTAAATCCCGATAAAAAGGGAAGGCATTGCCTTTGTAAAGTAAACAATCACCACAGAGTAAGAAAGCGGAAAGTAAACACTAAGAAAAAGCAGAGTACAACTGAAAGTACGGAAAAGTAAATGGGCCAGTATACAAACCCAAACTGAAATTAAAGTACAACTCGAAAGGGAAAACAGTAACTGAAAAGTAAAAGCCGCTACACCGAGCTGTCCACTGGAAATCCCACCTGAAGGGTGGGTACAGATAGCTCCACTGCTCCACCGGTCCCGCCGTCCGCTCTGAGTACGTCCAGCCCAGTGGTCCACCTCCAGATACCGTCATGCTCTGCAAGCCTCTGCTAAGATCAACGCTGTCCGTCGTCTGCAACCAACACAATGTAGTGCGGGCAAAGCCCGTGCAGGGGTGAGTATAAGCTACCCAGTATGGACCCCGAGACCCCTGAAGTTCTCTCAAATCCACAAAGGATAAACCACGAAGAAAGGTACAATCACGAAGTAACAACCGACACTGCTTAGGTATATGCCCATACATATACCTAAGTTATCAATTCAAATTCGCCCCAACCTCCGAGCCCAAGTACAACTCAGTCCACACAGGAAAGTAAACGTATTCCACACAGGAAAGCAAAACGTAATCCACACAGGATAGCACAACACAATCCACACAGGAAAGCAACAGGATTCATCTCACACAGGTATACATCTTCAAAGGACGATAAAGATGATCTCTGATCCATCTAAGTCGTCGGACCCACGAAGGATCGATAGGTAACTAACCCCCGCAAAAGACCCACACAGGATCGGGCCCACGTTGGACCTGTAGGCGCTGGTTCACACAGGACCGCTGAGCGCAAAGACCCACACAGGATCGGACCCACACAGGATCGGGCCCACACAGGACCTGTAGCACTGATCCACGTAGGATCGCTGAGTGCTGAAGTCGTCGTCGTCGAATCCACACAGAGTCTCTGTACTGTCGTCGTCGCAGTCACAATAGCAGTAGAAGTAGCAGTAGCAGTAGCAGTCGCAGTAACAGTCGCAGCCAGCACTAGGGTTCCCGCACACAGCAAGCTCGTTCGGATGGTCCGCTCCACGAGCCGAGAGGCTGATACATCAACTGTCATAAAGTCCAGAGTTTATGTATCGAAAAGTTCCATATCGTCAACATGAACTCAACGCAACAGACGGCGCGTCGATCGGACGCCCGGTCTGAGAGTTATTGGCATTTTCGTCCCCGGGGCCCGGTTGGTTTTTAAGGCAAAACCAACCCGATCGTACTCCACCTGCGTCCAAACCTCAGGAGGAGTATGCCAAAAGAACCATCTCACTAAGAGGAACACAACAAAGATGACGGCACGTCAATCAGACGTCCGTAGCTCAAGATATGAGTGTTTCCGCTCCGAAGGCCCGGTTGGTTTCGTGAACGAACCAACCCGGCCGAACTCAAAGTGTTCCAAAACCTTGATTGCGATATACCGAAACGACCGTCTCAATCCAAGGATCGCGTTTCCGCAGACGGTTCGTCAATTGGTGGTCCGTGGCTCATGTTATGGCCAAAAGACCGAAACAGTCTCGAAAACGGGGGGTCCGGGTCCGGGCCGACCCGGCCTGCTGGACCCGGCCCGGCTGGCGGCGGCGTGGCGGCGCGGCCCGGCCAGCGGCGGCGCGGCCAGGGTGTCGCACATGCGCCACACGCGGGGGGTGAAACCCCCACCCCCCCCCCCCTTCGGATCTCGGCCGGCTTTTGCCGGCCGTTTTTAATAACACACGGGACCCGCGGGTCCCGCCTTCTAACCAAACCGGCGGCCGGCACAGCCGGCTTCCTTCCCCCTCTCCGCCGCGGCTCATCTGAACATCGGCGGCCGGAGAGGCCGGCCGCCCCTGGCTGCTCCGCCGTGGCCGTAGGGCCGCGGCCCTTCTTGATCTCTGGCGCCGGCAGCTCTGCTGTCGCCGGTCTTCCCGTCTCGCCGCGGCCTGGTACCGGCCGCGGTGTTCGTCGTCCGGCGCGGTGCGACGGCACCGCGCCCCTCCGTCGCGCCTTCGATTCCCCTTGACGCGGCGCGACGACGTCACGTTCTTGATGATTCTTCCACGGCGCGGCGCGATGGCGTCGTGCAATATAATCGTACGATTATCCGCGTGGTGCGACGACACCACGCCCCCTTGTTTCCACCCGCAAGATAAATCAACAAGAACGATGGAGGGGGTTCGGCCATGTTCATGCCGTCCGGCCCCCTCATGTTAAATGATAACCCAACTTAAATATCCTCACGTTAATCATGCTAGAACCATGAACAAGAATAAATAATTAAACAAAAATCAACAACCCCTACCTTGGGTTCAAGTTTGAAGATCGTCAACGACCTACGGAAGAAATCGTCGCGGAGGTCGGGGTGTCGCGGTAGTCGTTCGTCGAATCCGTTGACAAAGAGATACGTCTGAAGAGGTACGTCGTTGGCAAATCTTCGTATGCCGATGAAGGAAGTCCGAGGAGGAAGCGGTGTTTCCTTTCGTTGACACGGAAGACGAAGAAAAGTGGAGCGGCGTTCTTCGTCGGAGCTTGAGCGTTCTTCGTCAAAGCTTGAGCGTTCTTCGTCAAAGCTTGAAGAAGAAGGAAAAGCTCTCAAAAGCTCTCAAGATATCTAAACAAAAACTAACCAAATAAAATAATATTGAGACTTATTTTATTCACAAACTTAACAAATGAATTTCAAAGGTTTGAAATTCAAAAAGGATAACTCCAAAATTAAATAACAATTGTTATGTCATTTAAAGAGGGGTTAAGGGAGTTTGGGAGAAGATGAAAATTTTAGGGTTCGTGTGGACCCCACCACACTTAATCCTCTCAAGGGAGGTTAAGTGGGTGTGGGTCCCACCCCTAACTTCCTTTGAGAGAAGTTAACAAACAAGTTTAAATAAAAATTTGTAATCCACAATTTTTATTTAACTTATTCTAAACTCCCAAAAACTAACTCTCATCCCAAAATAAACGCTACCTCAGAAAAGGTCTCCTTAAGCGAATATCGGCGTTGCGAGTTCATCGGTGCCCTCGGATTTCAATTCCGAGCACCGGATCAAAAGTTAGGTAAACCCACTCGTTCGTTCACTGAACGTACCCGAGCCAAACTTCGGAAATTGATTCCGGGCACACCGGGCCTCAGAATCAGGTGCCGTCAGAACCCGCGCTCTTATAAAATTCCAAAGAAAATTAAGAAAAAATTTCCCTTGAATTTTACGGGTCTTTTCATTGAACCTTTGGGATTTTTTACGGCATCATATATATGAGAAATGGATCCAATTTGATGTTCATTTAGTAATCATAAAGGTAAGTTTATTCAAAACCCAAGGTGTAAAGGATGTGGAAGGAAACAATTAGTAGAATGGTTCAATGGGACAGGATGATGATTCATATGTGGTAATGATTTTCATAAAACTATAATCTGACATGGAAAAAGGAAGCATCCAGTTGACTCCATGAAAATGAATGAAGATATTTCTAAACGATCAGTTGAATGTTTTAAATGTGGTGGGCATGGTAATTATATAAATAGATCACTTATAATGAAGGATTCAGAATGAGATTTACAAGACTGTACAAAAACATGTATACCAATACCTAATTCCATTCCAATTGATGATGAGGAAACTGACAATGACCAATGAAAGTTATGTGTTATTTCTTAGCTGATGTTTTGACATTATTGAATCATAGGATATAATTCATGATTTTATTAGTAGGAATGAAAAATTACAGAATGATTTGGAAAATAATGATTAATCGATCATGAAGAATATTTAATGAGTAAGATGTCTACATATAAGGGATTAATGAGTAATGGTACATTTTAGGATGATGAAATTATTAAATGTAATAATGCTTTAAAATGATGGGATTACTTTTGAAGACTTTGTCTAGTATGTTTAATCCTGATGTTTGAAATTTGAGAATGTTATTCAAGGAATAATTATCTTTTCTGATGTAGACATAATGAATAACATTAGGGGTTCATGTGACCTTTTTTTAGGAAATTATGGGTTATTATTTTTTGGGATGAAAAATGTGATTTATGAAATACCATTTGAGGATAAATCATGTTATATATATATTTAAGGATTTTATCTCATTTTGATAAAGTAATTAGAATGATACGATTTTTAAAAAAGGACAACACGTAGACAGTGTGAGAACCTGTCATGTCGAACAAAGCTGTAGGAATCGAACCCATAACCAAAGTGTAATTGGGATTTATCACCTACAACTGGTCTGCATGATGTCCCTGGTTATTATGACTAATTATTTTATGTTAAATGATTTTAGGGATCAAGAATAAGTTGATTTTGATAAATTATGTTTTATCAAATGGATATCCTTAGTATAGAAAAATGATTTGGAGATTCAGTGATAAAGGATATTTTGGAATTCATTCTCTCTTTTGTGGGACACTATATGACTAAGGAAAATAAAATATTATGGGATATCATTTGTTTATTAATGGTTGAAATTTTATTATTATGGAAATATTACACTTTGGGTTATTTATGGAAATTATTAACGCCTCATAGAGAATATGTGATTAGGTTAATTACTTTTCAATATGAGCCTTTAACCGTACCGATGTTATTTGTATATAAATGTTATGATATTTTTGGAAGAATATGTGATTAAAGTATTAGTATTTTTTTGTTTCAATCATAGATTGGATTATATTGAATAATTTTAAGTAAAATTATGTATTGAATGGTCTTGGATGATCTAGGGGTATTTTTCGTTCAATTTTATAGATTATGAGAAGCGTTTCTTTTTATAATGGATTATCAATTTTAGGGATTATTTAATCATGTAATATCCATTTTTTATTTGGTTAATATAAAGGTCAATTTTTTTTGGATTATCTCATTATCTAGAAGTTTATTCTAGCACTTATGATGTGACCAAGTATTATTGAATAAACATCGTTCGGAAAGAATATGAGATTGTAGTAAGAATTTTGTAAAGTATGAAAGTCTTCATGAAAAATAAGTATGCTTCCTTATGTTCTTATTAAAGATCCTAAATAAATTATTAAAATTTATAAAATGGAAATTTAAAAAAAAAATCATTTGCGTTTCCAACTGGGGAATCAATGATTTTTTAATCCATCATAAGTTTTCGAGTTCTTAGTGGTTAACTTTCTTCTAATCATGTTTTCTATCACTCTATATTAAGACATGACACTTACTATCTCCTCTATATCCGTGTTTTAATAAATGGAATCCTAGTTTTTGTAATCTTGGGTGACCTTTGTACTTATCTTTATGTCTTTTAATGTGATTTTTTTATTGACACTTACTTTGATGTGAGACTTCCAAATATGTTTCTAAGCCCAATTTAAAAATTTTGAGGATGCAATTTCCAAAAAGGAGTAAGGATGAAATGACCTAGGTTTTTATAGAATAATACTTTTTTTAATATTAATGAATAAAATATTAATTTTATTTTAATGATGACATTTTTAATAGAGTACTCAACACCAATAATGGGTTTCTTTGAAATATTATGTTATACACGACTTTGAGTTATATTAAAAAAATATTATTATATTATTATTATTTAAAATAATAGTTAACGCATAGCGATTGTATTGATAGGAATGAACATAAATAAAGAAATTATGATTACGAATGTATGTTAAATGACTATACATTTATCCAATAGATTTTAGAGGCTTAAAATAAGAATGAATCTGATTTTAAAAATGAAATACTGTAATATTATTTAAAGGTTGATTTACCTCCTTTTGATAGAGAACACTGTTTAAATATAGTTTTTTTCACTTTTATATGTTCCATTTGAAAAAAAATTAACTTATTATTTATAATTAAGACATCAAAATTTACCTTAGGTAAATTTTTGGTACTTTTTGATAAAGTTCATTATTTAATGAATAGTGAATAATACCACATTTTACCTCAAAATTTCCTTTCCATCAAATTTATTTATAAGATTATATTGAATTTTAATTGTTTTTAAAAGTGTAATTAATTTTTTTTATTTAATACATTTTTTGGTTATTTGAAATAATATAACATTAAATTGTACATAAACACATGTCAATATTTTGGTAGTTTTTACTTCTTAAACAATACGCTTTTTTATTTTGACAATGGGAAATAATTTTTTATTTAGTTCTAAACTTTTGTGTTTTGAATTTTGAAAAATGCCTTAAATATTTTTAATCAAGATTAATAAAATGTTTAAATATAAAAATTTTATTTTTAAACATTATGAACAATAGCTTTAGTAAATATTTTATTTTTCATTGTTAAAGGGTACATCTGGTAAATAAGGGTAAACAAATAACATTATAATAATATTAAATTACCATAACACATGTATTAAACCAATTGGATGAAATATGTCAGAACATGGGATCTTTGTGTCAATTTTAGAACCCCTTGGATTCCCATGTGTGTGAAAATAAAATTTAATTACTTTTAATTTGAAGTTAAGGAAAATATAACCTAATATTTTATCTTTTACTAACCAAATTTTTATATAGGGCTTATATAAGTGGTATATTTGACTAGAAATAGTAATTAAAAATATAAAAATATTTCACAAATAATGATATTTAATTAATAATATTTATACATCAAACAAATAAATTTATTTTTGAAAAAATAGTGAAGTTGTGATTTTCATTTTAATGGATGATTTAAATAAAAGTGATTATAAATATTAAAATAAATATATTTTAAAACATTTTATGCCACACAAAAATTTTATGGATGATTATTACTTGTTATATTTGAATTAATTTTGTTTTTATGAAATAATCTATTTGTTATTTATTTTAAAATAATCACGATATGAATTGTATAAAAATTGACAAAAATGAGTTTTCAAATAAATTAATTTTTCATTAAATGATATAATAGTCCAAAAACTATATGATTTGGAAAACTGAAATATATGATGTTAAAACTGTTATTAAATACCCATTTTGGGTAATTTTAGGTTTTATAGAATCTATATTAATCATATTGTATAAGTATACAAGAAGGCATGGTAAACGTTAAATAAGTTTAATAATGGATAAAGATGAAAGATAATGTTAATTTTATGACCTAAAATTTTCTAAAATACATTTTATGAGAGTATTGTGACCCCTAGTCAAATTATATTCTAAATATATCACTTTCGTGATATTATAATTCTAATATAAATTAATAAAAAAATATTACTTTCAAGATTTCTTAAAGTGCCCCTCCTCCCTCTTATAAATGGGAACCACCGATAACCCATTACCCAAACCTCTAAATACCATTGGTTCATCAAAACTTTGATATAATAAGCTCCAATATTTCCTCCCTTCATCTTATAATCCTTCCCCTAAGTATAAGGAAATTTAAGAGAGCCCTTTGGCACAAATCAAATGAAGTAACGCAATTTTAGGTAACATCTTCTCTTAGGTTCCATTTCATTATTTATCCTTCTCCACTCCCAATGATGTTATTATTATTATTTTAGATAAATAATTCAGTATACTAAACATACTATTTTGTTTTTATGATAATATTTCTACCTAAACTCACACACACCTCCATCTAACGGATTTAGAACATACTATTTTTTAGGACGATGAACTACTACCTCACGAAACGATGATTTTTCAAACTTCTCCTATCACCTATTATGGTGGACATTACGATGGAACCAAAATTATATATGATATACAGGATATTAATATTATTTATATGATTATGTATTTATCAATTAGAGCATACCTTTATGCTTTTTCATGTTGTATAAATATGATAATTTCATTTGAGGAAGTGTGAACTACTGCCCACTCAAAGTGATATGACCCGTTCATGTTATACATGGGACATATAAAGGATAGAAATAACGAAATTTTGTACCATATATAAAATATATATGATAATGGAATTATAATATACCTATTTATAATTTAGTTTTCATTAATTTAAATATGAAATATGAATGAAATTTGGTTTCATGCATACGTAGAGCTTAACGTCTCCATGAACGGTGCATTTCATTTCGTATATGTGAATGCTATGGAATATTATAAAAAAATATATACTGGATTTATTTTATATATATGATATCCAAATAATTAATATCATTAATTATATAATATACTTTTTATCACATGGAAAATTTGTAATTAAAACAAGTTCATTTTTTACTCAAGTTCTGAACCTCTAAAAAATGTCTTATATGAACTCAAATAAAAAACTAATTGTTATAACAAGGTAATAAGTGATTTGAATGGAATAATAAAAAATAAAAATGTTCTGAATCATGTAGAAATTAAGTAATTTTTATTATTTAGGTTGATTAAGGAACAAACTAGATAATTCAGACTCGAGTAAGGGAACCACTTAACCCAATTTCCAATTTTTTGGTTTTTCTTCTAGTTCATGATTATGTCATGGTATGATGATTTGAGAAATGAATTTTGATATCATATCTTTTATTTATACTTTATATATGAATAGTTATAATTAATACACATAATGGATCTATTTTATTAACAAAATGATCTTTGTAAGGGAACCTTTCACCCTTCTCTTTAGTAAAGGACGTATTTTATGTTATGTATTTCAATTTACATTGTCCTATGTTTGTATATGTTTTTATATGTGATTATTTCTATGCATTTTATACCTATCTGACAAGATACCCTTTTTTATATAATCAAAAAAATTTACGAATATTTATGTGACATCGTTAGGATTCTGAATATTCGTAAGGGACTTCGTGTCAATCTCTATTCATTGAGGAATATTTTGATAATATACACCACCTTCTTTTAAACATGTGTGTAATAAACCCCCTTGAAATTTACTCTCATTCAAAGGGAATATTTTATCTATAAAGAATTTTATGAAACAGAAAAGGAATGTTTTTATCGTTTTTAGCGATAATGACATTTCCATTACCATAATCGGTATTTTCCATTATCTATAATCATAATTGTTTTTGAAATGAAAGGAAATAAAATATTCCACATTTGGGTGTTTTTTATAAATAATTTTGTTTGAAATGGATTGATTATTTTATTATATTTAAATTATTTCTAATGCTTGAAAAAGAAAATTTTATTTTTGAAATGTTGATATTTAAAATATTTTAAGTTTTTTGATTAAATAATGGTACATGGACATTTGACGAGTGATTAAGTGATAAACCAAATGAGAGGTGGTTCAGGAATAAACCAAGGATGGGTGGTTACGTTATAACTCTCAATGCATTTAGTTTGAAATTCATCCATATTGTTATTCCATTTAGTGATATGTGTGGAAGTTTACCGTATGAATATTCCTTATAAGTATGTTTATGTCCCCATATTCCTTTATATTCTATATATTGATTTCTATGGTATTTATGGTAATATTTTGTTCACAAATAAAAGTTAAGAAGTGATCTTTTATTTTGTGAAGTTTTATTACTACTTCATAAAGGTGAACAATATTACATTATGATAATGTATTCATGGTTTCCAAGTTATTCTGAAAACTATCAGGTTTCCTTTTTTATGTATCCCTTAATGAGATTTTTATTTTTATCCCATGTTTTTGAAATGTTTTTCACAGGACATAAAGTAGAATAGGGTCGGGGATGGGATCAAGGAAATTTCATGATCTTTTAAACATGAAACTAAATATATTTAATTTTTTTAAAAGTCTTAATTTTATGAAAAAATGGATATTGAGTAGAAGTGTCTACATGTAATATTAATATTTATTTGTATATGTTATGGCCAAATTCCCTAAAAATCTAAAAATGAAAATATCATCAATGTGAATTATTTACTTAATTCATGATTATGTAATCTTTAAGGATAGGGACTTACAATAATAAATAATTTTCAATGATACTAATTAATAAGAAACTAAAAGAAATGTAAAACTCATCTATAATAATGGTTTAATATTTATATATTGATTATATAAATAAATTATAATCATAACATTGAAAACTAGAACTGATGGTATTAGGATTCTTAAAAATGGTTTTTATTATTTTTGAGTCCTTTATTTTTACCCAATATAATTAGGACCCATATAATCTACCATATTTATTAATATTAATTTATTTTTCCTCTATTTTTGAATTTTACTCTATTCAATATCAAATTTATTATTATTATGAAATTTATATAATCAACATTTCTACTTCTCTTAAAAAATCATTTTCTATGCCTTCTTTTATAAGATCTTCATAGAATACCATATTAACCAATATTTTATTTTCATATTATTTTCTATGTATTTCAATGTGAGTTACCAAATTTCTCTATGTATAAATTAATATTTTACATGTGATGAATCTTTTCTCAATGACTCTTCAAAATTCCTCTATTAAATTCATCCCATTTCTATATTTGGGATTCTATAGATCATTGATGTCACGTCAACTAAATGTTATTATAATTGAATAGATAAATACCTAGGATGTACCATACATTCTTTATGATATCATTTTGATTAAATGCCTTTTTCCAATTTTTCATCAAATATGATTACTAATTTTATTATATGAGTTTATCTAGAAACATTATTTCAATTAACCATGTGGTATATATGTTTTGCCTATATATTTATGTGTATCTATCATAACTATTATGTTTTGATATTTAATATAATATTTTAATCATATTATACTGTGAAAAATCATCTTAGAGTTACATATCACTCCAATGCATTGAGTAAATTTTCCATCTAAGGTGATTCGACATATAGGGAAAGTATAAAGAGTTTCTCCCCACTATGTGTTGTTTTATTTCTAGTATGTATTTATAATTGATTTTGATGATTATTTATTATTCATGTGACACAATATATACCATTTTAACATTTTTTCATAATCCTGTTTTTATGATCAATATCTTATAACAAGATAATTAATATTATGCTCACTCATATAGCATAGAAATCTAGGTCTCATTTTCATTCCTATTATAAATACCATAATTAGTGTTTTAGTTCACCCATTCATTAGTCTACATACCATGGTAGTATTATATTTTTATAATTTCATGGTGGAATATAGGATGAATTTGACAATTTCAATATATAACATTAAAACATTTTGTTTATTAATGATGAATGCACATAATTTTCCAATACACTAAACATATCATCTTTGGGATGTGTAATACTATGAATTATTTTATTAGTATTAATATAATAATTAAATAATCGATGTATAAAACTATTCATACAAATGTATTATAAAATAATTTTTACTTATATGATATAATTAAGTATTTCACTTAATAAAATCTCAAATGAAAAAACAACAAAAATCTCTATGTCTGGAGATTATATTTTTTCTATTGTATAGGGAAGAAATCATATATGTGTATGAAATTATATAAATTAAGTTGTTTAATATTGTGAATACATGGAGTTTCATTAACAACCCCAGACATTCACTCCTAGAGCTAGTATCAAAAAGATAAATTTTCTATTTATGGATTTGATATGGATAAATGTTTCCTAATTACTTCAATCCAAACCCTGAAATATAAAAGAGAAAATATTAGTTTACTTTCCTACCCATTTATATTTTAGGTTTTTATTTTTAGTGAATTAGAAAGACACATTGCTAAATGGATTCATAAAAAACACGTAAAAATATATTATTTCTATGTTCAATTAACCAATATTTTTTTGTTTTAAATTATTTCTTCAATATCACCCATTATATTATTCACATGTTAATCATTTATAAAAAAAATTAAATTTTTTTTATATCCTAGGAAAAGGGAAACATAATTACGGTGATCTCAACATCACTTTAAGGGTAATTATAAGAATTAACAATTAAATTACATCAGTGATAATATAATGAGAATAATGTTTTGGTGAGATATAAAAATTTCACGATAATTACATAAGAAAACTCATATCCATCATTCCTTGATTAATAATAATATAGTATGGTATTAATATTTAAAAAACAATGAGCCATGAAAATCAATAATTATGATGCATGTGATTTCAATATTCGTCATAGGAGAAAGCTAAAACCCATAGCTTGTGTAAATAAAACATGTTGGTATAATGGAACATTTACTTCAAATTACAATTAAAATTACCCTTATATAACCCTTACAAATGGAATAACCATATGGTCGAATTCCATACCCATTTCATTATAGCACTATCTAGGCGGTCCTATAATATAATCAATATTGGGATCACTCATGAGATATATTAGGGAATAATCGAGTAAATAAATAAAATTAATGAACAAAAACCTGAATAATTCACATTGATATTTCATTTCATCATTAAGTAACCATTATTTAATTAATATTATAATTAGCCTCAAAAAGAGAACATGAACAATGAAATTATCATTAACACAATCATAATCTATCCATAAAACTAATGAGGGTGGTTTTATTAAGAAGTACCATTAGTAAGGCAAACATAACATCAAATTTTGTGGAATTTGATGAATTAAATTTACATTAAAATATCATTAAACAAATTCTTTAGGAAAACATACATTTCACATTGAAAATGATTTTTAAAAATATAAAATAAAAAAATCAAGAAACATTTTAATTGAAAATAATCCATGAAACATATAATGTGTATATATAGAAAATTAATGGACACGTTAGTGGGGAATTCCTTCCATGTTATAAATATTAAACTAAACGTTTGTTTTGGTTATTTTGTAAAAGTAATCCTAACTGACCAATTTAGAAAACATAAGGAAATATCAATTTAAAAACCTATTAAAATGTTTTAAAATATCATTTTAAATATCATTATGGATTATTTTATGTTTAGAAAAGAAATTTTTTAAAAACTATTAAGAAAAAAGTTTTATAGAATAAAATGGTTCAGAATATAATAGAATATACAAGATTTTTATCAGATACATGATTGTTTTGTGATGTTTCATTAATCAATAGTATGGTAAATAGAATTTAAAAATGTAATAACATAATAATCATTATATAATAAAATAAATTTTGTTTATGTAAATAAGATCACATGATTTCCTATAAAGGAATATTTAATAAAAAAAATCTCTTAAAATGAAGATTTTTAAATAAAGCCTATTCCACTTTGTTAATTTTTGAATTGTAAGACCCATGATATAATAAATTCAAATGAAACAATATGAATAAATATTATGAAGTTATTAAGGATAAAAATTAAATGTTTCAAAACACACAACACATTAAATAATATATATTCTCATCAATAAAAATATGTCCCACAGATAGGTAATTTGGGTTTAATAATCATTACAATGATCATGTCATTATACTAAGAGTTAATAAATATAGTGATTATATATAAAAAAATGTAAATCCATAAAATTTTTAAATTTAAAATTTAATAATTACATTACCTTTCACACAAATTGATATTATATCAAAGGTGGCATACTAGCAATATAACGTAATGAAATGACACTGAGTTATGAAACCCATGAACTCTTGGTAACAATGATTTCAATGCCAATTGGATGAAAAAATTAAAATTGAAAATTAAAATACTATTTATAATTATTGATTCATGAAATGAAATTTAAAATGGGAATTATATAATACATTTAGAAAATTATGTGTATAAAAATTTCCTCAATGAAGGAAATTTGAGACGAAATCTCTTACACCCTTGGTAATTTATAGATAAAAACCTCGTGAAATAGATATTCTCATATTTATTAATTTATACAACTAATAATATTTATAATAATCATAAAATTAAATAATGGGTAGTACATACACTACACAATAAAAATAATTTTGGAACATGGAATTTGTCTCATAGAAGAAAAAGGGTGATTGGAAACCCTTGCGTCAAGTCATGACTTTCTTTGTTTTTTCCATTATCTCGGAAATAATAAAAATATATAAATTATTTTAATTTTTTAATTTCTTTTTCAAGGGTTAATAACATATCATTAATTTGTTTATTTCATTTATGTTAGTTATATATATATATATACTTGATCAGTTTAGTCCACATCAAGTGTTTTTTCATTAATTGGTTTATTTCATTTATGTTAATTTTATATATATATATATATACTTGATCAATTTTTCAACATTAACTATTTTGATGACATTTATTCCAATGTTTAAAAAAATGCTTTGGTGTGTTGACCATCGTCAAATAATTCATTAATCCATATTATCCGGAATAAGAATGATGATATAATTATAATTTTTGTAGGTCATGTATTCTTTCAAATCCAATGATTAATTATTTTCATGAAAAATGGGCAATATTACATTCATGGAGATGGTTGGTTATATGTATGCATGAAAAACATTACAATTTTTTCAATGATAATCTTTGAAAGAAGGAAAATATTATATTATATTTATATAATGATAATTAAATATCAAATATGTTATTATTTAATTAAATACACTTACATATTCCTTCCATGGGATGTGGTTTTAAAAATGGATATCATCACATTGTGAGGCGGTATCCTATTTTACACACAAATGATGATAAATTATTTCAAATGGTGGTAACATGAGAAAGAATAGGATATATTAAATTTCAATAATGGTTTTTATTTAAATAATATAATATATAAACATTAAATACATCATCATTCATAGATATGAGAGGTGATAGTATAAAATTATTTATATAGGTTCACGATGTGCTAGATCATCATACACAAAGATAATCGTTTTGATTCCTATTTGATAGAAGATGAGATAGATTTAAATAATTCCATTTTAATAATAAAATATATTCATATGATATATATTGATTTTATTTTAGCATTATTATTTTATAATATTTTAATGAGGTTGAAGATTAAATAAAACAAAAATGTTTGGTAAAGAACTGTAACTCCTCTTCGAAGAAACTCATTAAGATTATACATAAAACCTTCTTATATTGGGTTCTCGAACATTAAAAGGATTATAAGATAATTTTATGGAAGTAAGAAACGTATTTGGGGTTTTATTAGATGAAAAAAATGGCTTTTATGGTGTGATGTCAATAATATATGTTGTATCCATTCATATGATGGGGAGAGAACAAACTTTTAATTTTTAACAGAAAAATGTATACTGACATTTTACACATACTGAATGTTTGTAAAATAGGCCATTATATTTAATTAAATCTGATAAAGTCTAAAAATGACCAAAAAATATATTTTAGATATGGTTTGATATATCATTAACACTTATCCTTTTACTTTAACCAATGCTAAATTCATTTTATCATTAACCACAAGAAATGATTTCTTCTCTATTTGTTATTAATTATGATCATAATTAATTTTAAGAAATTTATATAATATAAATTATGATGATTACAATTTTGGAATAAATTTTATTAATATTAATTCTTTTAATTATTATAGTTTAATTTAAAAATAATCATATAGACGAGATGAAGACGTTGGTTTTCAATAAATGTATTTTTCAATAAAAAGATGATTTTATATAACTATATAGATAGTAATAATAATAATATGAATTTAGATTAAACATTATTGATAAATAATATATTAATTTCATTTAAATAAATTTATATTATGTGTTATTTAAATTAATTTTAATAAGGAAAAAAATTCTATTCAAATATGTTTTGAGAAAAAATTTGTTTTTTAACTAAACAAAATTATACAAAAATACAGTATAAACATGATTCAAATGTAATTAAGAGGATTAAATATAAATAAATACTTATAATTCTTCACATAAAATTAAAATCATAATGAGACCTTTAAATTTTTTAATTTATTGAAAATAAATTAATATTTTCAAGAAATCGTTATTTTCTCTATTCATGGAGAAATCAATATTTTCCAAAAAAACCAAAAATCTCTCCCAAAGTTAAATTTTATATTCTAAATTAAAAAATAAGTATAATCCTATACAATTATATGTTATTAAATTACTATTAATTAATTTTTTCCCCACAAAAATAAATTAAAAAATTTTTTTAAGAAAATTTATTTTTTATGAAACAATTACATTTCAAAAATGTTTGATTATTTACTATAAACATGTAAATAAATATATATTCAGTATAAAATATATAAATATCATTATATACATAATATAATTTATACAAATTAATTTAATGGATATCATATAATGACCATATATATTGCAGGATCTTTAAGCTCTATGTTCTGTGTCTTATAAGCTCTAAAAAATATTGGCATTCTTAATAAATATTTGTTTGTTAAACTTTTAGTGAAATATTCTATGAAATAAATTACAAAAAACATCCATAAAATAATATTTCATTCTATACATATACATATATTTAATTTTCATAATTAATCATAGAAGAAAATGGTTTTCATGAGTAGATTAGCTTAGAAGCCTTTAATCAATACACACCCACAACTAAATCTTAACCCTCAACGAGACACGATAATATCACATATTTTTTACAATTCTCAACCCACGTTTATATTTTAAAACATTAACATGTTTATCATTATGATAATATAAGATGTGATAAATGATACCAACATGATATATTTATATATATTTATTAAAATCTAAATGTTCAGGATTATAAATTTTTTTATTATTCATAACTAGTTTATACACTTTATTATGTTAAATATTAAGCACATATATAGTTGGTATGAGATCATTTGTGTCTACTAAGCTCCACCCAATGACCCAACTGTGCTATATGATGTTTCTATAAATGTTATTACATAGTGGGGAAAGAGATTATTAAAATTATAATTGGTAAACTATAACAGTCATAAATAATTCATATTTATGATTAGTAGGAAATGGATTGAGATCTATCATAGGAAATTTTTTAATAATAAAATTTTTCATGGGTATATGATTTTTTTATAATATGTTTCATGCAACTATTATGAATCACATAATGAATAATTTAAATCATTTAATGAAAAATTAAATATATCATAATATTAAATAACCATATTAAAAAAATAAGGATTCAGATAATTTGATAATAAAAAACCAACACCTAAACTAATTGTTTCACTAAATTAGTAGTAATAAACATATAATCAAATTATCTTTTAGAATTAGAATCATAATTAATTCCATATAAATTGTCTAAGTGTGGTATGAAAATTATTAATTGTTCCATAGGAGGGACTAAATGAACTCTAAAATATTTAATTAATATATAACATCTGAAATATCCATGGATGGAGTACCTAATCATATGTTAATTATTGTCATTATCTGCTTATATGAATGGATTACATAAAATTACAAGATAATGAAGGCATACATGATTATAATCTCTGCTAAGGACATAATAATCTATATGGAATATAAGAACATTAACATAAATTGGAAGACACATCAAGAATATTATGGGATATAATATAATCCAATTTTATAGTTTTACAATGAAATATGTGTTATTAAATAAATCAATTAAAAAAATATAGAAAATTGATTAAGGTTTCACATTAATCAAGAGGCCTAAATCCCAAAGGGAACCTGTAATGATAAATTCATTAATGGTTCGTGAAATTATAATCCTTCTTGGATACATATAGTTCCAAAACCTAAATTTAATAATATTTCTTGAAATATACCCCTAAATGTTGTTCAAATTGTTTCAATTAAGTCTTATTTTCATTATATATATATATATATATCAGTGCGAATTTTTTATGCATTGGGATTCATTTAATTCTTTCCAAAAATTAGAATAGTGTCATGGCCCAAAAAAAATTATACTAACCATATTTCCTAATTTTTTACCTAGAAATTTTTTCATTTTGTAGCACATTAAAATAAAAATGGAGTTTTCTTGATGGGCTTCCAACAATATTTTCATTTCATTTTCTCTATCTTTTGGTGTTAAAATTGGTTGATCTAAAACAATATCCTACTCTCTCGTTTGAAATATGACATACTTGTTACAATATTATTTTTATAATTAATAATTAATCTCCATAGTGTGATGTAACATGAATTTACAAATGTTTTAGGTATGGTTTGTGATGAATGATTCATAGAATGATCGTTTATGTTCTCATTCTGGGATGAATAAATATTCCATATATGTGTATTTGAATCCTCTAATTCAGTGACCATGATGTTCATTTATAAATTATTATTTTTTAAATTTTTATTATTCAGTGTTGATAACTTTTAAAGGATTTTATTAGCACTAGGATCTACCCTTTTATGAACATTCCCCTATTTTTGTTAATTAATAATTTGGTTTCAAATATACCATATAAAACTATTTTCTGAGAATAATTTTCATTAATAGGAGGCCTTTAATATTTTTTAAATTTATTGAATTCCATATCCATGGATTGAATGATTACACCACCCTTTTTTGATTTTTATTTTCTATTATTGGAATGGGACTCCATGAAATATCATTGTACATTCCATTGTCTCTTGAGTCTATGGATAAAAAATAGTACAATTTCTAGTTGACGTGAAATCTCAAAAACTCAGGTATGGGTAAGGAACTCCACATTCTAATTTAATACCATATATCTTACCATGGCATTTATCTTAGTATGATGATTTCCAATTAAATGATTTATAGGATACCATACTTGTTACAACCCTTGAGTTATCATGTTATATGTCCCAATTAGATAGAAATTATATGATACATTTTCTAATTAGGGATTATACATAACCTTGGTAAAAAACTATGAGTTCTCAAAGAGATAAGAAATATTCAATGTCCTTAACATTTTAAATAGGCCGCTGGTAGGAAAACCAAATGAAATTATTATCTAAAATCTACTAGCATAGTAATATTTCAAAAAAAATTAAATCACATTCGATATTAATAATGGGTGAAATTAAGGTTTGATAAATTATTCTTATCCCATTCAATATATATATATTGTATATGGTTGGAATGAATAATTAATGTATGTATAATTTCACTATATCTTGTATATACTCTATGTTTTATAAAATACATTCCTTCTTTACTTTTACCTATATAGAATATTATAAATGAGCATTATTTTAAACACTCATCCAAAATTTCATTAGGGTTTATGGTGGAATAGGTGTTATTAAACTCATTTATTTTTTTTCCCAACCTAATTTGTTTTAAAAGCATAATAGTAAATTAATTATCCCATGGTTAAGTAAAAATTATATTCCTATTAGTATACACGGTATTATTATATTATTATTTTAAATATTGTTCCACTATTTTCAAATGTGGCTAGTAAGGACTTTTTTTATCATATATTAGAATTTTACTCTTTCATGGTGTCAGATTATTGGTTAGATAAATATTCATGAAATTTTGTTATAACAAAAAAAAGGTCAATCAATTATTTTCACAACCAAGACTGTGTCCCTAGAATAAGATTTCTAAAACTATGGAATTAAAATTTATTATCCATTTTTTATTAATTCTTATAGTTTTTAGGGAAAATTTATATAACATATAAATTTTTTGAATAAAAGGCATTTTTTGTGTTCCAAAAAAATATAATGTAACTTAGTGATGATAAATTTCATCAATATAAATACTAATAAATTTTCAAAAAATAATCACAACACATTAAAAATAACAATTGTTCTATAAACAATTTTCTGAAAAAGAGCCCAAACCTATAATGCACCAATTAGATCGCTATGGGAGCATGTATTCATCACATCAGTGGCGATAAAACTGTTACATTGGAATCAATTTATGAATCATTGGAATATATAAACACCTAATAAACTCTACATTTAAAATAATAATATATCAAAAAAATTACACAAATAATAATGGGAAATTAATATTCAAGGACCTAAATAGATAAAAATGTGTAATATAAACTATTGTGAAAAAATTGATAGTAATGGAATCTAAAAAATAATGTCCAATACAAAAACCACTTCAAAATCATATAAGAGGAGACCCACATCCATAACGATATATAATTGGAAATAAAATGCAAAAATGAACAATCAGTAACAAAATCCATATGATACATATTATAACAACAATTCAGTAACCTGATTATGGGGTAAACTATATAAATCAAATGTGTCTATGTGTTGTATTTTATTATCTTATATATATATGACATGGCATAAAATTAATATGTTTATAATCATAATGTAAAATTTTATTGAATTAAAATATATTGATACACAAATTAATTTTCAATGATATACCCTTTCTCATTTATGCAATACATTCTATGGAAAAAACAAGTTATATTAATTTGAATGATTCATCTATCGTACTTTCAAAATACCATATTTTTTTAGAAAAATAATCATTATATATATAATTTTTATTGATTTATGTTGTAGTTTTTGATCTCTAGGAATATAAAAATATTTATAACTTTTAATTTAATATAATATCATATGTTTAAAATTTTATGTTTTTTAGTTATTGTCTCACTAGATGTAATGTTTTTAATTCATTGAATGTTTTTATTAGTCCTCCTATAAAGGTTATTTAAATTATACCTACAGTTCTGATGAATTTTTTATTTTGTAGAAGGTATACAGTCTAATATTTACATATTCATTAGAGGTACATGTCTCTAAATTTGTGGATCTCATTATTTCAAAGAAAATATGGGAGTGAAAAAAAATCATATATAAAGACCATAAAATTGTCAAATATTTAAAATTTTAACTACAAATAGATGATTTTAAGACTCATGAATACATAATTCAGAAACTACTGATGGTTTTTTACTACAAGTAGTGATATTTTAAACATTATCGTTGTTCATAATTAAACATTGTGATATTATATTTTATTTTTATTTATAATAAATATATTTTATAAAAAAAATTTATTATAATGTATCAATTGCAGAAGTTATATATTTGGATTAATTGAATTTGGATGCATTACATTGCAATCACATTTCTTATGATATAATAAAATCCCTAGAGTTAAAAAATACAATTAAATAACATTGACAAATTATTTTAAAATAAATTTATTTTTTTGAAGAAATCAGAGATTAATGAAATATATACTATGGAATCTAAAGAGTAAAATGGGAATATATTTATATATTAAATCATATACCAAATATCATTAAACTTTTAAATTGAAAAAATAATGTATAAATTAAAATTTTCAAATATGTTCTAGTTTCAAATTCAATGAATACTTTTACAAGGACTTACCTGGATGAAAATTTATGTAAGCTCATAAATTTGTCCTATAGGATATTTTTTAAAGAATCAAATTCAATAAAAACATATATAACCCAATAATGGAATGCATTTTCTCAATGACTGAATAAATTTTTCTAAAATTGAAGGATATTATACAATGGTAAGGAAGATTAAAGGGGTACTCATGAATAATGAAAATATTATGATGATGTAAAACTCAAAATAAAGTGGAGAAATTTTAATGCATATGAATAAAAGAATAAAAATTACTCTTGATGTTATTATTATGGTGACAAAACCTATACATTAAATATATTAATTATTTCATTATAATATTGTATAAATAAAAAATGCAAACCTTGAAGGGATATCTATATGTTAGAAATGAATCATAAAAATATAATGATAATGAAGCTTAATTATTGAATGAATAGATTTTGATTCATTAAGAAAATAAAATACTAATAATTTAGTCTCTTAAATTATAAAATATATGTGAAGATACAAATTATAATGTTTCTAAAAAGGATAATTAATTAATAGATATTTCTACAAAGGACCTCGAGGATAAATATACTCTTAAGAAGATAAGGGATAATTTTGAAACAAATAAAACTGATCAATATTATATCATCAATGGATAATAAAAAATATTTAATACCAAAATGAATCAGGAATAGAGTATTGTTTATAAAATACCAGGAAATAATGGGATAGTAAATATTTCGATATTATTTTGATTTATATTTCATTTTATAAACGTAGAAAGAAGGAATTTCTTTCAAAAAAATTATAATTATTATATCTATTTTAACTTATAATATATGTATAAAACAATATTATTTAAAATAAAATTTAAAAAAAAGGCCAGAAACACATTGAAATATTAATATAATCTATAACATGTCCTCAAAATGATAATATTAAAAGCTAGTGTACATAGTAAATTGAAAATATTTAAAAACAAAAAAAACCTATAAATATAAAATGATTTGTAGATTAAATATAATAATAAATTTATATTATATATAATATTCTTTATATGGTCCCAAATCATATGTAAGTCAGTATACATTTTTTTAGCTGATTTAGATAATGAAATATTTGATGGGGTTAATATGAAATGAGTGGATTATATATAAATTTTAAAATACTTCGTATAATTAAGAATTAATATATGAAATTTTTATGATATGTGATTATATTAATGAATATGATATATGTTATAAATTTTATTACCATACTAATATTTTTTTAATTAATATCATAAATCAATTGAACCCAACTATAAATTAGTGTTACACTTAGAAGAAAACGTGTTGAAATAATTAGATTACTATAAGATTAATTGGAATATTAGAATAAGTATTATTCATTTATATTTGATTTATGTTTCTCAATACATCTAATAAGGAAATAAATATATTAATGAATATAGAGAAACATCAAGGAAAATCTATCTCTTTTGTAAATGTCATTGAATAAAAAATTATTTTGTTATATTATTATAGAATATCAAAAATAAAGGTGAGAAATTAATTATGTTTAATTTGGTCAGGATTTTTTATTTATTATTAGTCGTTTTGTTAATGATGGAAATGAATTTACATAAAAAATAATGATTTTATATTCATGACATTTAAAGATAGTGATGTGAACAAATGTGATAATAATAGAAAC
Source organism: Viscum album (assembly GCA_963277665.1). NCBI lineage: Eukaryota > Viridiplantae > Streptophyta > Magnoliopsida > Santalales > Viscaceae > Viscum > Viscum album. The sequence continues at coordinate 918,005,672 of OY728138.1, read as the reverse complement.
ATAGAGGGAGTTGGAATATATCAATTAAAAATTATTCATATAAATTTTTTTTAATCCAATTATAGTTTGTTAATTGAATCCTCAATTAGATCTATAAAATAATTAGAATTAATGTTTTCATAAATAACAATACATGTACATAATATTGAATAAAATATTCACATAATATTTATAATTAGATAATTATTTATGATTTATTGTGGGAATATCATGTATAATGGATTAAATATTTTTATCATAAAAAATAATTTAGATATAGAATATGTACATGGACTCTATAAAACAAAAATAATAAACAATAATAGGAACGAGAATGCACACATTATATTAATATAAATGGTTGTAGAGAATTTGATACATGAATGATGTATATATCCTATGTTTTTTAAAATAAGTTATTTATATCCACGAAATGATTTCTAAGATTTCTATAAATCTTTATATATATTTTAATAAGAAAAAATTGAATACTTTTAGGGTATCAAAAATTATAGGGTAACAGATGGTAATATGGTGTAATGCTTAGTCTATACAAGATCTAAAAATCAATTATAAAATATCATAACTAATTTAATCAAACTATTAAAAAAATAATCCCAATAGATATGAACCTAAAAAATTATTGTATGAAATGTTTTAATCATGAAATAAGTAATTTTATCTACTATACCTACATGAAAAATAAAAAATTATATTACAGTGTACTATGAAATATGCATGACTTCATTCTTTGATGGAAAATTCTAGTGGTTACAAAAGATTATATATCATGTACGATATGAAGTAGCTTAAATAAACAATGTAATAGAAATTAAAATTATAGCATAGTTTCATAATTTTAATGAACACCCATCAATGAATGTGAAAATATTAAACAGAAAGTATCTTTTTAAATTCTGAAACACTTCTATGTATAATAAAATATAACATTATATTGTAAATAGAAAATTATAATTTTTCATGTATGATAAAGTATATTTCTTTTATCATGAATTTTATAAAATAATTACATATTAAAAAACAATAGTCTGATATAAATTTATTATATTGTGATTTTTTAATTTATAAAAAATAGTTTTCATAAAATAGGGTATTATAACATAATGAATCCCCTAACAATATATATTAATGGTTTAAGGGAATGATGTTTGTGCCTTAATAATTTATTAGTGGTTAAAGTGAAATAATCACCCAATGTTGGAAACTCAAGCCTCTCCCATATCGACAAGGGATGGAATTCTAGAGGAATATATAATTATTTTTCACTTTTTCAAAGGAATCAATGTCAGTCATTGAACTTGTAAAAGGATTAAGGGAAATTCAGAAATGGATACAGCTTTTATAGTTTTCTATACTATCTAAGTTGCTAAAAAAATTTATGATATGTTGTTTTGGTCATTTGAATCCATGCATACATTAATTGTATTATCATATTAAGTCAACGTCTTTCTTACATTGTTGTGTGATTGTTATAATTTTAGATCCTCAATATAATAAATTAAAATTTTGGATGAGGGAGATTTCAGACTGACATATCCTTGAGTTTCTTGATAATTTTACATGTTCTAAATATTTTTTATTTTAATGTTTTCTGATTACTCTTTGCACAAGGATCCTCTTATTTGTGATGATTGGGTTAGATTTCCCAAGATATTATTTCTATTCATTAATCTGAAAATTTTCAATAATCTTATTAAATATTAATAGAATTATACATATTCTTACTCATTAACTCATAAAATACACCAAAAAAATTATTTCAATGATCAATTATAGATTGATATCTCTTAATATGTCCTTGATTTTATCTGGTTAGTGATTTTGTTATATTATTTATTCAGAAAACCTATAGTCTATGAATTTATAATTTTTAATTATTATTACATTCTCTGGAATAGATTTATATCTAAATTTGTTAAACATCTAGGTGATGCATTTGATGAAGTAATGGTGGAATCAAATTTGATTCTCATGTGAAACAAAGAAAAATAGAGAATTCATGAAATGTTTCCTCTATAAGGGAACTAATGGAAGAGTTTTTTAAGATTTATTTAATTAATATCTTACAAAACATGCTCAAAGATTTATAAAATGGAATTATCAATGAAAATTATAATTAATGATTCTATACGATATATTCTTCATTTGTGAGTAGGTTATAAATAGAAATTGTAGAGGCTGATCATCACTTAACTTTTTCCATTGGAGCTGATCTAAGAGTTTTTGTCACCATGAATCAAATTTTCATCACATAAAAAGTTGTATATGTAATAAGGAATAGTGATATAAACACCTATATAGTGGTCAGATGTTATCTGTTTTTTGATTGAGGGTATCAACCATCTGGTTATGAGGATTAAAAATAGATGACTTTGGTCAGGTTAGGGGATTATGGTATCATTTAGGAAAATGTAGTTCTTGGAAATATTCAAAAATGAATTCTCCAAAAAATATTTGGATTGTTCTAGTGATATAGTGTGAAAATATAAGGGAAAAATCTCTTGAAGGAAAATGTTTTCAAATATTGTTATATGAAATAAATTTAAAGGAGTTGGAATTATATGTTAAGAAAAATTGGATGAAGAACGTAAAAAAAGTAATAGGGTCAAAACCTAAAAATAATCATAACTTATTGACAAATAAATGATTTTAGGGACATGAGAATAAATACATGAGAAAAATTCATAGGTAATTCAACAATATATAATATTTAAAAAATATATAATACACCCAGACAAGTATATGAGGTCCATGAATATAGAAGGAGGAAATCAATGAAGTGGATTCCTTTTTTGAGGATATTTAATGTATTGACTCCCTATCTGTCACATCATTTATATAGAAAGTGGTATTCTAGTTTAGAGAGAAATGAAATTTTGAAGACCAGTAATTGTAAGAAATCGATGTAAGTACCCTTTCACTCATGATATTATTCATTGATTACAAAAAATAACACTATATCGTACAAGTACTATTCATTTATTCCCAAACCAATTGTAATGCTCTAGCATGGAACATGACGGATTTGGAGCGACACATTGCCTTAAGCACAAATGTACATACATGAGCTTCTATTGACTAGATTTGATGGACTATAGAAAACTGTGGTTAGCTTATGAAATTTAATTAGAGAAATATTAACAATATAAACATCCTATATTGATACAAATCGTACTTCAAAATTAAAACCACCTAATATGAAATAATAAATAATATATTTTTATTCAACACATCCATACCAGATCGTCAACCGTGATAATTCTAAATAAAAAAAGAAAATAAAAATCACATTAACAATTGGCCTATATCCAACATTACACCTCATTATAGTCTCTAGATAATCTTGATTGATAGTATCCCTATCTTAGATATAACTTATGCTCTGGCTGGGAATGCATATGTTTGGTTTTAGGCATAATGATTTAACCATGTAGGTTATGAGCATAAAACTCAGTATGGTACCACCCATAAATACTTATAAATACTATTATATGAATTTTTGTTAAAGTGTAATATAAATATTTATATAAAAATTCTTCACAAGACATAATGATATAGTTATAATGAAATAACATCCAATGATTCATGTGGTCATGTTAGGTCATCAGATGTTAACCAATACACCTCAACCATGAACGTACTTACTTATATTCTACTCTAGAATCCACCTAAGATCATGATTCATCATATCAATTGTAAAACAATACCCACATACTTAGGGTAGGTTGGAATCCAAAACCTCAACCCAATAACCATATACATTGTTCGCATTCATTCATCTTTCAAAATCGAACCATCCATACTCACTCTAGGGAACTCCATCAGTCATATTTCACCGCATACCATGACAATAACTCCCTTAAATTATTGTATAAAACATCAATACACTCTTGGAAATGCCAAATTTAGGCTCACTAACCAATGCTACACATAGAACGGATCTCTACTAATACCTGAAAGAACACAGAATATAATTACCATTGACCTAATCACTGTACGGGATGTTCTGAGAACAAATACATTCTTTAGGGAATGGTAATCACATAGATCAATCCCCCAAAACATTGCGGCGTTCCATCACACTATACCAAACCCTCACAATATAGAGAGGCTATTATAGTAACCCATCCCCATTGACACTATGAACCTCCTCAAATACATGAAATCACATAGGGTTGTATCGCATAACATATTTAAACATTATAGAACATCCATGTGTAGATTTATTCTGGCATCCCATGCTTTAGTGTTTAACATGACACATCATAGAGGGTATAATAGGTCCTAATATCCCATTACAGTATCTACTCATTGATAGCACCACACATATATCACCCACGAGGGACATAAATAATTGAAGGTAGCCATAACCTAGAATCTCTACTCGATCCAACCTATACAATGTTCAATAATCAGTCAATGTACTACTAACTGGTGACCATCCATTTCTATAAGTTTCTTCTCTAACCTAGAGTTAATAGGTTAGTCCAATTCGTGACCAAAACATTCAAGGTATCCAAACACCATGTGATGAATGACTCCCCTCACTCCAAGCACACACCAAGACTCAATTATAGAAATAGAATGAATTACACCATTATCTGTGACACATATTCCTACTTCAGAGTCATCATTCAACCAAAATATAATAATGATTTCCCACTACCCTAAAGAACCCAACATATGTTATTCTTCATCTTATCTCATACCTTATGGACTTCAAAAAGGACCTCATAAAATTATTTGATCCTCTTAGCATATGGAGGCCTAGTCACTATGGGATATAAATTGAATGATCAAGTGAAATAAATTCAAGAGTGGGAGGCATGGACACTCTTGAATAAACAAAAAAATCATTTTTTATTAAAGGGGTAATCACACTCGAACATGGATTTAACCCATAAGAAATATGTGATGAGCCTCATCCAAGAATAAAATGAAATTTATATTCTTCTAGAACATGTATCATTATATGATACATCACCAATTAATTACGAAAAAATAATAATTAATTAAACTATTTTACTAAAATAAGAATAAAATCTAAAAAATCACAACGAATTAACCAATCACTCAAATCATGATCAATATATTACATGCCACTCCCAATGGACCCCTAAATTTATGATTCATGAATACCAAAAAATTTATACCTATTTCAATAAATGTTTCAGAAATTATCACTAAAAACACAAGTAAAATCATCGAGTTCAATATCATTACTAAATATACATCAAATGGAATTTAGATAATGTATTATTATTTCCCCTAAAAATCAGAGAATAATTTCTATAATACAATACCTATTAAAATATGTTTTGATTGAAACAACCCCAAAACCAAAAATTAAATTGGTGAAAATTAAAATCCAATATTGTATGTAGGATATAAGCGATAGGGTAAGATTATATTACATATATATACCATATTATAACACCCAAAATCAGAAAAAATAATTTGGCATTGAAAAACCAAGGAGTGATGATCAGAAAACCTCTAGTTTGTATACATCAACAAAGAAAAAAGGGGATCATCTCCTTTACTAAAAGGAAAAAAACAACCTTTCCTAAAATGTACAAAGGGGTCATGTCATGAACAAACATGTCTGGGGGGAATCTCTATATCTCCAAAAGGCACATAGTCAATCCTGATTTACAACATGATTGTTCTATAGTTGTCCCCTGCAAAAAAATGTCCACTATATTCCACCTTTGTTGCCTCCCTAGAAACCCTAGGTGTCCAACAATTCTTAAAAGCAATTGAAAACAAGTTTTTAGTATGATCGTACCCTCAAGCATTTTATTTGAGTCCCATTTTTCAAAATTAATAGTCTACCAAACTATATTTAAAACTCTTTATCAAAATATAATGATTCATAAATCCATGGGGCATTACCCCCTCCCCAAATAATGCTAATCATCCTGAGGACATTTTGGTAATCTTAAAATCACATTTACCAACATATCTCAATTCTCTATTAATCAGTGACTGGTCACATTACATTTGATAATAACAAACACAGTCATGTTATGCACTCAGAATAATAAATAAAAAATCATCAAAATCTGAGCAACCCACTAACTATTAATGCTTACCAAAATACAATTATCGGACCAACCGTCCATCCCGATATTTAATACTATCAGAACTGATTCAACCTGAGGAGTTTAGAGGTTCCAATGAAAACCACAATTTTTATTCACTTTTTTAAAATATTTATTCCCTAAAGACACACATAATTAAATACAAGAATATATACTGACCTAGTGTCATTAGGAAATTATAAATATAGAATGAAAAATTCAAATAATTATATAATTACATGATATAAAACTTTTACATCTTTCAGTTAACATTCATTGATTCTCCATTACTACACATGATAAAATATGTATTTAAATAAGAAATGTGTGGCCTATAAATATTTTTATGGTAATAATCATAGAATAACATGATTGAAATATTATCTGTGAGTCAACTGAAATATCATGGTGACATAAATATGGTGAGAATCCTAAACATGAGCATTTAATATTGATATAATATGATGACGTCATTGTATTATAAGAATGTAGAAACAACATAAAAAATACATCATCAAAAGAAGTCAATGATAATTGATAAGATATCATTACACAGTGTTCATAGTATAACCTCCCATGATCCGTTCATGTTTTCTCATGAGATAATCCATTATCCAATTTATTAGAGTTAAATATAATTCCATGATTACCCATCAAATTTATATCATGTACGACAATTTTTATTCCACTTAGATCCTAGAACATAATAATTCATTTCATAAATGTTAATCCCATAATTATTGGCCATTATGAATTACCATTATTTTTGAAATATTTTTTTCCTTAATAAATGAGTATTATAAATATTATAATATTATAAACATTAAAAATATACTAAAAAAAATATCTAATTAATATATAACATTATATTAGAAAGATATGAAACCAATGAAAATAAAAAACATTACAACATGAAAAAAAATATACAATAGAATAACTAAAATTGGAAAATATTGGTCACCCCAATCATTGGGAGGCATCACTCTCACAAATAACACTATATAAATTAAAAAAAGTTCATTAAACTATTCAACATATTCATAAATGAAAATATAAACATAGGTTTAATCGTAGTGAATATTAAGTGAAATAATGAAGTGTTATTTATATTGTATAAATGGAAATATTATCACTTGGATTTGACCATTGTATGTTTTTTGTTCAAAACAATTGTTAGAAAATTTGAACATTGTGAACATTACACATGGGTGTTAATTTTACCATTATAATTAGTGATTATAAGTAAAATTGTAAATGTATAATTATGAAGAAAGTGAAATAATAACCTCTACCAGTAGACACATGATGTTTGAAGTCCATTATTATAAACATCGCAATGTGGTATATTCACTATGGTTCACCCATTATGATCTACAATACACGATTCAACAATTAAATCATAAAACAATTAACATGTGGGGGTTGTTCATGTTAGTGTATTTTATCACTCTTTAATTTTTAGCCGAGCCAACTCATTAAACTACCAACATCACACACCTTACACTTAGGGTGTAGACATGTGTTATAATCAGTTATGGGTCCTAGCCTTAGTCATATAATGTTTAATTCCATTTTTTATACAAAATAGTTATACCATAAATTCCATTTTATGAATAGTTTTTATAAATAAAAGATTAATTTAAATGAGATGAATTGGATCAATTTTTTCAAGGAAAAAATAAAAAATAATTGTATTTTTTCAAAAAAATACATATATTTTTTAATAAACTAATGTATTATGAATAATATTCATTTTAATTAAATAAAAAATTAAAACACTTTTATTTTAATATAACGGAAAAAAATTGTAAAATGTCCAAGGAATGTTTTATAATTTTCAAAAAATTGAACTTGCTATAAAAAATGACATTTTTTATAAGCAATGTTTTTTATATTTAATATTAAAAATCATTATATTTGGAGAATTATTCTAATAAAATAATGGTTTCATTTTTTAAAATCATTTCTAAATATTGTTTTGGTAAATTTATGATAATTTTATCAAATACATTATTTTTATATGAATATTAAAACAACTATTATGGGTTTTATTCTATTTTATTACTTCATATTTATGTATATATTATATAATAATAAATTAAATATAATAAATGAAATTTTATTTTTTATTTTTTTTAATCAACTTAAAATCCAAAAATTTAATTTCACATATCTAAAATTAAAAGTTTGACTTTCAAACCAATATTTGGTGAAACAATCATCATTCATTGTCCAAATAAGTAATAAATAATGGTTTTCAGTTTTGATGGATGAAAACATTGTAATATTTGAATCAATTTCTTAAATACATCCGCAAAAACTAGGTATAAGACAATGTATTTTACATTCCACGAACTATATTTCCAAGACCTCTATTTGGAAATTATTAAACAACTCTTCCACTTTTTCTATAAATATCATCCAATATTACTATTCCTATTTACTCAAAATATATCCTCCATGATTTTATATCGATATTTTATCTTATGGAGTCCATAAAATGTGTCCTTGATCCACAAAGGTTCCAAACCTCACAATCATGGATATAATAGTCAGTGTAAGAGAATACACGTCATTATCATTTCCATTCAACAATTATTCTTAAGTACATATTTAAAATGATTTGTTACAATAATTTAATAATATGTTTGTAATAACAATAGAACGAAAATTATATTATATCAATGTGAGACCATTATTCACTGTCATTTTACCATTTTCTAAAAAAAAATTATTAACCATCTTGTGACTGAATTTATTTCTTGAATTTCACCCTTCTAAATGAGAAATTGTATTTTTTTATTCAACACCCAATACTATTTTATTTTAAAATGGTATTAAAAATATGTAAAAATGTGTAACTTATTTGGATATTTAAAAACCTGAAACCCAAATTCACTTTTTTTGGGTTTCAAATTACTTAATAGTAATGTCTTTAAACACATATTCTCCATTGTGATTTTGATATGAAACACGATATTAATGTTTCACAAGTTGTTAGTGAAATTATTTATTATGATAAATGTGGATATTGTGAAATTAACACATATGAATGTTTCTCCCAGATTTTCCTCTAATTCTGTGGGTATGTAATTTAATAACTATATATGACATAGATCATGATAACCTAGTTAATAACAGTGGTAATTGTGATTTATAACACCATGAGGATATTATTATGAATGTATCATTTAAAAGTTTTATAAAAATTTACATGTTATGATTATTTTTATTTTTATTATGTTATTCCTCATGTTATTTTTTTATTCCATGCTATTATACCTCATGCTCTTATTTATATGCCCCATGATAACAATATATATGTCTCACATTCTTATTCCCTTATGGTGATTCATGATCAACCCTTTCCATTGATGTATTACCACGGGATATGGAGGGTAATTTGAGAGATATTGTTGCATTTGAGGCACATGGATTGACATTATCTCATCCTAATCATATTTTTTATGTTTCATAGTAAACACATTCATTAGAAAATTTTTTACTTGGGAATATAAATTCATTTTTTCCAAAAATGAGAACAGATGTGGTCTTCAATTAGTGACACAAATTTTTTGGGGTACATATATAAGTGATAAAAGTTACTACAACAGATAGATATTTTTTCAAAATTACTTAATTTCACTAAGATGCTATAGAAAAAACATTACTTTTATGCCATTAATTTAGAATTGTTCTAGAATTTTTCAAGGGTTTTGTAATTTATAACCATAGGTTTTCTTGCACGTGTTATTTTAGTGCCTTCTGTTTACAAAAATGAATAAAATCTAAAAAAATTATTGAAACGTTGGATAATCATATGATTCGGGTCACGTAGTGTTCTATGTGTGTGTGAATGAGACATTGAGGGGGTGATTTGGATTCACAATAATCATGCATTTATTTCAATATTCAAATATCATTTTTTCTAAAACTTTAATAATTTTTTTATAAACCACCATCATGTATCTCGAAAACATTTGATCTTAATGATAGTTCTGTGATATTGGTGATTTATTTTGATATCCACAAGGGGAAATATAAAATTAATGGATAACCTATCGTATGAATACATATGTATGATAATTTCCCATCATTCTGGCCAATTATATTGAGATATGAGAGTGATGGTGATGTAAGCCACATGATACATGAGTGAAGGTACTTGTTCTAGAAGGAATGTGAGTGGATGAAAAATTCTCTCTAAAAATTCAATTTTTATATAAATCCTGATAGTTTGTGGATAAAAGGAGATTGAATAATTTGGAACATGTAATTTTGGTGTTCTGGTTTTTCTATGGGTCCACTTGTGTATAATGTTTTATTGTTTCTCAATGGATATAAAAATAGTATGTGTGGGGGATTTAATGTACATGTATTTATTATGTGTTTTTATATTTTTACTTTATTTTATAATTAAATATTTTATGCATTTTTATATTTTAGTTTACTTTCATAGTTTTGTATCATTGTAGTAATTATTATAGATTTTAGTAAATTATATAATTATATTAGTTATTTATATTTATTTTTGGCCTTTGTTAAATTTTTTTCTTTATTATCATTTAATATTTGATTTTATTTTTATGTTTATTTAATATTAGTTTATCAGATTATTTTTATTGATAATATATAATTATTTAATGTTTAAATAAAATATATATTTATATAATTCTATTTATTATTATTTTTCATACCACATTCATTATTTTTATTATTATTATATTTTTAGTTAACATTAAAATAATTGGATTTATTGTCTTAATTTTAATTTTTTTATCATGTTTTTTTCAATATTTTTAAATCTCCTGCACCTTCCCAACATTAACCAATCCCTATCACCCCTCCCACTAATGTGCTCCCCTCCTCCTAATTAACCACTCCCCTTGACTTGCTCCCCTATCATTAACATACTCCCCCCTCATGCTTCCCTCAACATGACTTGGTCCCCTCTCCCCTCACACCCACCTCCCTTTGACCTGGCCACCCACATCGACCCCCTTACCCCCATTACAACTTCTCTAGGCCCCTCCCTTAACCCTATTCCCCTAGTCGCCCATCAACAAATCCCCTTCCCATGGTACCCACTCCCCTAGCTTCCCCAACCATCAAACCATATACATATACAAAAAAACATATATCTGCATACCTCTACAGTGTGCAGCAACCAGCAGTAACCTCTCCTCTATCTGAACGAGTAGAAAACCACCCTCATCTTCAACATGTGGACAAACTAACCTCCTCCGCTGACTAGAAAAACATATAGAGGCCATGAATTCTTTATTCTGGGAGTACAATGATAGTTTTGGTGTGTCATAGATGTTCGTGGAGGATCTCTTAGGCTTCTAGAGATTTAAATTTCATGGCGAGAGAGTACATATCCGATATCTTTTTTAGCAGTGTGATGGATTGATTTGATGTTACAGAAATAAAAAAGTCAATGGTAATTCTTTTACAAGGATTGACGGTGTATTATTCTGAAAAATGAAACAACATGAACAAAGTGATATTTAATTATTATTTTATCTATTGTGATGTCATCATGGTGGGGTAATTATTTTTCATTAGATTTGTGATGAAATTGAAAAACAGTTCATATCATTATTTTTGAACCATGATTGATTGACTTTTTAATTAATTTTAATTAGTTTTTTAATTAATTAATTACATATTTGATTCAATTAATTATCATTTGGTCTCTAAACTCATGCTTTGGTTCCCATATATGTTATAACTAATAATTAATAATGAGCTGCAGTTCATCAGAGATTTTATTTATCTTGAATTTTATCATGTCTATGAACAAATTATGAATAAATTAATATGTTAGTTAATTTTTTTGAACTATCCTTCAAACATATCTTTGTGATACTTAATAATTGAACTCATCTGAAAGAACCTATCACATGTAGATAGTTCGACTATGTGAGAAGCATGTCATTGTATTTCACCATGTGTTTCTGCACTATAATAATGTTCAAATTATTCATCAAGACATAGAATGAAATGAATGATAATTTGTGTAAAAAATTAGAATTCTATATAACATTAAAGAATGAAACCAATTAGTATTTTTATTAAATGTGAAAACAGTGATAATTAAATAAATTAATATTCGGATATGAGAATTAAATAATTGTAATTTAATGAACCTATATAGACGTTGTGACTCTGTCACATCCATTTTTTCTAGTTTTATTCCACTACTTAATTTTGTTCCCATAGATTATTATAGTGAATTTAATTTAATTTTTTAAATATTTGTATACATATATGAATTTCTATAATTTAATCAAAATTTAGAACTCATATTTTGGAACATTATTCTCAAATTATTTTTTTTAGTGTCTACTCAAATTCTATTTATGGTTCGACCCCTCTCACTGCTTATGGAGTAGTTTGTAGGTTAAAAAATATTTCAAATTTCAAGCATTGGGATTTGTGTTCCAAGCCAACAATTCTATAATAGGGTAGTAAGGGTGGGTTTGGGTTTAGTGCATTGTTTCAAGGTAAATTCTATGGGATAGTAGTTTTTTTCCATTAGTTTATTACGTAGTGTGTCACTTTCATTGTTGTACCCATTTTTTATTTTTTATTATATATTATATTGTATTTTAAATTTCATTTATGAGTATTTTCACCTAATACATGTAACAATGTTTGATTAATTCATACTTCAACAACATGGTCATTTTATGGGTTTATTACATATTATCATTCTAATGAAGATTGTTTTTTTTCTTAACATTCATTTGATGTAAATTATTTGGTAATTTTCTAATAACCAATTATATTCTACTCCTATAGTCATTAATTATCATTTTCATGTTTTATTTATATTTCTATACACATTGTTATATAATATTATTTTTTAATTGTTTTAAAAAAACCCTACTTCATTAGTATCACTAGTCGAAAATATATTATATTTATAAAGACCATTTTTAATGAAAATCAGAATATCTTCATTTTCCATTTAAAATAATTTATTAAACAAAAGTATTTCCCATTTTTCATTATTCAAAAATTATTTCAATGGAATCTGGTTATATCTTTCCAATCATGTCACTTTCCAAAACAGTTTACCATGTAAAAGTACTTTTGTTTTTATCTTATATAGAATTACCTGCCGTAATTTGAAAGAATCATCCGTTGAAATTTTAAAAATATATTTTTAAATAAAATTATTTAAAAATAATGTTTCAAAGATATTTATTTCAAAACAAATTCATAATTAAATGAATTATTATTCAAGATTTTTTTAAAATAACTTTTTATTGTATTTATATTCATCAACGACAACAACCATTATAATTACTCATATATTTAAATTTCATATTTATAATATCCTTATTCTTCTTAAAGATGGATTATTATTATTTTTACCATGTATATTATTAAAAGTCACTTCCTCAAATCATTTTTGTAGTCATTAAAATCCCATTGAGTTATTCCCTTTCTAGTTTGAAATTTAAATCTATCGTAAATGTTTACATTATTTATCAAGGATATGATCATTTCATTAACCATATTCATTTTTTACATATAGTTTTTACATTGAATGTTATTTTAATAAACTAGTGTAATATTTGTAAATCTATTTCATTTACTCAATATGGGTAATTGATAAGGCATTTTATTCAAGAAATAAATTGATTATTTGATATATGAGGAATATTTTGGGCCTGAAGTGATGGGTAGGGCCCAGTATGATATATATACTCAACGCATCATTATGTATCATGATATAACTAGTTAAAATACTATTAAATTAGTTTCTATTGGTTGTTTTGAACTGTCTTGTAAATGGTCTTGATTGTAGTGGTTACGTGATGTCTAAGATCAAGGTGTCTAAAAAGTTATAACATTCATCATGTATAATTGAGTTCTTTTTATCCATGATATTTTAATGATGAAAAAATAAATGGATGAATATTAATCTCATTTTATAGATTAAAATTAATTTGTATTCTGTTATTTACCTTCTCATATTGATTATTCCTTATCCTGTTATTTATATAGCAAGTGTGTTCAGACATTTACATTTCCATATTTATTATTCATTATGGATTCATGATATCTTCTGATGTACATTTAAACTGTTGAGATTTTTATATAACCCATATTTTATTATCATTCTTGATAATTCAAATAGGACTTCTATGATATATATACATGGATACAGTATAAGTAATAAAGATAATCTATAAGAGTCAGATAGAAAAATTATCTTTCAATATTGTATATTCATATATAATGTGAGTATCAACTATGTATCTACTTTACTAAGACTATGAAACTATTCAGTACATTAGGATGCATTTCCTTGTGTCTTCCCCTATTGTAATAGGATCATGCATAGCCTCCAGGCACACTGGTGTGAGGTATCTATAGTACATGTTTTCATATATCCTATATTTATTATAAATACTATTTCTAAGGAGGCTAAAAAAATAATAGTGTGGTCTTCCAACTATTACTCGATAGTCCCACATCCTCTAACTATACTAGAGAGATGTGAAAATGATCTATCTAAAGAACATTATACTCAAATACGATCATTGAAATCTATGGCTCCCCTTATAAGGTTATTCATAATGAATAATAAAGAAATGTAGTCACACTATATATAGACTAACATTGTCTTAATTAAACATTATATCATTAATGAATCAATAACAAAAATTAATTGCTACACAAAATGTAATAAATTTTTTGTTTATCTATATATAAACACATCCTTGCTAACAATATATTCCCCATCTATACTTTGTTTCCAATATCATCACAAAGAAACATAGATAAATGTTTTATAACAATCTCTAGATTTCAAGACATTATACGATTAAGAAATGATGTGGTATATCCTTGTAATTGATCATCATGGAATAGGATTGTTGTATAAATCCTAAAAATCAATCCTCAAAATCTAAAATACATTAATTTCCCTATTGTATCACCAATATCTCTAACTGTCTCCCAATCCTCATAATCACTCATATGAAATACTCCCTAAAATAACCTCTAAAACTGATTCAATTTGATTAAACACACATCATGAAATCTTAATAATAGAACATTACACTTTTGTAGTGAATATAACAATAAAACTAGTCCCATAATAATGTGATGTTCATCTCATATCGATATCAAGTCAAACACAACATCTACTTCTTCCAAAAATGCTCTATTTTATGATAGAAAATAGACCCCTCAAATAAAGGCATTATATCCTCTATCAACATACTAGAGAGTATCACCAATTCATGTTAATGATTCTAGTTTATTATTTTCAACAGAATCTCCAGTGCTTGTGTCCCCTCCTTTTTTGACCGTCAATATATAATTCTATAACAAATATACTGTAGAGATAAAAAACTAAACTATATTTTAGGATATATACTTATATATTGAAGGGGAATTTATAACCACAAAACCAAATTGGTCATCATTGTTTGAACAATTACCCCATGATGAACACATAAAAATTATTAACATAAGAAAATATATTATAAATAAGTAATCATATTTAAATTCAACATAAAATCATTATATAATTCACTATATATTTATTATGAGGTTATAGATTCCATTAATTTATAATAGTGTATTTATACAATACTAACGTTTATCTAATTTACTTCATCTATAATTATAATATAATATTATAATCTTAGAACTAATTGAATCAATATTAGTTCTTACATCAAAATGAATCCAAAAACAACAACTCTGATTCTATTATATCATGTCACGCTACTATTAAGGCTCCTTCTGAGTTGATAATTACTTAGATTGTGACACCATAATCATTCATTATATCATTTATCAATGTAGAATAGAAATAATGTTATGTCATCAATAAAATATAGAAGAAAACATGACATTCAAATGAATACTATATTTCCCCATGGATAACATTAAATTGGACATTGGATTTTTTAATTTTTACTTTATTTCAACACTTTATGAAATATGTTAGGATATTTAAAATGGGTTTTCAAAGTTATTTAATATTATTCAACGTTTTTTATGATATTATATAAATTATATATTAAAATAATATTTTCTATGTTGGGATAGATGTTCTGTTGTGGTATATGTTTGGGACATGGAGTTTACA
Source organism: Viscum album (assembly GCA_963277665.1). Classification (NCBI taxonomy): domain Eukaryota; kingdom Viridiplantae; phylum Streptophyta; class Magnoliopsida; order Santalales; family Viscaceae; genus Viscum; species Viscum album. The sequence goes on along the minus strand of OY728138.1, from coordinate 917,989,466 downwards.
GATAGAATATGGATCATATTTAAAATAATGAATAAAATTCGAAAAATAATTGACTATACATGATCTATTTAATGATATATCATAGTGTTAAAATTTGAATATTGAGATAATTATTTGATGAAAATAACAAACAAAAAAGGATTATATTGGACCTGATCAAGGTAGTGTTCCTATATATATTTCCCATGTCACTGTATAGTTTCTATATAGAGATCATATGAATCCATATAAATCTCATATGACATGATAGAGTCGAATCCCATATATATAGAGTTCAACACATTCAAAATTAGTAATTATATGTTAATAAAATATGATAAGATCCATGTTAAACATTATAATTCAAAAAACCTAATTCAGATAGTTCTATGATATTCTTAATTTTTAAAATATCATTCGTTTTTTGTCACAACCATGATTCATGTTGAGATTCATGGATGAGAAAATTATTTCGATCATTGGTGATTTCTACGGGATTTCAAATCCAATATATGAAATTATTTATCACAATAAAATATAATATTATGTAAGGTTATTTTATAAAATTTATTATCATGGGACATTATATAAATAATTATGGTAACATTATTCATGATTTTATGAATATATGAAAGGATGAAATGAATTAGAATAGTTTTTAGATAATTTCACTGCAAAAGTTGATACTATATTACTATAAAAATCATGTGTATCATAGTCTAAAAGAATGATTGAGATTGACCTGAAATTCATCTTTGTATGATTAAAGATGTCATCAGAATTCATTAATGATAATTATGATGTGAAAACATTATATTTTGGAGTAATTAGTTCATATTCATGTTTGCAATAACCCATGCATTGATAATTGTACCTAAAGAACATGTTTTGAGGAGTTTACAATCCTCACGATACAACAGAACATTTCATAAACAATAAATTCATTAAAAAAATTAATATTTTTTAATGATTATGCATAAAATTAATTATTATGTATCATTATAACTATATTGAAAAATGAAGAACTTTGAAGATCATGTTTTGGTTTCCTAAAAAATTCTAGGCATTTTTACTCTTGGAATTATTTGACTCATTTCGAAATAGTTAAGTGGATGAATCATTATTAAGCCTCAACTGTATATTTTAATAACATTTAATCTATAAAATTATGTATAATTAATTAAAATATATATATCCAATAATAGAAAAAAACAAAAGGATACAGTTTTCACATTCAGGAAATCCCATATAAAAATCACCATGTGTTGTTTCTCTACATTTTACTCATACATACTAGTGAGGAGGTTATTAAAATATTGTATCATAGTAGTAACAATCAATAGGGTTTAATTTATAATAACATAGTAATTTTTAAATCAATAACTACTGATTAACCCCCTATAGACACACATTGTTGTATAATATCTGATCCTAGAACTATAAGTTGTAATAGATCCAAGGTCTCCCCTATGATTATTATCTCTTAATGTTTACTACATAGAATTCAATTTATCTAAATAAAATAAATTTTACTTTATTATATGATATGAATTTTTTTTGGTGGAATAATTAAATTATTCAATTTCTATTATCATAAGAACTTAAAGAGATTAATTTTTTTATTATCGGACAACCTCCAAATACAAGGGATGGTGCTAATAAAATTGTTTCAAGTGGAGTCATGAGCTATATGCGAAATAAAGTAATTAAATATTATCATAATATTCCTAATTATATAATTTGGGTATGGGGATAAAAACAACTAATTAAATGTGTGATAATCTCAAGAAATTTTATATGTAAAATCAAAAGGTAAATGAAGAAAAATTGAAAACCTATATGGTATAATTTGAATATAAAAGAATGAATGAAGACGAGAATTATTTCATGATTAAAAAAAGTAAATGTTGTTTTTATTCATATTAGAGGCTTTATAGTCAGTCTATATGATTTAATTATTATTAAAATATTTGATGAAAAATTTTCAAGATATATTTTTCCCAATGATCTTATCTTTGGATAAAATTAATGATATCTCTTCTGATTACATATATAAAAAACTACCAATTTTTTAAATGAGAAAATCACTAATTTCAAAATGTATATCAAAATTGATTATGTATTTTAAATAATTTAATAAATTGAATACCATGTAAGATGATTCTTTAGTGAAATAGATATAGATTATTAGAGTAATGAAAAACATAAGATCTCATGGACCTCTTATCTAAAAAAAATAATGAATACAAATAAAAAATATAAAGATATATTAAACATAATTTTTTGATGTATGGAGTAATTGGAAACTTTGTTGAATATTATCCAACAAAAAAGGAGAACATGGACTCTATGGATTATGATGATAAATATAAATTTCCAATAAATTCAAACGCATTTAATAAATATAATGACAGAAGAAGAAATATGTCAAATAAAAAGTGGATCATGATATGTAAGGATAATGAAGATATATATTCCTCCTATAGTGAATTAGGGGAATCATGTTTTCAATGAGGGAATTTTTTTTGAAATAAGTTTAAACTATAGAGGAATGTTCTATAAGATGATAATAAGAGGAAGAATACAAAGCCTATATGATTCTCATGTTTAGGTTAGAACATTATGTCTATCATGATAGATATTCTAAACACAAACTGGATTCCAAATATCATAAGATGTATATATTACAGGTGAATAAATCTAATGATTAGTTTCAAAGAATAAGAAATGAGTACATTAAAGAGATCATGATTTTCAACTTGAATTTGGACAAATAATAAATATTTTTTTGAATCGGAAAATAATATTACAAGATAATAAGAAGAGTTCAAGAAGGATAAATCATTGTCTGTAAATATATTTAAATAACATGAAAAATTAATATTGGTTATAAATAATCTTCTGATTTAAAGTTCATGTCATCTCACAATCCTCAATGATGTTTAATGGATTGTTCGGTAACATCTTCACACATCAAATGTAAAAAATATATGATGTTATAAAGTCTAACTGTGTAGGCTCCATAAGAAATTAATAGAATACCTCTATAGAGAGAAACTCCAAATGATTGTTTTCAATAGTTATAGTAGTTGAGAGAAGAAAAAATAGTAGTATAATTTAATGCCTTTGAAAAAGAGGTTTAATGTTTTACCAAAATAGCAATTAATATTTCTTAGAAAGCATTATCAAACTTATATAACATTCAACATAATGGGTTATTTCTAGCGTTTTTCTTCCTATGGATATAATGTCTATTTTTTCATGTAATTTTTTTTCCTTTGGAATTAATGAAGTTCGGTGATTAGTGGGACCTAATAAGATAGAACAAACATTAGACCAATTAAAGTAAAATAAAAAGAAGGATAAATTTTATGGTATACCTATAAAAAATATATTTTAACGGTACAAGAAAATTCATATATGTTGTGACCAACAAGTTCACTATGAAGAATATTGTATGTCCCTAAATATAATTCAATAAATATAAATAATAAAAAAATGAATATTCATTGTTGAATAAATTAGGAAAGAAACCACCTATTGATGTTTCATTGAAGGATATCAAGAGGAGAAAACATTAGAATCTTGATAGGGGATTCCCATCACATTTGAACTGATATACAAAGATCATAAAAAATATTTACAGACATGATGGTAGTTATATAACCTTGAATAATAAGACCATTTCAAAAATTAGTGGAACTGAATCAATTGATATTTATCAATAAATACTAAATTCACATGATGGATTTTTTGTGGATGGGTTCAAAAAAATCATGTCGAGTGTTATTTGAATATGTGATGAAGAAAATGAGGTAATATTGAAGAAGAACGTTTTTCTTATTAAAATTATTTTCTCTATATTTATTTTAACAAGAGGATAATGAAAAATTGATAATTTATTTCAAATTAGGAATCATAGTAATTGTGGCTATCTTAGTTCTACAAAAGTGAAAAATCTATGTCACATTATAATTTTCCATTTTAGTGAAAAGAATATTAGTATGATATACAATGAAAATGTGGTTATTTACCATCCCAAATTATCTTGAGATTGATATCAGGTATTTCAAAAATGACAAAATAGGAATATAGTTAAATTAAATAACATAATTATTCAAGAAAAATCAACAAGGCAAATTGAACTAGTTCACTCTAGTTTTTATACACCTATAATAAACAAAAAAAGATTAGTTGACTATTAATTTTTAAGATTTATTTTTCATTATAAAATGATTAAATATGTATTATATATGAATCAAATTTTAGAGGAATTATATATTTTTAATATTTATAGAATTGACATTGAATGAGATCTAGGAATTCACATCAACAAATTTAGAGCTTATAATGAAAGGGATTACATAGAAAAATAATTTAAATATTATAATATAAATTAATAGATTAAGATAAAATAAAGATCCCAAACATAATTAAATAAAATATGTGTGTGGATTGAATAAAAAACCATTGTTAAACTCCGGAGAACAATTGAAATTTTTATTTGAAGATAAAATCTCATTTGGAGTAGTCTTTTTTTACAATTGTACACATTAAAATGAATTATTTTTTTAATAAATACTCAATAATGATATATTATGATATTTGGTATTTAAATAATCCATTAATGAAATACATTATACTCTTTTTATTTGGTTGATTCATAAAAAAAATAATTAAATAAGGGAACATTTTATGAAAGATTTGAGGAGGGTATCTTTCATGGGTACTGTATAAAGTAAAATGATAAAGGTGAATGAGTAAAATACTTCATAAGGTGGTTGATTTTAATAATTTCATAATTAATGAAAAATAATCCATAATTATATTTATATATATAGTATTTATTGATAAAATTAATGAACCAAACTAGAAGATTACTTGAATGAAAAGTGACAATATAAGTATCATTGGATAAAGACAATCACATCGAAGGAAGAAACCTAATTGGAGATCTAATGACTCATTTAAATACTTGAAATAAGTTGATATATGATGTTACTACCATAGAATCAACTAGATGAAAATCAAGGATTATGGAACAAACATCATGTATATAGAACCCCCAACTTCTGATATATAGCCTTTTCATTGTGATATTCATGTTTCTAATTAATAATGGAGAACATTGGGAGAGTATTTAAAAAATTTTGAAAGTGTTTTCGGCTAAAGGGAAGTCCCACATGATGCATATAGTTTTTTCGAACCATGAAAAAGCATAGTTGTAACCGTTCCGAATATGAAATTTTGGACAGAGAACATTGAAATGATCGACACATGATTTGTAGACTGTGTGAGAAATCTAGGATAAATATTTCATAAGTCATTAGAAGGAGCATGGTTTGGGCACAGTTTTTATAAATGTTCAACCAAACCATTTGTGGATTAAAATGAACTCTTTAAATAGTGGGTATAGGTCAGAATTACCATTATGCCAGTTTTTTCCCCAAAATGACTCTAACTCTAGGATTTTTCATCTAAAGGCCAAATAAGATTATCCCATCATTATAGATGAAATATGAACTATAATCTTGGTGATTAGAAGTCATTTAATCATGGTAAGTGCATGTTCTTCACTATTCTTATCATGTTTTCTTAGAAATACTTAGATATACTTTTCCACTCCTCTCAGTTTCTCAGATTTATGCCCATTTTTTGTAGATATAAGAAAGTACATGCAATATATAATGATATTTTTTTCTTGGTAATAATAGTACCTGAAATCTAAGGATGGTTTTTGGAATTCTTACCCAGTTTTGACAGCATTCTTTATCCATTTTTAGTTTTTTCAAAATAGTTTAGGTAAGTGGCTTCACTCTAGACTTGTATTTCTAGAATTAATTCTCATGTTTAAAAAATTGATTTAATTGAATGAATTTTAGAATGAAATTGGTGTGAAAATAATTCTATAAATCTTATTTAGTGAATTTTTTTATTTTTTATGGAATTGTGTACTTTTGGTGAATTTTTTTGAAAATTAGTTTAGCTTATTTATTTTAAATTGTTAATTTTAATATATATTTTTCTTGGAAATATTGAAATTATTTTTTTGGGAAAATATTTTCTAATTTTTTTTAAATGGATTGAAGGAAAAATGGTTTATTATAAAAGGTTTATTTTATTGAAATGGGTTTGGTATGGTTTTTTTAATACATGGTTATGTTTTCATATTGAATTTTTGGGTCATAGTTAAAATATGACCTTGTAATGGGTGAAGAAAGCCTAATTGAACATGGGATATAATTACCTTGTTAAGACATGTTAGTTAGATGAGTAATATCTCATGAGTATGGAACTGTAATAAATAATCATGCATGGTTGGTAAATGTGGATTTTTAGAATATATAGTTCTTCCAATAGAACTCATGAATTGTGTTAAAAGATTTTTTTTGATTTCGTTCCTTGAAAAGGGAAGGTTGGGATATTTTAAATATATATTTTTTTTATATTGAGTAATAAATAGTTTGTAGTTATTTACATTTAGTTATAATATATTTTAGAAATTTCATTTTATATACTATTTATAGAAATTTCACTAACTCTCCCTTCCTAGTGGCATGAATAAGGAAGTAATTGGGGTAAACCTATAACGTTTTAGTATTCTCCCTTACATTGAAAATTTGTTCTTTTGAAGATGTCATAAACCAAGACATGTTAAAAGGTAAATTATCAATTTTTTAACAATATATCATTATACACGGTATTTTTTGTTATGTTAGAGCTTAAAACTTATAGAGCATGGGGTCTTGTGATCATCTTGGTGTTTTTTGTTTATCTTCTACTGTTTGCGATGATGTTGTGGTCTTCAATTTTGGTACATGATTTGATTATGATATGGATATACGAAATGTGGAGTTTCCATTTAGGGTTATCATGCATCATATAGTGGTATGTTTTGTTATGTATTGAAGGATATTTGTTTTTTTCATAAAGGTTAAGTCATCCCCAAATGTTTTGAAACCATTTGGATTTTATTGAAAGCCATTGGAATCTTAGGGATGTCTCATAAGCCCATGTAGTAGTCCTCCCTCCTTTTAATGATAATGATGATAAGGAGGTATTTTTAAAGTGGTATCGTCTTGGTCATTCCTTTAAGGAACAAGAGGAATTCAACATTCTGGTTCATGGAGTTGAAATCATGCTTGTTTTTTTGGTCTGGTAATCTTAGAAAATAGTATGATTATTAGAATGTGAAATACAAAGCATAAAAGGATATACAAAAACCATTTATTTGGAACTTAATGTTACTATATAATTGGGTACAAAAGTTTATTGGAGACACTTCATGGATTTTAAAATCTCATTATCATGGGATTATCCAATGGAAAGAGCTTGACATGTATTAGAGGAATGATATCCCATAAGAAGTGAATATATCACATGAGTTATGATCTAGGAGTTTTTTAAAAAGTGATGATTTATGAAAATATATACATTTTTTAAAATGAAAAATTTTGAATAGGAATGTTGTCGTGTTATTTTTGAAAACACGGGGATTTTCAAAAAGCATGTAGAAATTTTCCAGAAATAGTATAAAATGTATATGGTTGATTTTGGGAAGTATTATTGTGATAGTTGATGTGATTGAATATGATAATCTAATCCATAAATTTATAGATAGTGAGACATAAAGTGTTTTTTGATGGTCTAGAAAATGGAACCTCGTATGCATCATGGAATACATTAAAAAGAAGCTATGGAAAACATGGTTTGACATGAACCATAGGTGAACTAATAGCAAGTTTAGAGTATTGTATTGGTATTCCATGTTATGTACATAAGGAAATAGAGGGATGTGAAAAGATAATAGAATCATTCCTTATCATTCTTGAAACATAATCCACCTATCTTCACTATGGATTTTGAAAGGGATGAATCATTTATTCGAATTCATCATCACACTAGAAGATCTCAAGTTCATTCTTGAAATGTACAAACTCAATGATATTTCACACTAATGGTGGGAAGTAGTGCTACATTCTAATGTAGATCAAGGCCTTAGTTGGGTAAACATTGAGTAATTTTTCAATAAAAAATTCAATCCTCACATGTTCAAGATCTGTAGAATAATTGACGGTTTCAGTCTAAAGAAGTAAAATATCTCTTTCATATAGTATGGAGCTAAATTCATGAATTTAATATGCCTGTGCCTGAAGTTGCGGCTCGTGTGGCCTTGAAGGAATGTATAGTTGAATCTCGACTAAAATAAGAGATTTTTTCTAATATAGTATTGCTCTATATTACTTATAATAAAAATATAGTGAATAGAGATATATTGTTTGAAGTTGATATCTTTGGAACTATGTTAGGAGGAAGTAGAATGATACATTTGGGGAATGATGGGAACTATAATTCTAAGAGAAAGCCGAATGGGACACCTATTTTTAGGGTGGGAACAGAAATCAGAATCAGAAAGCTGGACTAGTATATATTCAAACAAAACCCATGAAAAATTTAGGATGTTTTCGATGTGGATTATTTTCCAACATGAATCAACAGTGTAAAAAACCACCATGTTATTTTAATAACTGCAACAATATGGGGCCTCTGAAATGCAATTATCGTAGTTCTCCAAGGTCAGGTTCTCGATACACTTTTCATGTGTCGCCGACATAAAAATCTTCGACCGTAGAAAGTTAGTAGAATCAGTTTTTTCAATATAATAGAGATAGCCATGGTTGATGTAGGAATACCATGACTCCTCAGAAATGAAAAATCTCAGCAAGTCAATAAGAATCAAAGTGCTCTGATGAAATATTTATATGGAGGTGATCATGTTATTTTAGATAATCAGGAAGTAACATCTATATTGGGATGTACTATAATTTTTAATTCTACCCTTATGCAAGTGGTATTTGATACCGGTGCATTGAATTCCTTCATTAATTATCATTCTATTGATTTTTTATGTTTAAAACATGAGATAATTCCATCTATGATAAAACATAAAATTCATCTCAGGGAAAGTTAATTTAGAGCATTTTTTATACAGTGTGTTCTATAACTATTGATAGAGCTAAGCTATAATGGGACTTCTCAGTGTTGTACATGGATGTCTATGACGTAATTTGGGGGTATGGATTGATTGACAATGTTGTTGGCTCACAACGACTGTTATAGATGGAATTATACTTTTTTGAATAAGTATGGAATCAAGAATATAATTAAAGGAGAAATGGTTCTAAATGCTTGTGCAATAGGACTGTTATCACTAATTGTGTGAAAAATATCTCACTAGTTAGTAGCATTGACTATAAAATCTATGAAAGAGATTGATGAAAACAATTTTCCATCATGTGTGGATCAATTTTCAGATGTTTTTCCTATTAATTTTATAGGGATAACACTACTAAGGAAAGTGGAGTTTATGATTGATATCCTTACAAGGACCATCCATATTTTACTACTATCTTATAGAATGGAACCAATAGAGTAATAGGAATAGAAATTTCGATTAGAAGAGCATAAAAGAAAATTATTTATTCAGTTAAGTACATCTCTGTAGGAAACACCAATATTTTTCATGAATAAATCATATAGAACTCTAAGGATGTTTGTAGATTATCGTAAACATAACCATGTTATGATAATGATTCAATGTACACTTCCACACATTGACTATCTATTCGATCAATTGAGGGGAGTTCATTGGTTCTCTAAAATTGATTGGTGATTATGATAACACTAATTGCATGTTTGAAAGGAGGATATACCAATAAATACTTTCAGAATAATATTTGTACATTAGGAATATGTTTTATTGCCTTTTAGTATTACGAATGCACCAATGGTCTATATGGCTTTGACGAATCGTATATTTCAATTATATAAGGATTATGGTTTGTGGTGTTTATGGATGAATGAACCAACGGTATGTATGCTTTGTTCATGGAATATCAAAGGTATATGGGCCCATGACAGTGTTGATGAAAAATAATACTCATTTTCAACGAACTGAGGAATTCCAAAAATCATTTCAAGAGATGAAAATATGCCTTACATCATGACTGATATTTATATTTCTAGAATCAAGGCAAGGGTACATGGTGTGATATGATGGGTTGGGATCAAGGTTTGGATGCATTATCATGAAGGATACCATGTGGTTTCATATGGATTAAGGAATTTGAGGCTGTAAGATAAAAACTGCACAACACAAGATTTAGAGTTACCTCCAGTAGTCCATGATTTGACAACATGTCATCATTAACTGTTTGGTGAAAAATTATCCATGTTCACAGATCATAAGAGCATGAAACATATTTTCTCACACTGAGATTTGAATCTAAAGTATTGAATATGGATAGAGTATCTCATAAATTTTTCAACATTGACTTAATGTATAAACCATGTAGATGAAATTAATTGGTAGATTAATTAAAAAAAATGCTCATTTGGAAAAAGCAGCTTCATATGAATTGTAGTTGATATTGGTTCTAGTTGACATGCTTTTAGAATGTGGTGACCAAGTTGAGTCTTCAGTTTTATTTTTAGCCATGTTTTTTAATGATTTGGAAAAAATTAAAAATGCGGCATAGACATCTAATGTAAAATTTGTGTCCATGATGAAAAAACTCAATAGTGGGGAGACCATTGAGGGCTGAATATTAGATGGGACTCAATGGTGTGGTTTAGAAATCTAACGGTTTTCCCAATGTGTTTTTAAGAGAAAAATCATCTTGATTACCACCATTTGAGATTTTTTATTCATCCGTGAATGAAAATTATATATAAAGAACTGAAGGAACCATTTTGTTGGAGTGGCATGAAAAGGAAATTGGATGAACTCATTTCATTGTTCTGAAATTATCAACATGATAAGGTAGAGCATCAGAGAACTGTAGCTATTTTTGTTTTTAAATGGGATCACATAGCCATGTATTTTGTTAACAATCTCCCAAAAATGATTTGGAAACATGATTTCATATGGGTGATAGTGGATCATCTCACAAAGTCGGTACATTTCAACCCTATTCATGAAACTCATATGTTGGGGGATCTATCCAAAAACATTATTCTTGAAGTGGTAAGGAGACATAGAATACCAATTTCAATCATTTAAGATATAGATCTGAGGATCACATGTCCTTTTTGGAAATCCTTAAAGAAAACCCTTGGGACATAGATGACTATGAGTACAACATATCATCCTCAGATGGATGGACAATTTGAAAGGATGATAAAAAATGAAGGATATGTTATGGGATTACGTAACAGATTTTTTTGGATCCTAGGATGAAAATATACCCTTAATAGAGATCTCATATAACAAAAACTATCAAGACTCAATACTCATTGCTCTGTTTGAAGCATTGTATGGGCTCCTTTTTCTCTCTCTACTATGTTTGGTGGAAACATGTGAGACTTCACAAGATGGGCCAATCCTAGTCCATGAAATAATTGGGAATATTTAATTGATTAGGAAATTGATGGATACATATCAAAGTTGTTAGAAATCATGTTTGGATCATCATCCATGAATATTGTCTTTAAACTAAGTGATCATGTGTTCATGAAGACTTTTTTGAGGCTTATAAATTGTCATTTTGGAAAGTAGGGAAAGTTATCTCCTTGATACATATGCCCTTTTGAGATACTCGAACGAGTTAGATATGCGTCATATCGATTGTAATTACAACTACTATTCAGTGTGGTGCATAGTTTTTTCCATGTATCTTATTTGAAAGTATAAACCTGATCATAACCATGTGATCATATGACTTCACATTGACCTATATATGGATTCTTCATTGTTAAATATAATGATGCGGATTGTGTGTAGGATGAATAATTTCTTGTGTGGTAATATAATAATCTTAGTATGGGTTTTGTGAAAACATGGTCATTTTACGAAAGAGATATGGGAATTTGAGAAGGAAATGAAAGAGTAATGTCCAGAAATATTTCATAAAAGTCATGATTTTCTATATTCTTGTTATGGAAAGACCAATGGAGGGGAGAATTTAGAACCCAAATTTCTAGTATGTCACGCTTTATTATGATTTCCATCATTATAAATAATAAAGGTAAATGTTGGGAGAGCTTCAAGAACTTATTTAGATTTTTTAGGGATAAAGGTAAGTCACCTGATATGTTTTCGGTTTTTTCTAACCCTTCATAGGCTTAGTAAATTCCATTTCTAAGGTGATATGCAGGAGAACAACTTTAGAATGTTCAATGATATCTTTATAGACCATGAAAGGAGTCTATGTGGAATATTTCTGAAGGAAATAGTAGGAGCACTGTTAGCACAAAGTTTGTTTAATTTTGCGACTAAACCATGCGTAGGATAAAAAGAACCTCCTTAAAAAGTCGATATAGGTTTTCATTGCAATTAAGCAACACATTTTCCCCCAAAATGACTCCAACTCAGTATTTTTCTCTCATATGGACAAAGGATTATCTCCCATAATTGTAGAGGTGATCTGAAGGCTCATCTTGGTTTCTTGATTTTGATTCATAATGGTATGTTCTTTTTCCTCACTTTTCTAGTCGAGTTTTCTTATATCTACATAGATATAATTCTAATCCCCTCCCTGTTTCATTAAACTATTCCCATTTTGGGTACATCTAACATTTTGGATGCCAGATATGATGATATTTTTTCTTGATCATTATAGTAGAAGAGATCTAAGGTGGTTTCATGAAATTCATACATGGTTTCATTAGAATTATTTATCAGTTTTTTGTTTTAATTAAAATGATTGAGGTAGGTGGATTCACTCTTGACTCATCTTACTATAACCCAGTTTCAAATTAAATTAATATCTTGAATTCCATTCTAAAATTTATTTCAAAATCATGGAATAAATATTCTTTTAATATGATTTAAGGTTTTGATGGAATTGTGTACTTTTGGATAATTATTGTGAAAAGTGGTTCTTCATATAGTATTTAAAAGGGTTATTTTAAAATTAGGTTTTTTCTGAAAATATTGAAATGATTTGATGGAAAAAAACTCAACAAAATGGTTGTTTTATTAAAATTTCTTGATAGAAAAACATCATTTTTTGATAAAACATCGATTTTAATAAAACAGTTTTGCCATAGTTTTTGGGAATACTTGGTGTGTGTGTGTTCATATTACATTTACAGGGAATAATAGTAATATGAAAATGTGCTCAGTGACAATGGTGAAATAGAAGATGGTATATAATTAACTTATAATGATTTTTTAGATTGAAAAGATACTATTAATTAGTATAGAACTATCAGAATGATGCATACATGGTTGGTAAATGTGAATATGTGGAATGAATTGGTTATAAAAATGGGACTCGGGAAATGTGTTTAACTCTTTTTTTGGTTTCATTCATTGAAAAAGGGATTGGCAGGTAGATTTTTAATATAGAATTTTATATATTGAGATATAAATTGTTTGAAGATGTTTATATTTAGTTATAATCTATTTTGGATGTTGTTTTATATAAAATATTTTATATAATTGTGGCTGACTCTTCTATCCATGTGAATTGAATAGGGATGTCAATAGTGGAAAACCTACTATGTTTTAGTACACACCCATACTTTTTCAATTAGTTAATTTTTTAGATGTCATACACTGGTACTTGAGAAAATGTAATGTATCACTTGTTTAGAACTACATCATGTTACGTGGGATGTTTTATGATGATGGAGAATGACGCTTCCGGAGTACATAGTATTTTAGTCATCTTGAAGATTAATTATTTTATCATAAAATGTTTACATTAATGTTTTAGTCTTCAACTGAGGCACTTGATTTTTTTTATGAATTTGATATATGAAATGTTTATTCTTCTTTCATGGATATCATGCATCATATATTGGAATGTTTGTGTATGTATTGTTTGTTAGTTGCTTTTTTCTTAAATGATAAATTATCAAATAAATTTTTGAAACCCTTAAGTATTTATTGGTAGCCTATAGCATCATGCGGATGTAGCTTAAGTATATGTAGTGTTGCACCAACCTTCTCAATACAATTAATTAAAGGAAGTATGTTACAATATAATGATTAAGTTAAACCTACATGAATAAAAAATCATTTAATTATAAAAATTTATTGAGGAAATTTATAAGGAAATAAAAAAGGTTGAGAGATATGAAACATGGGACCCTATTTAATGAAAATTTAAAAAAATCCATTGGGTTCAAATGGGTACTCAGAATCATATTAAAGTGTATAGTAGTGGAGAAAAGTATTTACAATGAAATTTTTTCAACAGTTTTTCAAAATATTTGGGAATTTGTTTTAATTTTATAATTTAACCTTATTAAAATGTAGGAATCTATTAGGATGTACACTATATTTGCCGCATACATTAAGTATAATATCTCTAAGATGGATGCCAAATATTTTTTCATAAAGGGTGTTCTTGATGAATATATTTACATATAGTATCTATAAGGAATTTTATTTGATATTCACAAATAAAGAGTATATATATTAACTAAGTCTCTTAATAGATTTAAAAATGACTTATGGTACCATTATTCTAGGCTATATGGCTACATAAATGAATTAAAATTCATCAAACGAATAGTGTGACATAACACCCCAACTCGAGTTACATAAATCAAGTTTTAGATTTATTACATTTTAAAAAAAGAATATGGTTATCAATATAAATAATAAAACAATATTTCCTTATTGGGAGAATATATACATATATATATCAAATATAACATTGTAAAAACCAAAATATATCTTAAATAACATATCATGCACCTGTCAATATCATTAAAATGTCCCATCATAATATCATATTGAATGGAAAACATAATAATTCGTAATATAATGTAGTTAGTAAGGTAAGGCATTCAATGAATGATAACATGAGTAGATAAGGCATTAACAATATTTAATATTGGAAAATCAAAAAATATTTCACTTAATCAATAAAATGGGATTAAAATTGTGTCTATGGAAAATATCAACATAACAATCCAAAGAATAATAATAACTAAAATCATAATGAATATAATCCTTGATACTAAAAATAATAATCTAACCATCAATGAATAATGTCAAGAAATTATAAACCATACCCTCATGACCATTCCTTAACACATTATAATGAATTGGTAGGTATACAAAAAATACCTAAATAATTTTCCCAATTGTTTACCTCATGAGACAATTCAATGCATTGAAGGGAAATATATATATTTGACCCACCATCCTATTAAATATGTACAATTCATTCCACGTATAATGAATCACAATCAAATATCTAAAAAATATTACTTATAAAAAAAATAACTATACAGAATAATGCATATCATTTATCAATATCAACCTAGTAAATGAATTTCAAATATAAATAATCTTCCTCAACATAACAATATCAATTGTAATGGTATACAATTAATAAAATATTTAAATGATTGAAATATCCATGATACACATTAATATGGATATGGTAAAGAAAAATAATGTCCAATGAATATTGGAGGGTGATAAAGAACATGAACATAGAAAATTAAATGACATAACAATTAGGTATAAACGTTAAATTAGTAAAGGATAATAGAAGACCATAAATTATTGTGATGTTAATGATATAAATTAAGTATATTAGTTTATAAATTAAAGGAAAAAATAAAATCAAGTACTAAAAACGAATATTCCATAATGATTTTTTTACATTATTTTTAATAAAAAATATATTATTAAATTCATAATTTTAATTCAGTCTTATAAAAAACAATTCCATTTTATTTTAATATAAAATCAAAAAAATCATCAAAATATTTTAAAATATTTTCTTTTAAAAAAACAGAAAACTATACAGGGTGATAAATTGTGAATAACCTTCATCGAGGTTGGGAAATTCATTCATTATGTAAATGTTAAAAAGATAACTTCATTTACAAATTGGTAATAATACAAAAAATTAATTTTTTAGAGAACAGTAAAAATATTACATTATGTTTTTTTAATGAACGTTAAAATTACGTGAAAATAATCATTACCTTTAATATAAAAGTAGTTAATAACTCTTAAATATAAAATTTAAAAATATGGATAAAAATAAAAATATTTCTTTTCTAAAATGAGAAATAGTATCTTTTTTAAATTTATTTTGTTATTAAGATTCTAAGAGGGTAAATATTTCAAAAAAAAATAAGGAACCCTATGAGATAACATGTCACAAATATAGCAGATAAGACTTTAGAATATAAATAGGCAATAACTATTTAAATGTCAATTTAGTCATGAACAATATTAAATTTGAGTTATGTTGTAAAATAATACTTATGACTTTAATATATTTTTATTCAATATTCCTTTAACATAAAAACCAAATTTGAAACATTAAATACCATGAATAATGGGAAATTCATGGTATAATATGTCAATGTGAAATTTTATAATCTATATTAAACAATTATTTGAATATTATAAGATATATATCATTGGAGTGGAATTTTTTAGAAAATGTGACACTGTGAAATTTAAAATAAAGACATTGTGTCTGATAAAATATATGACACGCAACAATGAGATTAATTGGTATATTAAATATATTATATAAATATGAAAATTATAACCTATCTATTAAGTTGGATTATATGAATATTAATATCTAAATTATATTAATTATTTGGTATACACATGTGTAAAATAATTTCATTGGTTATCAATTAATAATACATCAATGTAAAAATCATTTCAATAGAAAGGTAAAATTTTCCTAAAAACAATTTTTATGAGTGAATTGTGTTTTTATGCAAATAAATTAATGGAATCACTATTTTTGAATGATTTTATTGAAATTTATATATTATTTATTTGATAGAAAACTTTATAATTTGTCTAATATTTTCTCAAATAATGGGATACGAATAAATCTTATTTTATGACTAAAAGCTGTATATTTCTAAAAAGTTGTTTCATCATTTTTTTCATACATAATTGAAAATTCATTTTCCCCACTATTTTATCACTTATTTAAAAAATAAGAAAAATGTTTTTAAATAATAATTAAAAAAATTTCATATAGTGAATTTTATAAGTTTTTCTAAAAATATCAATTTCTCAAAATAGTTAAAAATATTGATTTTTATTTAAAATGTCATTTTATTTAAATAATTCACAAAGTATCATTTTTTAAACGAATTTAAAGTAAAATTAGTTTGAATTTATTATTAAAAATAAAATTTTCTTTATTTTAAAAAATTTTATGTATAATATTGATATAAGAAACTTTTTATACCATAAAACACATATTTCATTGGACAACCATATTACTATCACTCTTGTATGATTAATTTTTAAATTAAATTTTAACACTTATGTATATATAATTTTATAAAATTGGTTAAATATTTCTGAAATAATAATATTTAATATTTTATTACATGGAAAATATAATTTTTTATCATAATGACTTGTAAAAATAGTAAAATTTATTTACCTAGATTAAGGTTTAAATTGGGTTTTTTTTCCACGTGTTGGAGTTAAAATTAATTATTCCAAAAAACAACATTTTTTTATTTTATAATTAGGATTTAATATTATTTTAATTAATTTTTATATTGTTTATAATAGGTATCATTTAATTTTTTCCTTAATGGATAGATTAACTATGTTAAAAAACCTAATAAGTGTGGGAAAATCTAAAATGTTATAATTTATAAATTTTTAATATAATATAATAAAATTAGTAACACATGAATTTATATATATATATTATATGAAGATAAACCTAAAAACGAATCCAAACCATTATTTATAAATTTTTAAGGCACATGTGGGGAGTGTGACTTCTCATTACAAGATAGTTTTTGGTAATTTTAAAATTTTCACTACTTATAATCAATAAAAATGAACCTCATACCTTTAATTATTCACACACATCAGGGCATTTAGTTTGAAAAAACCATTAAAAAAATATTTCACGTGACATTATACAAAATATACAGTTTTCTATCTTTCTAATATATGAACCATATGTCCATAATAAGATATCCAAAGGTTACTTTTCTATGTGAAGGTAATCATTTTCACTAAGATCTTTCTTTTTTACTTCTTATTTTTTCAACATGAATTATAATTTAAAATTTAAATATAAGAAAAATTATACCTACTATATATTTGGATTTTTTATGATTTTGGATTATTATTTATCAGTCTTTTTCTCCATAAAATGGGAAATATCTATGACTTCTTGTATACATTGGACTACATCCTTGCAAACTAATTTAATATATTTTCTATAACTCCCTAAAATGGAATGTCATTATAATTTAAATAAGGTATTTATATAGTACATATTCAATGTATTTATTAATTAAAATTAACGCATTATCCACTAACATATCATTTCATTCATTAATGTAATAATATCATCACTCGTGTGTACATACGATCTAAAGTCTTCATGTAGCAATGTAGTTCTTTTTCATTATCAAACATTCAGGAATGGTTCAAAAAACACATTTACTAAATAAATAATGTATTTATAATATATATATCGGTATATAGATTATGTAATTATATATTGTGTATAATAATTTGGACTTCCATGGAAAAAAACCACGAGAAAAAAAATAAGTTAACAACTAAAATAATGATAATAATGAAATATTATTAATTAATGGGTTATAATATGTTATAATAAGATCATATATGATTTTATAAACATTAATATGGTTCATTTATTCATTAATAACATATTTAAAACATGTATAATAGATATTAATTCATGCTCAACTAAACAAAAACACAAGGTAAGGGAATTTGTCTCAATTTCCATTTATTATGACAAATTTTGATGTTGTGTACCTAATTACCATTATATGGTTTATATAATACCATTTTATAATTAATATTATGAATAATTATTAATTTATGGTATTTTATTTTTCAATTTTAAATATTTCATCCATGTTCATTTGACCTGAATGATTCCAAGTTATATGGAATATCTTAACATAATTTATTTCATTAGGTAATATCAATTAATCATTTTCTAAAATATTATGATAATATATTATCAATTAATTATAATTATTTTAATTTTCATTTATAATAAATTTTTTTGTTTAAATTTAATTTACATAAATTAATTTATTAACTTCCACTTCAATTGTATGGCCATTATAAGGTATTTTGTGTTATTTTTATATCATTGAGGAAAATTTTAATTTTATAAACCAATTAATTTTATAAGGTGTGTAAAAATCCACTATTATGTTTATTATTATTAATTAATAATATTTATTTTTATTTTATGTTCCAAATTTATTTATTTCATTATAGTGGATTTTAGTTAAATGTTACAGTGTAGTAATTGTTTCGTAACTCAATTCTATTTTAGTGTCTTATACTAATTGTTCCTATTCATTAATATTCTAAGATTATATGTGTAATGCATTATCATTATACAATTTTCTATTTACTTTTTTTATGTGGATTTAAAATTGATACACATAACCAATTCATTGATTAATTCTCAATTCAATGATATGATATTTATAAGAGAGTTCATCTCAATTTCTACAATATTGATCCACTTGTGGTATTATTCACATGTTTATTATTATGAGGAGTATATACTACCCCTTTTATATGTTATGTTGTGAAAATGATTATTTTTATTGTATTTAGTTTTCAATTAGATGTTATTTAATTCATGGTGATTATGATTCAATAGTTTTTAAAGTTGTAAAGGTGTATATTCCATTCACAATTTAATATGGATTTTTTATGCCTGAATTTAAAATAATATAAATTTTATTAAATTTTTATAAAAACCCCTTTTAATTTTATTCTCCTATTTTAATTCATAAAAAAATCAATTAATATTACTATTTTTATCTCTTTAGTTTTTAAATGGAATGAAAAAATATTTTAATGAAAATACATGTTTTTTATCCCTGCGATTGGAAATACTTTTTCATCCATATATATTATTTTTAACAATATTTTTATAAAAGGATTTCATATTATCATTTGATGTATGAAATTAATTTTTCACCACATTTACTTTTTAAAAATGTTTTCAAATGAATATTTTTATTGTTTTATGAGTAGTCTATTATTTACTTTTAATAGATAATGTGAATGGAATCATTTTTTTAAAAAGTGATGGTATAAATAGAATTTTCCATCTATCATGACCTCTCATAACATTGAATATTAATTTTTTGGATTTCATGTTTCATTAAAAATAAATTCATTTTCCATAATATTATGATTTGTTTTAGTTTTTAAAAGAGATTTTAATATTAAAATTTTTATTTTACCAAAATATTATTAAATTATATTTATTTATATTTATTTTCATCAATGACACAAGCACTTCATTATACTCATACCCTATAGTGTATTTTTTAATGATAACATCCTTGTTATGTCTTTAGATGTTTTATGATCAGTTTGACCATGGAAATTATTCAATTCACTTTAGGGATTAATTTTTTATCCATTATCATTCCCTCAAAACATTTCCATTTTTATTACCATTGTAAATTAAATTTATTTTAAATTTCAATATTATTTATCAAGGAAATGATTATTTATTAAACTGTAAGTCATTTCTATATATGGTGTTTGATTTGGAATTAAATTTTATTAAATGAGGAATTTTGATAATTAATACTCTTTACTCAGTGCATATAAAAAATTGATAAGGAATATAGTTTATGAATTAAATTTATAATTTGATATATGATGTATGCATTGGACATGTAATGACGAGTAGGGACTCAATTATATATCCCCATAATGCATTTATAAGTATCATGAGGAAAATAAATATCCTAACAATAAATGGGTCATTACCCAAAGTTTTATACTATTTTTGATAATGCTTTTGAATGAATAGATATCATGATATCTAAGATCATGGAATCCAATATTAATTTGATCATTAATTTTTAATTCACTTATTATTATCATTAACATTACTATATTGATATTATCCATGGATTATTCATTAAATTCAGTAATTATTGATATTTAATTATTTATTTATCATTTATTCCTTTGATATAAATCCTCATACTCAAACTATTGATTAACGGAAATTTATTTTCATTAATATACAATGAAATTTTGAATATTACTTATTTATCCATGATATATTACACTATAATTAAACCTTACTATGTATTTGGGATCTTCTTTATTTTATTTCCTTCCCCTATGATATGAATAAGGAATCTTTGATTGAGTTCATGGATGTGGTATATTTTTACTCACTATGTTGTATTTCATGTTTTCAAATGTAATGTTAGATTTATATATATACCTAGTTTACCTAGACTACTTAACAATTTGACCCATCAAGATGTGAGATCTTTTATATTATACAAATTTATTAAAATAACCACTATCTCAGAGCTATGTATGTTTTGAACATTACAGTTGGTATCATATGATGTTTAGTAGAAATATAAAGAACTATATTTAGCAAGACATGTATTATTGAAGATAAAACTATATTTGACATTGATTACTACTCTTATTATAGTATATCATGTTATAGTTTTGGTAAGGAAAATATTTTATGGTTGACCTAGAAATACATACTTTTCTAGACACTAAAAGTTGATATGGATTTACTATAGTTTTATATAAGGGTAACAAATTTGAAAAGATAGAATTGGTATCTGACTCGATCATCACCTAATTTTTTATAATGGGTTATTTTTCACACCTAGTTTGACACTCCCAAAGGATATTCTAGGGTTAACTAAAATTCCCTTTGTGAAACATCACAATGGATTTCAATAAATATTTATCATGCATGAACAATGTTAAAACTAATTTTCATACATTAAAAATATTTTTTCATTATATAGACATCCAAAAAAAGATCTTTCATGATTATGAATATCGTTTGTCACACAATGTTTTTTTAGTTTTAATTAATTTCTGGAAATAGGAGGAATAATTTTAATTGCGGGGACTATGAGGAATTAGGTTAATGAATAATGTGATTTAAATACATTTTTCCACATCAGTTAATTAAATTTGATAAAAATATTTCCATATTTTATTAAAAAATAATTAATCTTATGTAATAACATTATTTTATTTTTCCCTAAATATTACTAAAGAAAGTAAAATTTATTTATTATAATTAATTTCAAAATGGTGTTTTGTGCATTAAATTCATTTTTTTAAAATCAATTATCCAAACACATTGAATATTTATATGGTAAATTTTATTTCATATTAATAAAAATTTTATCCAAATTATATAATATGTCCCATTTAATTTTATACATAATTGATAAATTTCATAGGTAAAAGAAACTATTTTTAGTGTTGAAAACTAAAATAATAAAAGTAATTAATCGTAGAGGATAAGGGAATAACATGGCTAAAAAATTTATTTTTTTGAATTTAATGTTTTTATCAACATAAAATTCCATGAAATCCATTACTTTACAATTTTTTTGAACATTCGTGGATATTGAATTCCCATTATTGAATATTTTTTGGGTATTTAAAAAACACAACTCTTTCTCAATTAACAAATTGAACACTCTCATCTCACAATTTCATAGCGATCAAGATATTTATCATCCCAATAACCTAAAAATATCTCCCTAAAAATACATTTCCACATCATATTTCATCTTATCCTTCCAAAATAAACACCATATGTTCTTTAATAAATGATTGAAATGTGGTTTTTAAGAGAATGTAATACTTTTCACTATTATCATTATTTTTACACCTTATTTTTCCACCATTAATTATGTACTAATGAATATAATAAAATAACACCAAAATATAAAATATATTTATATTTTATTATGTGTATGGAATAATATTAATGAATATCCTTCTACATCAATGTGGTAAAAATTTCATCACTCATGTGTACAGGGGACTACAACCTCAAGAATGAATATAATTCGTTATCCATCACAGACTCACATGTATAGATATAATAATTCAATATTGAATATATATGATATATATGAAATTATATAAATTGATAAAAATTATTATATTATCCACTTACTTACACTTTATCCCGTTAAGGTTATGATATCATCAGTTGTGTGTATATTAAATATAATGCCTCCACGAAGATATGTGATTGATTTTCCATTACCAAATTTCATGAATGGTTGCAAATATGAAAAAAATATTATATTCATAACATTAATTTAAAAATTAAAACATGTATCTACATCATATGAAAAACTACTGTAACATCCATGAAAAAATATGCAAAATAAAACAAATCAGTCAGTACAAAAAGTAATGGAAAAAATGAAATATTATTAAGGGACACGTGACACGATGTTATAAGAAGATTATATATTATATTATAAATATTAATTTTATTCTTTTATAAATTATTAAACAATTTTTAACCATTATAAATGGGGATAATTCATGTTCAAATACAAGGTAATGTTATATGAGGGACTTCATCTCAATTTTCATTCATTAATGCATATTTTGATGTTATGTACTTATTTTCAATTATATTATATATAAACTCCAATTTTAAAAGAAATATAATGATTCCATGATATTTCATGGTATTTTAATTTTTAATTTTTATTAATTCATCAAATATTATTTGACATGAATGTTTCCATGTCATAAGGAATATTATAACTCAATTTCATTTCATTTGGTTATATAACTAAATCATTATCATTGATAATATAAGATTAAAATTAAAATAAATTTTTATAATTTTATGTTTCATTTTATCATATTAATAGGATTTTCATTTTATAGAAATAATAAATTCATTTATTAATTATCACATAAATAGTGTAGATTTTGTAATAGATTTTGTCTTATTTCTTCTTCATTTATCATATATTTTCATGTTATCAACCAATATATTTTATATGGACATTACAAAGACACAATTATATGTATCATCATGAATCCATCATAATAATTTTTCATTTTATGTTATAATTTGAATTATTTCATCCATGGGTATTTCAATTTAAATATACCATGATGTAAGTGTTTTATAATTAAATTTCTTTTCTTTTGGATGTATTTATTGTACATTGTCCTTAATATTATATGATTATGTGTGTAATATATTTTATTTAATCTATTTCATATATGTAATTGTTTTCATTAAATTATATACACATTATCACTTCGTGGATTAATTATCTCTTCAATGGGATGATCATGATATGATATTTCATCTAAATTTCATCACAACTTAGACTAATATGGTATTATGATCTTATTTAATATTTTTAGGTTTATATGCATACAATTTGATGCTTTAAATTAAAAATATATTTACATTCATGATATTTAATTTTTTATTTAAATTTATTTCCTTCACTGGGTAATAACATCCATGTTACGAAAGTGGTAAGGCTTTACTCTTGAATCTGAAGTAAATCGGGATTATTTATGATTAAATTTACATTAATGAAAATTACATTATCACAATATAGAAATCTCATTTCATTTAATTATCCTATTTATATTAATTAATTTTTTACATAATAGTGACATTTTCTTCACATTGTAATGTACAAGGGTTGAAAAAATAACATTATTTTTATTTTTTCTTGAAATAATTTTCTTCATTATACATATTGTCCTTTAAATATTTTAAATAAATTTTTTAATATTCTATAACTATTTTTTGAAAACATTTTTACCCATCTATTATGTCACGAACTGTCCCCCAGGGACCGTGCCTTGACTTCCCGAAGACCTTCTTCCACAGGCCAGGGGCTGGCGACTAGCCCCCAAGGTATAATTTCATAAAACCGGGATGGAATTTCCATTATATCCTAAAAATGAACAAAATAGGGTACAATATAGAAGAAAAACACTAAGTAAAACTGTATACAAAAGGACTGCTGAAAAGTAAAAGGAGGGCCGTAATAGAAGCCCAACAGGAAAGTACAAGTGTAACTAAAAATAACGTACAAGGGAAGAAAGGTAAAAAATGTTGGATCATCCACCGAGAAGTCCAACCAGAAGTGTAGCTGTGGATAGCCTTCACAGTACTCCATGTCTGTCTATCCCCTTTGTGTACTGTCACACCGCGTGGTCCACCTCGAATTGCCATCCAGTCCTGGTACACTCAGCCTCGGTTACAGTAGTCTGTCGTCTGCATCCAATACAACGAGGTGTGGGCATAGCCCGTGCAGGGGTGAGTATAACGATACTCAGTAAAGACCTCGATACCCTCAAGGTCTCACAAAAACCAACAAGGTTAAACTCTAAAGTATGAATTCAATAGATAACTCCACTTAGGTATATTCCCATACATATACCGAAGTAATGTAGTAATCCATCTCAATCATTAGGTAAACACAAAAGTTATAGACTCAGATCAAAATAGGATTTTATTATAGGTGTAGAATCAAGTAATTTCCTCGGTCACACTAAAGAAACCTTGGATACTGGAGAACTCCTCCTCTATCAAGTACAATGGGCATGTCGTGTCACCAAAGCACTTCCCACTATACATGGACTGACGTGGTACTCCTATTGTCGAGTATCGGGGATCTGCTGCATTAACAAGGCGCTCCCCACGATGGGTCTGCCATGTCACCAAGGCGCTCCCCCTCATAGCCTGCTCAAGTACTCCTCCTATTGAGTATTGTGGGTCTGTCGCCACACCAAGGAGCTCCCCACTGTGGGTCGACTGCGACACCAAGGCACTCCCCACTAGCTAGTGATTCACTCTGAGTTGAACCGATCAGCAATCTTCAGCTCTCAGCCAACTACTATGTCTCTGCACGTCATAGTTTTCTTATTGCAAAACCGTACAACCAAGGGTCCCGCTCCGGTAATCACAGAGAAAAGTCACTAACTAGCCTCATAGAAGGGGGTGAGTCTGAATGAGGTCATCGGGTAACCCACATCCCATCCCAGCTAGACAGTAAACCCTAAGAGGTCATCTTGAAACCCACTGCCAAGCCCACCTGGAGAGTAAACCCTAAGGTCAATAGGTAACCCACTTTCGAGCCTAGCTGGAGGGTAAACCCTAAGAGGTCATCGGGTAACCCACTACCCAGCCCCATGGGAGGGTGAACCATAGGTCAACATATAACCCACATCCCAGTCCAGCTGGAGAGTAAACCCTAAGAGGTCGTTGGTTAACCCACTGCCTAGCCCATCAAGAGGGTAAACCCTATGGTCAACAGGTAACCCACTGCCCAACCCAGCTGGAGGATAAGCCTTAAGTGGTCTGATAACTCCACACAATGACCACCCGTCTGCAGGAGGATCCACTCCATGAGCTACAAGTCAACACTCCCACTATCACGAAGTCCCAAAAAGAAGTATCTCAATGTTCAGCCATTTCATTAGGGACTCAATGTAATAGACAATGTGTCAATCGGACGCCCGGTGTGTGAGTTATTAGCATTTTAGTCCTAGGGCCCGAATGGATTCATGCATGATCTAACCTGACCGTATCTCAGCATTACCTCGAACTCTTTTGGGGTATACTCAATGGGACCATCATCCTCCAAGAAAACTTGTACCATAAACGGTTCGTCAAATGGTTGTTTGGTGCCAATGATATGGCCAAAATAAAGTAAAGGGACGTTAGGGGGACTAGGTCCGGTTCAACCTAGTCAGATCAACCTGGTCCAACCTAGTCTGGGCCGACCTAGTCTAGATCCACCCGACAGACCTGTTTGGTCTGGCCCAACCCATTGGATGGGCCAGCTTGTTAGGTTCGGCTCAGCTCACTGGGTCCAGGCCAGTAGGCTGCGTGGGCGGTTCGGCCCGGGCTCGAGGCCTGTTTGGCCCAGAGCGTTGCGATGGCGTGGCCCGGTGCTGCTCGCCCCGAAGGGCACGACCAGGCCGGTTCAGCCTAGGCGCCTCTAGAGGTGCCACAGGCTGCTTTGGGTGGCCGAGTTGTAAGAACCCGGTTCTTATTTTGAGGTACGGGCTTCTTCTTTTCCCTTTTTCTTATGTGTTTCTGAGAAAATATGGAAAATGGGGAATAATTAAAAATTTTGAAAGTACACGCCGTGTGCTTTTTCCACACGTCCTGTACTTCTGGCTGTGTGTGGGATGAGGACACAGGGCGTGTAGCCTTGTCAGTGACAAAGGGTGTAGGAACCGACTACACGCTGTGTAGTGATCCTTTACACGCCGTGTAGTCGGTCGGCAGGCCTTAACAGTAAGGTGGTGGAACAGCCTCCAGCTGGGCTAAAGTACACACGATGTACACAGGAGTACAAGTCGTGTACTCATGTGGGAATGTGAACAGTGCCACGTTGGAAGGAAGTCGCTAGGTGAACAGTAAAATGAAGGGAGTACACGCCCTGTACTTGGGAAGTACATGCCGTGTACTTTGCTTTTTCAGCTTAAAATAGGCATTAGCCTCCTCTTTTGGTAGAGGAGGCATTTGAGCCGTTTTGGAGCCAAATGAGGAGGCTAAACCTTTGATGATCCACTGGGTGTTCTTCTAGAATCGGTTTCCGCCTCAGACGATCTCGTTGGAACCGCACGAGTAAGGGATTCCATCTCCTTGGCTACTCCTTACCAATTCTTCTCCTAACAAGAGTTATTAGAGGTTAAGACAGTTTTGTTCTTTGTCAGATCTATACCATTCTTGGGTGTATCTGGAGTCGATGTTCGGTTATAACGTTCGTTGTCCAATTTGGTAGGTGGCTTGGTGGTTGTTTTTTCAACTACCGTGTGTTTTGTGCATTTTTGTGCCATGAAACCATGTTGGGGGGTCGTGTGGTTGAGGCCATTGCTATATTTAATTCCTATAATTTCATAGGTGATTAAATTGTGATAATAAAATGCTGGTTGGGATCGTTGCTTGGATCCGGAACCACCCCGGGGGTGTGTTACACTATTTAGCCACATGGCCAGGATACCCGAGTGTATGCCTTAAAAGTACTGATTGTAGAATTTCCTCGAGAGAAATTACTTTCTTACTGCTTGTTTACATGTTGTTCATGGTCCGTTTACCATTTTATCCTAAGTGTTTTGTTGTGATTAGCCTATGGGCACTGCACTATTCAGCCTGAGGGTAGTAATTATTTTGTCCTAAGGGTAACTTCTTCCATGCCTGTGGGCGACACTACCTACACATAAGGGAAAACTCTGTTATCCCTGAGGGAAGATTCTTGTGTCAGATACTCTTTAACTGAGGGTAGGGGTTTACGTGTCTGAGGACATTAGCTTGTTATTTAGAATATACACTGTGGTGGTATTTTAAATTAAACGAATTAAATGGATAATAAATTAGCAATATAACTGGTAATTAGTTACTTTTGAGTACAGCTTACTTTATTGCATTTCACTACTGCACACAATTATTTCATGCTTACACGTAGATGGGCAGGGGCCTTCAGTGGGTTCCTACTGAGATATATTTCTCACACCCAGTTTGGGTCATTCTTTTCGGCCCAAACCGATTACATTTCTGCAGGTGTGGATAGTGGTAGGAGTCCCTATACAGGTACTTGACTGTTGCTTAGGATTAAGAGGGCATGGGACCGAGCCTAGGCTCGCGATGCTGCGGGCTGTCCTATTTTTTTATTTTCCTGTACATGTACTTCAGTTGTATTGTACATCTATGTAACATGTTCTAGCTGTTTTCATAGAATTGGAGACATGTTGCATCATATCTATATACCTGGTTGGTTATGTCTACTATAGATGTTTGTTTCTGTTGTGTATGGTTTACTACATCCACTGTTATTGTATTTTTATTTATATTCTGCTACGCTACACTTTGATAAATGAGGGCATAGTTTCCCTATTATCATATCTGGGCCCTCACTGTTAGTTGGCAGCCTCTGGCGTTTGGGGAAATGCACCTGAGTTCATGTGGCGAACCGGGTTTGGGGCACCCGTGGAATAGTACCCAGAACCGCGACGTTACAAAGTGGTATCAGAGCGGTTTCTTTTCTTTGACTTACTATTTGGAGCCCTAGTCAGGCATAGGACAAACGGTAGTTGTTAATAAGTTGTGCACAGGCGTAGCTGACCCATGAACATGGAAAAGCCAGTCTACCTCGCATTTTTTCAATTAATTCGATTTTGTTAAATTTACAGTTGAAATTATTTTACCATTGGGGGACGCACTTGAATTGTGCTATTTATATTTTATCAGCGGGTTCTATGTAGTTGCATCCCGATGAGATTAGGGTATGTCATCTCAGGCATTATATAGGCAAATGCTAGAATCACATGTCATGCATAGTTCCATGCCATGTAGGTGCATTAGAAATTACATGTTGTTGTGATAGTTTTTGTGCTAGAAAATCATGCTGTTGTGAGAGCTGCACTGATAAAATACCTGCTATTTGATAGGGTAATTTTATGTGATCGTGTTCATAGAATGGACCCCAAATGTTGGTTTCTGGGGAGCATGGGCCCCCATTTAACGGAATTTTGTGGCTCATTGATTGTTAATTATTTTATAACATAGATAAGCTTTCAAACATTGATTAGTGGGGAGTATGGGCCCTCACGGATTAGAATTTTGCACTTAGGTGTTCTTTTTCAGTGTTTTCTAGTTTCTAAGGATGTTTCTGAGGCATATTGTCTAGATATCCAACATACACGTCGTGTAGTATTTTTACACACGCTGTGTATGGTCTTCTGTTCGGGAAGAAAAATGTACATTTTATGTACACTCTGTGTACTCTGAGTACACGCCATGTAGTCTCTTCCTGTGTCACCAACCATGTGCACGACGACACGGGGTATGGAAGGCTTGGGTAAAACACACCGGGCACTTGACGTAAACGCCATGTAGGTTTGACTCGGAGTCCGGTCATGTAACTAACAACATGGGCCGGAGAACTCCTGTATAGAACACACCGTGTCAATGATCAACACGATGTGTAGTGTGACCTGGGGACTCTCCCGTGTAACTAACAACACGGGCTAGTGTCACCGTTCCTTGAACACGCCGTGTACCAGTGGGACACGCTGTGTAGTCTTGTCTATGGACAGACCGTGTTGACTTAGCCGTGTGGCAGGGAAACATGGTGGTGTACACGCCGTGTGCGGGTGTAACACGCCGTGTAGTTCCAAACCGAGTAGTCCTCCATGTCACAGACGACATGGGAAGTTGGAAAATAACTCCATACATGCCGTGTAGATATGATACACGCCGTGTAGTTTTTGTTCAACGGGAGCCGTGTGGATTAGCCGTGTCGAAGGACATGGTAAGGGGAAGAGAACTCAAGTACACACCATGTAGACAGTATACACACTGTGTTGTCTTGTTTTGCAATTTTTGAAATGACTTCTTCCTCTTGTTCCCTTTGTGGTTCCTTCGCTTTCAATCAAAATAATTTTTAATCTAAGGTGTGCCTTTGACCATGTAGTGTCATGCCGCCTAGACGACTGTGAGTTGTTCTCCAGGAGAGCTGTGGTGAGTATACTCTGGAGATGGTGGGACATGGGATACCAGTTGAGCCACCAGTAGAGCAAGATGCAGCACCACATGCTACACCAGACACAGGCACAGAGGCACAGTTCTGTGAAGGCTTTATGTGGTTCATGCAGACCTTTCAGGGAGCACAACAGGCAGCCACATCTATGGCCGAGCTGACATGTATCTTTCAGCAGCAGCATCCACCTACGTATTCAGGGGATGGAAGACCATAGGCTGGAGAGTCTTAGTTGGGGTCGATGCAGACTATTTAAAAGCATCTTGAGATGCCTCCAGGGCATAGGGTCAACCTC
This sequence comes from Viscum album, assembly GCA_963277665.1. Taxonomy (NCBI): domain Eukaryota; kingdom Viridiplantae; phylum Streptophyta; class Magnoliopsida; order Santalales; family Viscaceae; genus Viscum; species Viscum album. Next base: position 917,958,850 of record OY728138.1, on the reverse strand, counting down.
GGGACATATATGTTGCGTGATTCCACCATGAGGTGCTGGGATGTCACCACCCAGTGAGAGAATCACAGAGACATGGCGTGGAAAGATTTTCAGGAAGTCTTCTATGACTTCTTTTTCCCGGAGACACTAATGGCAGATAGAGCTCGAGAGTTCATGAATCTGCAGGAAGGCGCTATGTTTGTGATGGACTATTCTGCTCGTTTCACTGAGCTTCACCTTTATTCACCCATTCTGATGGGTGATGAGACATTGAGAGCTAGACGTTTTGAGGATGGTCTTCAGTATAACATCCGAGCACTGGTAAATGCTTTAAGGTTGCCTTCTATACACGTTATTATGAACCAGGCACTGATTACAGAGAGGAACCTGTAAGAATCTAGTGGTGTGGGCCATGGAGGTTCAACACCAGTTACTAGTACTATTTTTGTTGGCAAGAGGAAGAGACAGATGGACTTCTATCAGGGTGGTAGTACCAGTCAGAAGAATGCATAAGGTGTCCAGGTTATGTGCTACCAGTGTTTAAGAGAGGGGCACGAGAGGCCACCGTTTCCACGTGATTTAGTGGAGTGCTGAGCTTGCGGAAAGATGGGTCATCTGCAGCACTTTTGTAGGGCATTTCTACCAGTGGCTAGTGAGAGGGGTTCTGTGCAGACTCCGTGAGCGGGGGCAGGACCAGTGGCTTCTTTCCAGTCTGGTAACTGGAATACGTCTGGGCGTGCATGCAGAGATGGTGGTCATGGACGTGGTAGCCAGACACCAGGATCTCAAAGGTAGTAGGGCCGGACAGCTCAGGGTATCCAGGTTGTGTCGCAGAGCCGCAGCACTGGGCAGGCATATGCAGTGCAAGAGACCCAACAAGGGCAGGATCCCGGACCTTCTGCAGTCAGAGATATTATTCTATTTGCTTCTGTTTTGTCTTCAGTACTTTTCGATATGGGTGCTACACATTGTGTTATATCAATTCACATTGTGGAGATCCTTGGGCTCTGTGTTTCTTCTTCTTTCGGTATTATGACACTAGACACTCTGTTGGGGACTAGAACAGCTGGTGTGCGTCAGTACAAGGATTTCCCCCTTGGGGTTGGTGGGTGTCACTTAATTTGTGACCTCTATGTCCAAGAGATGATGAGTTATGACGTCATTAACGGGGTGTACTAGTTGGTTCCCTTTTGAGCCTTTATAGACTGCTATCGTCGTAGGGTGTGTTTCACATCACTATAGGGCAGAGAGTTTCTGTACAAGGGCGAGTGGGATGTTCAGGCTAGTCGAGCAGGACAAGAGCATCATGGGCGAGTTGGAGTCACATCCCAGATGGTGATCTTATATCTGGATGATCAGGGGACTTGTCAGATGGATTTCCCTCCAGTAGTTTATCATTTCAGGGATGTCTTCTCGGATGACCTTTCAGGTCTACCTATGATGTCTGAGGTGGATTTCTCTATCGAGCTTGTGCCAGGAGCAGCACTGTTGTCCATTCCTCCATATAGGATGGCTACACCTAAGTTGCAGGAGCACAATAGGCAGTTAGAGGAGTTACAAGAAAAGGGATTTATTCGACCCAGTATTTCTCCTTGGGGTTCTTCGGTCCTTTTTGTGAAGAAGCCAGACGGTACCCTCATACATTGCGTGGATTATCGAATGCTGAACCAGTTGATGGTTAAGAACTGATATCCCTTACCAAGTATTGATGATATTTTTGATTAGCTTTGTAGAGCACGGGTGTTCTCAAAGATTGACCTGAGATCAGGATATCATCAGCTATGCGTGAGACCATCTGATATACCTCTCATGACATTCAGGAGTAGGTATGGTCTATATGAGTATACGGTTATGCTGTTCGGACTCAGGAACGCGCCAGCAGTTTTCATGGCTCTGATGAATCATGTGTTCCATCCGTATCTTGATTATTTTGTGGTAGTATTCGTGGACGACATCTTGGTGTACTCTCACACTCGACACGACCATGCCACCCATCTTGAGATCATATTGAGTACACTGGGAGAGAATCAACAATATACTAAGCTCTCAAAGTGACACTTTTGGATGGACCAGATTCACTTCCTAGGGCATATCATCTCGAAGGTAGGAGTTGCAGTAGACCCAGAGAAGGTGAGAGCAGTAATTTCATGAGAGTAGCCTAAGAAAGTGTTTGAGATACGAAGTTTCTTAGGGCTAGCTGGTGACTAAATACATTTCATACAGGACTTCTCCCGCTTAGCAGCACCGTTGACAGGTCTGACTAAGAAGGGTGTGAAGTTTGTCTGGACGAAAGCATGCGAGACTACCTTTCAGGATATGAAGGGAAGGTTGATATCATCACCAATCCTGATACTCCCAGTGCCGGGGAAGAGTAATACAGTTTACTGGTATACATCAGGTATTGGGCTGGGGGCAGTGTTAATGGAGGGCGAATGAGTTGTTGTGTGTGGGTCTCGGCATTTGAGGCCACATGAGAGGAGTTACCCGACACACGATCTCGAGTTAGCGGCAGTTGTATATGAATTGCGTTGTTTGAGACATTATCTATTGGGAGAGCATTTTGTGGTTTTCACCGACCACAAAAGCCTCAAGTATATATTTACTTAGCGTGGCCTGAATCTGAGGAAGAGTATGTGGGCCGAGTACCTACAATATTTCGATTTTGATCTTGCCTATACACCTGGTAATGGTAATGTAGTAGCTGATGCACTGAGCAGGAAGACTCATATACATGCAGTGTAAGAGGCCAGTGTTGAGTGGGAGCTCATGGCCTTGTTCTCTGAGATGCATCTGGAGGTTCATGACAGTCAGGGGTAGACTTGTATTTATTCTTTAGCTGTGACATATACCCTTCTGGATAGAGTCAGGATGAGACAGCTATCAGATCCATAAGGCCTAGTTCTACCGGAGTCGGTGGTATTTGGGGACCCTTCTCCTGGGTGGATGAAAGGCGATGATGAAGTTCTGTGTTTCCATGTACTCGTGTGAGTTCCAGGGGATATACTTGAGGAGCTTATGTGGGAATTTCATGCTTCAGTTTGGGAAGTTCATCTCGGGGTTACAAATATGTAACAAGTCTTGAGACGTCAGTACTGGTGGCTGGGTATGAAGAATGATGTAGCTGGTTTCATTACAAGGTGTTCCACCTGTCAGCAGGTGAAGGCGGAGCATCAGAAACCAACAGGACTGTTACAGCAGTTATCCATTCTGGAGTTGAAATGGGAGGATGTCGTGATAGATTTCTTGACTGATTTGTCGCGGTCACCTCGTGGCAATGATGTTGTGTGGGTTGTTGTGGATAGACTCACGAAGGTAGCTCATTTCTTGCTGATCAAGGAGACCATCTGTGTTGACAAGCTCAGAAGGTTGTATATCCGAGAGATCGTACGTCTTCATGGGGTCCCTCATTCTATCATTTCCGATAGGGATGCCCGCTTTACGTATCCTTTCTGGCATAGGTTTTAGAGGACACTGGGTACACAGGTGCTTCTGAGTACAGCTTACCACCCTCAGACCGATGACCAGTCAGAGCGTACGATACAGGTGCTAGAGGACATGCTATGTGCATGCGTCCTAGACATTGAGGGCTCTTTGGAAAATCATATACCCTTAGTCGAGTTTGCCTATAACAATAGCTTCCAGGCTACTATTGAGATGGCACCATACGAGGCTTTATATGGTAGGCCATGTCGATCCCCATTGTGCTGGTTAGAGGTAGGTGAGGCAGCTTTACTGGGGCCACAACTCGTGCAGGAAAAATCTGAGCAGGTCCAGTTGATTCAGAAGCAGATGGCTACCACACAGTCTCGTCAGAAGTGTTATGATGATCGCCATATATGACCATTGGAGTTCGTGGTCGGGATCAGGTTTTTCTACATGTTTCGCCGAGGCTGGGACACAAGAGGATCAGGAGACAGGGTAAACTTTCACCGTGGTATGTGGGGGCATTATAGATTCTGGAGAGAGTCGGGCAGGTTGCCTACCGGTTGTAGTTACCATAGTAGTATTGAGCCATGCACGATGTCTTCCATGTGTCTCAGTTGCGCCGCTACCATTCAGACCTGTCTCATGTCTTTCATCCCGAGGAGGTTGAGCTTGAATTGGATGCGTCCTTTGAGGAGCATCCGATTCATATCGTTGACAGGATCATGAAGGTTCTCTGAGGCCAGTCAGTTCCTCTCTTATGGGTGCTATGGCAGCATGGACGAGTGAAAGAAGAAACTTTGGAGTGGGAAACCGATGTACGCCCTCAGTGGCTGGAGTTGTTCACGACTATATCTACTCCACCCTTGGACACAAAATTCGAGGACGAATTGCTAAAAGGGGGGGAAGTTTGTAAGAACCCGGTTCTTATTTAGAGGTACGGGATACTTATTTTCCCTTTTCCTTATTAGATTTTTGAGAAAATTTGAAAAATGGGGAATAATTCTATTTTTTGAAAGTACACACTGTGTACTTTTTCCACACGTCATGTACTACTGGCCGTGTGTGGGATGAGTATACGGGGTGTGTAGCCTTGCTGGCGACAAAGGGTGTAGAAACCGACTACATGTCGTGTAGTGGTAATTTACACGCCGTGTAGTCGGTAGGCATGCATAAACAATAAGGCGGTGGAGCAGCCACTAGCTGGGCGATAGTAAAATCCATGTACTCAAGAGTACATGTCGTGTATTCATGTCGGCATGTGAACAGTGCCACGCTGGCAGGAAGCCGCCAGGTGAACAGTTAAATGAAGGGAGTACACGCCATGTACATGGGAAGTACACGCATTGTACTTTGTTTTTTTAGCTCAAAATAGGCAATAGACTCCCATTTTGGAAGAGGAGGCATTTGAGCCATTTTGGATCCAAAGGAGGAGGCTGAACCTTTGATGATCCGTTGGGTGTTCGTTTGGAATCGGTTTCCGCATCGGACGATCTCATTAGAACCGCATGGGTAAGGGCTTCCATCTCCTTGGCTACTCCCTACCAATTATTATCCTGACAAGAGTTATTGTAGGTTAATAATGTTTTGTTCTTTTTCAGATCTACACCATTCATTGGTGTTTCTGGAGTCGGCGTTCGGGTATAACATTCATTGACGCATTTGGTAGGTGTCTTGGTGTTTTCTCTTCTAACTGCCGTGTGTTTTGTGCATTTTTGTGCCACGAACCCATGTTGGGGTGTCATGTTGCTGAGTTCGTTGCTATATTTAGTTCTTATATTTGCATAGGTGATTCAATTGGGATAATAAAATGCTGGTTGGGATCGTTTCTTGGATCCAGAACCACCCCGGGGGTGAGTTCCACTGTTTAGCTGCTTGGCCAGGATACCTAAGGGTATGCCTTAAAAGTAGTTATTGTAGAATTTCCTCGAATGGAATTTCTTTCTTACTGCTTTTTTACATGTTGGGCATGGCTCGTTTTTCCTGTTTTTCCTGAGGCCGTCGTTGGGATTAGCCTGTGGGCACTGCACTGTTTAGCCTGAGGGCAGTAGTTATTTCATCCTGAGGGAAACTTCTTTCGTGCCTGTGAGCAACTGATTCTGTGCCGGTGGGCGACACTACTTACGCCTGAGGGAAAACTTTTTTATTACTGAGGGCAGATTCTTGTGTTGGATACTCTTTACATGAGGGTAGGGGTTTACGTGTCTGAGGAAATTATCTGGTTATTTAGGATATACACTATGGTGTTATTTTAATTAAACGAATTAAATGGATAATAAAATGGAAATATAACTGGTAATTAGTTACTTTTGAGTACTGCTTACTTTTTTTCATTTCACTACTTCACACTATTGTTGCATGCTTACACGTAGTTGGGAACGAGCCTTTGGTGAGTGCCTACCGAGATATATTTCTCACACCTTGATTGGGTCATGCTTTTCAGCCCAAACAGATTATGTTTCTGTAGGTATGCATAGGGGCAAGAGTCCCTATACAAGTACATGACTATTTCTGAGGAGTAGTAGGGCATGGGAACAAGCCTAGGCTCACGATGCTGCGGGCTGTCCTATTTTTCTTTTTCTATACTTGAAATTCAGTTGTATTGTACTGCTATGTAGCATGTTTTGGCTATTTTCTTATAATTGGAGACATGTTTCATCATACCTATATACCTGGTTGGTTATGCCTACTTCAGATGTTTGTTTTAATTGTGTATGGTTAACTGCTTCCGTTGTTATTGTATTTTTATTTATATTCCACTGCGCTACACTTTGATAAATGAGGGAATAGTTTCCCCACTATCAGACCTGGGACCTCGCTACTAGTCGGCAGCCTCTGGTGTTTGGGGAAATGCGCTTGAGGTCATGTGGTGAACCGGGTTCGGGGCACCCATGGAATGGTACCCGGAACTGGGACCTTACACGAGCAGCCAGCAGGCAGCCAAGATGGGCGTGACCATATGGGAATGCAGTCGTGCAGGGTGCCAGGTGGGCCGGTGGGTGGTCGGTCAGGGCGCAACCACCCCGGAAGGTGACTGGGAAGGGCGTCAGGCGGGCTGGTCAAGGTGCCAGTTAGGCCTGGCAGGGCGCCATGCAGGCCAATGGGCGGCCGAGCTGAGATGGACCAAGCCGGTAGGTGGCAGGGAGATCGAGAGGCCATGCCGGTGTGGTACTGTGCGGCTCGAGCCGGGGCAGGCTGTCAGGGTTCTGCCGGGGCGAGCGGGAGGCCGGCAGCAAAGCGATCCGGCGCGCTGGTGGTCGATGGGGGTTCTTCCAGTGGAGCTGGCTCAATCGTGGCACTGGAATTCCATGGTGGTAGCACGGTTCATGGAGGTCGTCAGAAGCATAGCCTTTTCCTATGATTTCATCGCCTTCACATCCGCTTCATCACCGTTCCGAAAAACAACACAAAAAAGAATGGAGGAGGGGTCAGGCCATGTTGGTTTGGCTCGCACCCTCCAAATTTAGTGTGGTATCACTTGGATAATCATAGAGAATGAATGATGAACAAATATATTTTTTTCAACAATGAAATGATTCCTTTCTAATCTAAAGAAGAGAAAAAAGAAAAGGAATGTTACACAAAACTAAACCCCCTACATTTGATTTTCGGTCTTCGGCATTGATGTTGCGGGAAGAAGACGAAGGATTTCATCATTCGTCGCGTCCGCCAAGCACACCCAATCCTGAACTGTGTCGGCTCATTGACAACGATTTGGGCGGTTGTTCAGTTGAAGACGCCCCTCGTTGGTATGATCTGAGGGAGGATGTGAAAGAAATTCGGCGTTCTTTGTCGGTGGAGGGTTCTTCATCGGTGGAGCTTTTTTCATTGGAAGAACATTTCTCCCAAGATCTTCTCCTCCCTAGCTCTGCCAAAAGTAGAAATGAAAGGAAAAAATAACAATAGATTGAGTTTGTTAATTATTTATTTGATGACACAAAAATAAAATTGGTGAATTAAAAACTGGGCTCCAATAATTAATTCATGAGTGTTGGCACAAATTAATTAAGGGAGTTGGTAGCAATTAATTAAAGGGGAGGTCAAGAGTCTCTCCCTTATTAATAAGGGATATTAGAGATATTTTACTCTCCTCCATCAATAGGGTTTTTCCCCGTGTGGTCCCCACGTCGTAACCTCTCATGGGAGGTTAGATTCGGATGTGCCCTACCACCATAACCTCTCATGGGAAGTTACGGTGTGGTGGTCCCACCTCCAACATCCATGAGGAGGTTTTATCCACCAAACATGCACATGGAGGATCAAATAAAAATAAATTGATGCTCACTTTATTTTATTATTTTCCACAAAACCCAAAAACTATCTTTTAATATCGACCCACTTTCATCGAAGTAAAAGTCTTCTTAAGAGAATACCAGCATTGGGAGTTCAAAGGTGTCCTCATATTTCAATTTCGAGTCTCGTTTCAGAAGTTATAAAAACCCACTCATACGTTTACTAAATGTACACGAACAAAACTTCAGAAATTGATTTCGGGAATGCCGGGCCTCGGAATCATGCACCGTCAATTTTCGCAGACATATAAAATTACCAACTATTTAAGAAAGAAAATTCCACAGAATATTCAGGTCTTTAAATTCTTCCAACCTCAGTATTTACATCCCCATAAGCTAAAACTCGAACTAAGGGAACATGTGGGGGTACTGAACACGCATCTCATCCCCCAACTCCCTTGTTCTCTCCTAAAGGTTACCATGCTACTAGCAAACATGCACCAGAGGTATCGATCATCCATGTAGGACCCAGTCCTGTTGATCCGCAATCTACACTGCAAAATCCATGAATTTCACCTCATTGTCGACGTCTAACTCTCTATGGTCGATGATGTGAGAAGGGTCGTCGACGTTTCTCCTCAGCTGGGATACATGGAAGACGTCGTGCACCTAGTTCAACTAAGGGGGAAGAGATAAGCAGTAAGCCACCTCACTGACTCTACTAAGGACCTAGAAAGTTCCGATGAACCTCAGATATAACTTTTCACCTCAGCAAAATCTCACTAGACCTCGTCGAGGTGAGACCTATAGAAATATGTGGTCTCCATACTTGAACTCTAAAGGTCTTCGTCTCCTATCAGCATACAACTTCTGTCTTCTATGTGCTATCTTCATCCACTCCTGGATTATCTGGACCTTCTCTATGGTATCTCACACCATCTCTGTCCCCACTAGTGTTGATTCCCTAAAGTCAGTATATCATTAGTGTTATCTTTAAGGTCTCTCATATAATGCCTCAAAAGGTACCATTCCTATGGTGGAGTGATAGCTCTTGTTGTATGATAATTCCACCAAAGTTAAGTGATCCTCCCAATTGAGACTGAATTTGTAGACACAAGCATGGAGCATGTCCTAGAGGGTCTAAATTGTCCGCTCAATCTAACCATTCGTCTGAGGATGGAAGGCGGTGCTCAGATGAAGTTGTGTCCCGAAAGCCTCCTGCAACCCCTTCCATAGCTGGGAAGTAAACTGTGTTTCATGATCAAAGACAATATAAGAAGGTACTACATGTAGCTACCAAATCTCCTCCACATAGAGGCATCCCAAGAACTATATTGATCCATGTTCTATGATTGATAGGAAGGGGGATGACTTGGTGAGTCAGTCGATGATCACCCAAATCGGGTCATGACCCCTAGATGTACATGGAAGTCCTGTCACGATGTCCAGGGATATCTCATCCCACTTCCACTCTGAGGCCTCTAAAGGCTGAACCAAGCATGCTGGAACCTGGTGCTCCGCCTTCAATTGATGACAAGTGAGGCATTGAGAGAAAAACTCAGCTACTGACTTCTTCATACCTGGAAACTAGTGTTGTCGTCGAAGGTCCTGGTACATATTCGCCACTACTAGATGTATCCATAGAGGGGATGTGTGGAACTCTATCAACACATCCTACAGAAGTGACAGTGGTACCATAGTGCATCCTATGAATAGGATGACGTGATCCCCACCTTCAGAAAATCTATATGGTTTCTGCCATATGGATATCTGACAATGTCGTATCTCGCAATCTGCATCCCCATTCGGTGCCTCCCGAACTCACTGAAGAAGTGGGGGAGTAGCTGTAAGAGACTGAAGTAAGGATGCTCCATCTTTTTCTATAACGAATATCTGTAAAGAAGTGATCTGCTCTATCACCTCACTCAGTAGATGCAGGCCATACCTCCTGCTGAGTGTGTGTGCTACCATGTTCCCCTTCATAGGTGTATAGACTATCTCAAACTCAACTTCTGCTGCCACAAGGGTGAGGTTGGAAACTCACAAGTGATTGGTTGCACCCTCTTATGCATGATTCTATCATGTGCTTCCTTGTTTTCCTTTTTCTCCAACTGAGGAAAACCCCATCCCAATGTTGTAGATAATCTACAACCTCTTTTCCTAATATAGTCAATCTGATTGTGAAATATGGACGTCAAGTCCATACCCAAATAAACTCCGTAAGACGTCGATGATACCACCAAGATATTCCAAAAAAAATCTCACCTCAAGGGTTAGATCACACCATCGGTTTAAGTGTGATTATCGACACTCCTTCCAAAGGTGTCTCCGGATGTGAGGGTCAAGTCAACAGTTTTACGAGAAACTTTAGGTCTAGGAAAAAGATTCATGGAAAGAAGGAAATATTGGTACCAATGTCTATTGATACGACATCTATTAGTAGACATAGACCATACCTCGAATCACTCCTAGATCCCTTGGTTATCATTCCTTGACTCCATGCAACTACTCTCTTCCCTAGTCCTCTAGCTACCTTAGCCTAGCAAGGTCCACAAAGAAAATGGGGGGGGGGGTTGTAACATGTCAAAAAGTACACCACCTCATGCTGCTCTCCTAGCACTGCTACCCTGTAGACTCATCTTTCCCTAGCACTTCTTCTTCCCAAATAATTTTAGATGCCCAAGTATCTGAGACTGAAGTTAGTTCGATTTTTTTCCCACTAATAACATTCATTCGCTGTATCCGCTCATTCAATGAACATTCAACACAAATGGTTCCCTTTAGCACCCCATTGTATGTAGAGATTCATATATGGATAGTTCTAGCTCGAATGTCCATTAAACACCCCTCGTTCAGATGTTTGAGCCCGGAAGCACTGACTATATCATATTCATCATTTAACAGGAATGATAGGGATGCCTCGATGAATACTCAGCTATTGAAATGTTGTCTGGCTGAATTTGTAGAAGTTCTATAGATCTCTCAAAAACCTCCTTAAGCCAATCCTTACCGGCCTATGAGTCGGGCTCGCCTTGGAACCTGAGGGGTATTTGATGCTGAAGCACATGTAAGGTACTAAGACTATATGTGTCCTCCCCCATTACCACCAGTTGTAACTGCTGACCAATGGGTAGTGATATAGAGGACACACTACCCGAAGGTACTATATACGGTAATGGTACACGTACCGAAACCACATCACTAAGTGTTCCATCTTTATGGTCACTCACTAAAAAATACTATTAGATAAGATCACTGTCTGCTCTACTGGTGTCTCAACAAGATGGGAAACTCTAGCAATCGCCTCCATCTCGTCCTCAGCTGCGTGGGAATATGTCTCACCTAGAAACCTCTGAGGTCTCTAATGATGGAATATGTGCAATGCCCTCAGTTAGTTTGAACCATCCGCCAATGTGGCTGGTGGTATCTGCTACCCAATGGGTGGTGGTGCTACAGGTACACCACCTAAAGGTGCCAACATAGTAACAGGGCCCTGCACCAGTGCCTTGTCGCTCAGTGGGATATCATTGTGTACAACTCTCAAAAAACTAACTGGATATTTGTGAAGGGGCATCCTAAATGAAATAAATGCGACACAGTCAAAATATTGTACCCAGTGAGCTGACATAAGAAATCACAAGGTAAACACACATGCATTCATTGTTTTTGTGCACTGAGTAAGAAATAAGACATTAGGGTCCTGGTGTATGGATACGTCGGCCGTCGTACCAACACTGGACTCCCTGAACAGAATACCACACTCACTGCACGTAACACTATTACGTCACAGAAATTATTAGAGTCCTATTTTTTGTGGTTGAAATGAATTCTTTAATACCAATTTTTCACGACCCATCGCTCGGGACCTGTGTCGCGACATCCCCATGCCCGCCTTCCACATGACAGTGGCTGGCGACTAGAAACCAAGGTATAATTACCTAAAAATGGGAAGTAATTACCTTTATATCATAAAAACTCACACAACAGAGTACAAGATGGAAGCAAAGCACTATGTAAAACTATATACAAAAGAAGTTCTGAAATGTTGTAAATGTGGGGGGGGGGGGCGAAATACAAGCCCAACATGAAAGTACAAGTATAAATAAATAACAAGTACAAATTAAGAAAGGTAAAGAGATACTAGATTGTCCACTGGGAATTCCTACCTGAAGGGAAGGTACATATATCCTCCACAACACTTTGTGTCTGTCTTTCTTCTCCGTGTACCATCACTCCGTGTGGTCCACCTCCGGGTGACATCCAGACCAAGTATACTCTATCTCGGTCATATGTTTTCTTCGTCTTCATCAAACACAATGAGGTGTGGGCATAGCCCGTGCAGGTGTGAGTATAACGATACATAGAAGGGACCCTAAGACCGTCAAAGTCTAACAAAAACCAACAAGAATAAACTGAAAAGTATGAATTCAATAGATAACAGTACTTAGGTATATGGATATACATATACCTATGTTATCAAGTAATCCACCTCAATCATTAGATAAACACAAAAGTTACTGACTCAGATCAAACAAGGATTTTATTCTAGTGGTATTATAAAGTAACATCCCCAGTCGCACTGTCAATACCTCAGCTGCTGGAAGACTCCTCCTCTATTGAGTACAGTGGTCATACCGCGTCACCAAGGCGCTTCCCACTAACCATGGACTACTGAGGTACTCCTACTGTCACGTACCGTGGGTCTATTTCATCAAAATGGGGCTCCCCACTGTGGTTTTTCTGCATCACCAAGGTGCTCCCCCTCATAGTCTGCTGAGGTACTCCTCTTGTCGAGTACTGTGGGTCTACCCCGACAACAAGACACTACACACTATGAGTTTTTTGTGACACCAAGGTGCTCCCCACTGGTTGGTTGATTCACTCTGAGTCTAATCGATTAGTTGTCATTTGGCCTCCACCAATTACTAGGTCTTCGCACATCAAAGTTGTATTATCATTGAACCATACAACCAAGGGTCCCTCTTTGGTAATCACATTGAAAAGTCATTGACTAGCCTCATAGAAAGGGCCGAGTCTGAAAGAAGTCATCAGGTAACCCACTACCCAACCCAGCTAGAGAGTAAACCCAAAGAGTTCATCGGGAAACCGACTACCCAGCCCAGTTGGAATGTAAAACCTAAGGTCAACGGGTTACCCACTACCTAGTCCAGCTTGAGGGTAAACCCTAAGATGTCACCAGGTAACCCGCTACCCAGCCTAGCTGGAGGGTAAACCCTAAGGTCAACGTGTAACCGACTACCCAGCCAAGCTAGAGGGTAAACCCTAAGAGGTCTTTGGGTAACCCACTGCCTAGCCCAGCAAGAGGGTAAACCCTAAGGTCAACGGGTAACCCGCTGCCCTTCCCAGCTAGAGGGTATACCCTAAAAGGTCTAATAACTCCACACGATGCTCACTCATCTACAGGGGGATCCACTCCACGAGCTACAGGTCAATAATCCAACTATCACGAAGTCCCACAAATAAGTATCTCAATGGTCAGCCGTGTCATTAGGGCCTCAACGCAACAAATGGTGCATCAGTCGAATGCCCGGTCTGTGAGTTATTAGCCTTTTAGTCACGGGGGCCTGGTTGGATTCATGCACAATCCAATCGGACTGTATCTGAACATTACCTCGAACTCTAGTGGGGTATACTAAAAGGGTTCATCATGCTCCATGAAAACCAGCGCCACTGAAGATTCATCAAATGGTAGTCTAGTTCCAATGATATGGCCAAAAAATGTAAATGGTCGGTAGAGGGCTCAGGTCAGGTCCGACCAGGTCGGAATGACACTGTCCCACCTCGTCTTGGTTGACCAGGTCTCGTTCGACCCTGTCAGACCTGTTGGTTCGGGCCTAACCCATTGGATGGATCACCATGTTAGGTTTGGCCCGGCCCACTGGGCCCAGCCCATATGGCTGTGTGGGCGGTTCGGCCCAAGCTCTGGGCCAATTCGGCCTGAAGCATTGTGAGGGCGCGACTCGGTGTCGCTCGCCCTAAAGGGCATGACTGGCACAGTTCGGATTGGGTGCCACGAGGGGGGCCGATAGCTGGTTTGGGTAGCCGAGCGGCCAAGAGAAGGCCAAGCCAGGCGCCAGGCGGCCGACAGGCAGCCGTGAAGGGCGCGGTGAGGCCGGGAGAAGGCCGGGCAGGGCACCAGGTGGTCCAACGGGCGGCCGGGAAGGGCGCGGCAAGGACGATAGGTGGCTGGGTCGGGCGCCGGTTGGGCCGACACGCAGGGCTCTGCCATGCCGTTAGGCGGCCGGGAGGCCGGGCCGACATGGTTTTGGCTGCCATGGTTTGATGTAGCTCAGGCCAGAGCGGGCTGGCGGGGTTCGACCGTGACGCGATGGAGGAGAGCGGCGATGCAATTGAGCGCGCGGGAGGCCGGCGGTGGTTCGGACCGCGGATCCATCTCAGTTGGGGCACTCAAATTCCGTAGGGGTAGCGTGATTCACAGAGGCCACGGGAAGCACAACCTTTGCCTGTGATTTCATCTCCTTCAACGCTGCTTCTTCTCCATGCCGAGAAACAACACGAACAAGAACAGCGGATGGGTCGGGCCATGTTCGTTTGGCTCGCACCCTCCACATTTAGGGTGGTAACACCAAGCTCATCAAAGAGTAAGAATGATGAACAATGATTGTTTTACAACCATGCAATGATTCCTTTACAATCCAAAGAAGAGAAAAAGAAAATGAAAGTTACACAAAATTATAACCCTACCTATGATTATCAGTTTTCAACATTGAAGTTGCAGGAAGAAGATGAGGAGTTTATTATTAATCATGTCCGCCACGCACTCCCAATCCCAAGCTGTGTCGGATCGTTGACAATAATGTGGAGGGTAGGTTGGTTAAAGACAGCCCACGTCAGTAGGATCTAAGGGAGGAAGTCGAAGAAGGTTGGTGATCATTATCGGTGGAGCGTTCTTCGTTGGAAGAACATTTCTACCAAGCCCTTCTCTTCCCAAGCTCTACCAAATGAGAAATTCCAAAAATAATAATAATACATTGAATTTTTCAATTATTTATTTTCTAACATAAAAATCAAATTGGTGAATTAAAAACATTGATCCCCTAATTAATTCATGAGTGTTGGAACAAGTAATTACAGGAGTTGGCACCAATTAATTAAAGCGGAGCTAAATAGTCTCTCCATCATTAATGCGGGAGATTTGAGAGGTTTTACTCTCCTCCATTAATAAAGGGTTTAACCCCATGTGGTCCCCACTTCGTAACCTCTCATGGGAGTTTAGATTCGGGTGGGCCCCACAACCATAACCTCTCATGGGAGGTTAAGGTGTGTTGGTCCCACCTCAAACTTCCATGAGGAGTTTTTAACCACCAAACACCCACATGGCTGCTCAAATAAAAATGAATTGAAACTCACTTTATATTATTTTTTCCAAAAAACCCAAAAACTAACTTTTAAACTCAACCCACTATCATCGAAGTGAAAGTATTCTTAAAAAAATACAGGCACTACGAGTTTAACAGTTCCCTCATATTACAATTCCAAGCACCGGTTCAAAAGTCATTAAAATCCTATCATACATTTACTGAACGTAGCCAAACAAAACATCAGAAATTGATTCTGGGTACACCGGGCCATGGAATCACACTCCGTCAATTTTCCCAGACTCGTAAAATTCCCTTGTATTTAAGAAACAAATGTCAACATAATTTTTGGGTCTTTACATTTTAACTTTAAAAAAATGTTTTCAAATTAATTTCATTCTAATTTTTGGATAAGTTACTTTTTGGATTTTTCCAAAATATGTAAAAGGAATATTTGTTTTAAAACACTCTGTGACAAGATTAATTTCCCATCATTTATAACTAATAATATAATAAAAACATCATGTAAATTTTTTCAAGAATATATATTCTAATATTATGGAAATTTTTTATTTTTTAAAACTAATTCCCAAAATAAATTGGAAATTTCCTCGATGATTTTTCAATAGTATTTTATGTTATTTCTATTAATAAATGACCAACACCCATTGTTGTGGATATTATAAAATATGTATATTTTGAAATGACTCCATACTTATTATTTTTATGTATTTTGTTTAAAAGTTTTTCCTTTTTAATTATTAACATTTACATTATTTATTAATTTTGTAGTCCTTAAATTTCCAACAATACATTAAGAATCTTGTGATAATTGGACAATAAATTTCTCATAAATATCCATATTATTTATCATGGATATTCTTGTTGTCTGAACCATATATAATTTTTATATAGAGTTTTTTTAAACAAAATTTATTTGATTGACTGTTGAATTATTGACAATGTGTATTATATACAAAATATGTATATTTATTAAAAATACATATTTTATATGAATTAAATTGATAAATATATATATGATTAATGAATTATACATATCGTGATGGATGGCGCAAGGAATTATATATACCCTTGATTCATTGATAGGTCCCACGATTCAAATATATAATCTCCCATTAAATTGGTATTTACTCATAAATTTAAACTGTATTAGGGAAAACTCATTACAATATAAATATCAAGATATATGATATCATGACATAAAATTTTAAAAATTTTGATCATTGAAAATTTATTTATTATTATCCATGATTTTAAAAAATTTATTATATATATATATATTTACATCAATAGCATGTGATTATTTATATTTTGTTGTTTGATTATCCTTTATTCCCACCATATTATTCTTCGTGCTCAAGTTATGAATTAAATAAAATGTATATTCAGATATGTAACATTATATATATATTATTCCAAATTGATTACTGATAGCATATAATATATGTAATCCTTACGTATAATTTTATCTCATTAATATTTTTTTTCCTTTCCCTCGTATATGAAGAAGGAATCATTGAATGAGTTCAAGGATTAATATTTTCTGTCATTCATTGTGATGTATTTCATTTTTTCCAATATAGTGTGAGATTAAATTACATACATATGTTACCAATGAAAATAAAATATAAAATAATTTGGGATGCTAACTCTTTTCTCCTATTCCAATGTAGTAATGTAACCACAAAATCTAGGCTACAATGGTTAGGGTCTTTACAGAAAAAACAATATATTTGACACATTCTTTGTGTGATGAATTATAAACTCATAAATATAGAGTTTAAATTTATTTAATACTTTTTTAAGAAAATTTGTAACATATAATTATATATATTAAATTATTAAATGTAATATTATAATATTTTGGCATCCATTCATTGAATATTTCTTACACATTTCAATGACTAAAGGATGCTCAGTTAATTATTTTAAAAATAATTTCATATATAGACTATAGTTTAGTTGTGTTAGAAATGATTCATTTATCTATATAATGTTAACAATTAAATGAATATTATTTTTATTTATTATATAAAATTTTATAATAATACATTCAATATTTAATAGAAAAATTATTCCCATGCTTTGTGGTTTTTGTTGTCCACACATATGCACGAGTGATGTTATCATTTTCCATGTTATTATAGGGTAAGAATGTAGAGGATATATTTCTTTAAAAATTAACAATTTTGTCCTTAATATATCATAAATATTCATTAATTACATCTTTAAAACATGAATATTATGGTGATGATGAAAAAAATTACACATCTCTCTGGAGATGGTTGTTCATATCTATCCATTAACAATGCCTTCGTTTTAAATAGGATGAAAAGGATATAGAAATTTTTTCTGTAATTAAGATAAAACATATAAATATAGTAAAATGAATTATTTAATTATGTTAACATGGTTATTTAATAATTCTATGCAGATTAATAAAAATTTAAGTTGAAAACTCTCAACAAGAGCATATACCACTTCCCCATGTAATATTCATTTGGGATACACATTAAGCCCTCATAAAGAGTAATTTATTGAATTCCATGACCTCTAGGATCTGAATAAGGTTGTTTGGAAGATATCTAGGTATCTTTATTTTTAAATACATGGTTTGATAAGAGTGTAAAATATTGGATATTAGGTTCCCTCTTATATGTGAGGTGTGTGGAAAACTATTAAATAATGGATACATTACTTTATAATATATACCTCACCCAAGTCAACTGGAAATAAATTGAAATATTTTCCAAACATTAATATAATTAATCCTATAAATAATCTAATAAATAATATTTAATAATTTTATTTATATTATTCTAATGAAATATACCTTTTTAACACATTTTACCTATTTTACCATTACCCTAGGTGACAAATATACATTGTAATTATTATACAAATTGTAATAAAACCATGATTCTTTTATTACATAAATTTAATTATTCAAATAATATAAATCTTACAAATTTTTAATTATTAAATTCTATTATTTCATTAAAATTACATTCTATAATAGTTTAAAAAATTCAATGAAAATATCTTCTAAAATAATAATTTTTAAGCATAAATTATTTTTTCAAAAAAATAAATAATATTAATAATTCAAATTTAATTGATTTTAATTTGTTAAATAATAAGATATTTAT
Source organism: Viscum album (assembly GCA_963277665.1). Classification (NCBI taxonomy): domain Eukaryota; kingdom Viridiplantae; phylum Streptophyta; class Magnoliopsida; order Santalales; family Viscaceae; genus Viscum; species Viscum album. The sequence continues at coordinate 917,940,706 of OY728138.1, read as the reverse complement.
TTTAATTTTTTACCAAATTAAATACATTTGAATCATATTGAATAGTTTATTAATAAACTAGAATCAATAATAGTTTCTATTTTTATTAAAATATTACATAGAATTAAAAAATAATTAATCATAGATTTATAAGTTCAAAATTTTATTTTTAATTCAATTATTTATCTCATTAAATATATATTTTAATTATAAAAATGTTTTATAAACATTCACATAATTCTTATATCATAATAATTTCATAATCCTAATACTATTTATAAAATTTTTATTTTTCACCATTCACCGAAAAATCAATTTTTTTAAAAAAATAACAAAAATTTATAGTAAGATAATTTTTACATAATGAATTAAAAAATGAAAATAATTTCACAAAATTAAAGTTATAAATATTGGTAATTAATATCTTAATTGTATTCTTGACTAAAGCTCTAACACTACATTTTATTTAGAATAGAATTTTTTAACTATAATTATTGATCTTATGTTATATTCTACCAAATTCCATAATTTCATTCATAAAATACCCATAGTGTTACCTAATAGAAAAATATAGGCATTTATTCATCATATCCAATTCATGTCCCCACTTTACTCTTATAATTTATGGTTTCTCTGAATCACCTTTACTAGTCAATCCATTATATCCTGTAATATATTTTCACTAGTGTCAAAAATATGTATAATCTCTCAAATTTATGATTTATAAGGTTGACGTTCTACTTATACATGGGAGATTAAATTCATTGGGGTGGAATATATTATCCTGGTAATGAGATATGCAACACATCATTCACTTTAATGTGGTTTGAGGATTTTTAAAATGTTAAACTAGAGGTCTAATTTATTCTCAAATCTCAAAATCCCCAATGTACCTATGAAATTTTTTACCTTTAATGAAAATTCTTATAACACCATTATATGGAGCTAAAATGAATAAAATAAAATTCTCTATAGTAAACTACATATACATCATTCAAATATCTAGAAATTCAATTTTCCTACATTGAATTGCCGTGATATGACTCTGGTTATCTCTTACATTCACCAATGTTTCCTCGATAGGTTCCGGACATAAAATTTTACGTAAACTAAATTCAACACAAATTTTTTGTGAATGAATGATTTTCCTATGATACAATTTTTTTTTATTTCAAGTTTAATTATTTAATAGAATCGATTAATATAATGATATTATACCAAAGGTAAATACTGATCTTATAAACCATAAAAGTCATTTATGAATGAACACATAATTATTTATATTTTCTATATAATCCTTTTAGACTTCCAAAATTTCAAATAATGAAACATAGTGATCAAATGTAGTTCATTGTTAAGAGGTTATAAATTTTTTTCGAAATTTAAATCTAATAAAATAGTCAGGATCATGTGCAATCTAAATAAGTTAATCATTAAGTCTCACAACTTCATTAATAATGATTAATGTGACATACTCAAGAGGTAAATTTTTTATTATAGTGAGGAAAAGTGAATAATTATTAATGAAATCAATAACTACCTATATTTCATAATTCCTTTTATGATTCATTGGAATCCAAGTGACACAGTTCATATTAATATAATATCACATCCACATAGTAATTGGGAGAAGATTCATCACTACAATAATTCGCAGTATTTGCGATGGGTTATTTGTGATGGGATCCCATCGCAAATAATCTTTAGTGGCGGGGTCCTATCGCAAATAACCCGTCACAAAAAACGGGGTCGCAAAAACTATTATTTTGAAAGGGCCCGTCACAAATAATAATTTTTTTTGCGATGGGCAGCTTCACTGTCACAAATAAGACTCCGATAATATACTTTATATATATAAATATACTTTTGTTGTGACGATCCCATCGCAAATACTTTTTAAAAAAATTATTTATACTATTTGTAACGGGAACCCGTCGCTAAAGACTCATCGCAAATAATAAATAAATTTAAAAAAATATAAATTTAATAAAATAATATTTATTGAAAAATTTACATTAATATTATTAAAATAATTATAATAAAATAATATTAAAATTATCAATATTCAAAATAAATATAAAAATTCGTAAAATAATATTATTATTATTAGTAAAATAAAAAACATCAAAAAATATTATACTAAAAAAATATTTAATAAAATTAAGATTAATGAAAATATAATATTAATATTATTAAAATAATAAAAAATAAATACTATTAAAATTGTTAAAATTATAAATATTCACAAAAAATCATAAAATATTAAAAACTAAATTATCTAATATTCGCACCAATATAATAGAGAGAAACTGTAAATTGTTCATATTAAAAATGTTAAATTTAAATGTTTTTAACATAAAAAAAATCACTAGGGGGTCATCTTCCGTGACTTGGACGTCTCTCATTGATAGGGTTAGGAATCATCAGTCGCACAAGACCACGTCCCCTCCGCATACCTTCTGAACCACCAGTAGGTTGAGGGTCCGATGATCCCACATCCCCCTCATCTAAAGGTAGATCTGTAACATCCCAAGTATGAAAAGAACTATGGATTTTCATATCTAGGTCTATATATGAATTAGATAGTGTTTTAGAGGCATAAAATGTGAATAAATCCAATCTTAAGCATAGAATACTCTAATATTTTTTAAAGATCATTTTCCACCTTTTGATGCAACACCTTTTTTAAGTCAAACTTTTGACAATTTTATAAGTATATTTGTCAAAATAATCTTATTCTTTAGGATTTTGACATTGAAATTTAATTTGGATGAAATTTTGGCATTTTATCTGAAAATTTTCATTTTTAATGAATAATGAAAATTACTTCATTTTATGTCAAAACTTCTTTTTAGTCTAATTAAATTATATGGTTATATTATCTTTTTAATGGGTTTTAAAGTGTAATTAGATTATATTTTTACAAGTTAATACAATTTTGGACATTGTAATTAATTTCACTTTGGAAATGGGCATAAAAAATGTCAATATTTTGATAGATATTGTTTCTAAAAAACACGCTATTTCTTTTGACAATGGGAATTATTTTTAAATTAATTAAATCAATTTATGTGTTTGGAATTTGGTAAAAACGGATTCAATATTTGGAATTAGAAGGTCCAAAAAATGTAATTAAGACTCTTTTTTTGGATATTATGAATAGTAACGATGCTAATTATCTTTAATTATCGTGATTAATTAGTAATCGGGTAGATGAGGTTAATAAAATAATATCATAATAGTATAAAATGACCCCAAAATGTGTCCTAATGCTACTGGTTGTGTAATGGACGACCATGGGATGCCTTTTTCCATCTTTGGGACCCCATGGAATCACTTTTTTGTGATAGTGACATTTTATGATTTTATTTTTAAAGAAAGGAAAATATAACAAAAGTATGTAACACCGAAGTAAAACCATTTTAATTTTGTCTAACTAAATTATCACTTAGACTATAAATAGTTATTGGAAAGGTAAAATTATTTCCGAGATCATGGTATTTTTTTTATAATTTTTATACATTAAATAAATATATTTATTTCTGACACCATGATGATGCAGTGATTACGTCATTAATGAACGATTTAAATGAAATTAATTGGTAATGTAAAATATAAGACTTACACTTCTCAAAAACATATTTTATGGGTGTATTTCAAACCCTTATCACCTTATCCTATAAATATGTCATTGTCGGCCTTTAAAATCCGAAAAGGATTTTTTAATAAAGTAACATCTCATGTCATTCCAAGAGTGCCCCTCCTGCCTTTTATAAAAGGCCCCCACCTCAACACCCCTTACCCACACCTCTCAATCCATTGTATCCACCACACTCTACTCAATTTATCTATCCACATCCCTCTATTCATCATATAATACTTACCTTAGGCAGAAATCTCTTAAAGAAACCATTTTGGTTCAAACCAAGGGGGGTTACACGATTTAAAGGTAATGTATTCTCTTATGTTTTTTTTGTTTTTTTAACTTATCCAACCCACTAAAATATTTTTATTACTCTATTTTGTAACCAACCCAGTATATTAAATATAATTGTATGTTTTTATGAGAAGGATTTTATTTACAATGACACACACCTTCGCCTAATGGTTAAAGAATATACTATTTCTGTGAGTGGCGAATTACTTCCTCACGAAACGATGATTGTTCAATCTTCTTTTAACAACATTCATGGTGGCCATTATGATGTAACTATATTTATATATGATATATATTATGTTTATGTTTTCCTTATGCTTATGTATTTTGCATTTATGGCATACCTTTATGGTTTTCCTGATGGGTAAACGCGATAATTTCATTTTAGGAAGTGCGGACTACCGCCCCCTCAAAGTGATTTGATTCGTTAATGCCAAATGTGGGACCTATAAAGGATGGAGTTAATGGTATTACATATGATATCATACTGGAATTATAATATACATTTATATCATTATAATTTCATTCCATTAAATACAAAAATTAAAGAAATGAAAGTAGCATTCATGCGTATGTACGGTTTACCGTCTCCATGAATGGTGCATTTCATCTCATACCTCTAAATGTGATGTAATATTACAAATGATGGTATATACTGGATATATATGATAAATATGATATCTACATCATGAATATAATTCTGGATATAATGGATATTCTACCACATTAACAACTTGTAATTATTAGAAGTTTATTTTTGACTCAAGTACCAAAGATCGACAAAAAGAACTTTAATAACATAAATAATTACATAATGTTAATAACATGGTAATAAGTTATATAAAAGGAATAATTAAATTTAAAGAGGTTATTAAGCAAGTATAAATTTACTCTATTTTATTATTCTGGAAATTAAAGAATGATTGAGTCAATTCGTACATGAGGTAAGGGACTTCGTCTCAATCTCCTTTCGTTAAGGCATACTTCAAATTATATACGACCATATTTTATTAGTTGTATAATAAACCCTTTTGACTTTTAAGTAAAATGGAATCTTTTTACATGAATAGTTTTACTAAATGATAAAATTGAATGTTTTTGTCTTACATATGCGGTGAAAACGAATTGTCCACCGCAGTGACAATAATTTGAGTTTCAACTTCCTCTACAAGCCTAAATTTTTTTAAATGAAAAAAATAAAATGTTTTAATTAGGTTTTTGTATTGAAAATGGTTTTATAATGCTTTGATTATATGTTTTTTTGGTATCTTGTGATTTAAATGTGGAAATTTTATGTTTCATTTAAGAATATTTTATGTGATACGATTATGTTATGGTTCATGGCCATTGTTTATTAAGACGGGTGGTTCCATGTTAAACTCAGGGCGGGTGAGACCGTGATTTCTCTCCAATGCATTGGGTTACACAAAGGGGTTAAACACTGAGGTTTCTCCAAAGAGATTTATGGAATATACTGTGATGGGTATTCGAAACGTATCCATGAGGGTTACTCCATACGTAAGAATGTTATGAATTCATAAAGTTACCATTATGTCTTATGATATCTATGAGTTATTAATTAGTCTTATGATTTCATGAGGCATGTTAAAGTGCTTATGTTTTATGAGTAAAGTATTATTTCATTGATTCTTATGTATAAATGGACTAATGTTTTGATTCCATAATTTTATATCCCTTACTGAGCTTTTTATACTCATCCCATGTTTTTGAAATATTTTTCACATGTCATCGGAAAAGTATTTGATGTGATGATAATGTAAAGGAAGTGTTAAGAAAGAATCCATTTTTATTTTAAATATGATTCCATTGATGGTAAAGATGAATACTGTCATTTATGTAACCACCTTGTTTAAATGTGGAATGTAATGCATGATTTATGAACTAATTACCTAAAACACTAAACCTAAAATGATCCTCAATGTGTATTCATGTAATAACTCAAGATTAAGTATTGTTTAAGGCTGGGGCCTTATAGTTGGTATCAAGGGTCGGTTTATATAACTTTAGGAGTTATAATTCTATTAAATGATTATCAAAAAATATTTTTTTATAGTAAAATTGAAATGATATAGAATTTGAAGATTACCATATTGCTTCATCTAAGACATGTCTGTTCAGAATGGGTTTCCGCAGAGGAAATAGGGAACCAGTTCAAGACGGCATACAGAAGAAAATTAACTTCCAAATCGGCATCCTAAGATAGTCAGAATTGGAACAGAACAATTTTTTCCAGTAAAGGCACAATTGACTCAAGAAATAAATGGTGGTGGTATCCATGCACGAGATCAGCCAGATCAACCACAGAGGAACATGTCAGCTTTGGAACATTTCATGAGGCAACATCCCCCATCATTCAGAGGATCATCTGACCCTGTGCTAGCTGAAGGGTGGATTAAATCACTTGAGAAGATTTTGGATATCATGGGGTGTTCAGAAAATAAAATTGTTAGTATTTCTATTTACTGTTTGGAGGGTGAAGCAGATCAGTGGTGGCCGATGGTTAAAAATATCAGGGACACTAATGAGATTGATGATGTTGACTGGGATGAATTCAGAGGTATGTTTCTTGAGAAATATTTTTCTAAGGCCATTTGACATAGGATGGAAAAACAATTCTTGGAATTGAGGCAATGAGATGGGTCATTATGCAAATGAGTGTTCGACAAAGAGCCTGAATGATGGAAAGTAGTCAGACTACAAGAAGAAGGGTGTGGTGAAATCCTTTGCAACTACATCAACAGATGTTGGGCCATCCAATGAAGTGGAATCCGGTACTTTGTTTGTTTTTTCAGATTATAACAATGTGTTGTTTGATTCGGGGACTACACATTCTTTCATCTCTGAAAAAAGATTCTAGTAAATTTGGAATTCCATCTCAAGAAATGACTATTGGCCTTGTGGTAAAAACACCTGGGGGAAATGTTGAGGCAAAAAGAATTTATGAGAATCTTTTTATCCTTATATGTGGAATGAACCTACTTGCAAACCATATTTATTTACCTCTAATAGAGTTTTATGTTATCATGGGTATGGATTGGCTCTTTTTTTACCATGTTATGATTGACTATAGAGCTAAAGAAGTTTCTTTTTAGAAAGAATATTAGTTTCTGTACAATAATGAACCCTTACTATTGATAACATATCAAGAGGTTGAGAAACTTGTAAAAGATGGAAATAAATGTTACCTTGCACATATTGTTGAAAACTAAGGAACCGTTCAGATTAATGATGTTCCAGTGGTAAATTAGTATCCTGATGTCTTCCCTAATGAGTTTCCTAGAATAATACCTGATCGGGAAGTTGAATTTATTGTTGACTTATTTCATGATTCCAATCCAATTTAAAGACCCCCTTATCGAATGGATCAAATTGAACTTTTAAAGTTGAAGGAGAAATTGAAAGATTTATTAGAGAAATGATTCATTCGACCTATCACATCACCATGGGGTTCTCCTGTCTTATTTTTCAAAAATAAATATGGTTCAATGAGATGTTGCATTGATTTTAGAGCCTTGAATAACATAACTGTTAAGAACAAATATCATTTGCCTCATATCGATGATTTGTTTGATCAGCTCTAGGGAGACCATGTTTTTTAAAGATTGATTTGAGATCGTGGTACCATCAGTTCAAGGTAAATGAAGCAGATATTCTGAAGACCGCGTTTCATACATGATATGGCAGTTATGAATTTGTAGTAATGTCTATCGGGTTAACCAATGGACCTATTGTATTTATGGACCTTATGAATATAATTTTCCATGAGTTCTTGGATAATTTTGTGGTTGTTTTCATTGATGATATTTTGGTATTTTCTAAATGTAATGTGGAGCATGAAAGTCATTTAAGGGATATTTTTCAAACCTTAAACGAAAAGAAATTGTATAGGGAATTCAACAAGTGTGAGTTTTGGCATCAAATTTCCTTCCTTGGTCACATTGCTTCTAAATATGGAATAATTTTTGATCCTCCAAAAACAAAAGTTGTTGAATAATGGACAAGACCCACAAATGTAACCGAGATTTGTAGTTTTCCTGGTTTGGAAGGCTACTACCAATGGCTTGTTAAAAAAATTTCATGGTTATCCAGCCAATTGACAAAGCTAACTCAGAAGGGTATTAAGTTCATCTGGATAAAAGAATGTGATGATTGTTTTTAGGAATTTAAAGGAATATTAGTGAATGATACTGTTTTGGCACTACCTATACAGGAATGGTGAATTTTTATCTACAGTGATGCATCATTAAAATCAAATGGTTGCGTCCTAATGTAGAATGAACAGGTAATTACTTATGCTTCACGGTTGTTGAAAAATCATGAGATAAATTACCCTACACATGATTTAGAATTAGCTTCTATGGTTTTCACTTTAAAAATTTGGAGGCATAATTTTTATGGAGTAAAGTGTGAAATACATACCGATCACAAATGTATAAAGTATATATTCACTCAGAAATAATTGAACATGAGACAGAGCAGATGGCTATAATTAATCAAGGATTATGATTTTACAATTCATTACTATCCGAGAAAAGTAAATAATGTGGTTGATGCATTGATTCAAAGAAGTAATTGTTCATTAACCATGTTACATTTAGAACGTGATCCATTGGTTAAATATTTGATGAAAATTGGAATATAAGTTGTTGGTACAGGATGTTCTTCTGTTTTGTTTCAGGTATCTATGAAATCTTCTCTAACACTTAAAATTAATCAAGCTTGGAAGCAAGACAGTGAGATGCAAAAAAAGGTAGAGATGGTTCAGAAGGGTATGTTACCTAAATTCATAATTGATAATGATTGTGTTTTGAGATTTGGTAAGAGATTTTGTCAGCCTCATGATTCGCAGTTGAATAGAGAGTTGTTATGTGGAGCTCATAGTTCTCTGTTTTCAGTTCATCATGGTTTTACTAAGATGTATAGAGATCATTAGGAGTATTAATGGTGGGATTGAATGAAAAGAGCTATTGTTGATTTTACTATGAAGTGTTTGACTTGTCAACAGGTTAAAGAAGAGTGGTAGTTACCGAAATGGATGCTTTAGCCTTTACATGTGCCAGAGTGGAAATGGGAGAACATATCCATGGACTTCATTGTGGGGTTACCAAAGACACCTCGATTTAATAATTCAATCTGGGTTATTGTTGATCGCTTGAATAAATCTTCTCATTTCCTTGATATACGAGATACTTTTCCTTAGATCAACTTTCTCATTTTTATCTTAAAGAGATAGCCAGGTTACACGGAGTTCCCCTCTACATTGTATTAGACCGTGATCCCAGGTTTACTTCTATCTTTTGGAAAGGCCTTCAGAAGTCATTGGGTACTAAATTAAATTTTAATACATCTTTTCATACTCAATTAGATGGGTAGTACGAACAAACAATTTAGACTATGGAGGATATGATAAGTGATTGTTCGATGGATTATCATGGTATTTGGGACTAACATCATTCTTTGGTTGAGTTTTCTTATTATAATAGTTTTCATTCCAGTATACAGATGGCAACATTTGAGGCATTATATGGGAAGCGGTTTCCAACTCCACATTTTTGGGATGATGTAGGTGAAAGGAAGTTGATGGAAACAGAATTGGTTGAAGAGTTGGAAGAAAAAGTTCATCTGATACAGAAACACATGAGAACAGCTCATAGCAGGGAGAAATGTTATGCGGAAAACAGGATGAAGGGCCTCTCTTTTGAGGTAGGTTATCATGTCTTCCTCAAAGTTTCACAATGGAAAAGTGTGATGTTATTTGGTAAGAAAGGAATGATGAGTCCAAGGTTCATTGGACCATATGAAATCTTGGAGAGAGTTAGATTAGTTTCAAACCATGTGGATTTACCTCTAAGTTTATCTTAGGAAAACAATATTTTTTATGTTTCAATTTTAAAGAAGTACATGCCAGATTCATCTCATGTTTTGAGTCCAGAGGTAGTTCAGTTGGAAGAGAATCTATCTTATGAGGAACAAAAAATCCAGATTATAGACCATAGGGAGAAATTATTGCGGAATAATGTGATCCATCTGGTGGAGTTTTTGTGGAAAACCACATTATTGAAGAGGCAACATGGGAATCTGAAAATGCAGTGAGGGATAAATACCCCCACTTATTCGATAAGTAAAGAAATTTTGGGGACACAATTTTCTAAAGGGGGAAGTATGTAACATCCCATGTAATTAAATAATTAGGTATCTTAAAATCTATATCTTTTTATAAATTAGATAGTGTTTTAGAGGCTTAAAATTAGAATAAATCCAAACTTAAGCATAAAATACTCTAATATTTTTTAAAGATCGTTTATAACCTTTTGATGGAAAACCTTTTCTAATTTAATATTTGGAAAATTTTATAATATCTATTTGAAAAAATAATTTTATTTTTTAGGATTGGGACATTGAAATTTACTTTGGATAATTTTTTTTATTAATCTGACAATGTTCATTTTTAATGAATAGTAAAAAATACTGCATTTTACTTCAAAAATGCTTTTTATCTAATTTCATTATATGGATAGATTATCTATTTAATTGGTTTTAAAGTGTAATTAGAATATATTTTTACCATTTAATACAAAATTTGTCATTGTAATTAATTTCACTTTGGAATTGGGCATAAATTAGTGTCAATCTTTCGATAGATATTGTTTCTAAAACACCTGCAATTTGTTTTGACAATCAAAAATATTTTTAAATTAATTAATACAATTTATTTGATAGGAATTCAGTAAAATTGATTCCATATTTTTAATCATAATGTCCAAATTATTTAACTAAGACTCTTCTGTTTTTGGTCATTATGAATAGTAACAACGAAAATTATCTTTAATTATCGTGATTAATTTGTAATCGGGTAGTTAAGTGTAATAAAATAATATCATAATAATATAAAATGACTCCAACATGTGTCCCAATGCTATGTTTTGTGTCGTTTCCAACCATGGGATTCCTTGTGCCAACTTTGGGACCCCATGGAATCACTTTTGTGTGATAGTGACATTTTATTTTTTTATTTTTAAAGAAATGATAATAAAAAAAAATATGTAACACCTAAGTAAAACAATTTTAATTTTGACTAAATAAATGATCTCTTAGGCTATAAATTTTCATTGGAAATATAAAAACATTTCTTACATCATGTCATTTTTTTTAATTTTTGGACATTAAATAAATAAATTTTTGTATAACAACATGATGATGCAATGATTACCTCATTGATGAATGATTTAAATAAAATGAATAGATAATGTAAAATCTAAGACATAAACTAGTAAAAACCTATTGGATGGGTGGATTTAGAACCCTTATCACATTATCCTCGAAATAAATCATTGTGGGACCTTTAAAATCCTAAAATCATTTTATATTAAATTAACATTTTGGGACTTTCCAAGAGTGCCCCTCCTCCCTCATATAAAAGGCCCCCACATTTACCCCCTTACCCACATGTCTCAAGCCATTGGATCATCCAAAATCTACTCATTTAATCTCTCCATATCCCTCTCTTCATTATATAATCTTTACCGTAGGTATAAAACTCTTTAAGAAGCCCTTTTGGTTCAAACCAAGGGGAGTTACTGGATTTAAAGGTATTGTCTTCTCTTGTGGTCTATTGATTTATTGTGCTTCTCCAACCACCTAAACTATTTTTATTCCCCTATTTTGTAACAACACTAGTATATTAATTATACTAGGATGTTTTTATGAGAAGGATTTGATTTAAACTTATACACACCTCCGTCTAATTGTTAATGAAAGTATTGTTTCTGTGAGTGGTGAATTTCTGCCTCACGAAATGATGATTGTTCAATCTTCTTTTAACACCTCTCATGATAGAAATTAATAAGTCACTATATTTATATATGACATATATTAAGTTTATGATTTTCTTATGCTTCTGTATTTTTCATTTATGGAATACCTTTATGGTTTCCATTATGGGTAAACACGATAATTCCATTTTTGGAAACGCGGACTACCGCCCCCTCAAAGTGATTTGATTCGTTAATTCCATATGTGTGATGTATAAAGGATGAATTTAATGGTATTAAATATTATATAATACTGTAATTATAATATACCTTTATATCATTATTATTTATTTCCATTAAATACAAAAAAAATAAATGAATGTTGCGTTCATGCGTACGTACAGCTTACTGTCTCCATGAACGGTGCATTTCATCTCTTACCTCTAAATGTTATCTAATATTATAAATGAATGTATATACTGGATATATATGATATATATGATATATAAATCATGCATATAATTATGGGTATAATGGATATTTTACCACATGAACAACTTGTAATTATAAGAAGTTTATTTTTGACTCAAGCACCAAAGATCGACAAAATGTATGTTATTAACTTAAATAATTACATAATGTTCATAACATGGAAATAAGTGATATAAAAGGAATAATTATCTTTAAAAAAGTTTTTAAGCAAGTATAAATTAACTCTAGTTTATTATTCGGGAGATTAAATAATGATCGAGTCATGTCGGACACGAGGTAAGGGAATTCATCTCAATCTCCATTCTTTGAGGCATAATTCAATTTATATAAGACCTTATTTTATTATTTGTATAATAATCCCTTTTTTACTTTTAATTCAAAAGGAATATTTTTACAAGAAGCATTTTATGAAATGATAAAAGGGAATGTTTTTGTCTTACGTATGCATCGACAACAACTTCTTCACCTCCATGACGATTATTTGAGTTTCAGTATCCTCTACAAGACATAACTTATTTTTTAATGAAAAATAAATACCATGTTTTAATTTTCTTTTTGTATTGAAAATAGTTTTGATAATTATTTCATTATATGTGTTTTTGGTATCTTGTTATTGAAATGTGGAAATTTTATGTTTCCTTTATGGATGTTTTAGGTGATACGATTATGTTATCATTCATGGGAATTATTTATGAAGATGTGTGGTTCCGTGATAAACTAAGTGAGAGTGATCTCGTGATAGCTCTCTAATGCATTGGGTAATGTGATGGGTTTAAACTCTATGGTTTCTCCAATGATAATTTGGGAATATACTGTGATGGGTATTCCAAACGTAACAATGAGGGTCAATCCCTATGTAAGAATGTTATGAATACCTCAAGATACCTTTATGTCTTATGATTTCTATGAGTTATTCATGAGTATTATGATTTCATGAGGTAGGTTAAAGTGATTATGTTTTATAATTAAAGTATGATTTCATTGATTCTTATGTATACATGGACCAATGTTTTCATTTCGTATTTTTATATCCCTTATTGATCTTTTTATACTCATCCTATGTTTTTGAAAAAAAAATCACATGTAAAGGGAAAAGTACATGATGTGATTATAGTGTCGAGGTAGTGTCAAGAAAGAATCTATGTTTATTTTAAATATGTTTTCTTTGATGAGAAAAATGAATATTGTCTTTTATCTAACCACATTGTTTAAATGTGGAATGTAATGCCTGATTTATGATCTAATTCTCTAAAACTCTACACCTGAAAATATCCTCAATGTGTATTCATGTAATAACTCAAGATTATGTAATGTTTAAGGCTGGGGCCTTATAATATTATCCTCCTGCAACTTGAGAAAAAGATCAGGATCCATCTGAAACACAAAATTATTATTGTTAGCATATAGTTTAAATCTACTATTATATATAGATATATATTAGTTATGATAATAACCATCATTTAATTGTGTCGATGTTGACCATCATCATCTTCATATCTGACGTTTTCAATGTATTCATATTCCTCCTCGGCATCCTCAATATACATATGAGTTTCACTTTCACAATCCCTTTTCATTTCAAATTCATTTGTAACATCAATAACACCTTCATCACCATTGATCCATAATTTTTGGGTATCATCATTGATATTCATGTTTCATTGTGAAAAAGGTGGATTTTGAATAGTCTATTGACAAAATTAAATTCTTTCCACTTCAGTAGAACCACATTCAGTTTGAGTAAATTTATTTTCACGAGATTTCATATTTATTATGCTCCACAAATCACTCAGGTCTCTTGAAGTAGAACAGTAATTTACATAATAAATTTGATATTCCTTTTGAGCTAGTAAAAATGTTTCATTTACAACATGAAGACTTTTATATTTAATTTCGATGATTCCATGAGTAAGATGAACATGCAATCCTCTCTCAGTATTCAATTTTTTCTTTTTTGAAATGATATTTGTTCCTTCGAAATAGATTATCGGTTGGAAGAAATCTGTGATGATAGTAAAAATAATCATGTTTTTTTCCATTCACAAGAATAAAATCATTGTTGTCTTTCATACGGTAATGACATGATTTCGGACCATGTGTACTCCAGCCAAATAACATGCATTATGCCGAAAATTTAATAATCATCCACATCAATGCACCTTTTAATGTGAAATTTTGTTTCGCAACAACATCATATGTACTAACACCATTACTCCACAATGAATTTAACTCATCAATCAATGGTTTCAAATAAACATTAATATTCTTTTTCACATGTCCTGAGATTAATAAGGTCAAAAAGATATAGGGCTCCTTCATCAACATCCAAGGATGTAGATTTTATGGAATTATAAAGACAAGCCAACATGAATAATGACTACCATAAAACCAAACAGATAGAAATCGTTAGTAGAAAGACCCAATCACACATTTTGGGCTTCTAAAGCAAAAGATGGATGCAGTCGATCAAATTGATTCCATGAATCACCATCAGATGGATGATTCAAGCTTTTACCTGTTGAAACATTTGTTTTGGGCCATGACATCATTGAGTCTATGTTATGAGACATAAATAAACATTGCATACTTAGTATAAGGGGAAAATATCTCAACTATTTTACAGGAATCGATCCAGACTTCCATGTTTGAGCTTTTTTATACCACGATTGTCCACATGTGGGATAACTAACCAATGACTAATTTTCACCAGAATATAATAAGCAATCATTTTCACGTGCATGAATCTTCTTATAACTCATTAACATTATTTATTACTATTTATTACAATTTATAACTAACTATTACAATTTATTACTAATTATTAAAATTTATTACCAATTACTACAATTTATTACTAAATAATACAATTTATTCCTAATTAATACAATTTATTACTAATTATTACAATTTATTACTAATTATTACAATTTATTACTAATTAAAACAATTACTTACTAATTAATACAATTTATTACTAATTAATATGATTTATAACTAATTATTAGAATTTAGTACTAATTATTACAATTTATTACTAATTATTATAATTCATTACTAATTATTACCATTTATTAATAATTATTACAAATTATTACTAATTAATAAAATGAATTACTAATTAGTACTAATTATTCCTAATTATTAAAATTTATTAATAAGTATTAGAATTTATTAATAATTATTAGAATTTATAAATAATTATTACAATTTATTAGTAATTATTACAATTTATTAATAATTATTACTAATTATTAATAATTATTAATAATTATAAAGAATTATTACTAATTATTACTAATTATTACTAAATATTAGCATTTATTACTAATTGTTACTAATTATTACTAATTATTACTAATTATTACTAATTATTACTAATTATTACTAATTATTACTAATTATTAATATTTATTAATAAATATTACAATTTATTACTAATTATTACAATTTTTTAATAATTTTTACTAATTATTCATAATTATTAATAATTAGTGCTAATTATTACTAATTATTACTAATTATTAAAATTTATAACTAATTATTGATAATTATTAATAATTAGTACTAATTATTACTAATTATTACAATTTATTACTAATTATTAGAATTTATTACTAATTATTCCAACTTATTACTAATTATTACAATTTATTACTAATTATTAAAATTTATTCTTAATTATTGCAATTTATTCCGAATTATTGCTATTTATTCCTAATTATTACTAATTATTCCTAATTATTACAATTTATTTATAATTATTATAATTTATTAATATTTATTACTAATTGTTTAAAATTATTACAATTTATTAATAATTATTACAATTTATTAATAATTATTACAATTTATTAATAATTATTATAATTTATTATTAATTACTACTAATTATTACTAATTATTACTAATTATTTCTAATTATTACTAATTATTACTATTTATTACTAATAATAACTATTTATTGCTATTTATTACAAATTATTACAAATTATTACAAATTATTAGTATTTATTAATAAATATGACTAATTATAAATAATTATTAATAATTATTACTAATTATTACTAATTATTAATATTTATTAATATATATAAATACATAATAGTAATTATTAGAATTTATTAATATTTATTACAAATTATAACAAATTGTTACAAATTATTACAAATTATTACAAATTATTACTAATTATTACTAATTATTACTAATTAGTACAATGTATTGCTAATTATTACTAATTATTAGAATTTGTTACTAATTATTACAATTTATCATTAATTATTACTATTTATTACTAATTATTAATAATCATTAATAATTATTACTAATTATTACAAATTATTACTCATTATTACAAATTATTACTCATTATTACTAATTATTACAATTTATTACTAAATATTACAATTTATTACAAAATATTAAAATTTATTACTATTTATTACAATTTATTTTTAATTATTACAATTTATTACAAATTATTACTAATTATTACTAATTATTAAAATTTATTACAAATTATTACAAATTATTACAAATTATTTCTAATTATTACAATTTATTACTAATTATTAGAATTTATTACTATTTATAAACCATTTTTACTATTTATTACTAATTATTAATAATTATTATTATTTATTACAAAATATTATTATTTTTTATTATTTATTACCAATTGTTTTTAAATACTACAAATTAATTATATACATTACTAATTATCGTTAATAATTACTAATTACTACTAATTATTAAAAATTAATACTAAAAATTTCAATTTATTAGTACAAATAAATAGTCATGACAAAAAAACTTAAATTCAATTTAATTACAACTAATCTACAATAAAAGAATTTTATATAAAAAATTGAAATAAATAATAAATTAAATAAAACATAAATACCTTTAAACATGATTTGATTGATTTAATATTGATGTAAACGGCATTACAAATTATTCGTAACCAAAAAATTAACTTAGAAAACTTTTCGCTCTGAAATCAGAGTTCAGAGAAACAAGATCTAGAAATTGAGAGGAATGAAAATAAAAATAGATAGGGGTATATATAGGTTAGATTATTTGCGACGGGTATCCCGTCGCTAATAGTATCTTTTGAGACAGGACCCGTCGCAAATACCTACGCCTGCATTAATTACTGTCGGCGGTTAAAAAGTTATTTGTGACGGGACCTGTCACAAATAGTCCATGCTGACACACCTTCTGCGACATGACGACATCTCATCGCAAAAATCTATTAACCGCCTCCGGGTATTTGTGACGGGACTCATCGCAAATAATTTACTATTTTGCGACGGGGGGATCCTCTCGTCGCAAATAACCTTCCCACGGTCTGGCGCACTACCAGCGCCACACCTTTTGCGACGAGTTGTTAAACCCGTCGCAAATAACCTCTTGGATGAACTTTTTGCGACGAGATTTTTTACCGTCGCAAAAAGCCCATCACAAAAAGTCCTTTTTCCCATAGTGCATGACTCATTTAGGATTTTGTATCTCAGCCATAACATATTGAAAAAACATCATCTAGATACATAGTTGAATGTTTTCCACATTATATTATACCAATAAATTTATTTTAAATGCATATACATCCAGTTATTACCTTGATGAATAGAAAAATTTTAATTATGGGATTCATAAAGTAACACCCTCTTCATCTTAGGTATTGATGAAACATGTAGCCTCTTTATGAGTTTCAACACACCATCACCATAGAAATTATCTATCATATACTCGTCATTCACTACATTATTATACGTGATTAAATTGTTTTAATCAAGTTATGTCCATTTTTATTATCCAATAAAATGTATTGGATTTCATTTGTAAAAGGGGTGTTGTTTCCCTTTCATAAGTGATTCCCATATCCATTTTTTTTCCTGTGAATATAGGATCTTTTTCATACCATTTTTTTGTCAAAACTCTCGGATTTTTCCTACTCAATTCATTGAATGCCATATTTATATTTACGGGGGTATTGTATTTGTTAAATCATAACACAATAGTATACTTAATAACCTCATTTATATCATTTTGAGATCCTTCATTTAAATGATGGATTACAATACAAATTGATCTATATCTACCTCAAATATTTCACCATATAGATAATTCATGCCCTTCTTCAAGGAAAATACTAAAATTCCCAAATCAATATCATGAGTTGGATTATTTTTTTCATGGATCAATTATAATGTTGAATAATTAGAAAAAAATCATTCATTCTCTATGAAGATTTGCCTATATACTTTCAATAATGCTATACTATATATCAAAAAACGTTCCCATCTATATGGAAATTTTAAAATTAGTTCACTGACCAGCATCCCCTTTAATTTTTCAAAATATTAATTACATTATTATTATCATATAAACAAATACCATTTTCATGTTGAAATAACTAATGGGGTATCTAATCAGACAATATTTTGAATAGCGTACCAATAGTAACATACTAATCCACAGAAATGTTTCACTTGAGTTATGATCTTTGGTGTAGTTCATTCTCTTGATACATGTTTCATAAAGGATATATTTTTATTCCATATGTTATGATAATATATCAAATAATAGTAACATCATAAATAAAAAATATTCACCTACTAAATATCTCATATAAATCCTTCCCTCTAGGATTTTCAAGAATGAATATTAAATTGATTTGTGTTTTTTTAGATTTTAAATTATACCAAGTTATAATTTACAACTAATAAATTGAAATTTTGATGAAATTATTTGGATACAATGTTCATAATATCCCGAAACATATAGGGTTTATCAGTCAATCCAAAGGAAATTGTTACAAACTAGTAATTTTAAAACCATTTGAAAAATGATTCCTTTAGAATTGCATCCTTTATTGCATGGAATTGATTATACCCAGAACATGTATCATTCATTAAAAAAACTTTTTTCCAATTATTTTGATCAAATAAGTTATCAATGCATGTTAAATGGAAATTTCTTTAGAGTAATGGATTTTATTTCCCTATAATCAATGTATAACAACTTTTACCCATCTTTCTCCTTCATAAAAATAACATAATACCTCAATGGTGAAGATTTTGGGTGAATTAACCCCTTGATTCCTAACGTCTATGGTTTCTTAATTAGATTATTTAATTACACTATGAAATTATATAGGTATTTTTATATATTGGTCTTTTATCAGAGTTTAGAGGAATATAAAACAACACTTTACAATCGATTGGATTTCATGGGAAGTCTTCATTAAACATGTTAATGTATTTCTATATAATATGTAAATATTCTATTAAATCATTACATTTTCTATACACATGTTTTATTTTCTCTTATTCTCCTAGAATTTCTTCCAGGTAAGCTACTAGAGATAGAATAATAAATTATTTTGTGAATGTAGTCTCTCCTATGAAGATAATGAATTTCATATCTCAATCTTGAATTAAAATATCTTCTCTTATAACTGAATTTTAATTTCAAACCATGAATTCCAATACATAACTAGAATTATAAAAAATTCAACAGTAAGTAATATATCCATGTATTCATGTAGGTTATCTCTATGAATCATACTATGGGAATATTGACTCACACTTGATGTAAGAAGATTCATACTTGGGGTTATGGTTAAAAATATCCATATTATGGTGATGTGGACTTATTTAATTTTATTGGAAAACCAAAAATATATAAAATAATATGAATATCTAGAATCAAATAAAGAGTTATATAATATTTACATTATAAAAAATGTTCATTCACTTATTGTTTTGAGACATAAACATGAGTTGTTAGAATTTCATAAGCTTGGTCACCAACCAGCCACATATAAGGTAGGATCCCTTGATGTTTGGTTCATTGGTTTGATTAATGCCTCATCACCTTATATTCAAAACATTAGATGACAGTATATTCTTAATGTTTGTAATATTAATGATCTGTATGGACCATGTATATGTAATTTTTTGAAAATGACATTATCATTAAGCATTTTCCTATTTTTTTTGCTTACAAAATTATAAAATATTGGAAATACCATCATTCTGTTATTCTTTTTTGACACATCCCATTTTCTTTTATGATTATAACACCTCTCCATTTCTTGTTATTTCTTAAATATATTGAAAATATTATATTTGTTTCACATCCTTGATGGAGAATGATATATATCATCATGCGATGAAATTATTTTGAGGATCAGTTTTGTTTGGTGGTTTGACTTAATCCCAATAAGGAAATGTTTTATCTTATATTCTTGATAATGTATATAGTTATTTGAATTCGTGTTTAATCATCTAAAGAACTATATGTGTTCAATAACACTTTATTCTTCTAACTATTTTCGGTTATGGAAAAATATATCCATTTCAACTCATTTCTCTCAATGAATATCACTTCCAATGATATCAATTTTTTAAATGCTATTTCTTGACATTCTCTATTATTATATATCAATGAACACTATTTTTCATCATTTAACTTTAATCATTATTAATAAAAATAATCGTTTCCCTTTCAACACTTCCCAAATACAATAATATCATGTGCAGTGACTTGATTTATTTCGTAATTAATAAAATTATTAATATGTACATTAATGTTTAAAGGATTATATAACATAAAATGATCCATCATAGATGGATCATGATATAAAAAAATAGGTGTTTCCATATGATAAAGTTTATTTTTCATCATTAGGTTCATTTTCTCTATATTATCGTGATCTACTCATATCTAACACCAGTTCTAATAAATATCTCCTAAGATACGTCCCTATATTGATTATGGATGTTGATATGACTTCCCACTTTTATTTTTGGAACCAACTCTAAACATTAACCCGCATGTAATTACTATATATCTTCAAGAATATTTATCTATAACATATAAACTCCTAAAAGTAATTAATAATCCAGGGGTTTTAGTATAACTCAATTTTTCCTTCTAATATATAGTTTAAAGGGGTCTTACAAAACGTACTGTAATAACAAATATTCCACTCTAGAATCCACTTTCCCAATTCAATGATTACTTTATTAAATTAGTATAAGACACAAGGGATCAGAACATAATATACTAATATGATTATTAGTCTTAGGAGACTGGATACCTTCATTATTTCAATTTTACATTGGAACAATGAAACATATCATATAAGCATAATCGTATCATGGAATATCATTGAAATATCGCTTATTCATATCATTGGGAATGGAAACAAAATAATTTGTGAGATCTAATGCATAGTAATGAAACTGATGAAAAAGAATTATATCATGAAAAGATAAGGAATTGTAAATAGTTTATACTGGATAATAAATACATATTTTATTTAATCAAATCATGAGATTCAAAATATATCTATAGAAAATATCAAGATAATAATTACATGAATAAAACTAAGAGAAATAATAATGATAGAAACGAATAATATCAGATTCATTGATCTTTCTATCCTGGAACCATGTGAAGGTACCTTTAACCATGCCATCAACAACTCATTCAACAAGTTACATTAAATGTGTATATATACACCATACAAACAAATATCCCTACTAATTATCTCATGAGACATATTAAGGAATCAAGGGTATATCAATAATCTAGACGCACCCTTTATATATAAATTTCTAATAAATTCGTAATATATGGAATAAGAAATTTAATACATAATAAATATTCTTTATCAATCAAAAAATATCGGTGTTGACTCATAAATATAGAACCTCAAAATTTCTCCAGTTTGTTAAAAAACATTATTATTGACCATCCTCCAACTAATACTATATATATTAAGGGTATATTTTTATGCAAATATTTAAATGATAAACATATCCACAATACAATGTAATATGGTTATGGAGAAGAAATATAATTTCCAATGATGAATGTAGTGTGATAGAGAACATGACAACAAAAAGTTAATGTTCTCAAAAGCATAAATCAAAAAAGGATGATAAAAGAACATTAATTCATAAAAATTAATGGATTTAAATAATATATATTAATTTAATAATTATAATATAAATTTTAATTAAATTTTTAAAATTAACACCCCTTATTGAATTTATATCAATGTTTCAAATATAATGATGTACTTATTTTCCAAAAAAATCAACCTTTTCGAAAATAATTCTTTTTATATTAATACAAAATCAAAAAATTCTTTAAATAATTTAATATTTTTCTAAAATAATTGAATCTTATAGATGAATATAAATAGTAAATAATATTTTTGTATGTGATATAATGCATTCACACAATATATATTAAAAATAAAAATCATTTGAAACATTTGTAAATGGTCAAGCACCACTTATTAGGAAAACACTAAAAATTTACCTTTAAATATTTTGAAATTATAAAAAAATATATAAAAAGGACATTAAAAAAATATAAATGTATTTCAAAACATCTATTCAATAATTTTTAAAAAATGCATATGGAAAAAAAATATTACCAAAAGGATGAAATAAATTCCTCTTTTCTTGAAAAGTATCTTTCAGTAATTGAGTACCAAATACATGAAATTTTGGATGAAAAACATATATATAACAAACATAAATAGATTATAAGGTAATAAATGGTTATTTGTAATTCAAATAGAAAATAATTCATCCAAACTAATTTGAAAAATGATCAATATCAAAAAATCTTGAGATTGTAAAATAATCCATTATATATTTCATAAAATTTGAATTAGAAATCCATTAAAAAGAAAATGTGAATTGAAATTTTAAATACCATAATTAAAGAAAATTTCATGATATAATATTTAAAATGGGTAGTATATAAAAAATATTAAATTATAGAGGTACATCATATATAATATGTCTCATTAAAGTTGAATTGAGATGAAAACCCATACCATGGATTCTTATTTACTGAGAAATATTATATCCTCCTAAAAATGTATTTAAAATTTATAAATAAATTTTATGAAAATCCCTCATATGTATTCCATTTTTGGGTCTTTTTATAATCATTTCAAATCCATTAATTAATAATTTCTTCCATACATCACCCTCTTAAGTTCATTCGATCAATTTGTTCAAATTTAATACATTATATTTACCCTTTTAAATGGGTTATGAAATAGTTCATCCATTGATGTAATTTTAATAATTCTGTGAAGAAGGATTCATCATTATATATAATTTTATAATTATATGTTAAATGTGGTAATCCAAAAATGAAAAACATCTCATTGTGGGGGCGGTAGTCCACATGTATGCACAAACTACATTAACATTTTTTAATGGATGAAATATTAAAAATGTATTTGATTTAGTGTTTTTTCATAATCATAAATTTTTCAAAAATTACAAAAATATTCATTAAATATATCATAATAACCATCCAATTGAGGTGACGATGTAAACAAACTTCATTGCTAAACGGAGCTGATAATATGTGCATACACATGAGAGATGATTTCATATTCAATAAGATGGAAAGGAGATCGAAAATAGACATACCACTAACATATGACCAACTCATTATGGAAAATATAATACTATTATTATGATATGATAATTATTATAAAACTCTTACAAAAGTAAGACATAATGAACTGGTTGATGCATCCCATGTCAACACTGTGAAATATATATTTCATCCCTCTTTTCCTAGGGTTCTCCATGGTGTAAATATGGAGGTGGGGGTATATTTTTATCAGATGCTTTCCCCTACCGTTAACCATCCGTATTTTTTCCCCTTCTCTCTTCTCTTCCATCTCTTAACTCCTCATGAGTCTTGCTATCTTCTTTGGTTTCACTATCTTGATAGTGCTCTATATTGCTAAGGTTGTTGTTCACACTGGTGCTGATGGCATATGTTTTTTGCATGCTGATGAATGTTCATATTTTTTTATTGGAAGATGGATCAAAAATTTTCAGGGATATATTAGGTTAAGGAAATTCTAGAATTCAACATTGATGATGATGACTTCTTCCTGGGAAGTTTTGGGGCGTCGAGAAATTTTTATTTTATTGAATTGCATGGCCGTTCTAGCCCCTACTTTGGCCTCTCTTTTCCTCCCCATGTAGGATATGCAGAGGATGTTATTAAGAGTTTTTTTCAGTGGTAAATTTTCTTTTAAGGCACTCATGGGTTATATTTTCCCTATTTTGATGACTTATGGTTTCAAACTCGTTGATGATGTTTTCGATCAGATCCCTTATCCACTCAAATATCTATTATTATGAAACATTGCACTATACATATCAAGTTATTAAATGGTGAGGTGGTTACATTGATTTTTTGGGTTGTGTGGTTCATAGGCCATATGTATTTCATGCACAAGCCCCTTTGACAATCATGGTGTTCAAGGTTGGATTAGAAAACATCCTAGAAATGTTTTTGGTTTGGGCATTTTGATCAGTGTTTATTCTTCATTCCCTTATTGATGCTTGGTGGGTTTACAATTTTAAAATATTAACTCGTTCTATTCCATTTATTAATGGTGAAATGTTGATTGTATCATTTCGTGGTGGTCCTAAAAGAATGTTTGTTTTGGAAATTATTATAGTTTTCTATTTATGTGCTTGTTTGTACTGTTTTTAGTGGAAATAATGGATTCTGGGCAATAGATTTCTCTTAATAAGTGGTGTGGTCATAGGTTGGAGATGATGATGGTGGATATTGGTAGGTGATGATGACATTGGTGATTAATGTCAGAAATCATTACAACTTCTACTGACAATGGTGTTTTATAGATCGAGGTCTTCTAGGGCAATCTCTTCCTATATCTTTTTTGAAATTTGAATATTATATTTTTTTACATTCTCTGACCCTACATGGTGTTTGGTTACCCCTCAATCAAAAATTATCCAATTTGAAAATCAAAAACTACGATTTTCCCTAAATATGGTCACATTTATTACAAACTCTTACCTATTGAGAACATTATTGTTAAGCAAGGCTTGTCCTAGAGTAGTGTCATGATGGGTGACTATTTTATAAGAATTAGAGGCACGGATTGTGTTTCATTTATTGTTTTGGTTTAGGGGATAATCACAGGTCCTCAATCAATCACTTGCATTGAGGTCTCCATTTGTTCCACCTCTCCCAGAATCTCTGAATGGTTCCCTCATCCCAAGATGGGTATGGGCCTTATTCCCAATGTCTGGTGGTCATATCAATTTTTAAACACACATTTTCATGTGGAATCACATTTATGTTGAGGATGAGAGGTTAGTATCATCATACCCTTTTGGGGGGAATTGTTTAGTACTCTAGAAATCTCTTATAGATTTATGATATTTTCTTGAATCCATCCCTAATCACAATACGATACAGGTTACCCTAACAAAACAACTAAAGGTTAGTTCTAAATCAGGATCAAAGTATTGAGATATATTTAGAGAATCCATCTATATATATCTATGATTCTTCATCATATTCATAAATGGGTGGTTAAATATATATGCTGAAAATGTATAACAATGATCTTCTAAATTTCCTTTCATGTAAGGAGGCAGTTAATATTATTAGGATGGGATTGATCCATTATGAGGTGTTCTACTTGTCCTAGTTTTTTCAGTAGTTAAAACCCATATAGTTCATTCGGCCAATTATATTTAACATAATGTGAAAAAAAAACTAATTGAGTGCTCTATGACACAAATTTTCAAGCTCGTATTCTGGAGGGATGTTCTATATATCCCATGTATAGTGATAATCATACTTCTCATGCTTCATATGGATTGGTCTTATATATTGAGGTTATCCCTATATTTATAGAGACTCATAGTGAAGATGATATGATTATTGAAATGTCCTAATCTCACATGATCCATTCATGACGTGTTAAAAAGGGTTATAAAATTATCATTTCAATTCACTTGATGATAGAATTTGGTGGAGGGACTACCCCGAGATGATATATAATGGAACTCATGTCTTAGAGAGATGTCCTACTTATCCTGGTTGTGGCAAGAATCAGATTCATCATACTTCAATTTATTAGATCTTATAAATTGTGGCTTCGCATACCATTATGGAGGTTTATAATGCAGTTTTCGTGTTAATTTCAACTCCATATTTCCACATGACCCATTCTCGTCATGAAAATAATGGTTAACAAGCGATTAATGTCATTTCATTGAATAAGAGACATAGATTAATGGATTTCTCTTGTTGATCAATGTGGAACTTGAACCACAAAAGAGGTGTCCTACATATGCTGAATATAACAGAATTCTGAGTTTCCATAGTTCCCTTTATATGGGGGCTTACACACTATGGCATCCCAATTGATTGGGACATACACTCTGAGGTTTCCCTTTTGACCAGTGCTTACACCCTAATGTTTCACCATTGATTGTGGCATACAATGTTAGGTTTTTTTATAGAGGCATACACACTAAGGAAAGATAATATTGTCACATATATGGATGCTCATGGGGGTACTGCATGACCCAGTTAGCTTATTATGGAATCCATCACATGACCTAGCTAGCTTTTTAGGGGTATCACATGATCCAACTGGTTTGTTCTAGAATCCAACGACTGATTTGGCTTGCTTGACCAGGAGGTGTCACAAGATCTAGGTGACGTTCCCTAGTTTCATTTGAAAGAGTTGTCATGATGCATATAAAGGGTGTTTTAAGAGTCAGCACAACATGGCTTGTATGATGTTATCCTATATTGGATAAAATCCATGGAATAAATCATGATTCATGGATGATATGTCTGAATGTTATCAAGGGTTTTGATTGAATTTCATAGAGGGTTTCTACAGACTAGGCTTACATGTCTAGAGGGTGTAATTGGCCTCATTGGAATTTCTCATAGGGTGTCACAAGAGCATCATTTTCATGCCAATATGACTTAGTGATACTCGATTGTTGTGAGTGAATTCCATTATATGAGTCATGTGATTTATCTAAAAGATTTCATATGGATCAGGTGGTAGACACCAAGGGATTTACAAGACCAATATAGTGTTTCTAGAGGGACCATGTGACTTTCTATGACATGTCTAAAGGATTTATAATGTCCAAAATAACATTTTGAAGTTGAATATTGAGATCTAGGAGACATGTACTGGCATTGTCGTGTGTCCTTGGATGACTCGCGTGAAGCGCATTATGACCAACGCGCATGTTTTTCCCATAATTATTCCACATTTGTTCTGGGTTATTTTCATTATATTGTAAATGAATTTTTATCATTAAGTATAAATTTCATCAAGTCTTTTTTGAACTATAATAAATGCGATAATTTATCCACAATTCTCACAAGGGGTCCTTCGCGTAGTTTATGTGTCATGAACCAGCCCGGGTCAACCCCAAACCAGGCACCCAAACCAATATGTGGCGTGGTCTAAAGGGAGTTCTAGATTCCCACAGGCTGAAATCTAGTGTCACGCATCACCATAGTACTCAAGGGAATGATTTTTCCCACATATAATCAAAAAATAAGTAACATAAAGAAACAGAAATCCCAACATACATTAATATAAAATTAAACTAAACATTATTTATACAAAAAACTGAATGTACAGCTAAAAAATACAACCAACTAACCAAACCTGATGAAAAAATTAACACCATGTGACCCAAATGGTCACTCTCCAACACAATGAATAATCATCGCCCAAAGTGACTTAACTCAACCTAAAACCTACACAAGGGATAAAAACTGAAGAAAACTATCGGCCTGAGTATTAAAACATTGTAGGTTATCATGAAATTATATTACCAATAAGATATATTAAAATAAATAAAACATCAATTTCATGTCTGAGATACAATATATAAATATATTTTTTCCATTAGAGATTCTATGATAAAAAAATTACTAGACCAAAACTTTCAAGTTTTATAAACAAAAATGATGGTAATAATTTTTCAAAGGGGCTTCACTTCAAAATGAAAACATTTTTCAAGAGGGATACGTTAAAAAATGTAAAATTTTAAATAAAACACACATGACATTTAATTTACCAACTAAACACACCATTTAATGATGGTGTGTAGAAAATAGCCAATGGGAAAAAGTCACAGGAACACTCCTAGGAATGACGTTATTGTGGGACCCATGTACCTCATATATCATTATAAAAGTAACAATAACAAATATATTCTCATGAAGAAGAGACACTAGTAGGATAATCATCCATAAACTAGTGGTCCCAAACATCATCATCATCATTTTTTAGTTAGTGTTGTTGTAATGTCCCAATGTTCTTCAATAGAAATTCCCGTCATATAATTATGTCCTAAAATAAAATAAAATCACAAAATAACGTACTATTAAGTGATAAGTGACCATTACAAATAAGTCTGTCACTTCTGTGTTTGGAATTTTGAAAATCTGACATACGTGGCTGTGTTCAAGATGATTTTTGGAGTCTCATAAAACAAAAACATTTTTTGGTGAATAGTAATCTACACTTATGAATAGTAACATACCCTTATGAATATTATTATAACCCTTATTAATAGTAACTAATATATAATAAGAGTAACCTTACACATGAATAATTAAATACAATTCGTATATCTTACAAAGTGACTATTTGACCTTAGTAAACGCTTTGGTATTTTTTAAGTCATATATAATTAATTTTAATTAATTAATTAATTTAAAAGAATTTTTTTTTCTTACAATGTGTTCGTTAATTAAAAAATAATTGTCTCATTGTTTTTATCTAATTTTATAAGACCTTAATTATTTTTTGAAGGCACTATGAAATCATTTTTTATTTTAAAATGTGTTTTTATGTAAATTATGATTTTAATTAAAAATTAAATTTCTAATATTTAAAAAATTATTTTTGAAAAATGGACTTCATTTTTTGATTCTACATGTCGAAAAATGGTTGGGGTAAATTTTTGAAATTTTTTGAAAATAATTTAATTTTTTATGAATATTAGAATCCGATAATTCACAATAAATGCTATATAATGGATTAATTGAGTCATCGATAATGTTATTCAGATGTAATCCCACTTGTTTCTGGATCACATGATAAAATTACTAATCTTGGTCATTCACGACTCACTATTCCTTGTCTTAGGGAAAATTAATAAACTAATGAATTTTTTATTAAGGAAACCCCTCTCCCCTCCACTATAAAAACCACCCTTCACAACCTAATTTCCTCACACCTCTCAAGCTTCAAGCCTTCTCTATACTATGCGCAAACACCATCCCTAGCACCTCCCCCATGTAGAAGATCTACTGGTCTAATCAAAAGACCAGGCATAGGCCCTTATGGAGGTTCTGAAGAGGAGGATTGTTGAGGTAATTTCCCTCCCTCTTCTCCTTTAATTTCCTTTCAAGTTCAAGTTCATCTCTTAATCTATCCCCACCTATATTCATCCAAATTTTATTGTAACTATAGTTTTATACATATACAGTAATTTTATGATTATAATGGGATATTATATCATCCAACCCCCTTTCCCTATTCCTATTATTTTATTAAAGAGAACGTTGTTCGTGAGGTGTTAATTTATCACTTTCAAGAACGACATGCTTTCTTCTTCCATTTCTACTTTAATATTTGGTAATGAAACCATTTTAATGGCTGAAATAGAATATTTTATATGTATTATGTTCTATTTAATGTTATGGAAATAACCTATGGCCATATTACTAAGTGATAAGTTAAAACAAGTTCTTTATGATCCGAAAACCACCCAAATTTACCCAAATAACATTCATTTTATTATTATCTAATGATACATCCACATGGATCTAATATAATTAATTATAAGATCATTAAAACTCCTTTAATATCATTAATGACATGTAATATCAATTCTGTATGTTTACTCATGTTCTACCCAAACTTCAATTTAAAAATACAAGTGAACCACCCAAGAAAAACCATAAAAACGAACATCCCTGAACAATGTTTTTATACTCTATAAGTCATCCAAATGAACATAAAATAACATAACGAAACCAGAATAAACACTATTAATTTATAAAGGTTTTTAAATTTATAATTAATTAATATAATGTCATTATACATGACATTTAAGCGAAGGAAGCATTCAGATACAAGGTAAGGGGAAATTCTCGAACCCAACATTCATCCTTTGGGTTCTTCCGCTTTCACTCCATTTTTTGATATTGTCACTCCTTAAAGATCATGTTTTCATCATTGTCTTTATGATTTTGTGATATAAATCTTTTTAACTATTATTTATATCAAACAAAATTTTTTCCAAAAGAACTCTTCTTTTAAGAACTCACCTTTTACTTTTCATTAAAAGTTGATTGTTCTTGTATGAAGTATGTTATTCCCCCTTTCTTTTGGGAACCCAGTATTTCTTAATGTGTTATTATGTGATTAACCCCATTCATTTCAATGGTTTAGTTATGTAAATTATTTATATATTTTCTATGTGTCTTTAATGTTAATGATAATGTTAGGAGGTGATGGGTTCGCCTGGAATTATATAGTGCAATATGAATGTTTCAATGTGACGGGTGCACCCAGAATTATACAGCTCTCCAATGCATTGGGTAAAGTAATGAATCTCTTGATTAAATTTGAAATTATGTGTGAACAAGATGTTATCTTGGTTTACAAGTATGTGTGATAGTTAACCACTAAGACATGATGATTCATTTTTATGCATTTCCACATTTCTAGACTTTTATTTATGATGCTCTCATGTTCATGAGATTTTGAATATGTTATGATTATGCTCACCCCATGATATATTTTTCTTATATATCCTCATACTGGGCTTCTAGATCACCTGTTTTATGTATATCCTTAGGTGTCTACGTGTACTACAGAGAGGAGAAGTGCTAATAAGTATCTAGAGAAGAAGAAATTAAATTAATGTTTATAGTAGATGTTGTATTTGATATGTGTGGTCCTAGTTTTCCCAAGTCACAAAAGTTTTAGATCCTCTATGTGTAATAATATTATGTTTTTTATCTTAAAATGATGTAATAATAATTTAAGAAAAGGCTCTGGTCGCCATAGTAGGTATCAGAGGTCCGATTTAGTTAATTTGGGAATTAAGATCAGTGAACCCTAGAGAAAACCTCTAGCGTGAGACTAAGTACAAATATTCACATAATAATATTTTCATTTTCAACCCATATGATATGATTATATTATAAATTGTTCAAATGAATAATTTATGTATTCATGAATTTTTTACTTCTGTTTTGTTCTAACCTTTTCTTTTTTAGAAAATGGTTGGAACGAGGACAAATCAGGCCAACAACTCTTACGAGGGCCAATAAAACGATTGCCCGAATGACATCCCCAATGATTTGGAAGGTGCAGTTCAAAACATCATGGAGATGATTACCCAATTATCTCAGGTTATGAATAATAACTGAAATAATGGGGAACGTCCTCCTTCACTAAAGAGGGAGAAACTGTATATTGAATGTTTTATGCGGCAACGACCACCATTGTTTAGTGGATCTTCTGATCCACTAGTTACAAAACAATGGGTCAACTCCATGGAGAAGATATTTTCTATTCTACACTATTTTGATATTGATAAGGTGACCCTAGCCATTTATCATCTTGATGGAAAAGTCTAACAATGGTGGGATTTGATTAAGAACACCCAGCCAAGGGAGGAAATTTAAGAGATGGAATGGAAAAACATTAAGATAATGTTTCATAACATGTACTTGACATGAACACTTCATACGAAGATGGAGAGAGAATTTATAGTGCTCAAGAAAAAAGAAGGGTAATCTGTCACAATATATGAAGCGAATTTTACAAGGCTTTCAAGGTATTCTTCGTGTTTTTTATCAATAATGATAGAAATATTGATAGGTTCTTTAGTGGATTAAAACCAAACCTTTGAAGGGATCTTGGAATTCAAGACTTTGGGAGTTATGAAGAGGTTGTTCGGTGTGCTCTCAAAGTGGAGATGGAGTTTGGAGAATGGTCCCATGGCTGTGGTGATAATAAATGAATGATGGAGTTTGAAGCTGGTGGATCTAGTGACAAAGGCTGGAAGAAAAATCAATGACCCACATGCCAAAAATATGGGAAGTTTCACCATGGGAACTGCCTCAAAGGGATGGAGAAATGCTTCATGTTGGGATAAAAATACACCATGATCAAGAGTATATAAAACATATGAAAATGAATGAGAATATAGCTGCTGAATGGAGAGAACCACTCATGGTCCAATGCTACAACTGTAGGGAGCAAGGGCACTATGCAAACCAGTGCACTAAACCTCGAGTTCTCAAGGGTAATGAGCGTCAGCAGCCACCAAAGCCAAAAGAACAAGGAAAAGGGTATTCCATCACTACTGCAGATGTTGAGCATGATAATGAAGTCGTACAAGGTACACTTCCTATTCACTCAATAATGAAAAAAGTCTTATTTGATTCTGGTTCTAAACATTCCTTTATATCTTGAATTTTTTCTAGAACTATAGAATCGAATCCCAAAAACCATGAAGTGGAGATATCTGTAAAAACACTGAGTGGTGGAATCATTGAAACCCAAGTGTTTGACTCTTTTACCACTGTCGTATGTGGGATGATTCTTCTGGAAAATCTCTTAATACTTACCTTGGTGGAATTTGATGCTATATTGGGAATGGATTGGCACTCTTTATATAGAGAACATATCAACTGTCAGGAAAAGGAAATTTCTTTACATATTTTGAACCATCCCATGCTCCTCTACAAATACAAGGAATATCATGAATCTCCTTTGAAAAATCCATCAATGGTGTGGGTGTTGATTCCCTATGATGAAGCATACCTCACCCAAATGGTTTAGTCAAAGGAAAGTTCCAACCTTGATGAAATACCGATCGTGAGGGAAAATGGTGATGTATTTCTGGAAGAGTTGCCTGGAATTCCCCCGAATCGTGAGGTTGAGTTCCCAATTTAAGTCATAACCGGAGCTAATCCAATCTCAATGTGCCCCTATAGGATTGATCCTATCAAACTATAGGAGTTAAAGAAGAATCTGCAAGAGAATATAGAGAAAGGGTTCATACACCCTAGTGCATCACCTTGGGGTGCGCCAGTGCTCTTTGTGAAGAAGAAGGATGGAATAATGCCGCTGTGTATTGATTATTGAGAACTCAAAAAAATCACCATAAAGAACAAGTATCCTATCCCAATGATTGATGACTTTTTCTACCAGTTAAGAGGAGATAAATACATTTCAAAGGTGGATCTTTTTTTTGGATATCATCAGGTAAAGGTGAAGAAGCAACATATTCAGAAAACTGCCTTCCGTACAAGGTATGAGCACTATCAATTTTTGGTGATGCCCTTTGGACTTACTAATGCCCCTGCAATATTCATGGATTTGATGAATAGAGTCTTTAGACATTACCTCGACAAATTTTTGGTAGTGTTTAGCAATGATATTCTCATTTACTCCAAGAGAAATGAGGAACATGAAGAACATCTAAGACTTTTTTGGTGAAATTGATAAAGGTGAAGTTGTACACCATGTTCAGAAAGTGTGACTTTTGGATGAATCAAGTCACATTCTTGGGACATGCGATCGCAAGTGATGGAATTTCTATGGATCCTTCACTGTTAAAGGTGATTGAGGAATGGCCCAGGCCCTCTGGTGTCATAGAAATCCATAGTTTTCGTTGATTAGTTGGTTACTACCGAAGTTTTGTGAGAAACTTATCATGATTGTCAAGCTCGCTAACTATGTTAACAAGGAAAGGGGTAATGTATGTATGGATAGAAGAATGTGAGGGAAGCTTCATGGAGCTAAAGAGATGGATGCTCACTACACCTGTACTCGCACTTCTGAAAAGTGGAGAATTTTTTGTGATATACAGTGATGCTTTAAAGAATTTATTGGGTTGAGTACTCATGAAAAATGAAAATGTGATATCCTACGACTCACGATAGTTGAATATCCATGAGCATAACTACCCGACCCATGATCTAGAGCTGGCAGCCTTGATTTTTTCCTTGAAAATCTGGCGGCACTACCTTTATTGAGAGAAGTGTGACATATACACCGACCACAAGTGCCTAAAGTATATATTCACACTGAAGGAGATCAACATGCGTCAAAGGATATGGGTAGATCTAATCATGGATTACAAATACTCCATTAACTATCATCCTAGAAAGGTGAACAAGGTAGAAGATTATCTAACAAGAAAAGAACGTGCTGCTATATCAATGTTGTAGACTGAGAAAGACCCTATCTTCTTGGACATGCAAAGAATGGATTTGGAAATCATAAGGGCAGGGGATACATTCTACCTTACCCAAATGATTGTGCAACCATCCATCTAGTATAAGATTAAGGAAGCATAAAGGGATGATGTAGAGATACAACAGAGGGTGAATGTAGTAAAGGAAGGGAAGATTCTAGGGTTCCATATCGATGATGATGGTGTGATTCGGTTTGGAACGCAGCTTTTTTGACTTCATTACTTATGATAAAGAAGGAGATATTGGACAATGCACTGAGCTCAACATTCTCTATCCATCCGGGGAGTACCAATATATACCGTGATCTCTGAGAACACTTCTAGTGGGATGACATGATGAATGAGATTTTGGAATATATATCATGGTTCTTGGTAGGTCTACAAGTTAAAGCTGAGTGAAAAAAGTCCAAAGGTATGATGCAGCCATTGCCTATAACCATGTGGAAATGGGAAAATGTTACTATGGACATTGTCACGGGTCTCTTAAAGACATCAAAGGGAAATAAAGTGATATGGGTTGTGGTTGACAAACTCACCAAGACTTCCCATTTTATCACTATTCGGGAAGATCTCTCGCTTGAACAACTTGCAATGATATATGTGAAGGAAGTGGTGAGATATCATGGGGTTCCACTCTCAATTGTCTCTAGCCATGTTCTAATGTTCACATCTATGTTCTAGAGGAGCCTTATACATTTTTTCAGTATATAATTAAATTTCAGCATGGCCTATCACCCCCATACGGATGACCAATCTGAAAAGATTTTTCATACGCTTGAAGATATGCTAAGAGCCTGCTCTATAGAATTCAAAGGTTTATGGGATCAGAATCTCCCATTGGTTGAGATCTCATACAACAATAGCTTCCACTTGAGTATTCAGATGTCTCCATATGAAGCTCTATATGGAAATCAATGTTGTCCTCCAACCTGTTGGGATGAAGTTGGAGAAAGAAAGCTACTTGGACCTGATCTTGTGAAAGATATGGTTGAGAAGGTTAAAGTCATCCAGAAACACTTCAAAGCAGCTCAAAGTTGGAAAAAGAGCTATGCTGACAACTGTCGAAGGGACTTGGATTTTTACACTGGTGATAAAGTCTTCCTTCTAATATCTCTATGGAAGAGAGTCATGTGCTTCAGGAAGAAAGGGAAGCAAAGACCAAGGTATATTGTCTCCTTCGAGATCCTTGACTGCATAGGATCTGTGGCCTATCATCTTGCTCTTCCACCGAATATGGCTCATGTTCATGATGTGTTTCATGTATCAATACTAAGAAAATACATAATAGTCCCCTCACATTTACTAAAATCAGAGGTGGTGTAGCTGAAAGATGATCTCCCCTATGAGGAGCAGCCAGTAATGATTCTGGATCGGAGAGATAAGGTTCTACACAACAAGACAACCCATCAAGTAAAAGGGTTGGGGAGGAACCATATGTTTGAGGAAGAAACTTTGGAACCAGAAGAGGCAATGAAGGAGTACCCTCATCTGTTTGTGTAATGTGAAATTTCAGGGGAAAAATTTCTTAAGGGGAGAAGAATGTAACGACACAAATTTTTTCAATAGAAATTCCCTTCTTATAATTATGTCCTAAAATAAAATGAAATCACAAAAGAATGAACTAATTAGTGATATGTGACCTTAAAACATAAGTCTGTCACTTCTGTGTTTGAAATTTTGAAAATGTGACTTACACGGCTGTGTTCAAGATGATTGTTGGAGTCTAAAAAATAATTTTTTGTGAATAGTAATCAACCCTTATGAATAGTCACATACCCTTATGAAATGTAATATGACCCTTATGAATAGTAAATCATCAAAAATAAGAGTAACCTTATCCATGAATAATTAAATAAAATTTAGACATTTTAGAAAGTGATAATTTGACCTTCGTAAACGTTTTGGTATTTGGTAAGTCATAAATAATTAATTTTAATTAATTAATTAATTTAAAATAAAACTTAATTTTTTATAATGTTTTAATTAATTAAAAAATAATTGTCTTATTGTTTTTAACTACTCTTATAAGACCATAATTAATTTTTGAAAGCACTATAAAATCAGTTTTAATTTTAAAAAATGTTTTTTAAGTAAATTATGATTTTAAATAATTATTAAATTAATCATAGTTAGAAAATTATTTTCAAAAAATAGACTTCATTTTTGGATTCTACACATTGAAAAATAGTTTGTTTATGTTTTTTAGATTTTTCTGAAATACATTAATTTCTAATGAATATTAGAATCCAATAATTCACAATAAATGCTAAATAATGGATTAATTAAGTCATCTATGATGTTTGTCTAATGTAATACCACCAGGTTTGTGATCACATGATAAAATTACTATTCTTGGTCATTCAATAAACACTATTCCTTGTCTTAGGGAAAATTAATAATCAAATGAATTTTTTATTATAGAAAACCCTCTCCCCACCACTATAAAAACCACCATTCACATCCTCATTTCCTCACACCTCTCAAGATCCATGACATCTATAAAATCTTCCAAAACACCTTCCCTAGACCCTCCCCCACGTAAAGGTTCTTCCGGTCTCATCAAAATACCAAGAGTAGGCCCTTAAGGAGGTTCTCAAGAGGAGGATTCTAGATGTAATTTCCCTCTCTCTTCTCCTTTAATTTCCATTCAAGTTCATGTTCATTTCTTGTTTTATCCCCATCTATCTTCATAAAAATTGTATTTTAACTCTATTTTTATACATATAATGTAATTTTATGATTATAATGGGATATTATATAATCCTTCCCTCATTCCCTCTTCCATATAATTTAAAAAAGAGAGCGTTGTTCGTCAGGTGTTAATTTATCACCTTCATGAACGACAAGCTTTCTTCTTCTATATCTACCTTCATATCTGGTCATGAAACCATATTTATGGTTGAAATATAATATTTTATATGTATTAGGTTCTATTTAATGTTCTAGAAATAACCTATGTCCATATTACTAATTGATAAGTTAAAACAACTTCATTGTGATCCAAAAACCACCCAAATTGACACAAAAAAGCATCATTTAATTCTTATATAATGATTCATCCACATGGATATTATATAATTAATTTTAAAATAATTCATCATCCATTAATATCATTAATTACATGTAATATCACTTCTTTATGTTTACTCATGTTCTACCCAAACTTCAATTCAAGAATACATGTGAACCACCCAAGAAAAACCATAAAAACTAACATCCTCGAACAATGTTTATAAACTTTATATGTCATCCAAAGGAACATAAAATGACATAATTAAACCATAATGAACCCTATTAATGTATAAAAGGTTATGTAATTTCTAATTAATTAATATAATATCATTATATAAGACATTAAAGAGAAGGAAGCATTCAGATACTAGGTAAGGGGAAATTCTCGGCCCAACATTCATTCTTCGGGTTCCTCCGCATTCACTCCATTTTTGATATGGTTAATCCTTATAGATCATTTGTTCATAATTGTATTTACTTATTAGGGATATACATGTTTTTCAATGGAATTTATAACGAAGTTAATGTTTTCCAAAAGAACTCTTCTTTTGAGAACTCACCTTATACTTCTCATTCAAAGTGGATGGTTCTTGTATCAAGTATGTTATTCCCCCTTTGTTTTGGGATCCCAATGTTTTTGAATGTGTTATTATGAGATGACACTAATTCATTTCCATGGGTTCATTATGTTCATTATTGATATATGTTTTATGTGGAATACATGTTAATGATAATGTTATGATGTGACGGGTGTGCCCAGAATTATAAAGTGTAATATGAATATTTCAATGTTATAGGTGCACCCGGAATTATACAGCGCTCCAATGCATTGGGTAAAGTGATGAATCCCATGAGTAAATTTTAAATTATGTGTGAAAAAAATTATATCTTGGTTTACAAGTATGTGTGGTAGTTAACCACAAAGACATGATGTTTCATTTTTATGCATTGCTTCATTCCATGACTTTTATTTATTTTCCTCTCATGTTCATGATCATTTTCATATGTTATGATTATGCTCACCCCATGAGATATTGTTCTTATCTATTATTTTACTGGGCTTATAGCTCACCCCTTTTGATGTATATCCTCAGGTGGCTACATGTACTAAGGAGAGGACAAGTGCCCATAAGAAGCTAGAGAAGGAGGAATTAAATAAATGTTTATGCTAGATGTTGTATTTATTATGTGTAGTCCTAGTTTCCCAAGACAAGAAACTTTTGGATCCTATATGTGTAATAATAATATTTTTTTGATCTTAAAATGATGTAACAGTAATGTAAGAAAAGGCTCAGGTCGCCATAGTTGGTTTCAGAGGCCCGATATAGTTAATTTGGGAATTAGGATTAGTGAACCCTAGAGAAAACCTCTAGCATGAGACTAAGTACAAATTTGCACAGAAGAATATTGACATTGGGATCCCATATGTTATGATTTTTTTATAAAATGTTCAAATGAATAATTTATATATTCATGACTTGTTTACTAATGTTTTGTTCTAACATTTTCTATTTTAGAAAATGGTGGGAACCAAGAGAAATTAGGCCAACAACTCTTGCGAGGGCCAATGCAATGATTACCTGAACGACATCCCCAATTTTTTGAGAGGTGGAGTTAAAAACATCATGGAAATGATTACCCAATTATCTCTGGTTATTAATAATAACCATAATAATGGGGAACTTCCTCCTTCACCAAAGTAGGAGAAACTGGATATCGAATGTTTTATGCGGCAATGACCACCGACGTTTAGTGGTTCTTCTAATCCACTAGTTGTGGAAAAGTGGTTCAACTTCATGGAGAATATATTTTATGTTCTTCATTGTTCTATGATGGAGAAGGTGACCCTAGCCATTTATCATCTAGATGGAGAAGCCGATCAATGGTGGGATTTGATTAAGAACACAATGCCAAGGGAGGAAATTGAAGAGATGTAATGGTAAGACTTTATGATAATGTTTCTTAATATGTTCGTCCCACAAACTCTTCACATGAAGATGGAGAGAGAATTTATAGAGCTCAAGAAAAAAGAAGGATAATCTTTCACAACCTATGAAGCGAATTTCACAAGCCTTGGAAGGCATGCTTCGGGTTTTGTTATCAATAATGATAGAAAAATTGATAGATTATTTAGAGGATTAAAACCACACCATCAAAAG
Organism: Viscum album; assembly: GCA_963277665.1. Taxonomy (NCBI): domain Eukaryota; kingdom Viridiplantae; phylum Streptophyta; class Magnoliopsida; order Santalales; family Viscaceae; genus Viscum; species Viscum album. The sequence goes on along the minus strand of OY728138.1, from coordinate 917,901,192 downwards.
GCTCTTTAAAATTGAGACTTTGGGAGTTATGAAGTAGTTGTTCGGTGTGCTATCAAAGTGGATATGGAGTTTCGAGAATGGTCCCATGGCTATAGTGATAAGAAAAGAAAGATGTAGTTTCAAGTTGGTGGATATAATGACAAAGGTGGGAAGAAAAATCAACAACCCACATGCCAAAAACGTGGGATGTTTCACCATGGGAACTGCCTCAATGGCAAGGGGAAATGCTTAAATTGTGGGAAATAAGGGCACCATGCTCAAGAGTGTCTAAAAGACATTAAAAGGATGGAGAATTTAGCCGATGAATGGAGAGACCCACTCATGGTCTAATGCTACAACTGTAAGGAGCTAGGGAACTATGTAAACTAGTGAACAAAACCTTGAGTTCTCGAGGGTAATCAGCATCAATAGCCACCAAATCCAAAAGAACAGGGGAAGGCTTATGCCATCACTACTACGGAGGTGGAGCATTATAATGAAGTCATACAAGGTAAACTTCTTATTCACTAAAGAAAGGAAAAAGTCTTATTTGATTTTGGTTCTACACATTCCTTTATATCTTGCATGTTTCCTAGAACTATAGAATTGAATCCCCAAAACCTTGAAGTAGATATATCAGTAAAAATACTGAGTGGTACAATCATTGCAACCCAAGTGTTTTACTCTTATCCCATTGGCGTATGTGGGAAGATTCTTCTGGAAAATCACATAATACTTCCCTTGGTGGAATTTGACACTGTCATGGAAATGGATTGGATCTCATTATATAGAGCATATATCAACTGTCGGGAAAATGAAATATCTTTTCATATTCCGAACCATCCAATGCTCCTCTAAAAATTCAAGGAAGATCATGAATCTCCTTTGAAAAATCCTTCAATGGTGTGGGTGTTGATTCCCAATGGAGAAGCATACCTCTCCAAAATGGTTGAGTTGAAGGAAGGTTCCGACCTTGAGGAAATTCCCATCATGAGGGAATATGACGATGTATTTTCCAAAGAGTTACCCAGAATTCCCCCGGATTTTGAGGCAGAGTTCTCAATTGAAATTATACCCAGAGATACTCCTATATTGAAGTTCTCCTATAGGATGGCTCATATCGAACTGGAGGATTTATAGAAGCAGCTGCAAGAGCATCTGGACAAAGTGTTCATATGCCCTAGTGAATCACCTTGGGGTGCGCCAGTGCTCTTTGTGAAGAAGAAGGATGGAACAAAGCGATAGTGTATTGATTATCGGGAACTCAAAAAAATCACCATAAAGAACAAGTATCCTCTCCCAATGTTTGATGACTTGTTCGACCAGTTAAGAGGAGATCAATACATCTCAAAGGTGGATGTTCATTTTGGATATCATCAGGTAAAGGAGAAGAAGCAACCTATATAGAAAACTACCTTCTGTACAAGGTATGAGCACTATGAGTTTTTGGTGATTCCCTTTGGACTTACTAATGCCACTGCAATATTCATGGATTTGATGAATAGAGTCTATAGACATTACCTCGACAAATTAGTGGTAGTGTTTATCGATGATATTCTCATATACTCCAAGATCAAGGAGGAACATGAAGAACATCTAAGACTTGTGTTGGAGACATTGAGAATGGTGAAGTTGTATGCCAAGTTAATTAAGTGTGACTTTTGGATGAATCAAGTCACATTCATGGGACATGTGATCACAAGTGAGGGAATATATGTGGATCTTTCAAAGACAAAGGTGATTGAGGAATGCCCAAGGCCCTCTAGGGTCAAATAAATTTGTAGTTTTCTTGGATTAGCTAGGTACTACTGACATTTTGTGAGAAACTTCTCACGATTGTCAAGCCCACTAACTAAGTTAACAAGGAAAGGGGTAAAGTATGTCTGGACAGAAGAATGTGAGGGAAGCTTCAAGGAGCTAAAGAGAAGGCTGACCACTACACCTGTACACACACTACCAAAAAGTGGAGAAGGTTTTGTGATATACAGGGATGCTTCAAGGAAAGGCTTGGGTTGTGTACTCATGAAAAATAACAATGTGATAGCCTACACCTAACGACAATTGAAGATCCATGAGCATAACTACCCGACCCATGATCTAAAGCTGGCAGTCATGATTTTTTCCTTGAAAATTTGGTGGTACTACCATTATGGTGTGAAGTGTGACATATACACTGACCACAAGAGCCTAAAGTATATATTCACAAAAAACGAGATCAACATGCATCAAATGAGATGGATTGAGCTAATCTGGGATTACAATTTCTTTATTCACTATCGTCCTAGAAATGAGAACAAGGTAGATGATGATCTAAGAAGAAAATAACCTACTACTCTATCCATGATGCGGATTGAGAAAGACCCTATCTTCTTGGATATGCAAAGAATATATCTTGAAATCATAAGGGTAGGGGATACATCCTACCTTGCCCAAATTATTGAGCACCCATCCATCCAGGATAAGATTAATGAAGAAAAAAAGGGATTATGTGGAGATACAAAAGAGTGTGAATGTAGTAATAGAAGGGAAGCTGCAAGAGTTCCATATTGACGATGATGGTGTGATTCGGTTTGGAACGCAGCTCTGTGTGCCTTCACCACCTAGGATAAAGAGGGAGCTATTGGACAATGCACATAGATAATTATTCTCTATCCATCCAGGGAGTACCAAATTGTATCATGATCTCTGGGAACACATCTGGTGGGATAACATGAAGAAAGAGATTGCATAATATATATCAAGGTGCTTGGTATGTCAGCATGTTAATGCTGAGCGAAAAAAGTCCAAAGGTATGATGCAGCCATTGCCTATAACCATGTGGAAATGGGAAAATGTTATTATGGACTTTGTCATGGGTCTCCTGAAGATGTCAAACTGAAATAATGCGATATGGGTTGTGGATGACCGAATCACCAGGACTGCACATTTTTTCGCTATTCGTGAAGACCTCTCGCTTGAACAACATGCAACGATATATGTGAAGGAAGTGGTGAGATTGAATGGGGTTCCACTCTCAATTGTCTCTGACCATGATCCAAGGTTCACATCAATGTTCTAGAGGAGCCTTCAATATAATTTGTTTACTGAATTAAATTTCTGCACGGCCTATCACCCCCAAACTGATGGAAAATCTGAAAGGACTATTTAGACACTTGATGATATGATAATATCTTGCTCTATAGAATTCAATGGTGGATGGGACCAGCATCTCCCATTGGTTGAATTACCATAAAACAATATCTTCCACTCGAGTATTCGAATGCTCCATATGAAGATCTGTATGGAACGAGATGTAGAAATCCAACCTGTTGGGATGAACTTGGAGAAAAAAATCTACTTGGACCTAATCTTGTGCAAGATATTACACAGAAGGTTCAAGTCATCCAGAAACACATCAAATTTGCTCAACGTCAGAAAAAGAGCTATGCTGACAACCGTCGAAGGGACTTGGAGTTTGACAGTGGAGATAAAGTCTTCCTTCGAATATCTCAATGGAAGAGAGTCATACGATTCGGGAAGAATGGGAATCTAATCCCATGGTATATTGTCCCCTTCATGATCCTTGACCGCATAGGAGTCATGGCCTATTGTCTTACACTTCCACCGAATATGGCTCAAGTTCATGATGTGTTTCATGTATCACTACTGAGGAAGTACATACCAGACCCCTCACATGTACTAAACTCAGAGGTGGTGCAGCTGGAAGATGATATCTCCTATGAGGAGCTGCCAGTAAAGATTCTGGATTGGAGAGATAAGGTTCTACACAACAAGACAAACCATCTTGTGAAAGTGTTGTGGAGGAACCATAATTTTGAGGAAGCAACTTGGGAACCAGAAGAGGCAACAAAGGAGAAGTACCCTCACTTGTTTGTGTAAAGTGAAATTTCAGGGGAAAAATTTATTAAGGGGGAAGAATGCAACGACCTAGAGTTTTTCAATAGAAGTTCCCTTCTTATAATTATGTTCTAAAATAAAATGAAATCACAATATAATGAACTACTAAGCGATTGGTGACCTTTAAAAATAAGTCTGTCACCTCTGTGTTTAAAATTTTGAAAATCAAACATATAAGGCTTAGTTCAAGATGAATTTTGGAGTCTAATCAATCAAATATAATTTTTGGTGAATAGTAATCTACCCTTATGAATAGTAACATACCCTTAAAAACAGTAATATGACCCTTATGAATAGTAAATCGTCCAACATAAGAGTAACCTTACACATGAATAATTAAATAAAATTTAGACATCTTAGAAAGTGAAAATTTGACCTTAGTAAACATTTTGGTATTTTGTAAGTCAAAAATAATTTATTTTAATCAATTAAATAATTTAAAATAAAAATTATTTTCTTAAAATTTTTTCATTAAATAAAAAATCATTTTCTTATAGTTTTTAGGTAATTTTACAATACCTTATGTAATTTTTGAAAGCACTATAAGATCAGTTTTAATTTTAAAAACTATTTTTTAAAAGAAAATTATGATTTTAATTAATTATTAAATTAATCATCTATAGAAAATTATTTTTGAAAAATGGACTTCATTTTTCAATTCAACACATTGAAAAAAAAATTGGGTATGTTTTTGAGATTTTTCTGAAATACTTGAATTTTGGATGAATATTAGAATCTGATATTTCACAATAAATGCTAAATAATGGATTAATTGAGTCATCGATGAAGTTCTGCTGATGTAAGACCACTTGGTTATGGATCACATAATAAATTTTTATTCTTGGTCATTCAAGACTCACTATTCCTTGTCTTAGGGAATATTAATAAACGAATGAATTTTATATTAAGGAAACCCCTCTCCCCTCCACTATAAAAACCACCCTTCATACCCTCATTTACTCACACCTCTAAAGCTACAATAAATCTGAAAACTCTACAAAAACACCTTTCCTATCCCCTCTCCCACATCCAAGAGCTTCTGGTCTCATCAATAGACCATTCTTAGACCCTTAAGGAGGTTCTCAAGAGGAGGATTCTAGAGGTAATTTCCCTCCCTCTTCTCCTTTAATTTCTTTTCAAGTTCAAGTTAATTTCATGATCTCTCCCCAACTATATGCATCGAAATTGTATTGTAACTCTATTATTATACATATAATTGTAATTTTATTATTATAATCAGATATTATATCATCCAAACCCCTTTCCCTCTACCGTTTATTTTATTAAAGAGAACGTTGTTTGTGGGGTGTTAATTTATCACCTTCAAGAACAACATGCTTTCTTATTCCATTTCTACCTTCAGATATGGTCATGAAACCATTTTTATGGTTGAACCAGAATATTTTATATGTATTATGTTATATTTAATGTTCTGGAAATATCCTGTGGCCATATTACTAAGTGATAAGTTAAAAGAAGTTCGTTGTGATCCAAAAACGGCCCAACTTGACCCAAATAACCATCATTTAATTCTTCTCTAATGATTCATCCACATGGATCTAATATAAATCATTATAAGATCATTAAAACTCCTGTAATATAATTAATTACTTGTAATATTATTTCTGGATGTTTACTCATGTTCTACCCAAACATCAATTTAAGAATACAAGTGAACCACCCAAGAAAAACCATAAAAACGAACATCCCCAAACAATGTTTTTAAACTCTAAAAGTCATCCAAATGAAAATAAAATGATAGAATGAAACCAAAATGAACCCTATTAATGTATAAAATGTTCGTTAATTTCTAATTAATTAATATAATGTCATTATACAATACATTAAAGGGAAGGAGGCATTCAGATTTAAGGTAACGGGAAATTCTCGAACCCATCATTATTCCTTTGGGTTCTTCCGCTTTCACTCCATTTTGGATGCGGTTACTCCATAAAGATAATTTGTTAATCATTTTATTTACTTTTATTGGATATAAATATTTTTCACTGGTATTTATAAAAAACCAAATGATTTCCAAAATAACTCTTCTTTTAAGAACTCACTTTTTACATCTCATTCAAAGGTTATGGTTCTTGTATCAGTATGTTAATCCACCTTTGTTTTGGGAACTAAGTGTTTTTGTATGTGTTATTATGAGATGAAACCCATTCCTTTCCGTGGGTTAGTTATGATCATTATTGATATATTTTCTACATGGCATGCATGTTAATGATAATGTTATGATGTGACGGGTGCACCTGGAATTATATAGTGCAATATGAATGTTACAGTGTGACGGGTGTCCCTGGAATTATGCAGGGCTCCAATGCCTTGGGTAAGGTGATGAATCTCATGAGTAAATTCGAAATTATGTGTGAACAAGATTCTATCTTGGTTCACAAGTATGCGTGGTAGTTAATCACTTGGACATGATGTTTCATTTTTATGCATTGCCACATTTCATAACTTTTATTTATTCTCCTCTCATGTTTATAATATTTTTTCCTATGTTATGATTATGATCACACCTTGCTATATTGTTCATATCAATCCTCTTACTGGGCTTCTAGATCACCCCTTTTTATGTATATCCTCATGTGGATACATGTACTAAGGAGAGGAAAAGTGACAATAAGAAGCTAGAGAATAAGAAATTAAATAAATGTTTATGCTAGATGTTGTATTTGTTATCTGTGGTCCTAGTTTTCCCAAGATACTAAACTTTTGGATCCTCTATGTGTAAAATTATTATGTTTTTTATCTTAAAAATTATGTAATATTAATGTAAGAAAAGGCTCTGGTCGCCATATTTGTCATCGTCAATCTTGTTACCTGAAATAGGGACAAAACCCCTATGGATCACTACCATACTAGTACATGTCCGCTAACCTAGATACCCTTCTATTTCCCGTTTTTTTCTAAAAAAGATTACAAATATATAAAATACCATTTTCTCATGAATATTCCATTTTTAAATCATACACACATCATGAAACCCACACATATGTCTCAAATTTCATTCACATACCCATAAACCACAAAAAATTTCATTAAACAATTTCAAGAAGTATAATGAGGCCTTGCACATAAAATCCATTCAACAATTTACTTTTAATGGAAAAAATAAACCAATACCATATAAAAAAATATTAAGATTCCCAAAAAACATTTAATAAATCAATTTCATGTACCATGAAATGGACCCAAAATATATAACATAAAATACAAATGGAAACCATTTTCACAAGAGAAATGCCAAACATGCCTTTAAGAATTTCTCAAAACTAGCATTTTCCAAAGGTAAATATATAAATTTAAAAAAATATGTGTATAAACACCATTTACAACAGATAAAAACATTCATAAATCCCTTCAAATATTCAGGTTACACATCCAAATCACATCCATTTTTATAAGGATACCGACCGGGCTATTTTCCAACAACTCAGACCAAAACATATTTACCACCAAAAATCCATTTTTTTATAAAACAAAAAATACATTATAAATCCATAAAAGACCCCAAAAATACCAATTTTCATGCTAATAATATATTTTTAAATGCAAAAAAATCATTTAACTCACACTAATAACATAAAGCCCATTCGAGCAATTTACATTACACATGGTGTGCACTTTTTAACGAACAACTTATTTTAAGTACTTGAAAAGAGATAAAATACCATTTTCATGTGATATATTTTTTCAACACACAAAACAATGTTCCAAATACCATAAAGTAGGTGTGTATGAAATTGAAACATTTATGAAAGCATGTGGTGTACACATTTATAACCAAAGAACACTACTTTTCAAAAAAAAACAAGGCTTAAAAAAACATTTTGCACACCAAGAAAATTATCCAAAGGCTGAAAAACAGTACTAAACATATATATGAGGTTATAAATTCAATAAAATTACGAAACTGGAATGATAAAGGCAATTGAAATGGATATCCTACCTCAAAACATTGGCAGAATGGAACTGCACACCTAATATCACTCGTTGTGGTTCCCAATACATTAGACATATTTATATCAGAGCTAAATGAACAAATAATCCATAAAGAATCATCGGACAACATAACCCTAGGTCTTTCATGACCAGGAAAGAATAGGAATCAAAATGAAAGTGGAAAAATAATAAGAGGGAGGATAAAGGAGAAGGAATCTCAGTAAGGAAACTAGAGTACTCTTCATATTACCTTAGATATACCGCACTAGGGTAAAGATAATGGGTCGATTTTTTTGGATAGGCTCCTTTTATCTGGAAGAACCAGTTTAAGAATATTTTTGGGGAAAAAATGAATGATTCATGAAAGAATCATATAACCTTACAGCATCTAGATGATGTATGAATCCTCGAGAACATTCTCCCTAATCTGTGACTAAGATGAGATCCAAAAAGGGAAAATGGATCTTGGGGTGTGACTAGGGTTCTTGGTCTATAATTATAGGTTTAATAACCAAAATATATATAAAATTTATTAATATGTAAAATAAAAAAATATAATTTTAAAACTGGAATGGGGATCATGGGCTTCCCTAATACCAGAAAAAATAACACAAATCCCCCCTCATTATGAATTTTTAAGGAGTTACAAAAGGATATGGTGGTTTGAATAGGTCAAGGGAGGCCATGTGGGATGTGGAATGTGTGAAAAATGTTGATAAACTAAGGATTTATAAAATATTTGTTTTTTAAAATATAGAAATGGGATCAAAGTTGGCATAAATCTTGAAGTAACCACACTTTTATCCAAAAAACACCAAAAGAATCTATAGAGAACCCATGGAAGGATGATTTGGCATAGATTTTAGTTTAAAAATAAACTTTCATCTAACCCAAAACCCAAGATAAAGATCTGGATTTTTAATTAACTAAATAAAAACCTAGATATTAGAAAAATGGGTTTGACAATTCTCCCCACGATTAGTGCATTCCATCCTCTGAAAGCCACAACAAATTCCAACTGATTGATAAAAACCTAAATATTCCCAATCAATATGGTGTCGCATCTTAATCTAATGACACCTCATCCACCATTAATAGAAATTAGACCTCTTACCTTAACCAAAACACCAACTCCCAACCACTTCTCTAGAATCAACTAAAAGATCGAGTCACTACCTCCTCACCCAAACCAAGTACCATATTTTTGGGACTTATCCCAATGAACATAATGATCACTCAAACCATATATCACACAAGATATCCAATTATTCTTGGGATTCTATAATGGACTCCAAAACATTATGAAACAACTATCAGTAGACATATTCATAGGAGGAAACTCTATAAGACCCATGGTGGTTCTCCCCACCATTAAGAACCAACAGTCAATGACCAAATGAGAATTGAACATGAAGTAGGGATGGGTAACTCCCACACAGGCCCATCAATGATCTCCCATAGAAAACTACAAACCCATGTTAATAGGAACACAACAAGAACATTTAAACCCCCCCCCCCCCCCCGCACCCACTTCCGAACGGAGGGGACAAGAACTAGGAAATCACGCTCTACATGAGTCAAAACCCCCACAAAATGGGTAGGGAGGGAAGGGTACCTAGTCATTGGGACAGTGAAACCAAAAAATAAATAAAGGAACTACCTAACTGCAATGGTAGATGCATGAGCTTAGCCATACCACTCATTGTCCTGGGACTCTTAACTACATGCCAGCTTCACTCTGAGACCTATGCCTAGAGCTCTTATGGATGAAGAATTTCATAAATTAGAGCCAGGCTTTGATAATCACTAAATTTAACTCTTACCCTTATTTACACATGATGACAGATAACACTCCTGGGACGAAATAACATATCAAGCGACACCATGAAACTGTCTTCCTCAAACAACACACTTTTAACCAAACTAGAGATTTGAGATATAGAACACTATTTTATATCACATTGATTGAGGAGAATAATTTAAGAGGTATTTGGAGAAACAAATAAACATAAATGAGCATATCTACCCCAACCGAGAGGGACGACATAACCCAATGGCACTTTAAATCAAGACCGAGAATCTATGAATTCCAAAAAATGGGATGAGGCATCATTCGAAGAGGTGGATATGACATTTGGAATGAATCCATATGTTGATCTCCTGGAAATTATTCCAATAGAGAACCATCCATTGCCACATCACAAAATCCAACATATCCTTATAAACACATTGAACATTTCCCTAAAACTGAGCCACCAAAAAGTTCCTATATGAAGACACAACAAGAGTATGACTTCCATGTCGCAAGGAAGAATACTAAATAAAAAACTCTTCTAATATAAACGAAAAACCCATCAATATAACCATTGGTTTATAAAAAACACCAAATTGTTTTAGCATATAAAACATTTGAAAAAAACAACTTGGTGGATTTTTGCATTCTCCCGTAGTGTTTTATCAATTCTCACTCATATGCATGTTTCCATGCCACCCCAAGCACCTAACCATCATGCCATACTGGCCATTTATCCATGTACCCATAAAACCATGCATGTCATAACCCATGAAAACACAAAGGATATATTAAAAAATTCACTCCAAAATGAATCATGTACCTTCTAAAGGTACATTAACAATTAAATAGAAAACCATTTTCATATTATAAAAAACATACCACACTTCATCGAGAATAATTTATTTTTAAAACCCAATCCATTTCATTTACAATAACATTTACAAATAACCATTCTATTCCAAATATCCCTTTACTATTTTCCAAAAAACATCAAGGTATCTTTCCTGACCAGACAACCACAATGGTGAAAACTCCTTTCCATAAAAACACATGCTGCTCAAAACCAAATTAGCCAAACCGATTCATCAGATTCGAAGACTTGTCAATATCCTAAAACACCCCATTTAAATAAAAGTTCAGAATCACTTTAAAATATTTCAAGCTTTCCAAACATTTCATTAAAAAAACATAAGATTAAATTAAGTAAATTTAATCCTGTTAAATCATTTCCCCTTTATCACCAATATATGTTTCACAAAACAAAACATTAAAAACCATTCTAATATATAATTTTTAAAACCCATTTTCCACTTTTCAACAACAAAACATTCCATTAAAACCCATATTCAAAATTATCACTCAATGACATTAAAAAAATTCCAAATTCATGAAAAGTCGAAGAGACCCACAAAAGAGAACTAGTGTCAGTTGGTGAATTGACCATATAGTTGGAGGTGATAGGACAACCACACCACAAAATTAGAGAGCCTTGTTAGGACCATCGTTTAGCTTTACATGGCTTTCAATGACCTAAAATCTTATAAAGACCATTATTCCTACTCCACTGGTATTATCCCAACAACAAACAATCAAACAGAATCGAAGTCACTAATAAAACATGACATCCCATGGACACTTGAGGGTTGAAATGTGCAATAGTTCCTGAAGCTATTCTCAAACCTACCCCTAATGTCCTGAAAATACTACTCTATGTACCTTGACATCCGCAAATATTAATTTATACTCTAATAATAATGTTCCTGAAGGAGCCAACCTCCTTCGATACCATTTTGTCTTGAACTATCCTGGGTAAAAAATGAACTGGGTATCAGAACTGATCTGTGGCATGGCCCGAAGGGAATTCTCGACCCCCACAGGTTGAAAACTAGTACCGGGAAAAAACAGAGTACTAAAGGGAATGAGTTTTCCCAAATATAAACAAGAACTAAGTAGAAGAAGGAAACAGATATCCCAACATACATTTATATAAATTAAATTGAACATTATTTATATAATAAACTGAATTTAAAACTAAAAAATACAACCAAACGACCAAATTAGAAAACCAAAATAACACCATTTGACCCCACTACTCATATTCCATCATAGTTAATACTCATCTCCCAATGCAACTTAACTCATGTTGAGACCTTCACAATGGATAAAAATAGAAGAAAACGTAAATGTGTGAGTATTAAAACTCAGTTGGTTAGCCCAATATCCTATTCCCAATGTACATAATTTAATATAAAATAAATATACATTTCATGTATGTGGTAAAATATATAATAATATGTTTTCAAAATGAGGTTCCCTACTATAAAAATTACCTGAAAAAAACATGCATGTTTTATAAATAATAATTCTAGTAAATAAAATTCAAAGAGGTACAAGTTCAAAATGAAAATAGTTTTCAAGAGGTATGCTTTAAATAATTTAAACTATTAAATAAAACTAAAACACTAAAAAATATACCAAATAAATACACCATATGGTTAAGGTGAGTACAAAATATCCAATGATCAAATGTCATGTGAACACCCCTAGGAACTAGTTCATTGTGGGCCCCAGGTACCTCGTATCTCGATGTAAAAGTAACTATAAAAAATATCTATTCTTGTGCACACGATCCACTAGTAGAAGAATAATCCATAACCTAGTATTCCCCAACATCATCATCATCATCATATTTTAGTTAGTGATTTCATCATCAAACCTTCTACGTGAAATAAGGACAAAACCCCTCTGGATAACTAGCATACTAGTACATGTCTTCTTACATAGATAACCTGGTTTTCCCTTTTTTTGCTAAAACTAATTAAACATATATAAAAAACAATTTTATAAAAATTATTCCATTTAAAAATCATATAAAAATCAAATAGCCCACACACATGTCTCACATTTATTTCACGGATCAATAAAACCAATAAATATTTATAATACAATTTCAGTTATTATATTGAGGCCTTGCACATAAAATGCATTTAAAAAATCCATTTTAAGGGGAAAACACCCCCACTAATATCATATTAAAACATAGTTGGAATTCCCCAAAAAAATCTAATAAATAAATTTCATGACCATAAAATGGCCTCAAATGATACAACCTACAATACACATGGAAACCATTTTTAAAGAAAAAAGAAAAATGTGCCATTAATAAATTCTCAAAACTAAAATTTTACAAAGGTTAAAAGTTCAATTTTAATAAAGAACTGTATAAACACCATTTAGATCATAAATTCACATTAATAAATCCCTTAGAACATTCATGTTACACATCCAAAGCATGACCATTTTTATAAGGATTCCAAACAGGACATTTTCAGCAACCTTGGCCAAACCCAATTTACTACGAAAATACGATTTGATTATAAAACAGAAAAAACTTTATAGCCATAAAAGGTCCTAAAAATTAAAGTTTTCTTAATGAAATTGTATTTATAAATCCAAAAAAATAATTTTATATCGTACTAGGCACATAAAGGCCAAGCAGGGAATTTACCAAAGACATGGCATGCACTTTTAAACTAACATCTTATTTTAATCACTTGAAAAGGGTTAAAATACCATTTTAATTCCATAAACTTATTCAATATATTGAAACATGTTCAATATAACATTAATCATGCGTGTAAGCTGATAGAACTTTTAAGTAAGAAAGAGGTGTGCACATTTATAACAAAACTACCTACTTTTCACAAAACAAGACTTAAAAAACCAATTTTCACTACAAGAAAATTATCCAAAGATAGGAAAAAAATAATAACCATATATATCAGGTGGTAATAGACGTGAAATTTTGAATCAAAAATGATAAGGGCATGTTCAATGGATACCCTACCTCAAAACCATGGCAGAATGTAACCGCACACCCATTATCACATTCCACAGTTCTCAACACTCTAGATCTATTAGGACAGGCCAAAAAAATCAAAACCTCAAAAAAAAATTAATGGAATAAAATAACCTGAGATCATTCATGACTAGGGGATAAGGGGAAATAAAATTAAAGTGAAAGGATAAGGAAGAGTGAGGATAAAGGATAAGGAATATAACCTTGGAAACTACATAACTCATTATCTTCCCATAGATCTACACACTTAAAGGAGAGGGAATTGATTTAAATTATTATAGATTATCCTTAGGTATGGATGAACTCAGTATAGAATATTTGGGGGGGATAATAGAAAAAATGAAGGATTCATGAAAGAAACAATTTACCGTACCAAATTTGAATGATTTGTGAATCCATGAGAACTATTCCCCCATCTGCAACTATGGTGAAATATAAAGATGAAATATGGATCTTGGGGGGGTTCTCCTATGATTCATGGTCTCGTGTGAGAGGTGAAATCACCAAAACAATATAATAAAATGTATAACATATAATTATAATAATAAAATATTATTTATTTAAACTAGAAATGGGCTCACGGGCTAGCCCAATACCTAAATAAGTAACCCAAATCCAGCATTCTAATGAATTCCTAAGGGGGTCCAAAATTATATGGTGGTTTGAGTAATTCAAGGGAGGACAAGAAGGAAGTGTAATTAGTGAAAAATGATGAAAATATAAGTATTTATAAAATAAGAAAATTATATTTTTAAATATGGAAATTGGATCACGGTTGGACCAAACCTTTATGTAACATCCCTTTACACCAAAACCTCTTAAAAATATAGGGGGCACCCATGGTAGGATGATTAGACCATTAATTTAGTTCAAAAATAAACATTAATATCACCTAATATCCAATAAATGTATCATTACTTCCCACTAACCATACCAAAACCAATATATGAAAAAGAAATATGATTGTTACACTGTGGATGATCACGTGAATTACCTTATGAATTTAATATGATTTACTATCCATTCATTGGTATATTTCATGAATTTTCTATCCCCATACCAGACAATCTAAGAATTCCTTAATAAAACCTATGGCTAAGAGTCCAATAGATTAGAGTCGAATTGTGTAGAGTCCAACCCATTTGACTTATTATAGTGAAAATTTTATCATAATCCCAACCCCAATCATTTTTATATTTTTGATGCATATATAGCATGAATCTCAGCTACAGTAGACATATGGATCTAGTTGCAGGTGTCTTTGTGAGTCTCTAACAAGGAATGCTCTGAGGGAATTTCCTAATTTTCAACAGCCACTAGACCCTCTCCTCAATACATCTTTATTTTATTTTTTACTAATATTTAGAACTTGTTTAACCATGCGGATGTGTCAATAGAATTTTATTGTCATACTATCAAGTCTGAGGTCCTTCACAAGATCCATGTGCCTGTTAAAATTCATCTGCAATATTCTTTATGAGCTTTCTAGGGATTTCTATTACACAATGATGGTTTTTACAAGGGTCTCATGGGAGAACAATGCATACTTACTTAATGATTTTTCATCATTTTATGACCGTGAGTAGATTTAACCTCCCCCCTATTGTATTCAATTTGTTTTATTAAACAATGTTTAGGAGTCACGCAAGATATCATGAGTAATGTCAAGGACAATTACAATATTTTTTGGGACATGTCTCATGAATGATATAGGTTATGTGGTGGTTTTTGAGAATTTCATATACAGTCCATCAGTTTTACCTTTGAAGGCCATATAGGGAGTGAAAAGTGGTGTGGTCATATAAGGGACACATTATATGGTGGGGATGACAAGATAAAGAAATTTTTTTAGATTACGATAACTTATCACTAGGGACTCTCGGTATCTTGAGGATTACTTGGGGAATTCTATATGACTTTCAGTGAAAACGAGTAGCTCCCACATCTTCCCTTATTATAATTTTTTTTATTTTAAAATATATTGTGGATTTCACAATTTTCCACAAATATTTCTATGGGGAGAAATTATTTTCTTTGGTTATGATATGCATGACCTTTGTGGATTATAGGGGTATCCGCGATCTTTGTATTACTCTTCCAATTTTTATAATAATTTAATGTTTAATCTCTTGGGGCTTATTACCGAAAAGCTATGTGGTCTAGGGGAGCTCATCAGACTATCGCTTGCATGATTAATGTTTTTCTAGAGAACCGTTGGAAAAGTAGAAGGGCTTGTTGAAATAGAGATCTCCAGGATCCACCATTGGTTATGTATTATGGATGGGATCCTCACATGACATTTTAATGGTCACGCGACTGTGATTATCTTAAACATTCATGAAATCCACAAGTCTTGGACATCTTATTCTTCCATTGCTATTTTGGAGGAATTGATTCCCATATTTGTGTATTTCTTCTATTTTGAATTCTCCAACACTCATTTGGTGGGTTCAAAAAATTCCCCCACTCTATAGTGATGTATGTAGGGAAACCGGTTGTGTTTTGAGTACTGTAAATGGACACTAGATTATTTATCTGTGTAATGAATCATTGCCTGGGGTGACATTTGATCTACTGGGTGATGCAAGTTATTCCATGAAATTAAATAATATAATTTTGAAATTTTAATAGATTACCTCATAGATATGATCATGATTTCCCACTACGAGGAGGTTCTTTATTGATATTTTTTCCAGCTGTCTTTAAAATATCTATTTTATAGAAGGATCATCTAAGAGAGAATATGTTCTGAAGGGTGAGTGATTTTAATTTTCACCAACAACGATAATCATGGAAAGAGAAACTCAATTTTACTACATCAATGAAGTGGGACTTAGAATCATTCACATGATAAATAAATTCCATGTGCTTTAGTTTAGCTTCTTTTATCTTGTACATTCTGTATTTAGTTTAGTGTCTTTTAACTCTGATATGTATTCCCTTTGGTTTTGGGTCCTTTTTTCTTGGACCTTCTATCACATTAGTTTAGGGTGTTTTAGGTTAGAGCATCTATCAATTTATTTTATAGAATTTTAGCTTACACCTTTTTTCACATTTGTTTATGGTCTTTTAGATCAGAACATTTATCGCATTATATTAGGGTCTTCTAGATCATACCTTCTATTAATATAGTTTAGGGTCCTCTAGATCAGACCTTATGACTCTTTGGTTTATGGTATTTTAGGTAAAACATTATATCTCTTTAGTTTATGGTATTATTTTTTATTCCTACTATCACATTAGATTAGATACTTTTATCCCATTCTTTCTCTCACACTATTTTAGGTTCTTATAGCTCATACCACTGGTGTTTTGTAGTTTAAGGTCTTATATTTCAGACCATTGATGTGCCATGTAGTTTAATGTCTTACTTACAGGACTTCTATTGAATATGGGGATAGTAGAACATAGATGACTCAAAACACTATGGGGGTATTTAGTTCAGCCATAGTGTCTCTAGGGTTCATGAGGATTGGAGTTCCTTTTACACAAGGAGGATATGCCTTTAGTTGGCTGACTAAATCCCTTATGAATTGATAGAATGACAAAGAAAATATGATATCTAATATATTACATGGGATATGGAAGATTTATGGAGGGAAATATGTATGAGGGAGACATACTAGGGATACTATTCCTTCCAAGATATTTAGAGTGTGGGTGATATAAATCAAAACCCAAAAACATGATTCTATGAATGTGGGATGGGGAAGACATCTTAGGTTTGTCCCATAACATTTTGATGTTTTTGGTTCCACCTCAGTTTTTTTGAGGCTCATAAGTTCTACATGATCCTTTCTTGTGAGGAGGATATTAGTTTACTTAGTGGGTGAAGGGACATATCTGTCAATAAAATGGCCAAGATAATATTATCTCCAATTCATTCCATGAGTCATGGATGATTTTTGAAGACCCAAACGTCTAAATGATAATGTTTTTCATGGATGGAAATAAATATAAGAAGGGTTCCAACAACCAAGGGCATCCCAAACCTTATTTTATAACACTCAATCCCAACTATATATTGTTTCCTATCACAAGGTGTGGGCCATCAAGTATTCGGTAATGAAGTGTCGCATTCTAGCCTTGTAAAATCGAACAAAACATGGTGCTGAAACATCATGGATGTCGGATCATATTGAATAGTGTGGTATGGATATCTAAAATCATAGTTCAAAGTTCTATGTCATGATGTTTGTATGGGGAAATGAGACCAAGGATATCTTAATACACAATCATGTTCTCAGTTCATCCATAATGATTCCATGCTCAAAAGATTTTGAAATCCCACTATATCATACAAAGATGTCCTTGGTTGGTGGTTTTGATCCCTTATACATTGATATAATGGTAACGAAAAGATATCACATTTATTTTTTTTGTGAAATTAAAGGTTTTTTATGACCCAAGGCTCATTAAATCAGGAATTGTGATTTATGTAAAATTTTATATCCATGATGGTTTTGAGAACTGTAAAAGTTACACCACCACTTAGAAAGAATATTCTCATGGAAACGTAGAGTAAAACATCATTGCCCTATATTTTTCATTGACTAGTGTGTCCAACGAGTATAACATGGATATTACTAGAGCTACAATACAGACCAAAAAATCTATATTTCTTATACAGTTGTGATTAATTTTTACCGAAACACTATATATGAAGATTTTAGCATGAAGAGACTCAAATTTTTCTCTAGTTTCCCCTTTTGTGTTTTCAACCTAACAAGTTTTTTGTCTCTTTTTTAAGTAGTTTAATGTCTTTAAATTTAGATCTTATCGGCTATAGTATAAGGTAATACATCTTTGACCAAAAAATGAAGGAAGTTTACAATCATTACTCATATGGACCTAATATGAGAGATGATAAACAATAGCTTAATTATGATAGATGTGGTCAAGACAGGTCCAACGTCCTTTTGAGTTGGATGTTTTAATGTTGTAAATCAGGACTCGAGTTCTAGATGTCATTAGAAATGATATGATATAGTCATATTGAGTATGTCCCATAACACCCTAAGAAGTTATGTTATGCATCAGGGGGATCATGGGAATTATAAGGAACTTTCTATTCGACCATGATGTCTCTAGTTGGTGGGTCTAAAGCATTTTTTATCAATATCATGGACAACCGAGAGATATATTTTTTCTATTTCATGGGAAATGGAAGGCTTGTGGAAACCTGAGGTATACAAGATATAATGTCTGTCACATCAATAGACGTTATTTTTAGTATTTTTATAATAACCTCATACTGAAGTTAACTAATGTATGTCTCTTGTGTTTCTTTGATAAGGAATTCAAAATGGGCTATGGTTTTCATATTTTATGGTTATATATTGGAGATTTGTTTAGTGGAGTTTTAATGTCATGAAACCATGAAATTTTACTTACATGTTAACATAATTTGGTATAGCTGTATTTATAGTGAATTTTAATGTCATGTGACAATGATGTTTGCCATGTAGTTTTTGGCCATGTGGAAATGATGAATTTCAATGTAGTTTATTGTCCTGTTGTAAGGATGTAGGAACAAACATTGGAACATGAAAATGTTTCTATTAGGACCGAGGGTGAATGTACTATAATCATTACATATCTCATGAAAATGAGAATGAAACCACACATAGTTCTTTAATAAGAAACACTCTCTTGTTTGATCTGGACCATACAGTGAGGTAGGAATTATTTCTATAGATTTATGTTGGTAGGCCTCAGAGTATAGGTAAATGTGTCACTACATATTCTATAATGATATAAATCCAACCACACATAGTACATTCTAAACTCTTCAGTTTAACATTATGTGGTAATGATGTATATAGACTAACGTGAAAAGATTTAATTTTGAATCTTGGCCCAAGGATGGATGTTTGAGCATTGCTGTGTATCTCATGAATGATGAAAATCAATCCATATGTATTTCTTTAAAATAAATGTTTTTTAACATCGTATGGGTAGAATATAGGATAACCATCATGAATAGAGGGGACCATTTCTATTGGGCCTAAGGATGGATGTATAAAAATCACATCATATCTCATGAAAATGAGAATCAAACCACGTATAGTTCTATAGAGCCATGCAATTTAATGTATTTCATTGTGGACTAATGAGATGCCTTTTAAAGTCTTTTATTCCAGACCAAGACAAGACTATTGACTATGATATTCCTTTCTTGTTCGTGGAATCCATTTCCCAAATTCCAAATCCCATGTGATCCTTTCTCAGTGTGAGAAACAAGTAATGGAATGGGTCCCATATATTGGAATTCAATAGTATGGTAGTAGAATTTTGTATCATGCGGTGGATGGACCAAGGTATAGGATTGAAGATTCCTTATATATATCACTGAAAATTAGAATCAAGTCATATATATTTCTTATAACCCTAGTATATTTAACGTTATATGATAAATACTTGGGTTAATTGACATGAATGAAGATGGATATTGTGGATCCATGAAATTTTGTGTCAGTTGGTAAGGATGCTCGATTACCCGATACGAAAGGAAATAAATCCCAGTTTATGACCCATCAATAATGATTAAAACTTCATAACATATCATGTGATGATTGGAATCAAGACATACATTGATATTAGGAAACCATGAAGCTGAAATCATACAGTTTGTATATACTCCATACCATTTATTACCATGTGGTCAAGATAACTTTGTACAGTTTATCATCATGTACTTAGGACGAATTATGTGACATTCTTTGATTTGGTTAACCATAAAAACTTATACAAAGTATTTCTTTATAAATATCACATTTGTGTGTGGAGTGACATGCTCCCCATCCATATAGGCCATAAAATAGGCTCTATTTTAATAATAGTTATGTATTACATAAGTTCCTTCCTATATGGGATCCAATTTTTGGGGCTTCTCTCTCGATATCATTGGGGATTAAGATCCAGCACCAGTTATCCCTAGTGGAATAAATATTTATGAATCTTTTTATTAATGACATGTGATATTTGATTTTTAAGGATGTCATGAATTTTCAATGGGAACAATCTATTTGTATCAATCTGTTACAATTCATCCAGCCACTTTTGTGATTGTTCATCATCCTAGAGCTTCCTGTATATGTCTATTCAAATTGAAGGCATATATAATTATATGGGTAGTACTTATTAAGCCCTATAAACCAATGAATATGGTGTTCCATTTGTGGTGGTTTGAATGGGGGTGAGATAACCCAAAAATCATGGGGAGTTTTGGGCCAAGACTTATTATGCTTGTTGTTATTATTCTAGAGTATGTTCGATAGATTCAAATTGAAGGATGCTATCTATCTGTCTTCTACTGGATGATAGTGGGATGAGTGATTACACTCAATATTTTACTCCTATAATTACCTTTTTTACTCTATGGAATATAATTTGAGGTAGTTATCCATCAATATTGTGCGAGGGACTCCAAACCTAGTGATAATATGGGATTTCATGAAGTTGATCATATTCTTCATCATGAATTCCTTAGGGGTATTGGATCATCTCATTTGAAAACAAAATTGGTATCATTAAGGATGTACTTGATCTTATTGGTTTTTGTGGGGGGTGTATCCCACAACATCCATCCCCCAGAGGGAAAATGGTAAGGAATATTTAGTTGTATATAGTAATTTTTGTGGCTGATGGATGACATTTTTTGGAATCTATCATGAATGAATTTTACAAGTGAATTCAAGGATTTCATGTATCATGGTTTTCCAGTAATATCACATCATCGTAATATGGTGGGGGATCTTAGTTCCATATTGATGTGAATAGTAGTACACTTCATTGAATTATTCCATGAAGTTAATAATTTCTCATTATACTATGCACCTGAGGATAATTCTATAAAATCAATCATTTTGGAGGACTTTTTACTTATTTGGACCATCTTGTAGAGTGATTTATACATCCTAGTGATGAATATATTCCATTTTATCATGATTATTTTGGAGATTCCCAATTTTAATATAACCAATTATGGGTGGAAGCTATCCAGGATTGGTCATTGGTTCATCAAACACTTGGTTGGTGCTAACCTTATTGATTCCTTGCATGTAACATACAGTGATTGATGAGACCATTCATAGATGTGTAATACTGAGGGTTTCTTCCTCCTAATCGGGTTTGGCTAGGACAGTGACTGCATTAGCTGGTTCTTCGGTATAATTATTCTATGATCAGAGGATGTGATGCTTTGTGGGCTAAAAATTGAATTCATCCATCAATAACATGATGTAGCCAGTGAGAGGGGAATGTTCTTCAAATTTAATTTAATATTCACTATTTATCTTCTTTGTCACAAATTATGAACCACATTTTATGTTCAAGTAGAACTATGTGAAGATATAGGGAATTTTCTAATCAAGCAACGAGTGATTGGTATTCAGCCTCATTATTTATGCAGCCTTTGGATAGAGAGAAAGAGTAAGGAAAAACTTATTTATCTTGACAGACAAAAACAATTCATAGACCGACACGGTTGAGCTTCGGATTATCCATTATTGTGTTGAAAGGGATCAAAGAGGTTCCATAAAAGTACATATCCGATTTATGAGGGGTTTCATGGGAATATAATACCTCTTCATCGGGGAGCTCAATGTATTCTGGTGTATTTTATGGGGATGAATGGATTGTGAGGAAATCATCCAGGGAAATCCCTTTAGATGACTTATATGATATGATCTAAATTTCATATTACTAAAAAATGACTTACCATCAACCCAAGAATCTAGTAAACATAGGGTGGTCAAGGATGTAATTAAAAAGATCAATATAAAATTTCAGTTGTGCATCATGGTGATACAAGTTATTCCTCAAATTTTACAGTGATAAAATGATTATAATGAACTTTTTCCAACAATAGAATATATGAATTTAGTATCTATAATCATCTAGCTGTGGTAGTAGATACCATTTCCAGTTCCCATGTCATTTTTGTGTGCAATGAGGGTGCCCAATGAGTGTTCCATGGAGGCAACTTATAAGATGAGTGGCCTCCATTACACTGAAGGAATCAAAAGTGGTGGGTGCAGCATGTACTTCTTAATAAATTAGAAGGATTTTTAACATTAATAATAACATTGGTTGGAAATTACCTTCTTCATTAGCACATAAAGGGGAGTTCTTTTCCAACAATGTTAGCTATGAATCGTTGAATGTAGGTGAGGTGCCCTTATATCCCCATCGTTTAACTTAGATTTATATAGGGTGACATTTCTATAATTGAAATTTTATTTTTCTTATCACCCTCAATGTCACGTTGGCATACCACAAATCCAAGGAATGTTCCTAATGTTTCCCCAAAATCACATATCATTGGATTCCTCATTAAACTCTGTGTTTCAAACTTTTTGAAAAGTTTTTGGACATCTTTGAAGTGATCACATCGACGTCGGGATTTAACAACAAGGTAATAAAAATAACACTTAGTTATCCTTTCCAATAATGGTTTAAAGATGTGATTCATGGAACACTAATACGTGTTTCTTGTGTTCTTTAATAAAAATGGAATACCTGATAGTATAATATCACTTGATGTGCTCTAATGGTGATGGATTCTTCATCTTCCAAGGACATATTGATCTGGTTGTACCTCGAATACCAAGATTTGATTGAAAGGGCTTGGAATCCAGAAGTTTCATCAACCAAGAGTCATGTGATCGGAAATGGGAAATCTTCCTTCGGTAAATACTGATTAAGGTATCTAAAATCAATGCATCCCATAATTTTCTTGTTCATTTTCTTGATAGGGGTGATGTTGGGAATCCGTCATGGGTATTGCACTTATCAGATAAAGTTGTATTTGATGAACTTGTTAACTTCTAATTATACATTAGTGTCTTGATAGGGGTTCATCCTCCTTCCTATGTGTTTAAATCTATGATTCTCATCGAGCATTCCCAAATGGTGCATAGACACATCTAGATTCAGTCTGAGTATTTCTAAATAGTATCAGGTGAACTCAAATTAGTTCTACATTATTAATGAAATGTTCATATATTTCTCTTTTAGGGGAATGGAATCACTAACCAAAGTAGGTTTCAAGTCTTCGTTTGTTCCAAGATATAGTTGTCTGGGCTCATTTATGGTAGTGGGGACAACGTCCTCGAATACCGATGTGGCATTCCAGAGTTTATTTTCATCCTCTTCCATTTCTATGAATGTGGAGAAATTTTCATGCGATGATGGTAGTCTGGGGGTTTCTCCTTCACTATCAGGCTGATATAAGTTAAAAAAGGCATCATAATACTATTCCATATAAGTCATTACAGATATATTTTGTAGATGATTTTCATTACATTGTCTCTGAGGATAGGAGAGGCTTAGACCACTGGGATTAGATCATCTACTTTAACCATGTTTTTGGAGAGAACATAATCATTATTGAGAATGCTCGAGGGATCCCAAAGGATCATCCCATATCTATTGGGAGCTACAACCTATATATCAACATCTTCTATTGGTTTCTTTCTTCCCTTTTTATAGAAATATTTTTCATCATATTTAGATTTGATTGTTTTGAATGGGGTTTTTTTACCATTTAGAATCTTGACCTTTCCAATGATGGGGTTCTTAAAAAATGATGGAATGCTAATGGTATCTCTATGAGGCTATGGATCTAGGGAATTCCAAATAGGAAATTATATTTAATGACTTTATAGATAATCATGAAATCCCTGACAGATGAGAGATCCCCAAATTGGGTATAAGGCTCTATCTTCCCAATAGGTCTTTTATAACAATTATAACGCCCCTAAATGGTTTTCTTTAGAGAGGATTGGTACCCTATTCTATATCCCAATCATCGAAGAGTTAAAACTGGGATGAGCTTGATCCAATATACATTATTAATTATCATCCTTTCAGCATTGATATTATTGGGTCTTCTATAAATGTATAAGGGCATGATGATCCCTTGGATGGCCCCTTCTTAATCATGATCAGTGAATAATCTTGTGAAACGACACTCTGAGAACATTATCTCCACTCAATATACATTGAATTCAATGACTTCTGTCATGAATTATTTTGGGATCTATTGGGATTCCCCATTTTCATCCCTAAGTTCTTTTGAAAGTCAAAGAGAATCAATTATTAAGAGCTTGATTTGGTATATAGTTATATATTTCATAACACTGTTATTTTGTGCCATAGTTCAGTGCTTCAGTATATAGGGATTCTACCATAAATGTAGTTTAGGAAATAGATCATCTAAGGTGAATAAACCAGATAATTTTGCAGATGTTTAGGGAATGTCTAATTCAATTATTGCATGTTGCACCATTTTTTCCATTGCTTGGGTTGATCAGATTGAACCCCCCCCCAAGTGGTCATGCAAGATGATAGGATATAAGAGATTGGTGGAGGGCTCTGATGAACCTCCTTTACTCTTTTGAGCCTGTTTGTGGTGATTTTTGATTATTTTTTGTTTCATATGTCCTCTTTGGAAGATATAACTAGAATATTGATTATGAACACATTCGCGATGTCCCGGGTATCGCATGTTTCAGTTCATGGGGCCTCATGTTCACTGATTATTCATGGGAAAAACATATTTTATTGAATATTAATCATCAATGAAAGGTTATGACAAATGTATAAAATTTACATAATAAAATAGGATCTATTCATACTATGTGAATTCTATTTGGTGGGGTGTTTATCGTCCTGTGAATGGTGTATGGATGAAATACTCAAGAGTTAGGGCTTGATTTGGAGAAGAATATGACTCCTCCTCCTCTATATCTTCTTGATTTTAGTGTTCACACCCACATTTGGTGTAAAACCCTGAGATTTTATGAGATATATTATTTTTAATTTCTATGATGTCTATTATTGTACAATACACCAAGTTTATCTTGTACTATATGAAACACAATATTAGCTTACAGTATACACAACACTATTCCTTGCTCGTGTTACACACAGTTTCATGTTCATTTTGTGGAAATTATTCTAAAAAAACATATGTATATATTTTTTTAATGTATAAATAAGTTATGATTATGTTATACGCAACACCAAAGGGAGCTTTCACTACACGCAACCCTAACTTGGCTTGCATTTCTTACAATCGCGACCTTCCTCGATAGCGTGTGTAGTACTCAATATTGGGTTTCACTAAACAACGGTATGTTATTAAAATATTATATAAACTAGCCGTTATGAATAGTAATACCCAATTTTCGAAATTTTATAAATTTTATCATTCAAAATAGACTTTAATTTTGGATTTCGAATATCAAAATCATCCTAGGGTGAATATTTGGTATATTTCTGAAAAATTCAATTTTTGATGAATAGTGAAAACACTGAGTTATTGGTTAAAACCGACTTTTTATTTAAATGATATTTTATTTTATTTAAATTTATTTTAGGTCAAAATAGATACATAATACCTATATATGTTTAATGTAATTCATAGGAGAAATTTTATTATAATTTTAGATATATAAAAATTTTATTGAACTTTTTACTGTCTTTTACCCACCTCTAGGCGCATTTTCAAATTTACATAAAACATAATTCTACCACTTTTATGAGTTGAATTTAAAAAATCCATGATACAAGGTTGTTATCAGTAACTAAAATATTGTTCAATGAGATGAAAATAATTTTTGGTGAATAGTAATTTTTAACCTTTATTTACCACGGTTAAAAGTATATAGGGTAATTAAGGGAAAAATTCTTTTATTATCACCCTTAAACTTGTCCTAATTCTATTGGATAAGTGTAATTCGACCAAAAACAACCTTATTAATAAAATATAACCCTTTAGGTCCACTTGTATTAGATTAGGACATTTAGTATTATTTTATTTAAAGAAGAGTTAAAATAGTTAAAATTAAAGTTTAATAACTAAAACATTTTAAATATAGGGTTATACATAAGATATATTTGACTATAAATTTTAATTAAAAAGTTAAAAATATTTCATACATAATGGTTTTTTATTTATATTTTGAAGACCTTAAATAATTAAATTTATTTTTGACACAATGATGATGCAGTAATTGGCTTATTAATGAAATATTAACATAATTGATATTATAAATACCCAAATTAATGTAATTTGATACCTTTTATGAAATAAACTACTTGTATATGTTAATATAACATATTATGGTTGTTTAGATAAACTTTGTATGAATTAATAATGCAGTTTTGAATTTAGAAAAAACAAAATACCAAATAGTGTCAAAATTGACATAAAAGAGTTTATAAAACAAATATTATATTATTAATTGATATAATGGTCCTAAAAATATAAAGTTTAGAAAAAAAGACATATATAGCTATAAATATGACATTAAAAAACCAATTGGGGTTATATTAGAATTTTATATCATATTTATTAACCATATAGTGTAAGTATACAAGAAGACACGGTAAAAGTTAAATTATTTAACTTAAAGTTAAATCTAAATGATAAGGGTAAATGGTAACCCTAACATGTCTAAAACATATTTGTTGAGAGGATTTCTACCCATACCCTTCTTATCCTAGAAATAAGTCACTTTGGAGCCATTATAACCGGAATATTAATTTATTATAAAATAATATTTTATGTTTTTCCTAAGGTTCCCCTCACCACTCTTATAAAAAGGGCACTCTACCATCTCTCAAATACACACCTCCAAAGACATTTCTCTCAGAAAAACCCAGAAAAAATACCCTATCAACTGTCCTATATTAATCCTAGAGTCCTTCCTTTAGTATTAAAGGAAACCAATAAAGCCCTTTTGATCAATTCAAAAAGAAGAACACGAAGAAGAGGTAAATATCTCACCACCTATTTCAAGTTCCTTTCTTCTTCCACTTCCTGCTTATTTGTTGTTTCCATTATAAAATACAAAATCCATTATATTATATATATTGTGATGTTATTATAAAAATTATACAACCATATTAGTTATTTTATCCATCCTATGATTTACAAAGTCATCACACGTGCGCACATACGGCTTATCGTCTCCACGTCGTGGTGTAGTTTCTTATTCAAACATTTCATCATTTGGATGGGTATAATAATGAGTATAAATGATATAAATAATAAATATAACATTATTATTATTCATTATATATGATATAACATCTAATTATATATGATTTTAATATCAAAATAATGATATTTTTGCTCGTGCGTACGTACGGACTACCGTCTCCACGAACGCGATGAGATTCATTTTCCATAATTAACCAGTCCAGTACGATTATAAAGTATATATATTAAATAATAATTAAATTTATTACATAAAAAAGATACTGGATTTATTTATATATATGTTTCATTTACTTAATTCCATTCAAGTTAATAAGGAAACAAAAACAGCATTCATGCATATGTATGACCTACTGTCTCCACAAACAGTGTATTTCATTCCATTTATTGATCTATCATATATATTTACATGATGAATATATATTATATATAAATAATGTTTTACATTCTGGAATCAGGATATAAGTAATGATATCAAGAACAATATGTCCAAGCACATACAATAAATGAAAAGATTTTACCCAAAACATTGCTTTAGCATGGAATTTACAAAAGAACAGGTAATATAAAGTAATATATGAATCATATATGATGTCATTAATATTATTATGGTCATGTTAAAAGTTAATAATATGTTTCAACCTACTGTACAGTAGTCTCAGAAACATATGGATGAAATTGGACATAAGGTAAGCGTTCATTTTTCAAATCATATTTTTATCCGAGATTGCTTATACGTAAGAATTTACTGGGGTAATATTTTTTATCCATGGTCATAAATATGATTTTTATAAGTTGTTTAATATTATTACTTGTATTTTTAAAGTCATGTTTACCCCTCTTTGACTTATACACTTTGTTTTGGAAGGAATCTTTCTTTTGTTTACCATACGTGGAACTTTTTGACTTTTCCAGCAAAAGTAGGAGGAGAATGTTTTTTTAACTTATACGGCATGAATTTATTTTTATGGTTTCATAACGCATAATATTCATGAAGATTCTTATACAAGGTTTCGTGATTATTTTCAACAAAAATTTTTTCATTTAAAATTGTATAATATTTTGTGAAAAGGAATTGATTTTGAAGAAGAAATTATATTTTACTCAAGAATTCATTTCAAGTGTTTTATAAAAACTATTTTCCATCTAAGATGACATTATTTAGTATGTTTATGTTTCAAGTCTAATGTCTCTATTATTTACATGGATTGATTTTTTTTATGATTAAATTATATCCATTTGTTTTATAGGGATTATGTTATGATGGTATGATGTTTATGAAACCCATATTATTCATTGGGTTATGATGATTGATTTATATTTTGTCACATGAAAGAATGATTTCATTATGAGATGGGTGGGACCTATATCTATCTCCAATGAATAGGGTATGTATTTATATCTCATGAGATAGACATGCCTAGAATGATATGTTAATCTAGTTCAGTGATACATGAAAGGAATGAGGAGTGAACTCGATTCAGTAAGGGACTTTTTCCACTATGATGGTCTTGGCAGAAATGCCTTGGCTACTATGGAAATCATTTCATGTGCTTAATGGTTCTCTAAAATTACATGATTCATTCCCATGATATTTTATCATGATAAATGTTACTTTATGATCTATGCCTTATATACTCCATGATTTATTTCACAACTCAAGATCATGATGTTTAAACATTATGTTCATGTTTTTTTGTTCAAATGTATATGGTTTGTTTTATTTTCTCCATCGATACCCTTAATAAGAATTTGAGCCCAACCTTTATATGTTTTATTTCTCCCAAGATATAAAAAAAGGTTTTAGGTAAGAAAAAAAAGTGGAAGATCTTTATAGGAGATGTTGAAGATCTTTCAAAACGATTAGAAGATTATGTTCTGAGTTTTCAAATACAATAAACAATTATGGTCCTTGGGTGACATATTTTGTTATGTATTATGTATTCTGTAAAAGAAATGTAATGTCCATGTACATCAAGTGTGGGTCTCTACAGTTGGTATTAGAGGGCAGTTTAGTTAACCTTTGGAAACATGGATGCAAAAACTTTTGTGAAATCCGTGAGATATTTATAAGTTATGTCTATGGATGTCTCTAAGGTTATTTATAAGTATTGGTTATAGTCCTAGAATTACGGTAACAATATTATAATTAAACCTAAGATGTTAGAGATTGAATGGACTACCCCTGATTACGTTTTTTTTCAAGTGTGATTTTTACCTATCACTCTATTCTTTTTGGGTTGTAGAAAATGATTGGAAACATGATGATTCATGTTACTAAATAATATGATGGAAAATGGAATGATATTCTTCATTATCAGGAAAATGAAACTGGTTTTGGAAGGTGAAACATCATTATTATTCCTAATCAGCAATCTCATAATATGATCAATAATCTCACCTTTGGTAAGTTTCCAGACTTAGCTAATAAGAGATAGATGGAGTTTCATGATGGTCATAGAGGAAAGAAAGTTCAATTTTTCTAATGTAAATCATGTGGGAAGAGACATCAAGGAGAATGATTCAGAGGAACTGGATGATGCTTTGGGTGTTTAAAAGAACACAATGCCAGTAATTGCAAAGGTAATGGTTTAGTTAACACTATGGACAAGGATAATGGTATTCCTAATGCATCAGCAACAGTTAAATGTTTTAAATGTGGAATTTATGGGCATTATGAAAACCAATTCCCTAAGGGAAAATATCATGAATAGAATTAGCATAGTCATATGGGTAGTATTTATGTTGATGATGATGAAGAGTCTACAAATGATATATGAGATGAAAGAAGTGTTGAGTTATAAAATGATGACGCTCAGTCAATGGTATAATAAGGTAGTGGAATGATTATATATTTATCTATAATTATTTTAAAGGTACTATGGAATAAAGAAACATCTATGGATTGTTAAACTATTTATTTTCCTAATTTATTTGAAGTATATGTTGATTGGTATCGGTAACCAAGGATGGTTATTCAGATATTTTTGGAAAGAAGATGATATGTGCATAATGAAGGGACAAGGAGAAAATAATATGATTGATAGTATTAATTTGATCATGAATGATATAAGGACAATGTGATATCATGGTTTGAGTATATGAAAATTTTAGGAATTTGGTATGTTGAAAGAGTTGACTTTTGAAAGCATTCATGTTTTAAATAAGATTTTATGGTAATTCATGATTCAAGGGAATACATGATTAAGGTATTCAAATGTTTTTAATGTGACCCATAAGTTATATCTTATGATATACAGGGGGAAAATGAAGGTATAAACATGCTCGGTAGATGACATTTCAAGTAATCAGACAGAAGTATTTTTGATAAGCATAAATGTTGGAATGGATTAATTTAGATATAAGATGGTATTTATTAAGGCTATAAATTTTTTATTTTAATTCTATAATGTTATAATAGTATAATTTTAGAAAAAGGACAACCCGTAGGATGGGAGACATCCTGTCGCGTCGGACAAGGATGCAGGAATAGAACCCACAACTAAAGTGCGACAGGCCTTTATTATCGAACACTGGCCTCTAGGATGTCCCTAGTGAGTAGAAATTAGTTTTATTTTATTAATCGGTATGATAGTCGGAGTCTAAGTCCATTTTAAGAACCATATATGATTAATCTCGCCTTAGATGGACTTATGTATATTTAATAAATTTTTCTAACCTTTTGTTTGAGACAGATGGAATGACCTATCATTCTATCGCAAGATCTACTAACACTTAACGAATGACAAATTCAACATCATTTCTTTAAGATATGAAGTGAAAATTGTTCATGAAATGACCTATGGTGAGATTGTACCAAAATAAATTAAGTATTTCTTATAATTCCAATTTTTTCAACTTTAGGGAAGTGATCTTGAAAACCAAAAATCTTGTCCTAGATGGTAACTTAGATCATCACAAATTTAGGTCTTTGTAATTGTTGGCCTTTTTCATAGCCATGTTCTCTACAACTCTCCATCAGAACATTATGGTTAGATTCCTCTTCCATATCAATATTTTCACCTATTTTCTCCTATGTGGAATCCCAATGATGTGTTAATTTGGGTAATCGTTACATTTCATACTTCACTTTTTAAAAATAAGTTTTAGTATTCCCTTTTACGAAAGGGGTTTCTAAGAATGAAACTTTCTAGTAGTAATCGATTTATAACCCTGACGAATTTCAAGGGTGAAATTCATTTAAAGGGGGGTAGAATGTAACACCCCAAGATTTTATGAGATATATTTCTTTTAATTTTTTTGATTCCTTCTATTCTAAACTACACCATGATTAGCTTGTACTATACACTACACTGTATTATCTTTCAGTATGCACAACACTATTCGTGACACGTGTTACACACAATTTCATGTTCATTTTGTGGAAATTTTTCTACGTAACATTATGTATAGATTTTGTTTAATATATAAATGAAATAATTTTTTATTATGTTATACACAACACCAAAGGGAGATTTCACTACACAAAGCCTTGACATGGCTTGCATTACACGCAATCATGACCTTCCTCAATAGCGTGTGTAGTACGCAATACCGAGTTTCACTAAATAATGATATGTTAATAATATATTATATAAACTAGCCATTATGAATATTAATACCCACTTTTTGAAATTATTTAAATTTTATCATTCAAAATGGACTTCAATTTTGGTTTCAGAATATCGAAATTAGCCTAGGGTGAATTTTTGGTATTTTTCTAAAAACTTTCCATTTTGGATGAATAGGGAAAACATTGAGTTATTGGTTAAAGCTAACTTTCTATTTAAATAATATTTTATTTTATTTAAATTTATTTTAGTTCAAAATAGATACATAATACCTATATAATATCAATGTAATTCATTGGAGATATTTTATAATAATATTAGATATATAAAAATTTTATTGAATGTTTTACCGTCTCTTACCCACCTCCTATGAGCATTTGCAAATTTACATAAGACTTAACTTTATTGCTTCTGTGAGTTTAATTTAAAAAATCTGAGAGACACAGTTGATATCAGTATGTTTAATGTGGTTCAATGAGATGAAAATAATTTTTGGTGAATAGTATATTTTATCTTTTATTTACCACGGTTAAAATAAATAAGGTAATTAAGGGTAAAACATATATTATTATTACCATAACACATGTTCTAATTCTATTGGATAAGTGTAATTTTACCAAAAACAACCTTAAGAAGAAAATATTACCCTTTAGGTCCACATGGATTAGATTAGAACATTTATTATTATTTTATTTAAAGAAGAGTTAAAATAGTTAAAATCAATGTTTAATAAATAAAACATTTTTAATATAGGGTTATACATAAGATAAATTTGACTATAAATATTAATTATAAAGATAAAAATATATCCTATATAATAGTATTTTATTTATATTTTTTTAAAATTAAATAATTTAATTTATTTATGAAAGAAATATGATGTTGTAATTACATTATTAATGAAATATTAACATAATTGATATTATAAATACCCACTTAAATTTAATTTTAGACTGTTGATAAATTAAACTAATTTTATTGGATAATATAACATATTAGGGTTGGTTATATGAATTCATTGAGAATTAATAATGCTGTTATAAATTTAGAAATTAAAAATACCAAATAGTGTCAAAATTGACATAAAATTGTTTTTAAAACAAATATTATATTATTAATTGATATAATGGTCATAAAAATATAAGGTTCGGCTGAAATACTTATATAATAATATATATGACATTAATGAACAAATTGGGGTTTTATTTGATGTTTATAGTATGTTTATTAACAATATAGTGTTTGAATAAAAGAAGACACGATAAAAGTTAAATTATTTAACTTGGAGTTAAATCTAAATGATACGGTTAAAATTGTAACCTAAAAATGTCTAAAACCTATTGGTAGAGTTCATTTCTATCCATCTCCACCCAAGACTCGAACTGAGTCACTTTGGAGCCATTATAAATCGAATATGAATTAATTATAAAATAATATTTTATGTTTTTTCTAAGGTGCCCCTCACCCCTCTTGTAAAAGGGCACTCATACTTCTCTCAAATTCACACCTCCAAGGCCATTTGGCTCAGCCAACCCAAGAACAAATACCCTCTCAAGTATCCTACCTTAATCCTAGATGCCTTACTTTAGTCATAAAACCATCATATAAATCCCCTTTGATCAAATCAAAAGGAAGAACACGAAGAAGATGTAAATATCTCACCACCTATTTCAGGTTCCTTTCTTCTTCCAATTCCTCCTTATTTGTTGTTTCCATTATAAAATAATAAATAATGTATCTTAAATATACTGTGATGTTATTATAAAAATTGTACAACCATATTAGTTATTTTATCCATCTTATTAATGAAAAATTCTCCACACTTGCGTACGTACGGCTTACCGTCTCCACGTCGTGGTATAGTTTGTTATTCAAACATTTCATCAATTGGATGGGTATACTAATGAATATAAATGATATAAATAATAAATATAACATATTTATTATTCTTTATATATTATATACCATCCATTTATATATGATGTTAATATCAAAAAATGATATTATTGCTCGTGCGTACGTACGGACTGCCGCCTCCACGAACGCGATGAGATTAATTTTCCATAATTAACCATTCAAGTATGATTATAATGTATATATAATAAATAATCAGGAAATATATTACATAATAATGAAACTGGATTTATTTACATATATGTTTCATTCACTTAATTCCATTAAATTAAATAAGGAAACGAAAACATCTTTCATGCGTTCATACAACCTACCATCTCCATGAACAATTTATTTCATTCCATTTATCGATCTATCATATATATTTATATGCTTAATATATATTATATATAAATAATTTTTTACATTCTGGAATCATGATATTAGTAATAATATGAAAAACAACAAGTCCAAACACGTACGATAAATGAAACAATTTTACCCAAAACGTTGCTTTAACATGAAATTTACAAAAATACATGTAATATAAAGTCATAAGTGAATCATATATGATATCATAAATATTATTATGGTTATTTTAGAAGTTAATAATATGTTTATATCCACTGTATATGAGTCTCGGACGCATATTAAAGAAATTGGAAGTAAGGTAAGGGATAATTTTTCAAATCTCATTTTTAGCCGAGATTACTTATACAGAAGTATTTTCTAGGGTTATAATTTTCATCCAGGTCCATAAATATGATTCTCATTTATTGTTTATTATTATTACTTGTATTTTGAAAGTCATATTTACCCCTCTTTGACTTTTATATTGTTTTATGGATGGAATCTTTTTTTTACCATACGAGAAACCTTTTGAATTTTCTAGCAAAATTACGAGGAGAATGTTTTTTTATCTTATATGGAAAGAACATATTTTTAAGGTTTCATAACGCGTAATATTTATCAATCATCCTATATAAATTTCATGATTATTTTAAACAAAATCTTTTTCTTTGAAAATTGTATAACATTTTGTGAAAAGAAAATGATTTTGAAGAAGAAAGGATATTTTCCTCCAGAATTAATTTCAAGTGTTTTATCAAATCTATTTTCCATCTGAGATGAAATTATTTATTTTGTTTATGTTTCAAGTATAATTTCTCTATTATTTACATGGTTTGATTTTTCATATGATTATTTTATATCCATTAGTTTTATATGGATTATGTTATGATGGTATGATGTTTATGAAACCCATTTTATTCTTCGGGTTATGATGAATGATTTATATTGTGGCACACGAAAAAATGATTTCATTATGAGATGGGTGGGACCTATATCTCCATCAAATGCACTGAGTAAAGATTTAATCATCATTATATAGACATGTCTGAAATGAAAAGTTAATATGGTTTAGTGATACAGGACTGGAACGATGAGTGAACTCGATTCAGTATGAGACTATTTCCACTATGATGGTCTTGGAAGAAATGCCTTGGCTACTATGGAAATCATGTCATGTGATTAATGGTTTTCCAAAATTTCTTGTCTTATTCCCATTCTATATCATCATGATTTATGTTCCTTTATGATCAATTCCTTATGTACTCAATGATTTATTTCACAACTCAAGATCTTGATGTTTAAACATTATGTTCATGTTTTTATGTTCAAATGTATATGGTTTGTTTTATTTTCCCTATTCTTACCCTTACTGAGAATTTGAGATCATCATTTATATATTTTTATTTCCCTAGTATATAATGAAAGTTTTTTGGTATGAAAACAAAAGAGGAAGAACATTATTGGAGATGTTGAAGATCTTTTACCATGATTAGAAGATTATGATATGATTTTACAAAGACACTAAACAATTATGGTCCTTGGGTGTCATTTTTTTATGTATTATTTATTCTAAAAAAGAAATGTAATTTCAATGTACTTCAAGTGTGGGTATCAATATTTATAGGAACATATGATGTCTACTTCTTGGGTGTGGCATCTATATTGAGTCTGTTCAACTGTTCCTTCAGAGTAGTGTGAGATCAATCAACTATTTTTCAATTCGTATAGTTCTAAAAAAATATCACTTGCCTAGCCAGAACATTATAACAACCATCCTCCAATTATGAATATATAATGGTTATGTACGAACCCATTTATATAGAGTTTTCTCATGTCACCTAACCATATTTGACAATTCCTTGAAGGACATCCTTTTACATTGAGGAATCCTAGATATTATAACCCAGTCATCATTGGTACGGGTAGTAGTTAACACATTAAGTGAGGTTGACTTCATCAGTCCATTTGGGATATGGAAGATTTAGAAGGTTATTATCCATGTATTTTAAGAAATAACATGGTACCTTTTCATTTCATAAGAGGTATAAATTTTTCATTCATTCCTCAAATCGATAGTGAACCTGATTTCTCTACTCTTTTAGTCAAGGTTGATTTTGTGGTTTTGATTGATCGATATTCGGTGATGGGTGGTTTGGGGCCTACCTGGGTGATTGGATGGCCTCTGCTAAAGTAATTAGTATGAAAAATGCATCTTCTAATCTGCCTAGATTTCCCCCTATATTATGGGCATGAGTCGAGACTTGGTTTGGGTTCGCTGAAATGCATCTTTATGAAATTATTCCATTTTACCAAACTCTCGAATCCCACCTAGAAATATCATGGGAATTAATGTTGTCTCCAAATTAACCATGATATTTTTAGAATATATTTCTAGGAGTTTTTCTTGTGAGAGGCAGATTAGGATAAAATTGGTCAAAAATTTACACCATGCAGTGAAATCAAACACCCTCTCATTATTTTATTGTTTGTAGTTCGTCAGAACAAAAATTAATGTTTTCCTTAGTATTTCACTAAAATGATTAAGCAATTGATGATGAAGGTCTTACCATCTGATAATAGATCCTACTAGTAGACAATTGTACTAAAAAAGGCTGTAATTACCATATTCTATATGAAGCACCTCATATTTTCTCCATCCTTTTGATATGGAGGTCCCATCATCAGCCAACATAAGGATATGAAGTGTGTGATATATTATTCATGGTTTATATCACTATAAAAGTTCGAAAATATAGTGTTTACTAATTTAGTTTTAGGTGGAGTATCATCCACCCATTCCAGATATGGATTCTTTTCACGTTAAACTTGTGTGTTTGACCTTTACATGGATTAAATTCGTGTATCCAGTGATTAAATGACATTATGTAACACTGGGGGTAATGAGGTCTAAGTCGCCTTCCATCCTTTGGGTGAATGTATGGTCTGAGGAGGTGGTCCACCAATATCTCCCATGGATCCTCAATTCACACTATGACTGAATGATTACCCTAATGATGGATAGTTTGTTACCATAATAGAGATAAGTAACACCTATTTTTTATATCATCATTTATGTGGACTAGTTGTTTAGATCAAGAGTTAATTTAATGCTCAGATACCACAGTTACAAGATGATTGTCTATACGAGTGAGAATATTCATCTTTATCTAGTAACAATACCCGGTGGGAATATTACCCCTCATTAGCTCCTCATTTATTTTTCAAAGACCTCGTATTTCACACTTATATTATGAAAATTATTCCTCCATGGAAGGAACATTAGTTCTTTATAGTAATTGATCGATATTTGTAAATATTTTTTCATTGATTGTATTCCCCATAGGAGATGGAAACTCATTATTAAATGGTGCCAATTTTTGAAGCCTTCTTCGGTTAGCGGTGCACTCAATCTGGTTTTTTTTCATCCAAATCACCCCATCCTAGGGTTCATTTTTTATATTGCAGCCTTCTGTGTTCATGTCTTGATCGAAATCCACCCTGTTGATTATGATGGAATTTATTGATGAATATCACGAATTTGTGATTGTGTTAATTCATTCTACGCAACAAGCTTATTCTTCACAGCTTTCAGTAGTGTCATTATTTGAACACTTGGCCGTGTTGGGATGTTTTGGTTTGTGACCCGAGTGGTGTACTTTTTTTATACGCCCCACCCCCCCAATCTAGGCCTATGAACATTGTATTTTAAATAGTTTCTAGTAGGGATTTCCTAGTGAACCCCAACCAATAGAGTATTTTCTTATTGTGGGAGGAACATGTGGGATGCCTACAATTGATTTCATACTCTCACCCTAGAGAGGACTGGTTCACTCAATAATGATAAAAATGATGAAAGTTCCCCCATCCCTAGCAGGTGGGGTGATATGGAATCACCATTGATTCTTCCAAGAACCTCTTGGGGAATTATAATCCTAGATATGGTGATTGAAATATAAATTTTCCCATCCTAGCGAGTTGGGGTTCACCTAAAACTACCGAGGGAATAACCTGAATCATCTTGGGAGTTGATGATCTGAGAGGTGGAGGCGGTAGTAGATATTCTCATATACCAATGGGTAGAGTATACACTAGGATGGATATTATAGAATCTACTAGTATTGTCATCATATGTGGAAGATCTATGCTTTTGTGGGAGATGGGTTTGATAACATCCCTTGATGAGAATTATTTTTCATGGGAAACATTTTAGATGATTAAAACATCATTCATCGTGTTCAAAATGTATTTTCTTTTCTTAGATGGGTCATGTTTATTATCATGTTGTATTTTTTCTGTGCTCATTCATGATTATTGGGCATCATTGATGTGGGAAAATTTTGTTGTAGTGACCAAGTGGCCCAAGCATTACCCAATACCATAATTTTTTCAGAGGAGATAACATTAAAGGACATAAAATATGAGGGGTTCTATTATTCAATGGGTGAGGAAAATTGAAACACGCCATACTATCCCCATTGTAGAATAAAAATGTTGTACATTTAATTAGGGATAATTTGTCAACGAATCACGATGCATGGGAGAAAAGAGTGTATCATATTTTTGTTTTTATTTCTAGTTTTTGACCCTGAACCATGAGGAAAGTAACTAAGTTGAGCTAAAAATAGAGTATCCTAATTTTCAAAAGGTGACACTCATATCCTAGATAAATGAGATATATATCCTTTATTTTTTGATGATTTTCCCACATATTTTGGCATATGTAGGAAATTCATGACTTTTCTAGATCATTTGGGATCTTATAGCTAGAAGTAGAGAGGGGACAGAACAATATGGGGATGTCGTTTCTAGATAACTATCTATAAATTTCAATGTTTTCATCCTCCTCATCAAAATTACATGACCCCATCTGGTCAGTCCATAGGCGATGGCTATGATGGACTTCTATTGATGAGAGTGGAGTATTTCTTCATGTAGATGGGCAACAATATAATTGTTATAGACTCTTTGAGAACCAATCTATATGAAGGTGTAAAGGATTTTTATATCTCACTATATACTGGTTTCTAGGAAAGTGGATGATTTCCATGTCCATAAGTGATATTTTTGTGGGTAGGTTGACTATGGTGGAAGTCATGAGTATATTACATGTGATCCATATCCACACCACCATGAGGTGGAAAATAATGGGACTGAATGCCTTCTTCTTTCTCTTTGATAGAAGACTCGATGAACCATTGAGGTGTTGAGAATTTTTCACGAATAACCTTAGGGACAGTAGCATTGAAAAGATTAGGAATATAGTCAATTTTAAACATTATGGTTGTTATAATCCAACTTAACATTTCGGATTATGCCGGGATATGAGCATGTTGTGTGATGATTGATGGAACATGAGTATATTTTCCTGGTGCAGCAGGAGTATGATACAACTACAAAGATTCTCTTGTAATATGAAAATAGGCTATCTCATTATTGTCATGAATTTTAGCATGTCCTAGGGAATTTCTTTTCCCACATGGTGAGCCTCAATTAAGATGATATAATTTGCTATATCTTGAGCCATTGTTATATTCCACTGGTCTTTCCTATCAAAAGTATGATCATTCCCCAAGGCATGTCTCGCTCTCACCTATGGATCCCCAATTGAAACAGTAATGTGTACGTGGTATGAATATGAATTCCTCATGAAAATATATCACTAAACCTTTGAAATTTTAGAAGAAATATGAGAAGCCTAATATATTCCCTTGGAATAATGGTGTAACATTTTCTCATCAGTGGAAGTAGGAATATGTGTCTTGATTTCCTGATCCAAATGAGTAATCCAAGTTGATTCACTGACATGAATATGAGAAAATCTCAAGGATTGTTCCATTCTAACTTAGTCACCCTTGGCCTGAATGGGGATATATACATGATCATGGGCCTTTGGTGTATGTTGTTAGAAATCATCAATAGTAATATGATCATATAATAAGTCATGTTCTCCTCTGATGTGGTGATCCTCAATCATAGTGGGGACATGAGCCCGATCATGGGACTTTGGAATCTGCCACCAGATAAATTTGAAAGGAATTTTCCCTATCCCGTGGCATGTTCCACTCTCACCTAGTAATCCCCTGTTGGATTAGGAGAATGATCCATGTATAATGCATTTATTTTAATAGAATATGCTAATAATCACCATGGATATGAGGAAGAGTGTGTGATTTCTCCAATACAACCTTTTATTCATGATTATCAGAGTATCGAGTTTCCCTAGCTATAATGGTAAGAGTATGAACATTTACCTTTATTTGAAATAGTGCCAGAATATACTGGTGGATATCTTAAACCATTTCTAAAATATATCTTCAATATAGACATGTGTGTGTAGGGATATAAGCCTACACATTGTTTATCTCCATTAATCACCGAAATATGTCGTCGATAAAATCTGGGATATGCATCCACGTTTTTATACTCCTTGTACCATTAGACTATGCTAATGTGGTTCATGCATGGTTTTAAGGATATGGGCCTCTGTATGAAACTGGGACTCCTTGAGAGGTGAGGGGTGAATCAGGGTGTCAAATATTTCAATTAAAACCAAGGATCTTGTTCCCACGGTTGTAGGAATTCGTTAAACCTATAAGACTTGTGATGATAGAAGGAATACAACAATAAGAAAATATACCACGCAACACTTTTAAATGGTTTAGTACTAAAGGATATATCCAAGGAACAAACGGCGATAGGTTGTGGGTCATATATAATTCCACTAAAATTCACTAGCTATGGATTACACTGTTCAGTTATAGTCACTTTTTCATAGAAACCGTTCCTTTACAAAAGTTCAGGGACATCTCAAGGCATCCCTCATGTCCCCCCCATTGACTCCCCCAATCTCACTACCATTGGTGAAGTCACAATTAGTATATAGATGTGAAGGTCTCTTCAATAGATTTGTATTGAAGTCTTTTCCACTGCTCAACATGAGATTCCTCATGCATCGAAGGCATAAATTTATGGACATGAAATCACTGAACCACTGAACCGGATATTCAAAACGTGGAAACAGGTTATACTGATGATTGGGAAGAATGCCTACCCTTTTCATTCAAGATAACACTATTTCATGTAATATTTACTTTCACATGGAAAATATGTCGTGAAACATCCCCATTTACACAAAACCTTCACTTCTACGCATAGCCTTCACTTTTACACACAACCTCAACTTTTACGTGCTACTTCGACTTTTTCGCGCAACATCTACTTTAACGTGCAATGTCTATATTTTTGCACAATTTAATCATTTCCATGCAACTCCTTTTTTGTGAAATATTTACATGAATCAGAACTCAAATATTCTCTATGTATTCAACAGTGCCAAAGGAGGGGGTCACTTTTTATTTATAGTCGTCACAGACCCCCGCGGGCAAAAATCGTCGTGTCACACAATACTCTCATTCTATGTGCAATAATTTCTCACCCAGGAACCATTTATCATACATAGATCCGGAACATTTGTGAACATCAGACCTTTTCAATTTTTTAGCGTTCTGATATGGAAACACCTTTTTTTTCAAGAAAACCAACTTACTTTCACAATTGCACACAAAACCAATTTAGTGCAAAATCCATGTTTTTCACGCACCACTTAAATATTTCACGCAGCTCATGAATTTTCCGTTTTTCAATGATCGGATCCTGAAACATGTCATGCATGAAATATTCCTACACACCGACCCTTATTTATGATAGTTCCTTTTCCAGACACACATTTTCCCATTTACCGATTTTCAGGCCCAAAAATTTAGAAAACACTGGGAAATGATGCCACCTTCAAAACTATTGACTTCTTGAACTATAGAAACTCTTTTCTGGATAAAATTATGAACATCCAATGAAGGTTGACAAGAAAAACAAAACATACTCCAATTCTTGCATAGAATTTCCATGGTTCCAATAATCTCCCCCTTTAGGTTTGTTGGGATTCACAAAATAAATTCAGTAGAGCACCATCCAAATAAAAATATAAAACTCAAGAATCAACTCAGCCAACATTCTTATTCTATGTGAGCAATGATTGTTGTAGAAAAAAAGAGGGGAAGCATGAATTGGGATCTCGTGTTTTCGAATTTTTAAGGATTCCCATGCAATTGTCTTACAGTGTCATAGAAGAATTACATGCCCTAAATTTATTCTTTCTCTTAGGAATTCATTCTCCTCCTATCAATGAATGATCATCGTCTCACAAGAACATTAAAACATTCCATGAATTCATTCTTTCTCCCCCATTGATAAAAAATACAAAGTCCTATATTTGTTCATTGAACAGTTGAAAACACCCCTGGATAGTATCTCCCCCATAAACCTACATCACATCAATAAACAGATTAAAAATCGTAAAAATAACTGGGGAGAGGGGTACTTTAGAACCTCCTTCTATATTGGGAGGTGGCTGAGCACAAAGGTTCAACTGATGTATCTCCAACACAAACACTGATAGAGGATTGGTCAGGATATCAGCCACTTGTTCATCAGTTCCCACATGATTCATTTTAATCATGCCTTATTAAAATTTTTCCTTGAAAAAGACATATCTAATTTCAATATTTTTTTAACGAGAGTGCTCAATAGGGTTCTTAATAAGATCAATTTCACTCCTATTATAACAATAAATCAACATAGGTTGTTTCACCTCATCACCAATATCTGTTAGATGTTTCTTCATCCATAGTTTTTTGGTGCATGCATTTGTAGTGGAGATATACCCAGCTTCAGCAGTACTAAGAGAAGTACTTTCTTATTTCTTTCTCAACCAGGAAACACATTTATTCCCAATACAGAATGCCCCACCACTGGTAGACTTTCTATCCACTACATATCCAGCCTAGTCAGCATCATAAAATGCAGATAATTAACTGTCACTTCCTTCAGTAATGTAGAACACAAAATTATTAGTACCTTGAATGTACCTCACTATTCTTTTTAATACCAACATATTTTCCTCCTTTTTATTACACTGACTTCGGGCCATTAGACATGTTGCAAAGACAATATCTGGCTATGTCACTATCTGGTACAATAGGATCCTAATGATCCTCCTGTATATGGTGGGATATATATAGTTCCCATCCTCATACATTCCATGTCTGGTTCCAACTTCAATAGGTGTTGACATTGGTATAGAGTCATTCATATTAAATTTCTTCAGCAGATCTCTTGCATCCATTTCTTGAGAGATGAATGTGTAATCATTCTTTTGAGTCACCTGCAGCCCTAAGAAATATGTTAGCTCCCTAATCATTGAAATTTCAAATTCTAATTTCATGTGATTGGAAAATTCACCCACAAATTTCTTCCTACAACCACATAATATAATTTCATCAACGTAAACTAGAACAATGAACTAATCGTTCAGAGAATTCCTCACATAGAGATTGTGATAAAATACTCTTCTATTGAATTCTAGCTTCCTGAGATAAGAATTTAGGAATGAATACCATGCTCGTGGTATCTATTTTAAATCAGAGAGGGCCATCTTTAGTATACAAACCATTGATTAACTCACACCAAGATGAAAACCCACTAGTTTTTCTATGTAGACATCTTCTTCCGGAATACCATTAAAAATGCGGTCTTGACATCCATTTTATAAATTTTATATCCTATTTGGATTTCAAAAGAAAGAAAAACCCCAATTGACTCTAGTATATCCACTAGTGCAAATGTTTCTTCATTATCGATAGCTTCAATCTGTGAATATCCATTAAATACAAGTCTTTCTTTGTTTCTGATAACACTTCCATGCTCATCAAAATTTTTTCATAAAAATAAACTTTGTACCAATAACATTATTACCATTGGGTCACATGGCTAGATCCCAGGTCTGATTCTTCTCAATCTAGTCTAACTCTTAATTTACGGCTTTCACCCACGATTCATCCTTTGCAGCATCTTCAAATGAGGATGGATCCACCATAAATAAGAATGTATATTGTGCATTTTTCCTCATGAGCCATGTTTTTGGGGGTTTAGTACAATCCCCAATGATGTTGAATTGATCAATTTTTTCTCTTCGATTCCTCCTATAGGGTTCAATTTAATTATCTCCAACTATGGTTTCAACTTCAGATTCTTCTTCTCAGTCAACATCATAATGTGACTCCCAGGTGTTTTGTACCCCTTCCTTTATTTCTGTATTTGCATTTATTCTATGTTCACATTCTTCCTCAACTTATATATCATCAGAATAGGTATTATTTGAAGCATTTTGAGTTTTGTCTTCAATGATATAAACATCATTAAATTCCCCAATCCTCCCCAAGCGATTATTGAAACACTTGTAATCTTTTATGTTTAATGGATATCCAAGAAATATTCCTTCATCTACATAGTCACCAAACATCCCTTGATTTTATTATTTATTTTTGATGAAGAATTTTCTTTTGAAATCATGAAGGTATTTTAAATAAAGATTCCTTCCATCCCACATTTCATATGGAGTCTT
Source organism: Viscum album (assembly GCA_963277665.1). NCBI lineage: Eukaryota > Viridiplantae > Streptophyta > Magnoliopsida > Santalales > Viscaceae > Viscum > Viscum album. The sequence goes on along the minus strand of OY728138.1, from coordinate 917,856,423 downwards.
TATATCTCCCATATAAATCCCCATTTGATTTTGAATGTGCACTGTAGCTTGAACAGCTTCATTCCAATAATGATAAGACATACAACTCTCAATCAGCATAGTCCTAGACAAATTGATGACTTGTCAATTTCAATGCTCGATAACCCATTTTGTTGTGGAGTTATAACTATACCTACCTCATGCCATATTCCATTTTTTTTCTAGGTAATTCTCAAACTCAATAGATGTGTATTCCCCTCTATTATCAGATCACATGACTTTGATTGTTCGTCCAATAACATTCTTGGAAATCTGAATATAAGTTTTCATGAAATCAATTACTTTTCGCTTCCTAGGAATAACCATTACCCAAGACATTATACTATAATCATCAATATAAATAAATAAGTACTTTTCTCCAGGAGTTACAATAACATTTATCGGGACACATACGTCTGTGTGGATAAGATCAATATGGTCTAATGCCCTTTATTTTGGTTGATATGAATTATATACTATCTTCCAATGTATAGATGCATCACAAGTATTTTACCAGTCCATGTTTCAGAATGGGGATATCCATGAAAATAATATACATAGATATATTTTCCATGTCTTTTTGGTTAATGTGCCCTAGCCTTCGATGCCATAGGCTATTTTCTTCTTCAATAGAAAACAGAAAGTGTTCTATTTATTGTTAACCTGATATAAGTTTCTATCTATTCTATAGCCTTTAATAAAATAATTTCATAATTTTCCTTTTCTATAGAATCCTTTTTGATTTAATGTTACTATGAGCCATGAGTAACAATGTTGTCTCACACTGAGGAGATTATGGGGTAGATCGTCCACATAATGAACTTCAATCTTCATCAGTTCTCCATTGGCCAGAGAAATATTTCCACTACCTTTAAACATCAAAGCACCATCATTACCAAACCTCATTGTTCCATTAACCTTTTTTTAATGTTTCTAAAAAGGTCAGTATTTCCGATCAAATGGGATGATCATCCACTATCAAGAATTCAGGTGTTGTTCCTTTTTCTAGCTATGATGGGTACTTCTACAATATTGGATCTCTCAATTCTCTTCTTTTCATTCCATGAGATATTGGATTGAGTGTAGGACACTAATGGACTTTTAATTCGTTCTTTCACATAATCATATTCTTCATTCCCATACTCTTATTCTGGAGAATAAAAACTTTTTGGGAGAAAAACATCATCGAGAGGGTGAGTATCGACCCGTATCTGAGAGTTTTTTGAATATATCCTGTCATACCTCTCCCTTTAATACATATATTTATGGCCAAAGTTAGTACAATGAAAACGGTATCCATAGAAACTATTTCTTCTATAATATGTAGGATATAAAATCGGTCTCCTTTATTGACTTCCTAGATCTTCCATATTCAGGTAGTTTGTTGCCTCTTCACAATAAGAAATGGTATGGCCTAGATAGCCACGGAAATGGCACATCATGAGGGGAAATGTCTTCTCACTTATATTTCTCCTCATGCCTTCTTCCTTGGGAAAATGGTTGGTTTTCCAGTAATTTTTGAATGTTTGAGGATATTATTCATTTCATCTTTTTTTTGGATTAAGGGTTTCTTTTTCAGAACATCAGGAATCATTTCACCAGGTCTAACTTTTAACTTGTCTTTCATTTGGATCTCTTCCCTTCATGTATTTGATGTCTCAGCTTCACTACAAATTCCACTCTTTCCCATACAAGCGGGTCATTGATAACTCGAGATTTTTTTAACCCCATATGAACCACACATGGATCTTACTAGTAATTCTACATATGAGAATCTTCTAAAAAGAATTTTCTTCTTACCCTCATTTCTAGTTGATTGACATTCATGTTTACTCCTAAAAGTAACAACTTCTTCCTCAAGACCCTGAGTAGTCTTGGAATTTACTTCCAGTCTGGATGTAAGGTCATTTATGACCTTTTCGTTTTCATCAATTATAAGCTTCAATTCGACAACATCATCTGTGATTTCAAGGATTGAATACTGAACTCTCACTAGTTCTTCTAGTCATTCAATTTCAGCTTCAAGATTATCAACATATTCTGATTATTCATCCACCATTTCTGTCCACTTATTTTCATATCATACATTTATTCTCATGCTTGGAAAATAAATCTTTAATTTGAAACTTGGGATCACCATTAGGAGTCATATGACTATATCTTACTTTATCGATCGAGGGTTCAGACATTTAAATAGTATCCATAATAGAAGTTTTGTTTCTATTTTTAAATTCAAGTTTTTCTTCTTCACATAATTCAATATCATCATCTTCCACTTCGCACACAAAACTCTTCTTGTGTACATTATTTCTTGATTTTATGTATCCCATTTTGAAAAAACTTATCCATGGATTCTAAATTTATTATTCTTCGCTCTCTTCATCATAGAGATTTCTTTGGAACTAAGAGGCAATGTGCCCATCACTTCCACAATGAAAACATGCCATAGGTAACTTACCATTAAAATTACCTATTAACTTCTTCATATTCATGGAAATGAGGGAAAGAATTTATTTTTCCTCATTATCATTACTACCAATATCTTCTAAAATTTTTAGCATGTCCATGAAATTGAAATCTATTTCCTTATGAACAATGGGTCATAGTATATTCGGGTTTGACTATCATCTCATATGCCACCAGACTACATATCATATGATCCAAAGATACTTTAGATAGATATCTATATTCAATGGCTAACAACATTTCATTGTAAATAAGAGGAAGTATTATCATGATTTTCATTACAATATTAATTTCTTTTATTTCCTCTCCAAGACATCGAATTGCTCCCCTGACTTTAGTGGTTCAATTGAAGAAATAATTTTCATTCTCATTAGGATGCATCTTTAGATTGTCAATCCATTTGTGCAGGAATTAATGTTTAGACTCATTCACTTTGTTGTCTCCTTAATTAATATTTTCTAGCTTATACCACATAGACTTTGTGGAGGTGGAACACATCACCTTTAGATAGATCTGATCTAAAAGAGCCACAGTGATAGGATTATGAACTTTAGCATCTGCATCAAGAACCTTCCTGTGACTATCAGTCATAGCAAGCCCTATTGGATCAATAATTTGTATTCCCTGCACAATAGAAAAGTGGAAATCTATTCAAAGGGATATTAAATGATATCTCATTCTGTTCTTCCAAATATGAAAATTACTTCCATCGAAGAGAGGGATTCTCATAGCATTGACTACATTCTCCATGATGACAAAGAGAAGATACAACACGCGTAACCTTTCCCTCGGATACCACTTGTAGGACCCCGGGACACCCTAAGAGGGGAGGGATGAATCAGGGTGTCTAATTATTCTTTTTAAACCAAGGATCTTTTCCCCATAGTGGTACGATCTCATTAAAACTATATGACTGATGGGAATAGAATGAAAAAAAACCTCAAGAAAAGAGACTGCACAACACTTTTACTTGGTTCACCACTAAGAGCTGCGTCCAAGGACCATATGATGATAGCTTGTCGGTCATACATTATTACACTAAAATTCACTAGTTTTGGATTACAATGTTCGAGCACAGTAACTCTATCCTAGGCACACTACCTTTTCAAATGTTCTAAGATAGCTCACTGCGTCCCTCGGGTCACTCCTGTTGACTCCCCCTATCTCACTTCCTTTGGTGAAGTCACACTCAGTTTATAGATGTGAATGTTTCTTCAATAGATTTGCATTGAATAATTTTCCTCTTTTCAGCATGATACTCTGCTTGCATTGAAGACCTAAATTGATGCACTTGAAAGCATTCAACCACTGAACCATATATTCAAAACGTGAAAATAGGTTACACTGATGATTGCACGCACCACCTACCATTTGCATTCAATATATCCCTTTTGCATGAAATATTTACTTTTTGCACAGAAAATAATTCACACAACAACCCCCTTTACTTGAAACCTTCTCTTTTACACGCAGCCTACGCTTTTATGCGAAGCCTCAAATTTTATGTTCAATATTGACTTTTTCTCACAACAACAACTTTTAGGTCCAACATCATCGTTTTTGCTCCACTGAATCTTTTTTGCGCAACACTCTTTTCATGCAATATTTATTCCCATCAGAACATGGATCCTTCAAATGTATTCTATCGTGCCAAATGAGGGTAGTCAACTATTATTTATAGGCATCACCAACCCCCTCACAAAAACACATCATGTTGTGCAAAACTCCCATTCTGCGCACAATCCATTTTCGCGTAGGAAACATTTTTCGTGCACAAATATAGATTTTTCACTCACCTCATGCCTTTTACATTTTACAAAATTCTGATACCAAAAATCCTTTTGTGCGAGAAAACCAACCTACATTCACAACTTCACGCAAATCTAATTTATCGCGCAATCCATGTTTATCACGCACCACCCCAATATTTCTTGCAACTCATGCCTTTTCCATTTTTCAGTGATATAATCCCGAAACACGTCTTCCGTGCAAGTTTCCAACACACCTACCCTTTTTTAGACAAGTTACTTTTCCAAAAACACATTTTCTCATTTCTCGATTCTCAGACCCAACATATTGGAAAACACTGGGAAATGATGCCTCCTTCCAAACTATTTTATGTTCGAAGTGTATGAACACATTACAAACAAATGTTAAGAAATTCCAATGAGTATTGAAAAAGAGATTAATACCATACTCGAATTATTGCATAAAACGGTCATGGTTCCAATAGCCTCCCCCATGCTTGCTATGGGAATAATACTGCAGACTTGTTCTGAGCTAGCAGGGATATGATCCTGCATGTATGTTCCTACCAGAGTATGCCTACAATAATCATTAGTTGGAGTGGGGATATAAGACCTCTCTTGGATATCATGTTCTTTCCTCCCCAAATAATTCTTCCTTATTTTTATGTATGGGTTTTAGTGGCAGTAGTGTGTCGGGTTGTACCCTCGGTAGGCGATTGGGGTTATAGGTGGGATGATGCTGGGGATGGAATTTATAATATTTCCTCCTCTGTGGAACCTAAATCGATGGGGATTCGTATTTTTTTCCAGGTTCCACCTTTATCTAATATGTATGGTGTCCATTATTTTACTCAAGTGATAATATCCTAAATTAGCTGGTTATAGAAATGAGGGCTACTATAATAGAATAAAAAATTATAGGGAAATGCTTATTCGCCGGTTTCAAAGCTCAGAGAGCCTCACAAGCAGCTTTCATAGTTGAGATTGAACAATTCTAGTGGTATTTCTGGACCATCATATTTGATACCTTCAACTGTATCTATTGAGTAGGTTAGATTGATTTGTAATCCATGTAGGTAAAAACGATAGATGATTTCTGGAACGATCAACAGAAAATGAAGACATTGCCTTAGTTTGGTATGTTTTTAATGAGATAACTATATGAAATCATTCAAAAAATAAGGAATAATGGTACAAATTACTGCTATATCATAGGGAAAAAACTCTCAATCAGATATCCATGGTTAACACAATATTCTTGTCTTCCCAATCTATCTATTCTACTCAACCAGACATGTCAATGTGAGGATGTACATACAAGAATCCTAGTTACAAAGGAGTGTATAATTGATCAAACTGATTTCACTGCATTTTTAGAGGGTTTTTAAAACAAATTATCCAAAGAGATTCATTTCGGTATCACCATTGTTTTTTTTTCATATAGTGGGTAGAAAAAATGGGTTAATGCATTAAAAGTTGTTCATTTTTTTATTTAAGGGGATCACAGGAGGTTCACCATTTTTTTCAAATAGTGTGAAAATAAAATCATCCAACAGATTATAACATGATCATTTTTTATTTTAGTGTTTCATGTCGGGTTCAACATTTATTGTTTCATCAGAATTCGAGGTGTGGAATGGGTTTGACATTATGGTTTGGTTGAGGGGAGATTTTAAGGGGCTCACTCAATGATTGAATTTGATTTTATATTTATTCTTACTATCCCAAAAACTCTGAACTATTCCCTCATATGTAGCTGGGTATGGACTTGATTAAAAATGGTCAGCGATCATCTAGTTTTTTAGGCCCAGTGACTCTTGATGACTCGCATTGGTCGAGATGATGGGAGGTCTAGGTCATCACCCCCATTTTGATATAATTTTTACCTACTTTGGGTCACTCTTATGTATTTAGTATATTTTTGTGAATCCCTCCCTAATCCCAATACGAGTCCAGTTACCCTAAAAATGGCTAATTTTTTGTTCTCATTCATGTTTAATGGGTTGGGATATCTTTAAAAAATCTATTTTTATTTATCTAAGGTTCTTCTTCATTTTATAGTAATGGGTGGATAATTATATATGATGAATCCATATAAATAAGTTCTTTTGAATGTGATACCATGAAAGGTTGCAGTTAATATTCTGAGGAAGGGATTAAGCCATTATAAGGCATCCTATATATTAGGTTTATTGTTGGAATAAAAATCCACATATGTAGTTAGACCCATGAAGTTTAACGTCATGAATAAAGGTCACATATAGGTTCCCTAGACACCGAATATTCAATATAGAATCTCATAGGGTCGTTTTACATATATCGAGTCTATTGAGAATCAGAGTTGAATAGATCATCTATTTAGGGCCTATATATTGAGGTTATCCATTTCATTGTAGAGACCCATGGTGCAGATGATACGATTATTCTAACATACTAAACTCACATGATCTATGATTGACATAAAAATAAATGGGTGGAGAATTATCATTTCATTTCTCAAGATGTGGGTATTATCTGACGGGACTATTCGAGATGATTTACCATGGAACTTAGTTATCATAGTGATGTCCTATGTATCCTAGTTGTGGAAGGAATCATAGTAATCATAGTTAAATTTATTTGGTCTTAAAAACTAAGGATTCTCATATAATTTTGGATGTTTATAATGTATATGTCGTGATCATTGATTCTGTCTAAGCCCATGTGATCCATGCTCATTGTGAGAAACAGGGGGTAGAAATTCCTCAATTTCATTTCATTGAATAAAGGAATTAGATGTTGGGATTGTTATTATTTATCAATATGGAACACAAATATTAGGGTTTTTTGCCTATGTATCCATAAAATGTAAGGAATAATAGTTTTCATAGATCTCTTTATATTATGTCTTACACCTTGAGGTTTCCATTTTGACTGGGGCTTACACTCTAAGGTTGCACTTTTAATCGAGTTTACACCCTGAGGCTTCCCTATTGACGAGGTATTATGTTATGATATTGAAATTTTTATTAGGACATACACATTGAAGATTGAAAATGTTATCAATTTTAGGGTTGCCCTGATTTTCTTGTCTGGGGTGCCGCATGACCCTGCTGTCTTGTTTTAGAAGCCCTCACATGACCTAAATGTCGTGTTCAGTGGGTATCGTATTATACATCTGGTTTGTTCTAGAATCCCTCACCTGACCATGAAATATATTTTTTGAGGTATTTCATCATCCATTTGATGTGGCCTGGTATCATTTGAAAGTGTTATCTTGGCATGTATAGAGTGTTTCACAAGATTTAGTATGACACGGCTGAGAGGAGGTTGTGTTTCTGGGATAGAATCCCTGAAGATCGTTGTGAGACCTGAGTGACGTGTATGTAGGTTGTCATGGGTCTCAGATGAAATTCTTAGAGAGTGTCACGAGACCTAGCCATCATTTATGGACGGTGACATGGGTCTCAGCATATGTTCTCATAAGGTGTCGTGAGATCCAGGTTTTCATGCCTTGATTCAACAGCAAGACTTAACTGAAATGAGTGAAAGCCATCATATGAGTCAGCTGATTTATATAATTGACATTACAAGGATCAAGTGATAGACACATAGGGTTTCACGAGACCAAATTAGTGTTTCCAATGGTACTATGTGACTTGATCAGATATGAACGAATGATTTATCATGTCCCAAATTACATGTTTATGGAGCATCACATGATATAGATGACATGTCATATCATTGTCCCATGTACTTAGATGAATCATGTGAAGCACTTGAAGGCCAGATAGAATGTGTTTTACTTAATTACTCAACTTTTTATCTTTGTTCTTGACCTTGTATTTTGAATTCCTCGGGTTTGTTTAGTATCAATTTCATTGAGTCTCACGCAACCTAACATACATGCAATATGTTCATTGGATTTCATGAAATGAGTCCATCGTGTGATCGATGGATGATCACATGTTGTACCTTATGTATAGTTCATGATTGATATGGACATTATATAGTATAGTACCTGATTAAAGACATTATGGTCGCATGATCAGATGCTTCGAGAAGTATTCTCTAGCCCATACATCTGAGCGTCCAGATGTTGAGATTCCAATCATGTAGAGACTAACCCTTTTCCATCGTGGGATGGGGAATTTATATACATGTCAACCTTAATTTTTTATATCTTTGTGTGTTGTATCTAGCACGAGTCTAAGATGGAGTTGGTGATGGTCATTGGTGCCACACGGCTTCGCGTGTCTCTATCATGGACCACTACGAGGGATTCACTTGATTTTCAACAAATGTGAGGCCCTCTAATCAATATGTTATTTATTGGAATTTTTCAAATTAATGTACATTTTTTATCACATGGATGTGTCAATCAAATTAATTATTATAATATTGACATGTGCATGGACCTTTTTAAGACTTGAATGCTTGTTAAATGGAATCCATGAGATGCTTGAAGAATTGTATGGGACATTCTGTGAGACATGGATAGTTTCTTCTGGGTCCCACAAGACTATTATGTAGATATCAGTAATTAATCTCATGTGTTGTACGATCATGGGTAGATTCATCCATGTCATTATTTTAATTCAAATGTTTAATGTGAAAAAATATGGCAATCATGTGAGATTGAAAGAGTAATGTTAAGGATAATAACTCTACTTTTTGATGATTTTCTCAAGAATGACATGATTCATGTGGGGGTGTGAGATAATTTCATGGGAAATTCATTTCATTTTTCTTATAGAGACAATGGAGGAGTGTGAATATACTTCGGAATACCAAGGGTTATTTGTGTAGTAATGACGAAATTACAGATGGATTTCACAAGATGAGGCAAACATGTAACCTGGGACTTTTGGTGTCTTGAGAATCACCAAGGGTGTGAAATGTGCCTTTTAGAATCTTATGAAAAATCTTTCTTCCTCTCTTTATATATCATTTGTTTTATTTTACTAAGGTTTTATGAGTTTGTGATTTTTATGAAATGTTGCTAAAGGAAAATATTTTTTCCTTTAGTGATGAATCAAATTATCTTTGTAGATGTTAGGGGTCTCCTCCATTTGGGTATCCTACTTCCAATTTTTAGAGGACATTCATGATGTATGGATATGTTCTTGTCACTAAAAACCCATGTTTTCTAGGGGATATCATACATCTTTCTCCCATGAAGTTACTGGTTGTGTCGTGTACCTTTTGAAAAGTAGAGTGGATTGTTGAAAGGGGGCTCTACGGGATCCACCACATATTATGTAATGAATGTAGAGTATATGCATGACCTTATAATGGTCACAAGATTATAGGTATCTTAATAGTTAATGTGATCTTCAAGACTCTACCAACATTCTCTTCATGGATTTTTCAGGGGAATTGATGCCCATTTTAAGGTATTTTACACCTTGTGAATTTTATTATTCTCATTTATATGAAATCTATAGTGACCTATAGTGAATTTTCATAGGATGTGTGTTGATGATTACAGAGTACAAAGAATGAACTAGTGTTTGACTTTGGGTGTCGTTAATAGTCTCATATGTGTCCTTTTTGGGTAAACCAATATGTTGTACTAGGAATGAATCCAAGGTATTATAGGATACCCATGAGATCAAATGACCAGGTTCATGGAATAGGGAGTTTAATTTATGAAAAATGGAATCATTTCAAATACCCATCTAGATCTGTGGAGGCATTTACAAGGTTTGAGATGTGGGTTCTATATCATGGGATTTGTGCTATAAGGTGGGGTAGTGTGATAAACATGGATAAGTGAGATATAAAAGACTGAATGATACTAGGAATGAATACATGGTGAACCATTATTTTCAAATTCTTATGTGGTTATAACTGTATTGTTATGTGAGGATTTTCCTGTAGTAGTGTAAGGATTGGTGGCCTCCTGTTGTTTTTATCATGTTGTGTTTGAGTGAGGTCCTAGAAAATCAAAGGAACATCTATTTGCCTTTAGGTATATTCATTAGTATGATAAGTTATATTAGTTCATAATAACCTATAGTGTCTTGGGAATGAATCCAAGGTATTATATAACAAGGTTAATAGATTGGGGGGGTCAGTTCATAATAGCTACCATGTTTTTTCATGATATTTGATAGGGAAGGATCTTGAAAAAAATCATTAATAACATATATCTATTTTTTAATATTATTTAGAATACACCTTAATCCTTCTAAAATTTGAATTTTCCACGAGGCCATAACCACTATGATGTGGGGTATGATGTTGGAAACTTATTTGTGTATGTATTTGTTTTTGAATCATTCAACATTGTTGTTCACATAGAACATTTTAATTTCCATACATTCCCACTTTCGAAATTTGGTTATCTTTTATCACATTTATCAGTGATGTTTACTCCATGATTAAAAATTAATGAGGGGATATTAGTTCCTCCTCCAATGTACTTCTCATTGGATTTTATTTCCTAGTCTGGGTCACCTATATAGATTATATCTTGTTCATGGAGGTCAGTCATGGTGAAATCTCAATGTGGATGCTCATTAATTACAGTACTTCTATATTTATAGAGAATTAACCTTCAATCAGAATAATAGTTTCATCTGGAATCTCTTGGAATGTTTGGACATTGGAAACATTGGTCACCTGTAAATCATTCACTTTTGAGGTAATATCATTTGAGGAATAATTGGTGTGAAATTATTGCCATCTCTTTTTGATCACAATGTAATTTATAGAAGATTATTAAGACTTCTAACACTATTTAACTCTGGCATCCCATGTGAATTGCATGGGGTATGCATTCGTGGTTAGGTGGCATGTTCTATATCCAATGAACAGATATCAGAAATATATACTGATATTGATTAAGGGAAATAGATTTAGATATTGATAAAATGGGAACACATAAAATGTATTATGGGGAAATGATGGATGGACCAGAATTCACCGTGGAGGAATATCAAGAAGTGTGTATTTAGGATGGAATATTTCAAACCTTGATAGATTATTGGTCGATCATAATTCCCCATAGAGGATGTTTTGAATGACCAGAACCGCATACATATATGGATCCTAGAGGTGCATCATTGTGAGGGAAAATATCACACTTGAATGGATTACTGATGGATCAGAAATCCCTCGGGTGTAATATCCTGATGGTTGATAAGAACTCCCAATAAATGGGGATCCATTTCGTGTTTCCATAAAAGGGAATATGTTACACCTTGATAGATTACTGTTGGATAGATCAAAACACCCTGTGAGGTGGGTCGATAATGTTGATCAGAATGCCCCATGGAGGAAGATCATGGAGGTTTTAACCTATGAGGGAATATTTAAATCTTGGGTTTATTATTTTCATGATTGAAGCTCATGGAGGAATCCTACATACACTATTTTTAAGATAGGTATCAAAACCCATGTAAATCAGTATTGTAGTTTAAGGTTGCATGACAGGATAGATCCATACAGTTTAGAATAATTATGTAATGTCACTCATGTACCATAATTAGAAATGATAAGGGTTGGTTTGTGTCATAAATTTATATTTTTCACATATAAATAGGATCCCTCATGTATAATGGTGTGGGGATTATGTGTGGAATAAGACCTCTGCGGGGTTTCATACCATAGAGGGAGAGAACATGTAATCCCTTGATGATTATACATGGGGAATCATGTGCTCATCACACATGGAAAGGATATAGTTTTATATAATTTGATGGATCCATTTTTTTTAGTTTAATTTTGTATTAATAGGTTGTGGATTTAGGTAGTTCTTCATCATCCATCACTATTTTGGTAGGACTCACTCCTCACCCCTAGGGCATATGTGACCCCCACTCATAATCCTCTGGGAGGGGCATTGTGTTTCCGCTACTATGAAGAATTTTTCAATCAAGAGGAAAATGTTAAGGAACCTATACATATGATTAAAAGGGTTTATTTTACCTATTCTTATAATCAAAATGTGTGTTGTAGGATCAAGACGCACTTATTGTTAAGTGGGAGGACACATGAGTGGTGGCACTCATTACATAGGGACTCAGTGTGTAGTTGAACTAGTCCCAGAATGGTAAGGAGGTCCTAGGAACTAATCCTTTATGAAGGGGTGTAAACATAATTTATTCATCATGATGGGGCCTAGAATAGGGGTTTCATTAAACATGGGTTGCATATAGTGATTTTTAATGAGGCTCAGGGACCTCGTGAAGGTTATGGTTTCTTGAAGTGGTAGGATTCAAGAAATAGTGTTCCCCTACCTCAGTATTATATCATGATTCCCATGAGTAGAGCTTCATGAAGTCTAATTTCTCTGTGATGACTCATTTTCCTCAAAGGTACTTCTTCTTATATGATGTGAATATGACTTCATAGAAGTCATATCTACATGGGTTGGAGGATCCCTCAGGACCAAGTGATGTGTATTTGAGATTAATGGGTACCATTAGTGATTCTTCATTGTATTAACACATTAATCATAGATGGTTCACGAATATAGAGGGGTTTTTAGAAGTTCAAATGTCATCATCCCCTCAAAATTCGAACTAGATGGTTTATGTTTAGTGATGTGGGTTTCATGATGATCTGATGATCTCATAAATATATATTTTTTAATTATGAGTTGTTAAGGCTTTGAGACTCAAAATATTTCTTTATAGATATCACCATCAAAGTCTCATCATCATCATGAATCACTCAACAAATTCAAATTGGCATTTAATGAAGGATTCCATCAACCCTTCAGGAAGTCATGATGGAACATTCCATACCTAGGTGTTTCAGGAGATAGATCTATTAATTAAACTATTAATAATAATGAAACAGACAATTATAGGGATTTTTGGCCATTTGGTCATGTATTTTCTCAATACTATCCATTCCTTCCTTAACATATCCCACAAAATGCACATTTTTTCATCATGAACCCCCACCCATCAAAATGGGAGCCAATTGGGGAAAATGAGGGACTTCTTTTGAGTTAGAATCACTATAAACATCCCCAAAACACTTTCCTAGGGAGTTAATTCATATATCCCATTCATGAAGCATGTCCATGATAACCAGACCTGAGTCCTACTTTTTAATCCCCCAACCATGTGCCCATAAATAGTAATGGATGACCTTAGAGAAAGCATGATAATTTAATGAAGAAAAAAAAATTAATTTCTCTATTTTTGTGGAGCTCAAAAATTTATGACATATTTGTGATTCCAATTGACATCACTCGCCAAACTCACATTCCCTATGACCATAGATCCATAAAAAATTCTCTATGAAGAAAATTTTACAAGATAAACATTCATGTAATTTCCTCCTTAAAAAAAACCTTCATGAATTGTTTTTTGTGAGAATGGAATCAGGAATGAGATTAATAAAATTACTGTCTTGAATAATATGTATTTTGATGTGTCCCATGTAGTTGCTTCTCTCTAGGAAGAAATATATTGTAATATAATTATTAGAGAGAGTGTTTGGATGTACTCCTACCATGAATCCCTCATTTCATGTCTAATAGTGCCTCAAAAGTATCGCATGTTATCTGAGAGGCTCTCAATTAATGGTTTTGGGATTAGGGACAATGTGTCCATCCCCAAGGAATGCATATATTAACCACTCTATTTTTTTAGAATCATGTGGTATAGTAACAATGGAATAGTTATAATGGAGGATATATAATGGTGAAAGATGCATCCCTTTATAACTATGTCATCAATAGTAATGAAGAGAACCTTGAATATTATGAATCCTCACCCATCGAAACTGTAGTAGGACATGATTAACATATATAATTTGGAAGATCCACTCAATGGTTTAACTAAAAATTTGGACATATTCTAAGGAGATAACTTCATTGAAGAATGGGTCTGGTATTACTGTTCATGGGCATTATACTGCCAATTTATGGATGATCTAATGAAAATGGGGCCTACGAGGTGGAATGGTCCATGTACTTTCACGTATACTTACATGTGGAAAACACATAATATCAGCTAAAAAGATGGTATCTTTGGAGCAACACATTTCATTTTCATAATTGGTAGGTCGGCATAATCCTAGAGGATATTAACCAATTTTCATGGATCCCAGTCAAAGGGGTGATGTATGATGACTTCCTTCCCATAGAAATTGTGTGGGGGGACGGATAACATTTTTATAACTTTTAGTGTGTTGTGGAAGTTGTTCCAATGTACTAATGAATATAATATAGAATGATGTAAAACATAATCAAGAAATAGTTTGGATTATTCTATAATGATACAATGGACATGACACCTAATCGGATGTGTACATGCCCTGGGGTATTCTAATGGGGTGACAATAACTCTTATTAACTGATCATCGATGTGAGATAGAGGCCAATGTGGCTCTACAACATAAAGTATAATATTCCTTTGGCTAGGATGGTGTGGTTCATTGTCAGATTGATATGGGGATGGATTATACCTATAAGGTATGAACATATTGGAGAGCTTCTTAAAAACATAATCATCGTAGGTATTTTACTGATGGGGTAGCATGTTGACCTAGAAATCATGTACTGTAAAATCTTTACAAGGTGATCAATCATATCAACCAAGGGAAGAACATTCTATTTGTTTAAATAACCCTCCATTAATTTTATATCTGGTTGTCCGAACACAAAGGATAATGTGAATACTTAAACCCCATCTACCCTTCAACTACAATATTCTAAATTTTAATTCTAAACATATTATAGAGCCTCCTACATTATTTGGGACTAGTGGATGTGCTGGAAGTAGTTAGGATATAAGAGAACTTCATGTTTCAACCATTCCCCTATTAAAGGGATAGTGACCGATGATGTTATATAGACCATTGAGATTAGATCATATATCATGGCCTTTCAACGAGAAACTATTCAAAAAACAAATACAATATGATATGTGATCCATACAACATTCATAGGGTCATAAGGTAGTTCATATGCTTGGAACGGATGACCCTAAATGTGTATATGATGCTAAGTCACAAGCGCAATGTTATGGTTTTGATGGAGATACAGAACATTTATTTTCATGGGGATGGAAAAGTATGGAGTGATCTTCATCCACCTATAATTTCATATGGACTCACCCATAACTAAGTGATGAGTTTGGAGAGTGCATATCGCGGGGAATTGTTGAGGCATTGAACCACCTAGAATGATGATGGAGAGTCCCTAACACCATGAGTCCAAGAGAGATTAGTTCTCTAAGTATTATGTGGATATGAGAATGGCTCAACATGTATAGCTATAATTTCTGGTCCAACACAAGATGAGTCTAGATAGAGGGGGAAAAACAGGCTAAACTCCTCTGGGAAAGTGTTTATGGTATGATGGTGAACCCTATAGGGTGATCTCAATAGTGCATGTCCAATACCCAAGGAAGATGTTATTCCTACCAAATGTTCCCAATGACATTTTCTTTCCCAATGCATTGGAGATTTGTAGACTCCACAATTAGATCACCAGCCATCAATGGGTTTGGTAGTATCTCATCACTGATGGGAAATTCCTCACTTGATTGGGTCATGAAATGGTACTATTCCATGTTAAATGTGATGGATCAATGAAATATATGGCTAATATGGAGGATGTGGTTTACTCTCATTCCACCAATCATCTTTTGAGACAACTATTAAATGTGTTTCAATGAATTTCACCCCCAATGGTTATCTCAGTGGGAAACATAGCTGCTGGCAGAGCTGAGGGTGTATACTGGAGAATATCCCGATGAGGTGAAATATTTTGGGACTCTCCTAGAGATATATATTGTATTACTAATATGGTGAATCTTCTGATCATCATGTTCCATTTAAAAACCACGCACACCTAAATATTGTTTCCTAATTCCATCAATCACTTGTATCGGAATCAAATATCCTAGAATAGGGAAAGGCTCATGACAAGTCATAGGTAGATGGTGAGGGAGTTGTATCTCTTTAAAGGGTGATCATGGGGTCTTTTTTTGATGTCACGTCAGTGGGAATCTAACATGGATACTCCCTTCGCATGTAATGTGGTGACATTAATCTTGAGAGCTAGCTCAAGGTCAGTAATGAAATCCTAGTACTCTGCCTCATTGTTGGTTCATCCCTATAACCATAGGAATGACTATGAAAGGATGGATTGCGATGGAGTGATTATGATGACCGTAAATCAGACTCTATTGTTTATGGGAATATTGATCCTTATACCAATCAAACTCCAAGAATCCCATCAATTTTGTCTTCCAAAAAGGAACGATCAGATCCAATAATCAGATGACTTCATCTGGGAAATCAACATCTAGTTGTAGTTCTTTCGGTTCTGGATCAAAACTCATAATATCCACAAAAGCTTATCCTTTGATGGATTTATGTGGAACTTAAAGGATGTTAAACTATTATAGGATCACATCCCAACATGGAAACCATACTTATAGCATGGATAGACTGATAATATATATCATTGGTTCCATTCAAGACACCGTATTTTTCTCATGAGGTTGTATATAATTCCATAACTTATGCAATTTAAAAACCAATGGGAGGAAACTCTTCTAGGTAGTGGACTATCTAGTATCTATTTTGAGGAAAATGAGATTGAGATTATATAAAATATCATCATATACATCATTGTTTTTTTGGGGAGATTGGTGTCAAGATTCTATTCTAGGGTGGTCATGTAGAGGACCAAGGGATTTTCTTAAAGGGGTGGAATTAGAATTAGATGTGTAACAGATACTGATTTATTTCCTCAGAGGTTGTCTTGCAGCCCTCATACCACTGGTAAACAGTTCCTTTATTCATGATCTTAAATAAAGGATTATAATGTCATTCCATTATTTAAATTAATCACCATATGTAGGCTATGTTTCCTTAGAGGGCTCAAAGTTCATGAATATTTCTTGGGGTGGCATCTGGATAATGGACTTGATCATCATTGGGTCGATCTAAATTCCACTGTATATTATGAAAAATATGAGATAATTCACATAGGTAATGCCTAATGTGGAGATCAAGGGAATTATCTTCCACTACAAGGAGTGGTGGAAGATAAACACTTTCTAAGGTCTCTATGATGGTCCCAATTCTACATGATTTGACCACCAAGTCATCCTCATAGAATTCCATAAATGACCCAAGGATTGGTTTGAATATGTTGTTCATGGATCACGAATATGTGTCTTCAATATTATTTAGTCCAAAGGGAATCACTGAATAGTTGGATGTCTCTTGCGGTACCCTAAATATGGTGGAATCCTCATCCTTGGTGGACATTCAAGTTTTATTTTACCTCGAGTATCCATTAATAAAAGAAAGGTCTTATAACCCAATTACTACATCAATGAATATCGTTTTCACTAGAAGTGGAAAATAAGCCTATCTGCAATGAATTTTGAGGTCTCAAAAGTCAATATAAACTCTGATCTTGTCGTTATTCTTCCAGAATAAGACAATTTTGGCTATCCATAAGGGCTATTGGTCTTCCTTGAAAAATATGGTGTTGATAATTTTATCAACCTCAAATTAAACCATAGAACCATGTGATAGTGAATATTTCTATAAGGCTTCCTAACCCATAATGGCTCACTTAGTGACCAATATGTGGAAGGAGACATAAGAGTGTAGTACTATAATATCACTGTAGCTCCTTTAAAATATATCACGATATTGTTTTAGGAAAGTCTCATACCACTACTTCTCATATGAGGGAATTGATTCACCGATTAGTGTTGTCCTTGTATCTCCTAAATGATTAGGGTTCACCTAAAATTAGTCATCAGTGGTGGTGAATAATCCCTATTCAAATGTCGGATGGGTTTTATCCAAATATTCATCATCTTATGGTCTCAATTAATCATAGGTAGATGATGACTCTACTAGGTTCATAAACATAGTGAAAAAAATAATTCCTTCTTGAAAAAAAAGATAATATGTGTTGAGGGGTTTGGGTGATATTGTTATTGTGGTGATATAGTCTATCAAGACAGTTACGTATACCACATAAATGTGAGGTCTCTTCATGATATCATATCAATGATGATGAGTTTTCTTTAGTTGATTCTACCCTACAATTTAAAACAGGTGAGAAATTCATGAAATTTTTTTATAAATAAATCTCCTCAGCCTGTCACAGAAATAGGGTATTATGGTATCACTTGATCCCATCTTGTGTAATTGTTTGAACTAATCTACTAACATTTCATATTTTTATGGATGCAAAAACATTTCTCCTTAGAGTTAATAAATTATCCCTCTGGTCCATTTTTGTTGCATATAATCGAATAATTTAGATATCGAAGGTTTAATCCAATTCTTCCCATGTATTGGCTATGTTGGTCCTTATATCATTGGGAGCATTAATGTACACAACCCTATTTGTACCAACCCACTTCCCCTCACTATATTATAATTTGGCTTCATGATACAAGGCATCACATGAGTTGAAGTTTGATTCCTAAAATGGGATTACCACTAATCAACAATGGGGGGGTATTTAAGGAACTAATGATACAAGGAGGGAATCTCTTCATGAAAATAAAGTCATGGACTAAAACTTATCATGTTATAGGTGGTATCCTGGAAGACTACCCTGAATTAAGTACACTAAGTGATGCCAAATAAATTGGTATTTATAAAAAATGTTCCATCCTTGCTCGTTTATCCATAATGTACCATGTAGTTTCCTAACACAGCCATGAGAATGAAGAGTTTAATTATTATTTTTAGATTCCTTTTGTGACTCATTCCTCAATCAATTTCCATATTCCCAAGACTCTTCAACAAATGTGTGTATTAGGAATCCTAGCTCAACTTGGGGCATCTGGACAATGTGGAATTTTTCTCAAATTGTGTATAGATAGGGTAATACAAGTTAGCACCCAACAATAACAATCGATCCATAATGAGATCATTTATGATCATATTACTCCCATTTAGATGCTGGATAAGAGAGGCTACTATTATTCTACCCCTATATTTGGTGCATCCATGAATGTATTGAAGGGATCATCATGTTCATTTCCATTATTGATCTGCCAACCAGTTAGAAGTAATGCCTCATTTCAAGGATATCCAATGACACTTTCCATCCACTACTGATGAGTGACTTCACCTGCATATATGATTGCCTGGTAATTCCCTCCCCCTTGAGGATGATTTTCCATTTCATGCACTATGTTAGTGTACATATTCCCCTAATCCTATGTTAGGTTTCTGATGGCCATATTTATAGTAATAGTACCAAGAGGGGAACCCTCATCATCAGTGAAGAGGCCAGTTTATCACAAGATATGGATGAATTAGAAAATAGTATATTGTACCTAGCCAACGATCTGTACATGTAGAGATGATTCCTCCACAACACAATAGATAACAATGAGTCTCTTTAAATAGGTCTATTATAGAGTCTTGTGGTATACCAAAAATGTAGGGTGTCGACCCACAGAGAGTGTTGTGATTTTTACCCTCCCTCACAATTAGTTGATGGAATCGAGGTTCTCCAAGAATATGGGGAAGTCTGACTAATGATCATGGATAACATGAAGTGTTTCTAATATGATATATTGTAAACATATGGCCTAAACCTTGATAAGGGACATTGGGATGCCAAATTTTGGAGTTTTAGATGTTCATGACCCCACTAAAATCTATTCATAATATAAAACCTCATATATTACCTATTTCTCTTAGTAAGGGTCTTACTCTTGTTCAACCATTGCTTTGATTTGTGTAGGATAATATATGAATAGAAAAACTGATGTGGATTTTTTCTATTGATGGATGACTAGTATAGGGGTCACTACATGAATCAAATTTTCACTATAGGTTGGGACAACTATCTCGTTAGGTTTCAACCGCATCATTACATCCCTATAGGATAGGGTGTTTACCACTTCCTATTGAGGGAGGGTGGAAAAATCTATCTATGCATTGACTAAATTCTATCCTTCTAAAGTACCATGCCCGGAACCTGAAAGGTCTCCAACTTGTTCGATGGAGGTAGAGAAGAGGGATGCTGAATAAGAAAATGGATTATACACTATAATCCCCAAAAGGTATCCAAATCATTCTATAAATGTAATAATATATAGTGGGATATGGGGATCTTGGTGACCTAGGCTTCTGAGATTGAGAATCTTAATTTTTAGGTTCATTCTCAAGACTCTGTCGGCAAGGTCAGATACTCATTTATCTAGAATCTTGTCCCATTAGAATATGATACATCAACAAGATAAATGAAAACATAGAATTCCCTAGGATTTATCATTTAACATTGAGTACTCACCCATCTACCTTAACAAGGTTATCTAGGTCCTGGTATGTATTTGGAATTGGGAGGACCTTTATACGGGTTCGTTGTATCATTGGGCAGAAATTACCTCTGGTATGTTGGGGGCATAAGGATGACCTCTATGATGATTTTCATTGGAGTGGGAATGCCCTTTACTATAACTAGTGAAGGAGTGGGGAATACCTCCACTATAGTTGTTAGGAACAAGGGGAGGACCCCTAAACTGGTTAGTATATTCACGGGTAGGACCTATATGTTATGAAGCATGATTACTGGGAGGACGCATGTACAGGTTATTGAAATAGTGGTGAGGACATCCACTCTAATTAACTATATACCATGGAGGGAATCCGTGATAGTAGTTGAAAAAGTGGAGAGGCCCTTCAACTGTATTATCATTGGAGTATGGAGGACCACTCCTTGGGATACCATCAACACGTGAGGACCTATTTTTTATTTAGCATGTATATGGGGGGGACCTCCTTATTTGATTTTGAAAGAGTAGGGAGGAACTCCTCTTGGGTTGATAACAGTGTATGGAGGACCTCCACACTGAGTGTCCTCATCAAGGGTTGAACCATAATAGCTTTTGATAGTGACATTAATTGTAAGAGTCCTCCCTCTCTAATTATGTGACTATGGGGTCTTGATCTTAATCTAGAAAATTGGAATCCATGTTATTTTGATATTGGGATCTAGAAAGATTCACAGATTGTGGCAAGGCCCACTAGAGTTGTAAAAGATTCACAACATCAAGATACATCATAAGAATCTCCCCAATGCTAGTGTCAAGTGCTTTGGACTGGGACTGATATAGCAATGTGAAGTCCACATACTCTTCATCCTAAGGGATAGGTTAGTTCTGGCGATGGCATAGCCTGGTGGGAGACCTCTGTTGTAGCTCTAGAGTGGTAGATGAGGCCATCATGAATCAAAAATCATCTACATATTCAGTTTAGGAGAGTGATTCATCATTGAACTATGGGGAGAGACTCCCAAATATTTTTATATCATAAATGTCGATGGATTCCTGTAACACCCCGAGCATCCACGATACGCTTCTCATTCAATAATGCAATAGCTTGCATTGTACGCAACTTCGAGTTCTAAAACACTGCGACTAATCAAAGTAGCCGTTATGAATAGTAATAACCACTTTTTAAAATTATAGAAATTTATATTTCAAAATGGACTTCATTTTTGGATTCGGAATATTGAAATTAGCCTATGTTGAATTTTTGGTATTTTTCTGAGAACTTCTAATTTTTTATGAATAGTGAAAAATACTTTAAAACAAATTTTTTAATAAAAATAATTTATTGTGATAAATTATACTATTTAGTGGTTTTAAGGTATAATTAGAATATATTTTTACCATTTTATCCAATGGTGGTCATTAGAATTAATTTAACATTGAAATTGGACGTAAACAATTACCAATCTTTTGATATAAATTGTTTCTTAAAAACACACTATTTGTCGTAACAGCGGGAATTAATTATAAAATTAATTAATGCAACTTATATGTTTGGAATTTTGTAAAATAGACATCATTTTTGAATTAGAAATATCAATTATATCTTAGGGTGAAATTTTGGCCTTGTTCTGAAAAACTTCAATTTTTGATGAATAGTGAAACCACTAAGTGGTAGTTAAATAACTGATTTTTCATTTAAATAAAATATTACCACTTCTGTGATTTGATTTTAAAAAATCCAACATACATGGTTGTCATTAAGAAGTAAAATGTGGTTCAATGAGATTAAAATAATTTTTTTTGGTGAATAGTAACTTTTAAGTTCTTAATCGCGATTAGAGGTAATTTGTGTAGTTTAAGGTACAAATAATGTTTTAATAATATGAGATGAGAATGAAACTTGTCCTACTCTTATTGGATGAGTCATGGCCGACCAATAAAACCCATGGGTCAACTTGGGGACCCCATGGAGCCACTTTAGTTGGAAAATGATATTAATATATATTTATTTAATGTTAAAATTAAACTGACACAAACATGAGTTATTTTACTAAAACAGTTTTTAAGTGGGGATACACATGTCCAAATTTCGACTATAAATATTAATTAGAAATCTAAAACGATTTCCTACATCATAGTATTTTTTTTATAATTTTTAGACATTAAATAAATTAAATTATTTATGACATCATTATGATGTAGCGATGACCTCATTATTTAACGATTTAAATAAAATGAGAAGATAATGCAAAATCCAAGGCTTACACTTTTCCAAAGCCTATTGGATGAGGAGAGTTCGAAACCTTATCACCTTAGCCTCGCATTATATAAGTGTGGGACCTTTATAATGAGAAAAGCATTGTGAAATAATGTAACATTTCAATCTTTTCAAAAGTGACCCTCCTCTCCACTTATAAAAGGCCCCCACCTCTCCCACCTCATTTACACTTTCAAGCCCTTTGGCTCGGCCAAACTCTGACCAAATACTCTCCCAGATTCCCCCTCTTACTCCTAGAAGCCTTAATTTGGGAAGAACCCTTCCCAAGGAAGCCTTTGGCTCAAATCAAAAAGAGTTACCCGATTTTGAGGTAATGTCTTTTCTAATGTTGTTTTGTTTTATTTTTCTTCTCCAACCCCCTAAACTCTTTTTATTCATTTATTTTGTAACAAAACCAGTATCCTCAATATACTAGGATGTTGTTATAAGAAGTATTAGAGATACACTTACACACACCTACATCTAATTGTTAAAGAACATACGGTTTCTGTGGATGGCGAATTTCTACCTCACGAAACGATGATTGTTCAACACTCATATAACACCTTCAAAGGTGGCCATTAAGATGTAACTATTTTTATATATGATATATAATATGTTTATGTTTTACTTATGCTTCTGTATTTCTCATTTATCGCATAATTTATGATTACCATTATCGGTAAAACGCGATAATTTCATTTTAGGAAGTGCGGACTACCGCCCCCTCAAAGTGATTTGAATCGTTAATGCCATATGTGGGATGTATAAAGGATGAAGAAAATGGTATTATAAACTATATTATACTGGAATTATATTATAAATTTATATCATTATGATTTACTTCCATTAAATATGAAATTGAAATGAAAGTAGCGTTCATGCGTACGTACGGCTTACCGTCTCCATGAACGGTGCATTTCATTTCTTACCTCTAAACGTTACGTAATATTATAAATGAATGTATATACTGGATATATAAGATATATATGACATCTAAATCATGAATATAATTCTGGATATAATGGATATTCTACCACATGAACAACTTGTAATTATAAGAAGTTTATTGTTGACTCAAGTTACCAAAGATCGACAAAACAACCGTTATTAACATAAATAATTACATAATGTTCATAACATTGTAATAAGTGATATAAAAAGGATAATGAAATTTAAAATGGTTCTTATTAAGGTAGATATTAACTCTAGTTTATTATTCAGGAGGTTAAAGAATGGTTGAGTCAAGTCGGACACAAGGTGAGGGAACTTCTTAACCCAATTTCTATTCTTTGGGTTAATCTCCTACTTTCAAATTATGTCATGATATTATTATGTCGTATATTGTATTTACACTTTCTTTATGTGTAAATATAGTGAATACACATAATAGATAATTTTTTTTTAAAATGATCTTTTTAAGGACTTCGTCCCAATCCCCTCTCATTGAGGCATATTTGGTTTTATACACAACTTTCTTTTATACGGGGTATAAACCCCTTTGACTTTTACGTTTATTCAAAAGGAATATTTTTCATACGAAGCGTTTTACTAAACGGCAAAAAGGGAATGTTTCTCTTTCTGTACTTATGCGGCGACAACGACTTCTCCGCCACCGTGACCATTATTTGAGTTTCGGCTTCCTCTACAAGACATCATTTTTTTAATGAAAAATAAATACAATGTTTTAACTTTCTTTTATTTTGATATTGAAAATGGTTTTGAAAGCATTTTTATTATATCAATGTGTTTTATTAATATCTTGTGATTGAAATGTGGAAATTTTATGTTTCCTTTATGCATGTTTAATGTGATACGATTATGTTATGGTTTATGATATGTTTAAACCTATTCATATGAGGAATGCATTGGACTTAATAAGTGACGGGTGGAGCCCACTATAGCTCCTCGATGCATCGGTAGGTCTCATGAGACAAACTAGTGTCTTGGCATTAGGCCTTGACAAAATCTTATTTGTGGTCTTGGCACGAGGCCTTGACTACGTGGTTATGATAGTCTGGCATTATGCATTCCATCATTATGAAAGTGGTTATTGATGTTGCATGTGATTATTCGACCAGTAGAATATCCATGTGAAAAAGTGAATGGAATTATCTCATTTTACTTTTGCCATATTATGTCGATGTTCATGTTTAAAAGGATTTTGTTTTAGTTATACATTGCCTTAAATTTTTATGTTTATTTATGAAAGCTTCCGCAATATTGTTATCCTTACTGAGCATTTGAGCTCATCCCTTTCAATGTTTTAATATTTTCCAGGATGTGAAGAAGTATTTTATGAATGACCTGCAGGGATAGTCAGAAGAGGATATGAGTGTGGAATATGAAGACTTTGTTGTTAGTTTTTCACTTTATGATGTAATGTAAGACTTGTGAATGTATCTAGTGTTTCCAAGGCTACTTAACTAATCGGTCTTTCGAGACTTGATCTTTTGTGATCATGCCAATGTTACGAAGTAATGCACCGACTCTGGGTAGCTGGGGTCGGGGCGTTACAGTTGGTATCAGAGGCAGTTTAGTACTAACCTTGGAAGCTAGATTTAGACAAACTCTGATTAGAGCACATAGCCCAAAGATAGAATTTGAGGATTAGTATAGAAGAACTTCCTAGAATTTTGGAATTATAGAGATGTTATGAGTTTTCCGAGAAATACATCCCTGTCTGGATACGAGCAGGTAGAGGCGGCTCTGGAACAGATGTACCTAGGGGTAAAACCCGAAAACACCGTTTTGAGCTAGACTCGAACGGGAACTGGTGCACGACAACGGGCCTTGCTGAACTCTTGGTTACGACACTCCCGGGGGATATGCTTAGGATAATTCTCATTTTATTTACAAACCACTATGAAGGGTTATGAGTACATACTTCCTCAAAGAAAACATTTCTTTTTTATGATTATGGATTATATCCATAAATAGTTCAATTTATGTCAAGTGTTTAACAAGTATGAAATTATGTATTTTGATTCATAAACTAATCTAGTTTATGCCATTGTTTAGAAATGGAGCCTAGTGGAAGGAATGGAAACCGTATCAATGCACGAACTCCGTGTAGGGATTGCCCTCCTGCTCAAGATAATTATTGTGGATCTGGAGATACAACTGGTGCTGATCAGCTTCTCACCGTACTGGGACAACTCACGTAGGTTATGAATAATAACCTTACTCGTATGGAGCACCCTGATCCGCAACGTGGAGGATCAATGCTAGAGCGTTTCATGAGGCAACAACCACTAACCTTCAATGGGAGTACAAATACTACAGTAGCTGAGCAATGGATAAATTCCTTAGAGAAAATATTCCATGCCATGGGGAGTAGTGAAAGGGAGAAGGTTGTCATGGCAGTTTACCGCCTCACTGGAGATGCCGATCAGTGGTGGTCGCTGATTCAAAACACAAAGGAATATGATGACGTATCGAATATGGAATGGAGGGAGTTCAAAGATCTTTTCTTAGAAAAATATTTTCCTCGTGACCATCGACTAGATATGGAAAGGCAATTTCTGAGTTTGAGGCAGAAGGAGGATGAGAATGTCGCAATGTATGAGGATAACTTTACAAGGATAGCGAGGCATGCTGCCGATTATATACGTAACCCAAGGAGTAAGATTGATCGTTTCTTTGATGGGTTAAAACCATTTCTCCGTCAAGCTTTAGTATCACAATCCTTCTCATCATACGAAGATATTGTCTCGTGTGCTATCAAGACAGAAAAGGAATTCTCTAAGTCTTATGACAACAAAGTAAAGCAAGAGAAGAAGAGAACGGTGGAACAAGAGACAGATAAAGGGAAAAAGGGAAAGTAGGATTTTCCATTATGTGATAATTGTGGGAAGAATCACCCTGGTACTTGCCTAAAAGGAATGTGAGTTTGTTATAAATGTGGAGAAAAGGGTCACCAGGCTCGTGATTGCAAGGAAAAGAAAGAGGTTGTCAATGTTGAATGCTACAATTGTAGGGAAACAGGGCATTATGCAAATGAATGTCCTAAGAGTCAAGGAAACTTACCTCAGAAAAGGCCAGGGGATCAAGGACAATCTTATGCTGTGACTACAGTTGAAGCGGAATAATTAATGTATTGGTGCTTTTGGACTCAAGGATTATATTCTGGTTATAAGAATAATGTGATATATATATATGGATTGTACTACAGTACTTGTTGATTTCAGTAATGTTTTAATATGATTAAGGTAATCATATTTTTAGTATGTGACAATAAGAGAAACTTTTCTTTGTTTGGGGAATCTGATGTTTCAATTGATTTTGTAATTTAGAGACCTTTTAGAGAAAGTCTGGACGGAGGTATTTTGGATAACTATTAAGGTTGGAATGGATTAATTTGAACCATGGATAGTATTGTTTAAGGTTAAAGAATTTCTGAAGATTATTTTTGGAATATTATAATACTATAGTTTTAGGAAAAAGGACAACCTGCAGGGTGGGGAATAACCTGTCGCGTCGGACAAAGCTGCAGGAATCGAACCCACAACCATAGTGCGACAAGCCTTTATTTCCTACCACTAGCCTACAGGAAGTCCCTGGTTATTACAAAATAGTTTTACTAATCTAAATGGTATGTGTTAACATTTCGAACCCTATAAAATTAGGATAAATTGAATATTTTTGAGTTCCATTACCATTTGGAGTAAAAGTTGGGTTTGTGGTAAAAATTTATTAAAGAATGAAAGTATACATAAAAAGTATGTATATTCCCTTACGTTCTTAGTAAATCTCCTAAATAAATTCCTCAACATTATAAAAGGTATCTTAAAACAAAAATGTTGTCGGTTAACTTTTCCAACTAGGGATTCAATGACCGTTTAACCAATCACAAGTTTGTGATTTTCTTGTGGTTAAACTTTCTCCTAATCATGTTTTCTATAACACTCCATCAGACCTTGATGGTTTGTTTCTCCTCCATATCCATATTTTTATATAATCCTAGAATGGGCTATATCAGGTGACCTTTGTACTTATCCTGCTTTCTTTTAATGTTATATATTTATTAACCTTATTTCCGATGTTGGTTTTCCTCAAAGGTATTTTCTCTTTTCAACCTTTTATTTTCAAAGAAAATTTTCAAATTGCGAGGACACAATTTATTGAATGAGGGGAGAATGTAACACCCCGAGCTTCGACGATACGCTTCTCATTCAATAATGCAATAGCTTGCATTGTACGCAACTTCGAGTTCTAAAACACCGCGACTAATCAAAGTAGCCGTTATGAATAGTAATAACCACTTTTTAAAATTATAGAAATTTTATATTTCAAAATCGACTTCATTTTTGGATTCGGAATATCGAAATTAGCCTATGTTGAATTTTTGGTATTTTTCTAAGAACTTCTAATTTTTTATGAATAGTGAAAAATACTTTAAAACAACTTTTTTAATCAAAATAATTTATTGTGAAAAATTATACTATTTAGTGGTTTTAAGGTATAATTAGAATATATTTTTACCATTTTATCCAATGGTGGTCATTAGAATTAATTTAACATTGAAATTGGACATAAACAATTACCAATCTTTTGATATAAATTGTTTCTTAAAAACACGCTATTTGTCGTAACAGCGGGAATTAATTATAAAATTAATTAATGCAACTTATATGTTTGGAATTTTGTAAAATAGACATCATTTTTGAATTCGGAATATCAATTATAGCTTAGGGTGAAATTTTGGCACGTTCTGAAAAACATCAATTTTTGATGAATAGTGAAACCACTAAGTGGTAGTTAAATAACTGATTTTTCATTTAAATGAAATATTACCACTTCTGTGATTTGATTTTTAAAAATCCGACATACATGGTTTTCATTAAGAAGTAAAATGTGGTTCAATGAGATTAAAATAAATTTTTTGGTGAATAATAACTTTTAAGTTCTTAATCACGATTAGAGGTAATTAGTGTAGTTTAAGGTAAAAATAATGTTTTAATAATATGAGATGAGCATGAAACTTGTCCTACTCCTATTGGATGAGTCATGGACGACCAAGACAACCAATGGGTCAACTTAGGAACCCCATGGAGCCACTTTAGTTGGAAAATTACATTAATATATATTTATTTAATGTTAAAATTAAATTGACACAAACATGAGTTATTTTACTAAAACAGTTTTTAAGTGGGGCTACACAAGTCCAAATTTAGACTATAAATATTCATTATAAAGCTAAAACGATTTCTACATCATAGTATGTTTTTTATAATTTTTAGACATTAAATAAATTAAATTATTTATGACATCATTATGATGCAGCGATGACCTCATTATTTAACGGTTTAAATAAAATGAGAAGATAATGCAAAATCCAAGGCTTACACTTTTCCAAAGCCTATTGGATGAGGAGATTTAGAAACCTTATCACCTTAGCCTCGACTTATATAAGTGTGGGACCTTTAGAATCCGAAAATCATTGTGAAATAATGTAACATTTCAATCTTTCCAAAAGTGCCCCTCCTCTCCACTTATAAAAGGCCCCCACCTCTCCCACCTCATTTACACTTTCAAGCCATTTGGCTCGGCCAAACTCTGACCAAATACTCTCCCAACTTCCCCCTCTTACTCCTAGAAGCCTTACTTTGGGCAGAACCGTTCCCAAGGGAGCCTTTGGATCAAATCAAAAAGAGTTACCCGATTTTGAGGTAATGTCTTTTCTAATGTTGTTTTGTTTTATTTTTCTTCTCCAACCCCCTAAACTCTTTTTATTCATTTCTTTTGTAACAAAACCAGTATCCTAAATATACTAGGATGTTGTTATAAGAAGTATTAGAGCTACACTTACACACACCTACATCTAATGGTTAAAGAACATACGGTTTCTGTGGATGGCAAATTTCTACCTCACGAAACGATGATTGTTCAACACTCATATAACACCTTCAAAGGTGGCCATTAAGATGTCACTATTTTTATATATGATATATAATATGTTTATGTTTTACTTATGCTTCTGTATTTCTCATTTATCGCATACTTTATGATTTCCATTATGGGTAAAACGCGATAATTTCATTTTAGGAAGTGCGGACTACCGCCCCCTCAAAGTGATTTGAATCGTTAATGCCATATGTGGGATAAATAAAGGATGAAGAAAATGGTATTATACACTATATTATACTGGAATTATATTATACATTTATATCATTATGATTTAGTTCCATTAAATATGAAATTGAAATGAAAGTAGCGTTCATGCGTACGTACGGCTTACCGTCTCCATGAATGGTGCATTTCATTTCTTACCTCTAAACGTTACGTAATATTATAAATGAATGTATATACTGGATATATAAGATATATATGACATCTAAATCATGAATATAATTCTGGATGTAATGGATATTCTACCACATGAACAACATGTAATTATAAGAAGTTTATTGTTGACTCAAGTTACCAAAGATCGACAAAACGACCGTTATTAACATAAATAATTACATAATGTTCATAACATTGTAATAAGTGATATAAAAAGGATAATGAAATTTAAAATGGTTCTTATTAAGGTAGATATTAACTCTAGTATATTATTCAGGAGGTTAAAGAACGGTTGAGTCAAGTCGGACACAAGGTAAGGGAACTTCTTAACCCAATTTCTATTCTTTGGGTTAATCTCCTACTTTCAAATTATGTCATGATATTATTATGTCGTATATTTTATTTACACTTTCTTTATGTGTAAATATAGTGAATACACATAATAGATATTTTTTTTTAAAAAATTATCTTTTTAAGGACTTCGTCCCAATCCCCTCTCATTGAGGCATATTTGGTTTTATACACAACTTTCTTTTATACGGGGTATACACCCCTTTGACTATTACGTTTATTCAAAAGGAATCTTTTTCATACGAAGTGTTTTACTAAACGACAAAAAGGGAATGTTTTTCTTTCTATAATTATGCGGCGACAACGACTTCTCCGCCGCCGTGACCATTATTTGAGTTTCGGCTTCCTCTACAAGCCATCATTTTTTTAATGAAAAATAAATACAATGTTTTAAATTTCTTTTATTTTGGTATTGAAAATGGTTTTGAAAGCATTTTTATTATATCAATGTGTTGTATTGATATCTTGTGATTGAAATGTGGAAATGTTATGTTTCCTTTATGCATGTTTTATGTGATACGATTATGTTATGGTTTATGATATGTTTAAACCTATTCATATGAGGAATGCATTGGACTTAATTAGTGACGGGTGGAGCCCGCTATAGCTCCTCGATGCATCGGCAGGTCTCATGAGACAAACTAGTGTCTTGGCACGAGGCCTTGACAAAATCTTATTTGTGGTCTTGGCACGAGGCCTTGACTACGTGGTTATGATAGTCTGGCATTATGCATTCCATCATTATGAAAGTGGTTATTGATGTTGCATGTGATTATTCGACCAGTAGAATATCCATGTGAAGAAGTGAATGGAATTATCTCATTTTACTTTTTCCATATTATGTCGATGTTCATGTTTAAAAGGCTTTTGTTTTAGTTATACATTGCCTTAAATTTTTATGTTTATTTATGAAAGCTTCCACAATATTGTTATCCATATTGATCATTTGAGCTCACCCCTTTCAATGTTTTAATATTTTCCAGGATGTGAATAAGTATTTTATGAATGACCTACAGGGATAGTCAGACGAGGATATGAGTGTGGAATATGAAGACTTTGTTGTTAGTTTTTCACTTTATGATGTAATGTAAGACTTATGAATGTATCTACTGTTTCCAAGGCTACTAAACTAATCGGTCTTTCGAGACTTGATCTTTTGTGATCATGCCAATGTTACGAAGTAATGCACCGACTCTGGGTAGCTGGGGTCGGGGCGTTACAATTCCACCAACATGACCCTTAGATGTGGTGGTGTTATTGTAACACCCCGATATTCCACAATACGCTTCTCCTTTAATAATGCAACATCTTGCATTGGACGCATGTTCGAGTTCTAACACACCACGACTAATAAAAGTAGCTGCTATGAATAGTAATACCCACTTTTTAAAATTATATAAATTTTATATTTCAAAATGTACTTCATTTTTGGATTCGGAATATCAAAATTAGCCTATGTTGATTTTTTGGTATTTTTCTGAGAACGTTCAATTTTCGATGAATAGTGAAAAATACTTAAAAACAACATTTTTAATCAGAATAATTTATTGTGATAAATTATAATATTGAGCGGTGTTAATGTATAATTAGAATATAATTTTACCACTTTATACAATGGTGGTCATTATAATTAATTTCACATTGAAATCGGACATATACAATTGTCAATCTTTTGATAAATATTGTTTCTTAAAAACACCCTATTTGTTTTGATAATGGGAAAAAATTTTAAATTAATTACTACAATTTTTGTGTTTGAAATTTGATAAAATGTAATCAATATTTCGAATCATAAGGTCCAAATTATGTAATTAAGACACTTTTGTTTTTTGACATTATGAACAGTAATGACAGTAATTATCTTTAATTATCGTGATTAATTAGTAATCTGGTAGTTAGGGGTAATTATATAATATCATAATAATGAAAAATTACCCCAACATGTTTCCAAATTATACTAATTTTTGACATGGCCGACCATTGGATTCCTTGTGCCAAACATTGGGACCCCATAGAATCACCTTTGGGTGATAGCGACATTTCATTATATTATTTTTTTAAAGGGAAAGTATAACCAAAGTATGTATCACCCAAGTAAAACAATTTTAGTTTTGTATGTGTAAATTATCTCTTAGACTATTAATAGTAATTGGAAATATGAAAAGATTTCATACATCATGATATTTTTTTATAATTTTTAGACATTAAATAAATTTAAATATTTATGACACCATGATGATGCAATGATTACCTCAATAATTAACCATTTAAATAAAATGAAGTGATAATGTAAAATATAAGACATAAACTTGTAAAAAACCTATTGGATGAGAATATTGCGAACTCTTATCACCTTATCCTCATAATATATCATTGTGGGACCTTTAAAATATGAAACTCATTGTATAATAAAGTAACATTTCTTGACTTTCCAAGAGTACCCCTCCTCTCCTCTTATAAAAGGCCCCCACCTCTACCACATTATTCACACCATCAAGCCATTTGTCTTGGCCAAACTCTACCCAAATACTATCTCAACTTCCCTCTATTACTCTTAGAAGCCTCACTTTGGTCATAAGTCTTTCTAAGGATGCCTTTGGATCAAATCAAAAAGAGTTACCCAATTTTATGGTAATATCTTCTCTTATGTTATTTTGTTTTATTTTGCTTCTCCATCCCCTTAAAATATTTTTATTACTTTTTTTAACAAAAAAAGTATCTTAAATATACTAGGATGTTTTTATGAGAAGGATTTTATTTAAACTTACACACACCATTGTCTAATGGTTAAAGAACATACTGATTCTGTGGGTGGAAAATTTCTGCCTCACGAAACGATGATTGTTCAATCTTATTTTAAAACCTCTCATGGTGGCCATTATGATGTCACTATATTTATTTATGATATATATTATATTTATTTCCCCTTTATTCTTATGTATTTTACATTTAAATCATACCTTTATTCTTTGCATGTTGTGCAAATGCGATAATTTAATTTGAGGAATTGTGGACCACCGCCCCCACAACTGATGCGACTCATTAATGCAATACATGGAATGTAGAAAGAATGAAATTAATGAACTTATGTGACTTATATAACATATATATTATACTATAATTATTATATATATATATATATCTCATTTTTTTAAATTCCATTAATTACGAAATAGAAATAAAATTAGTGTTCATGCGTATGTACGGCTTACAATCTTCATGAATGGTGCATTTCATCTCTTACCTCTAAATGTTATGTAATATTATAAAGTTAAGTATATAATGGATATATATGATATATATGATATCTAAAACGTGAATATAATTTGGTATGTAATGGATTTTTTACCACATGATCAACTTGTAATTATAAGAAGTTTATTTTTGACTCAAGTACCAAAGATCGACAAAACGACCGATATTAACTTAAATAATTACATAAAGTTTATAACATGGTAATAAGGTATATAAAATGAATAATGAACTTGAAAATGGTTCTTAATCAAGTAGAAATTAACTCGAGTTTATTATTCAGGATATTAAAGATTGATCGAGTGAAATCGGAAACGAGGTAAGGGAACTTTTTAACCCAGTTTTGATTCTTTGGGTTAATCATCTACTTTCAAATTATCTCATGATATTATTATGTCATATATTTTATTTATAAATTATGTATGTGCACTTATAGTGAATACAAATAATAGATCTATTTTATTAAATAAAAATGACATTTCTATGGGACTTCGTCTCAATCTACTTTCATTGAGGCATATTTTTTTTTATACACAACATTATTCTTATATGGTGTAAAAACCACTTTGAAATTTACGGTGATTCAAAAAGAATATTTTTTATACAAAGTTTTTTACTATGTGATAAAATAGAATGTTTTTTTCGTACGTATGCGGAGACAATGACTTCTCCACCGCCATGACCATTATTTGAGTTTCAGCTTCCTCTACAAGACATACCATTTTTTAAATGAAAAATAAATACCAAGTTTTAATGATTTTTATTTTGGTATAGAAAATGGTTTTGATAAGGTTTTTATTATATCAATGTTTTGTATTGATATCTTGTGATTGGAATGTGGAAATGTTATGTTTCCTTTATGCATGTTTTATGTGATACGATTATGTTATGGTTTATGATATGTTTAAACCTGTTCTAATGAGGAATACATTGGACTTAATATGTGACGGGTGGAGCCCACTATAGCTCCTCGATGCATCAGCAGGTCTAATGAGACAAACTAGTGTCTTGACATGAGGCCTTGACAAAATCATATTTTTATTCTTGGCACGAGGCCTTGGCTACGTGGTTATGATAATCTTTCATTATGCATTCCATCATTATGAAAGTGGTTATTGATATTTCATGTGATTATTCGACAAGTATAATATCAATGTGAATATGTAAATGGAATTATATCATTTTATTTTTTTCCATATTATGATGAATTTCATGTTTAATAGTCTTTTGTTTTAGTTTTACATTGTCTTAAATTTTTATGTTTTTTTATGAAAGATTCCGCTATATTGTTATCCTTACTGAGAATCTGAGCTCACCCCTTTCTATGTTTTAAATTTTCCAGGATGTGAAGAATTATATTATGAATGACCTGTAGGGATAGTATGAGTGGATATGAAGACATGATTTTGTTGTAGTTTTTTTTACATTATGATGTAATGTAAGACTTATGAATGTACATATTGTTTCAAAGGCTACTAAACTAATCGGTCTTTTGATACTTGATCTTTTGTGATCATGCCAATGTTATGAAATAATGCACTGACTCTGGGTAACTGGTTTCGGGGAATTATAGTTTGTATCAGAGGCAGTTTAGTACTAACCTTGGTAGCCAGATTTAGATAAACTCTAATTAAGGAACATATCCCTAAAATAGACTTTGAGGATTAGTATAGAAGAATTTCCTAGAATTTTGGTATTATATATATTTTTGTGTGTTTTTTGAGCAATACATCCCTGTCTGGATAAGAGCAGGTAGAGGCGGCTCTGGCACATATGTACCTAGGGGTAAAACCCTTAAACACCACATTGAGAAGTACTAAAATGGGAAATGGTTCATGACAACGGGCCTTGCTGTACTCTTGGTAATGACACTCCAAGGGGATATGCTTAGGATAATTCTCATTTTCTTTACAAACCATTCAGAAAGGTTTATGAGTATATACTTCCTCAAAGAAAACATTTTTATGATTATAGTTCAATTTATGTTAAGTGTTTTACAAGTATGTAGTTATGTATTTTGATTCATAAACTAATCTAGTTTATTTCATTATTTAGAAATGGAACCTAGTGGGATGAATGGAAATCATATCAATGCAAGCACTCCATGTAGGGATTTCCCTCCAACTGAAGATAATTATAGTGGATCTAGAGATACAACTGGTGCTGATCAACTTATAACCATACTGGGAAAACTCACTGAGGTTATGAATAATAACCTTACTCGTATGGAGCACCATGATCTGCAATGTGGAGGATAAATGTTAGACAGCTTCATGAGGCAAAAACTGCAAACATTTAATGGTGGTAAAAATCCATTATTAGCTGATCAATGGATAAATTTCATAGAGAAAATATTACATGCCTTGGGGAGTAGCGAAAGGGATAAGTTTTTCATGGAAGTTTACTGCCTCACTGGAGATGCCGATCAATGGTGGTCGTTGATTCCAAACACAAAGAAAGATAATGAAGTATCATGAATGTAATGGAGGGAGTATAAGGAAATTTTCTTAGAAAAATACTTTCCACATGACCATCGAGCAGATATGGAAAGGCAATTTCTGAGTGTGAGGAAAAAGGAGGATGAGAATGTTGAAAAGTATGAGGCTAACATTACAGGGGTAGTGAGGCAAGCTGAAGATTATATACGTAACCCAAGATGTAAGATTGATTGTTTCATTGATGGGTTAAAAATATTTCTCCGTCGAGCTTTAGTATCACAATCTTTCTCATCGTATGAATTTATAGTCTCATGTGCTATTAAGTCAGAAAAAGAATTCACTATATCTTATGACAATAAAGTAAAGCAAGAGAAGAAGAGAACGATGGAACAAGAAACTGATAAAGGGAAAGAAGGAAAGAAGGATTTTCCATTATGCAATAATTGTTGGAAGAATCAACCCAGTACTTGCCTAAAAGGAATGGGAGTTTGTTATAAATGTGGAGAAAAAGGTCACCAGGCTCGACATTGCAAGGTAAATAAAGAGGGTATAAATGTTGTATGCTACAATTGTAGTGAAATGGAAAATTATGCAAATGAATTTCCTATGCTTAAGGGAAACTTACCTCATAAAAGGCCAAGGGATCAAGGCCAATATTTTTCTGTTACTACAGTTGAAGTGGAATAATTAATGTATTGGTGCTTTTGGACTCATGGATTATATTCTGGTTATAAGAATAATGTGATATATATAAGGATTGTACTGAAGTACTTATTGTTATAATTAAGGTTTTAATATGATTAAGGTAATCATATTTTTAGTATGTGACAATAAGAGAAACTTTACTTTTTTTGGGGAATCTGATTTTACAATTGATTTTTGAATTTTGAGACCTTTTAGAGAAAGTCTGGAAAGAGGTATTTTGGATAACTATAATGGTTGGAATGGATTAAGTTGAACTTTGGATAGTATTTTTTAAGGTTATAGAAGTTCTGAAGATTATTTTTGGAATATTAGAGTACTATTGTTTTAGGAAAAGTTCAACCTGTAGGTCGGGGGATAACCCATTGTGTTGGACAAAGCTATAGGAATCGAACCCACAACCATAGTCCAATAGGCCTTTATCACCTACCAATAGCCTACAAGAAGTCCCTAGTTATTACAAAATATTTTTCCAAATCTAAATGGTATGTGTTAATATTTTGAACATTGTACGATTAGGATAAATATAATATTTTTGAGTTCTATTATCTTTTCAAGTGAAAGATGAGTTTGTGGTAGAAATTAGATGGAGGTTGAAACTCTACTTGTCATGCATAAATATATATATATACCTATATCTTATTCTATTAATAAATTAATTCTTAAACTTTAGTAATGGGATATTAAAACAAAATATGTGTTATCCTAATACCTTATGTCTTGTTGAACTGATAATATTTTAAATCAACATAGATTGAAGGCTTCGAGGCCCTCAATTTTACACATTTTTGTGATTGATGACCTCAATAACTCCCTAAAAATATTTACGTTTTCCTCTAATTATATGTCTCTAATTGCCAACAATGTTCTCCTTATTGAGATAATAATTTGGTGGTGACTTTATCATTTCCATTTCCCTCTTAATAATGCTAAATTTTATTAACCTTATTTCCAATGTGGGTTTTCCAGAAAGGTATTTTCTATTTTCAACCTTTTATTTTTGAAGAACAATTTCAAATTGTGAGGACACAATTTATTGAAGGAGGGGATAATGTAACACCCCAATCTTTCACGATACGCTTCTCCTTCAATAATGCAATAACTTGCATTGTACGCAAGTTCGAGTTCTATCACACCATGACTAATCAAAGTAGCCATTATGAATAGTAATACCAAATTTTTAAAATTATATAAATTTTATATTTCAATTTGGTCTTCATTTTTGGATTCGGAATATCGAAATTATCCTATGTTGAAATTTTGGTATTTTTTAAGAACATTCAATTTTTGATGAATAGTGGAAAATACTTAAAAACAACATTTTTAATCAGAATAATTTATTGTGATAAATTATACTATTGAGTGGTTTTAAATTATAATTAAAATATTATTTTACCACTTTATCCAATTTTGGTCATTAGAATTAATTTTACATTGAAATTGGACATAAACAATTGTCAATCTTTTGATAAATATTATTTCTTAAAAACACACTATTTGTTTTGACAGCGAGAATAATTTTTAAATTCATTACTACAATTTCTGTGTATGGAATTTGGTAAAATGGATTCAATAATTGGAATCAGAAGGTCCAAATTATGTAATTAAGACACTTTTGTTTTTTGACATTATGAATAGTAACGACGGTAAATATATTTAATTATCGTGATTAATTAGTAATCAGTTAGTTAAGGGTAATTAAATAACATCATAATAATAAAAAATGACCACAACATGTGTCCAAATTCTACTGGTGTTTGACATGGCCTACCATGATATGCCTTGTACCAAACTTTGGGACCCCATGGAATCACCTTTGGGTGATAGTGACATTTTATTATATTATTTTTTTAAAGAGAAAGTATAACAAAAGTATGTATCACCCAAGTAAATAAATTTTATTTTTGTCTATGTAAATGATCTCTTAGACTATAAATATTAATTTTAAAGAAAAAACTATTTCCTACATCATTATATATTTTTTATAATTTTTAGACATTAAATAAATTATAATTTTTATGGCCCCATGATGATGCAGTGATTACCTCATTAATTAACGAATTAAATAAGATGAACAGATAATGTAAAATCTAAGACTTAATCTTTTCAAAAACATATTGGATGAGTATATTTATAACCCTTATCTCATTATCCTCTAAATATATCATTGTGGAACCTTTAAAATTCGAAAATCATTATATAATAAAGTAACATTTCTTGACTTTCCAAGAGTTCCCCTCCTCTCGTCTTATAAAAGGCCCCCACCTTTACCACCTTATTCAGACCATCAAGCCATTTTGATTGGCCAAACTCTGCCCAAATACTCTCTCAACTTCCCTCTCTTACTCCTAGAAGCCTCACTTTGGGAATAATTCTTCCCAACGAATCCTTTGGCTCAAATCAAAAAGAGTTACCCGATTTTAAGGTAATGTATTCTCTTATGTTTTTTTTTATTTTGCTTCTCAACCCCTTAAAGTATTTTTATTACTTTATTTTTTAAAAAAACCAGTATGTTAAATATAATAGGATGTGTTTATGAGAATTATTTTATTTACACTTACACACACCTTCATCTAATGGTTAAAGAACATATTGTTTCTGTGGGTGGTAAATTACTGCCTCACAAAACGATGATTGTCCAATCATCTTTTAACACCTCTCATGGTGGCAATTTTGATGGAAATATATTTATTTATGATATAAATTATATTTATTTACTCTCTATGCTTTTGTATTTTACATTTAAATCATACCTTTATTCTTTGCATGTTGTGAAAATTCGATAATTTTATTTGAAGAAGTGTGGACTACCGCCCCCTCAACTGATGTGACTCGTTCATGCAATACATGGAATGTATAAAGAATGAAATTAATGAACATATGTGACCCATATAACATATATATTATACTATAATTATAATATAAATATATATGTGTCATTTTGTTTTAATTTCATTAATTATGAAATAGAAATAAAAATAGCGTCCATGCGTACATACGAATTACCGTCTCTATGAACGGTGCATTCCATTTATTACCTCTAAATGATATGTAATATTATAAAGGAAAATATATACTAGATATATATGATATAAATTATATCTACATCATGAATATAATTTTGGTTGTAATGGATATTTTACCACATGAACAACTTGTAATTATAAGAAGTTCATTTTCGACTCAAGTACAAAGATCGACAAAATGACCGATGTTAACTTAAATAATTACTTAATGTTCATAACACAGTAATAAGTAATAAAAAAGTAATAATGAACTTCAAAAGGTTCTTAAGTAAGTAGAAATTAACTCTAGTTTATTATTAAGGAGATTAAAGAACGATCGAGTCAAATCAGACATGAGGTAAGGGAACTTCTTAACCCAATTTCCATTCGTTGGGTTAATCTTCTACTTTCAAATTATATCATGATATTATTATGTCATATATTTTATTTATGCATTATTTATGTGTACTTATATTTAATACACATAATAGATCTATTTTATTATATAAAAATGATCTTTTTAAGGGACATCGTCTCAATCTCCTTTCATTGAGGCATATTTTGTTTTATACACAACATTCTTTTATATGGTGTATAAACCCCTTTGACTTTTACGGTAATTGAAAAGGAAGATTTTTTATATAAATCATTTTACTAGACAACAAAAGGGAATGTTTTTTTGTCGTATGTATGCGGTGACAACGACTTCTCCACCGCTGGAACCATTATTTGAGTTTCGGATTCCTCTACAAGACATAAGTTTTTTTAAATGAAAAATAAATACTGAGTATTAATTTTCTTTTATTTTGGTATTGAAAATGGTTTTGATAATATTTTAATTATATCAATGTGTTTTATTGATATGTTGTGATTGAAATGTGGAAATGTTATGTTTCCTTTATGCATGTTTTATGTTATACGATTATGTTATGGTTTATGATATGTTTAAACCTGTTCATATGAGTAATTTATTGGACTTAATAAGTTACGGGTGGAGCCCGCTATAGCTCCTTGATGCATCGGCAGGTCTCATGAGACAAACTAGTTTCTTTCCATGAGGCCTTGATAAAAACATATTTGTAGTCCTGGCACGAGGCCTTGGCTACGTGGTTATTATAGTCTAGCATTATGCATTCCATCATTATGAAAGTGGTTATTGATATTGCATGTGATTATTCGACTAGTAGAATATCCATGTGAATAAGTAAATGGCATTATTTCATTTTATTTTTTTCCATATTATGGTGAAGTTCATGATTAAAAGGATTTTGTTTTAGATATACATTGCCTTAAATGTTTATGTTTAATTATGAAAATTTCTGATGTATTGTTATCCTTAATGAGCATCTGAGTTCACCCCTTTCTATGTTCTAATTTGTCCATGATTTGAAGAAGTATATTATGAATGACCTGTCGGGATAGTATAAGGGGATATGAAGAAAATATGTTGTTGTAGTTTTTTTTACATTATGATTTAATGTAAGACTTATGAATGTATCTAGTGTTTCTAAGGCTACTAAACTAATCGGTCTTTAGAGACTTGATCTTTTGTGATCATGCCAATGTTATGTAATAATACACCGACTCTATGTAACTGAGGTTGGGGCATTATAGTTAATGAGTCTCTAATGTCTCAAAATACTAGTAGTCCATATCCATTAGTGGAATTCCCCCCCCAACAATTATTATATCGGTGTATGAGTGTTTTGATAAAAATCCACTCACTGAACTCATATGGGTATATAGGGTGTGGGTGGCTAGTAGCTAATGTCCTTGAAGATGTCGTAGTGTATCTGGAGTTGTGTAGTATTTCCACATTAGTGTTTCTACTTCCCCAACCCCTGGGGATGTTGTCTTACTACTCCTCATAACTCGATCCCTATACTGCATATGGATTCATCCTTCTATATAGGTACAAGAAAATCAATTCCCATTTCCCTAATTTCACCCAATCATAGGAAGAATAATAGTATCCATGATGGTGA
Organism: Viscum album; assembly: GCA_963277665.1. Taxonomy (NCBI): domain Eukaryota; kingdom Viridiplantae; phylum Streptophyta; class Magnoliopsida; order Santalales; family Viscaceae; genus Viscum; species Viscum album. The sequence continues at coordinate 917,814,691 of OY728138.1, read as the reverse complement.
TGTCTCAGATCAAGAATGACCAATGCTCCCTGCCCCAATGCACATGTGAGTTCCATTCTAGGCCCACATTTTTTTGGTAGGTCATGAAACAAAATATTTGGAATCTAGTGAAATGAAAATATTTGTATTCACCAATTCTACTTGTCCCCATGTTGAGCAGAAGAGTTTCATGTCGTGTTCAAAATTTCTACTTATGTTTCTTTCATCAAGGCTATTTTTATATAGTGTTTATGTTTCTCTGCATTCTAACATTCCATAGGTGGGAGGCATTCATCACATTCATTGAAAATGTATTCTCCTTGATGAAAATGTGATGATTGGATGTTGGTTTCTCCTTAAATGGATTCCTCTTTAGATCTAATTTCCTAGTTTGGTTCTCCCTCGTAGATTAAATCATGTATATGGAACTAAATACCAATTCAATATGAATGTGTAAAATGGTTAATTACACTTCTTCTATATTGAAAGAGAAGAAACCATTGGTCATGAGATTAGTTAGGCTGGTAGCCTCTTGGGATTCTTAGACATTGGGAACATTGGTCACATGTAAATATTTTTCTTATGGGGGAATATCATGTGATGTATCAAAGGCATGGAAACCAATGTAGCTCATAGGGATCCGGAGGTAATTGAATCCATATAAATAAATCATCCAATTATTTTTACCTCTATAATCCCATGTGAATTTAATGGTGTTAGAATTCCGTGTCAATTAAAAAGTTCTATGTCCTACAGAGATAGATTATCATGTCACGTTGAGATAGATTAGGTCAAGTGTTTAATATCTTTTAGTGACACTAACATAGTTTAAGTCTTGTGTGGACAATATATATGGAGAAAAATTCCCCAGAGAGGCAGATCCGAGATGTGTGTCCCTAGGAGTTAAAATTCCACACATTCATAGTTTACTGATGGATCATGATGCCTCATGTAGGTTGACCTGATGAATTAGAACACTTCATGGGGTGTATCGGGGTTGTTCATTCCTTTGAGGGAAAAATGTCACACATAAATTGATTAAGATTGTATCAGAATGTGCAGGGTAGCTAACTCATTAATGTTGAACTATATTCCCAATAGTGGTAGATCATGGATGTGTTTCCCTAGGTGGAATCAATTCACACATGGTAGTTTATTGATTGATAAATCCGAACACTCAATGAGTAAATTCTAGATGATTGATTAGAACACCCTATATAGGAAGTTCAAGGAGTTGTGTCCCTAAGAGGGAAGATGCTGCAAATGTGTTAATTATTTTCATGATTTAACCACAGGGAGGCATCCAATATACCCTATTTAAAATAATGATATCAAACCCCACATATTACAATGCCATAGATTAAGGTCATGTGATAATATTTATCCTTGTATATTAATGTCAAATCGTAAGTATGATATTTCAGTGGAAAAAGGATTGATGATGGATGGTGTTGGGCTTACATGTACAATGTGCCCTTTCAAGAATTATCTATATTTGGGGATTGATGTGAAGATTATTTTTGGATTATTCCCTCATTAGTTTTCATCCCATGCTGGGGGAGAAGGAGGTGTGACATGATAATCATACATGGGGAATCCTCTTTTCATCATAATTAGTATGAATATAGTTTTATATCATGTTCTATGGACGTTTTCATGGATTTTAGTGTATTATGACTAGGATTTAGATATATGGAGGTTTATTTCATCCACCTCGGAAGTGGTCAAATCAACCATCACCACTAAGGATTACGTGACCACTTCTCATGTGCCTCTTGGTGGGGCATGTAATTGGAACTATAATGGAGGAGTGTTCAATTGGGAGTCCAATATTAGAGTCCCTACAATTATAAGAAAAAAGGGGTTATAGTACCGATGATAAGAATAAATATTTATACTGGAGGATCATAGAAATCTTATAATGAAGTGGAAGAATATAGGAGTGGGTGGAACCAGTCACAAAAGGGACTTAGGGTGTAGTTGATCCAATCCTGTATTGGTATGGGGTCTCGGGAAATTGATCTTCAAAAATGGGTGTGTATATAACTAGGGAAACATTGAGAGGCCATGTAGATGGGTTTTGAAAAGAATAGGGAATCACAGAGAGGTTCCTGATGAAGAAGAGGGTCCTCATAGTGGATATGGGGTTTGGAAACAAGTAGGCTTCCCAAAATAGGGTGCCCCTACCTTAGAATTATGGCATGATTCCCAGTGGGAGAGTTTCGAAAAGGATAATTTCTTAATGAATCCTTATATTCCTCAAAGGGGATTCAAATTTTATGAAGGTCATGGGACTTCAAGAAAGGGAACATTACATTTGGTGGTGTCTTCTAATAATCAAAGGGAAGTGGTTTCATAATTAGAGGGTACTTTTGGGAATCCAGTTTCTCTTTCACTTGTGAAGATCAGGTGGTTCTCGAACAAGGAACAATTTCTAGAAGTCGAATGGTTATTTCCCACCTCAAAGATGGAATGAAGGGGTATTTATAGGGATGTGGGTTTCACGATTATTATAGGATAACATACAACTTTATAATCATTGTGAGTTATCAAGGCTTCATGAGTGAAAATTTCACTTTGCAGAGTATATCAATATCCCTCCACATAGTCGAGAAGTGCATCACGACTCCTTATTAACATTTTACGATGGTTACGATTAAACCATCACATAATCACAATAGTGGTTCCTCAAACAATTCTTTATGATCTGCAACCATTCGTGAAGATAGTGATTTTCCTAAAATAGACCCTTAGAAAAAAAAATTGGTATGATTGGACTCAGATTCCCCTCGAAAATGATGTTTCTGTAGGTTTAGGATATGTCAAAATAGTGTGTTGAGTGGTTCCCAACATTTATTTTTTCCAAAATTGATGATCAATTTGAGATCTATATGAATAAAAATGTCATGATCCATAGAATTCGATCATTAAGATAGATAGTAGAAAAGACTTCCAGAACAAATAGAGATGCGATCATAAAATAATTTTTATACATAATTTCATTAGTTAAAGAATTAATTATAATTAATTATTTCTTTGTTGATGAATCCAATGATAGGTTTGTGGGTCACCATAATTTTGTTATAGAAACCATGTTTATATTTCATCTAGAAGTGATCCATATCATTTCTACGAATCTCTAGACATCGTTGAAGGAGTCTCTATGTACTATCATGGATGATCCTAATGTTTGAATCATCTTCCTTGATCGCCTTTAGAATAGCATCCAACAGGTTATCCTTGATTGGGTGTAGGATGATTTCTCACCGTTCATGGGAGAACTCTTGTAGAAGTGAGCTATCTAGGATCTATATGATCATCCAAGATTCATTTTGAACAATTGAATTTCATCTTGAAAGAATAAAATAATTGGGTAATTATATTAGTAGGGTTAAAATAAAAAAAATTCACAAGTTCCCTTAATTTATTATTTATTTCAAGAAATACCCCATGTAAAATAATAATATTAATTTAATTATTTCCCGACATATAACAAACTTTTTAATTAAAATAAAATCTTATTTACATAAATAATATATAGTATTTAGTATTTATCACCAGAACATTAATCTCAGGCCACCACTCCACCACAATAATTATCATCCCTTGAATAATGCTTATTTATTTATTAAATAAACATCTATTCATTATTATACAATAAATAAGTAGGTATTATATTAACTAAATAGGAAAAAAATATTTATGAAATATTTATCTCACAATATATTATCTAGAATAAACATTGATGGAATAAATGTGATCAATAATACAAGAATAATTATTATCCCATATCTGGGAATAATATTTATTCAACCTCATTAATAATAAATAATACTATATTATTTAACTGAGATTCTAGATTCACATAGTGTGTGACCCTCTAGGTATCTTTTTCTCAGTGTCATTTGGTGAAGCAGCCTAAAGTCCAATGATAGTTTCTAGAAACACTCTGAGGTATAGAGAGAGAAATAAGTTTATGCTTCAATGACATGTCACCACATATAGATGTTTACTTTGTATTATAAATATGGATTTACTACTGGAGGGTCTGTTCTCATAATATCATACCAGAAATTACCACGAGAATTCACTATGAAAAGATGCATCAAATACATATGAGTCTCCACCCCTAATATCTTGTACCATTTTCTTCCCTCAAATGATATCTTCCGCCTATAGAAAATATATTCTTGAATATTTTCAATGCACTTCTGATCTTTCATCATAGCGGGGAACTGCTATGAATTCTTCATGAAACAACTACTCCTAGGATATTATCACATAATATGTCACATATATGAACAATAATTAGTTTTTAGTATTTTATTAATATTAAAAACAATGAATAAAAGTTTATCCTATGGTTTATAGAATGTATTTATTTGGAATCAACTCCAACAGACTCCCACTTGCAGTACATACATCATTTAACAACATTCAGTCCTCTAGCTCTTAGATGATACTCATGCTTCTACTAAGATTTTCCTTTTGTCAATGACTGCACAAACTTCTCTTTCGTGGTTACTCTACACACTATAACTCCACCCCATTGATTAAAATCTCTCAAGAGTTGATACTTCTAGTGTATGTGCATTGTCAATTGGTGTGACCTTTTTTGTTTAAAAATATCCACAACTATAATATTAACATAAGAAAATCTGATATGTAAATTACATCTAGGTTCCAAATCATGATCCTGGAAAATGTTATGAATCTGAAAGGATTCCTTGACTACATCATAATCCTCTATATACTAAAATTCCACTATTGAATCATCAACAACTACCTCTTTTGATCTATTATAACCCATATCTCATCCATTGTGATAAAAATATATCTTAATTTCTACATTGACTAATTATGATATGTTTGAAAAAATCATCTTTATAAACCCTGATGACTACATTCTTTTCTCCTCCAAATACCAAGAACATATCCTTAGTTATATTTAGATACTTAAATATAGCCTTAACTGTAGTCCAATGTTTCTCTCTTGGATCTACATGATATCTACAAACCATTATCTATGTGCAGGCAACATAAAGTCTAGTACATAACATTATATACAAGACTGATCATATCTTAGAAGTGTATGTGATCTTACTCATTCTATCTTTCTCATGTTTTTTAGGACAAGTTTTCTTATTAATATGTAAACCATGTGACACTAGATCCAAACCACTCTTGGATTATTCCATACTAAATAAAATTCATATCTAGTCAATATATGTTGTTTTACTTACTCTAACCAGCCACTTATATATATCATTAATGATCATGATCCCTATAATATGCGTTTCTTCACCGAAGTGCATTATGGAGAAGAACTTGTTCTACTACTATATAATAGATTGTATGACTTGTATGACATTTCCAATAAGTAGCATCTCATCAAAATATAAAACTATAACAATGATCACATTCCCATTAAACCTTTTGTAAACACATGTATCATAATCATTCTTAATGATACCAAATTCTTTTATGGATTAATTTTATCAAATGTTCCATGACATGGATTCTTTGTTCAATCCATAAATGTATCTCTATATCATGAAAATTATTTTGGCATCACCTGGAATCACAAAACCTTATTGTTATGGTATATTCACATATTCTTGAAGCTTGTCATTAAGGAATGAATCTTGTATATCCATCATCCAATTCTCATAGTAATGGTAAAATATAATAAAAATAATGATATTGAAGGATTTAAACATGGGAACCGGAGAAAACATTTCATCATAGTCAATTCATTGGTGTTATTTTAGCCCTATAGCTATAAGACTCAATTTATTGGTACTTAATTTACCTTCCATGTCTAGTTTTTCTTGAATACCCATTTGAAACCGAAAAGATTAACATCATTTATTGCATCGACCAGAACCGAATCATGGTTCTAATACATGAATCCATTATAGAATCCATTACTTTTAGCCATCTTTCAAAATCTGAGCTCTCTGATAACTCATTTTCAGATGGAGGTTAATCTTTTTCAACCAATAATGATTCATCATTTTTGGTGACAAGAAAACTATATCTCTATATTTCTCATGCCCATATTATGTTCTAACATAGTACTCATGTTTAAATAACTACATATTCCATAGGGACCTGTGGAATCTATTACTATACCAAATCTTATGTATCATGAGGAAAAACTTTGTGGATGTCAATAATTCTCCCACAATCCTTTCTGAGCATTTTCTCCCTCTCAAGAAAAATGGCATGTCTAGTGGTAGTCACATTCTTGTCTGAGGGGTTTAATAGGTAGTATAACATTGTTTCCTATGGGATACCCTATAAATATACACCTCTATCCATGGAGTGATAGGTTTCATCATAATAATAAATTAAAAATATCCTCACAAACCCATACACATGAATTTGATAAAATGGGTTTATTTTCAGTCCATAACATCAAGGGAATTTCATTTTCGTCATTAGTTGGTTCTTGGTTTAATTTTTTTTTGCGATTTTTTGTAATTTATATCCTAAAAAGGATAATGTAACGTCTACATGACTCATCATAAAACATACCATGTCTAATAATGTTTGTTTCATTCTTTCACTAACATCAATCCACTATTGTGTGTATAGTTGGTTGAGTAGAGATAGAATCCCAAACTCTATAGAAATTCTATGAACTCTTAGTTAAGATATTCACCATATCGATCTAATCAATGATTATTTATTATCTCACCATGTTGATTCTATAGAACAATCTTCAATTCATTTAATTTCATGAAGTAATCAGACTTAAACCCCATCATGTAAATATATCGACATCTATTGAAGTTATCATTAAAATATATGAAGTAATAATATCCTGCACTTTCTTCTATTGGAAATTGTCGACACATATATATGGGTACCAATCCAATAAGCTCTATGGAATTTTCACCCTATCCACAATATAATGGTTTGGTCATTTTCCATTATAAACAAACATGACATATAACATTAGGTTTTATCTCAGTAGAGTCTAAATAGCCATATTTATAGTTCTTTGTCAAACACCTCTTGTTTAAATGACTGAGTCCGTCATGCAAGAGTTATATGTAGTATGATTCATGTGAACATTATATTTTATAGATTTCCAACATTGGATTTCATAATTTAATAAATAAGACTGTTATTTAAATACACCATACCATTACATATGTTTTCTTTATAAACAAATTTTATTTAATCATATTAAAATAAACCCATCTCTATCAAAACATGAAAAGAAATTATATTCTTGGAAAATGTTGGTACATAATTACAATATCTTAAAACCAAAATCATTCTTAATTTAAATGTATAGTGGTAATTACTAATGGATAGGGCAGCCAACCTCTCTCTATTGTCATCTCTCATATCCACCTCTCTTCTTGAAATCATTTGAAATCTACTTGGCCCCAGAATTTGGATACATATTGGAGAACCACAAGCTATATATAATACCTAATGTGTATAAATGTAAATATTCCCCATGATAATGAACACACCATTAGCTTCCCCTAGCTTCTAGGTGTATATAATTTTCTTGTGTCCTGGCTTTACATATGAAAAACACAGAACCTCATTTTCCTTTCCCTACCTGTGTATCTTATTTTTCATGGTAGCATGGTTCTTGGGAGAATTTGACTATTTATAAGTATTTCCCCCATTGTTTTTCTTTTAATTTATTATTCACCATAAGTAATATGGAATTTTCATTCCCCGTGTCCCTAAAATCATGGAAATTAAATAAATAGGTTTTGGAAGACTCTTGTCATTATTTTTCATATTGTAATTAACAATAACAATAGAGAAGGTCTGAATTAGTGATTTATGTATGAAAATTGTATGCACCTCATCTAGGAATTTAATCCCTGTGATGTCTAGAAATTCAATGTATATGATATGCTTTTCAACATGTAGCCCAGCAAGTTCATAATCTCCAAGAATATTTGTGAACAAAGCATTAGATTTCCCAATCCTATCTTGTCTCACAATATCTTAATAGAGAACTTGAAGGTGATACATCATATTATATAGATATATATATCCTCATTTTTCTTGAAAAGAACATTGGAAATGAATGATAACATGATGTTATAATATTTTGTAGTATCATTCAGATGTTTCTAATAGAGATATATCTCTTCATCACTTGCCTCCGTTAAAAGTGCAACTGGTGATGGGTCTTCTAGAACTTATAGTTTCCATTCACGGAAAAGGATGACATGTAGTCTCCTTTTCCAATTTTGGAAATTTGATCTGGGAAGAATGTTTTCCTACTCATGTATGGATCAGAATGTTATTTTTAATTTCATTCTATTTTTGTTTCTAATAAAAATTGAGAACAATTTTAGTAAATTTTATTAAAAATTTAGACAAATAAATCAATATTATATTTACTAGTCTCTCACTATTTTATCGAAACCCAGTAGACCACACCATTTGGTTTAGAATAACATGTTTCATGTAAATTCTAGTATAAAGGGTCCAAATATCCCTTATCATTATAACAACATTGGTTGGTCATGAAATATGGATGGTTTTAGCAAGGAATTCCAAATGCAAACTAAATTAACTCACATTTCCATGGTCTTATGAGTGGACTCCCCAATCCAAATATCTTTAATTTAGATTTCCTGAACTTTTTTTCCCATTTACACCATGGACAACTTTGGAAGTCCACAATTGATGTGGATCCAGTTAATTCGACCCAAAACATGATGTTAGAATTCCCCAATAATTTAAAGCACCCCAACTTTGTCTGGCCATTCACATTAAATTATGTTTTTATTTCAACCAAAGTAATGGAAGGATATAATGACATAATATTTTATTTAGGTATTTTATCCTATTATGGATAAATTTATAATTATTATCTTTGTAAAATTATAGTTAATATTATGTTGGCTAACATAAGTGAATAACCGTGTCTTAGATTATATTTGAGCATAAAATAGTTTATTTTAGATATATATTGCATGCATGTTTATCCATTAATTATGTGTTCATGAAAAAAAAATCCATAATGACATTTCCCTTCAAATTTAAAAAATAAAGGGTATTATCATGAGAATATACTAATGGTTAATTTATCTAGTAGTCAATAAACTGATCATTGACCAAGGGGAGAAACCCCATCAAAAATTTGAGGTTTGAGTTTACAACATTTTACCTATCCACTTATGTATATCCTTGGATTTATATCACCTCAGCTTCAAACAAAAACTTCATCCCTATCTTTTGTGGCTCCTTCCTTTACATGTTCATTTTACTCAGAAAAAGGTGAGGGGAAATGGGGTTTAAATTAAAGAAACCATTGGAACAGAAGCCAAAAAAATGAAAGGAGATAAGTCATGCATGCCAAAAATTTAATTTAATAATAAATTAAATGAAACCAATCACATAAAAAAGGTTTGGTATAACTCATGACCATCCACATGCATGCAACAAATTGTGCAGTTAATTAAACTAGAACTAAATTCTTAATCATTCTTATTTAATATTAATCATGCTCAAAACGATTAATTATTATAATTAATTAATCAATCCTTTTATCGTAATTGTTATTCTAATTTCATTGATATTTTCATCCATTATGATTTTAAACTAAATAAATAAATTCATTTAAAATTTTCACTATACATAAATGTACCATGGAGTCAACACAGTGAATACACATCTAATTCAACAAACTAGTATTATACTTGTATGTTGTTTTACTCTTTGGACATATGGAATACACCACATATCATGTACTTTTACAATGTGCACTTCACGGATGATTGCATGTATTAAATGTTTTTTTTTTCATGTCTTATTCTTAAATTCACACAGTGTAACAACTTTTAATACAACTCATACATTATATAATGATCTAAACATTACATATATATTAATGAAACATTTAATATTTATATATGTTAAAATCTACCACATGGATTTTCCTATCTTTATGAAAACATGAAACTACAATGTCTTGAGGTTTACATATTAAAATAAATAAATTTTATGTATGTCTAACTTGTTATATGTACATGGAAAGTATAATAAATCATCATACTGTGTGCGCATCTCAATTTCTATCCGGGACAGACACCTAGGGACTCGGCGTGTAGTCTGTGCCTTGGAAAATATGAAGTACCCAGCTAGTCCAATGGGCCACACACCGCGTTGACATTGTGTTACATTTCCACTAGTTTGGTAGGCCGTGTTTTAAATGCATGAATCATATGTAACATAAATAGACTACACACCATGTTCATGGCCTACAAGAAATGAAGTTCATCTTATCATGAACCATTAAATTCTGGTCAACATGAGGTGTAATTTAATGCGTGTATTCAATGCAAATGAACAAAATTAATTTTCAAACTAATTACTGATGCATTGAAAAATAATATGATGTTTGTAACTCTGATTACACACTATGTAGTTCTGTGTTCTCTAACTTGAAACCATGGATCCTTTGTATGATTTCCAAAATTTTATTAGTCATAAAATTATTTATCTAATGTAGATCTATGATAAACGATGTATGAAGAAAAATATATCACAATTTAAATTAAAATAATGAGAAATCTAGGTTTGATATACTAAATTACAGATTCATAAATCACCAATGGGTTTTATAAAGAATTATAAATAATTATGTGCCTTCTCTGATACCACTTATAGGTTCGGGGCATAGTGGACTTATGCGTTGGGTGGTGAACATCATTGATTTTTTTCATAATTGATGATCAAATCAAGATATATGCAATAATGAATTTCATGATCCATATAATTGAATCAATTAAATAGGAAATAAATAATAAAACTAGAACTAGGAGAGATTATATCAAAAAAATTATGATTATTTCAATTAGATAAATAATTACATCTATGGAATTATTTTTTTATTGATGATCTGGGGATATATCTACGGTGAAATATCATTTTATTGTAGAAACAAAGGATATATTTTCTATAGCAGAGATGCACACATGATCCAGGATTCCCTAGATTTTGTTGAAGGAGTCTTCTGGTTCTTTCACCGTAGATCCTTGCACTTGGATTGTCCACATAACCATGAGAATCACTTCTAAAGAATTATCCTTCTTCCAATAGAATAATATTTCTCACTGTTATTGGTAAAATTATTGGAGAAGGGCCCTCTCTAAGAATTAGGGGAACCTCTATGACTTTTTTTGTACAACGGAATTGTTTCTTCAGAAAATAAAATAAACGGGTATTTATATTTCTTGGGATAAAATAAAATAATTTCACAAGTCCATTAATTATTGATTTAATACTAATAAACCCAATATTAATTCATAATAATTATATCATTATTTATCAACATTTTCTTAAATTGAAAATTATAAATAAATATTTTTCAATTAAATAATATTCAATATTTATTCTTTCTTATTTGACCATTAATCCTTGAATTCTATCCCTTCATAATATTTATAGGGTGTTTAATAACGTATATTTATTTATTAAATAAATATCACTTCATTATTGTCCAATAAATAAAAAAACATTGTATTCACTAAAATGAAAATAAATATTTATTAAATATTCCAATAACAATATATTATTTAGAATAAATTATGATGGAATAAATTTTATTAAGCGTACATGAATAATTATTAAACCATGTGAGGGAATAATATTTATTCATCCTGTTAAATAATAAATAGTAATATATTATTTAACTATGAATCCAGATACACTTGGTGTGTGACCCACAAGGTCTCTTTCTTAGTGGAATGAGGGAAAGTAGCCTAATGTAAAAGGTTAGCAACTAGAAACATAGAATGACACCCATAGATAAATATGATAATTCCAAAATTACATGTCACCTTATATGGATTCTTACCATGTAAGATAAATGTGTATTTTCTACTAGTGAGTCGTGTTCTCATTATATCCTACTAAATGTTACTAAGGTGGTACACCAAGATAATATGACTCAAATTCCTATGCGTATCCACCTATAATATCTTGTATCATTTGGGTCCCTCAAATGATTTTATACAACTATTGAACATATATTCATTAATAGTGTCATATCACTTCCGAGTTCCCATCATATCAGGGAACTATTTTGATCATTTAGTGTAACATCTAGTCTTAGGACATTATCACATACTATGTCATGGTGAGGAAAAATCATGATGTGATATTTAGTTTATTAATATTAAAAACAATGAATACAAGTTTATCATAAAGTACACAGAGGAGGGTTTTTGGGAACCAACTCCAAAAATTCCATCTTCAACCTTTCTCTAGAGAAGTATATTTCAGTTTTAACAGTCTAGGCTGAGCTTAGCTACTCATGAAAATTGGATATGTGAGTTGAAGATTTTCTAATTTATATGTGATGTGGGTGGAAGACCTATAATTATATAAAACATTATTATATAATATATGACTACCTCACGTAAAGGGAATCTAAATTAGGATACATTTTTAAGATGATAATGTTAAGGAAAAACTAAGACCAACTAACTATATTTTAGAATGAGTTTTACATTATATTAATGCATCATCCGTTTATTATAACCCTTTTAAATCATTTAAACCATAACTGTGTTGAAAAATATGTCCCATTATTACTATATATTTGGAAAAAAATATTTTATTTAAATTATTACATTATATTTAATATCATGATTCCAAATATTTCACCTTTTGCATCATTAAATTTCTATATGTTCAAAAAAATATCTTTAATATAAGATCATCAAATTCCATGAAGCCTGTTTTTAGAAAAATGAATGTTGTAATTATAAAAATGAATTTACAACAAAATAAAATATAATTCCAATACCCATGGAATTATTTATTTTATGTTAAATAAATATATAATTATTTTACGATAGAACCCGATAATACCTAAAAGGAACGTATTGAATAATTGATTAAGTGGAAAAAATAAAAAACAGTTATTTTATGAATAATAACATTATTTAGATTGAAAGAAAGTTATACATTTATTTATAAGTTTAAAAATTTAATTTTAACTAATTATATTAATTAATTAATATATATTTGTTCTATAATTTTTTGTCATAATATTTCATGTCATTATTATATCAGTATAATATCATAAAATTGACCTTATTTTTGAAATTAGTATTTTTCTCTATTCGCCAAAAAATCAAATATTTCACAAAAACCTCAGAAATTAAACCTATGAGAATTTTAAATTGTAGAATTAAAAAATGAAAATAATTTCATGAAAATAATTTTTTTAGATATTAATATCATTATTGAATATATATATATATATATACATTATTCTATATTTAATATATGAAATATATATTTATTGTATTTGAATCTTAGTGGTTATAAGTACAACAAATAGTTATTCTATGAAATGAAAATAGTTATATTCATTTTTTTATATATTAATTGTATAATTTTCATAGATAATAATTATATTTTCTATCAATATGGAATAAATAAAGTGATTTTTTTTATGACTATAACTAGTGAGATGAGATACATTTGGTGGTTAAATGTTATGCAAGATGGTAATTATATTTTATAATCCAATGAGAAGTGATCTAGAGAATTTTTGATTAAATTTGATATTGACTATTCAAATACAGTGTCTACTCCCATTCATGTGGGACTGATGTTGCCTGGATATATTTATTGTGTTAGTATTAGTCGATGAGAACCCTGAAGGCTAATTTGGATATTATATAATATCATATCCCCTTGACTAGATATTTTCTATGTTAAAATTCATTGTGATATATATCAATGGTAACGAAAGGAGTCATATATTATAAATATTAATAGGTACATTATATATGTTATAAGAACTATGAATTATAGACTTCTATACAAATGATAAGTAAACATAAATCTATCTAGATTTATTGATGAAAACGTTATAGGTGATTTCGATTACAAAAGATACACTTCACTTATAGTTTTCTAATTCGTAGATTTGTCAATGTATTTGAACTGTATGAAACTGAACATATCCACATTCATCACTACAGATGTAGATTATTCTATTTCTACATGTTCTGGAACTTGAATCAAGGTGACCCAATAATTAAAAAAAATAAAGTTCACAGCATTTAAGATGAACATTCAATATCAATATTTATAATAACACCTTATAACCATAATAGATTATTATATTTAGATATTAAATACATTATAGACTTATCTCATGAATTATCAATATCATCATCCATAATTTTCTTCTGACATGACAACCATTCTAGAAATACCATACACAAAACCAGTCTTCAAAACCTCATTAATTGAAAACATAAAAATTGGTGTGATCATATTCTATTATATGGTAGATATATTATATATCAATCAATTATCATAATTGAGAATAAAATAACAATAAGGGTATTGTAAAAATATCATAACTTTCAAAATTCATAAACAATAATTCAAAGATCGTCAATCATGAATCATTGTATAAAGAATTATCATAAAAATGAAATAAGTAAAAGGAGTTTGGAATAATAATTAATTATTCATGATCTATGATAACATATTATAATCATAAGAGATAAATTTTCATCATAAAAATAATAATAGAAAAACATTTCTGTAGTGAAATTTCACTTCCCATACTATCATAGTAGGAAATTTTCCATTTTGGATTGGGTTTACTCCCTATTAAATTATTTACATAGTCAATGACTAATCATACTTATATCATAGTGGACATAATAATATTCTAAAATAGGTTTACAACCCATTATATTCCATATTAAATCATGAGATAAGAATCTTTTACTAATGCACTTGATGTGTATATAATTCAAGTATCACCCATCCAATATTGAAAAACATAAATAAATGTGTCTCAAAATATTAATATTTTCAACAATTCATTATAAAATAACATATTGATAATAAATTGATTTTATAATGATTTCATAATATCTTAATTAACTCATGGATAGGAATGGGATTTTTAAAATCATTTTGAAAACATTATCATTACAATACATCTTGAGAAATTAATTAGATGGTATAATAGAAAATATTCCTAACTATGAATAAAAATTCTAAAACTATATTTCACATGGAAGAAAGGAATTTTAAAATGGTATTTGTACATTTAATTTCAAATAGGGAATATATTCATATTTCGGAATCAATTAAAAATAAAAATTCCCAAATATTGATAAAATGATTTTATTTGAAAATAACAAGGGAAATTTGTAAATGAATCTTAAAATTGAATAATAGTTATAATAATAGGTAATCCATTCATTTCATATACATTAATGAGAGAAACTCTTTTAACACTTTTGTAAAAATTCATAAGTGATTCATACATAAAAAGGATGAAAGGATTCATTTTGTTATTTTTTGAAGAAATTATATTGTATTAAAAAATATTTCCCTATAGTTTATATATATATAAAGACTTCCATAAAATAATTTAGAACATGGACATGGATGAAAAAAATTTGGACAAAATTGGAAATACAGATGACTTTTAATATCCATATTTTCTCATTATTTTTAACAAAAAAAAAGAGAAAAATATTATTAATACATGAATGTTTTAGGAATAACTAAATATTGAGTAAATATATGGGTTTTAAATTATAATAAATATAAAATTTCACATAGTGTTAATTTATCATAGGAAATACTGTAATAAAGGAGAATGTAATATAAAACATCACCCTAAGTCTCATCATACATAGCATGAGTCCAAACCACATATATCATAAATAAATTTTTATTATAAATAAATTCCACAATCATATTCATTTGAATATTAATTTATATATTTCAATTATAATTTAAATAAAACCCTTAATTATTTATTATTTATTAAAATCATTATTCATGTGAACATTTTTTTATCAACTATACATGTTGTGGCTAAATGGTTCTAATCCTTCCAACATTGTCATGAATTAAGAATTGATAGAATATTAATAATGTAATAAATATCAAATTTATTTATTATATAAAAGTTTATAAATATTCTTATAAATAGGTGACAATAATGAATTATATCACTTCATGGAGATTATAGTCCATACTTACTAACATGTTAAGTTTTCAAATTGTAATCAATGGAAAAATTAAAGGTAAATAATAATTCAACTTATAAAATTATAATATCATCTAAATATAAAAAATTCTTTTTTAAATCTATCCTTATAACCATATACATAAACAAAACATGAAAAAGTAATCACATTGCTTCATTGATTTGGTAGTGCATGTGTACACACATTCATCGTTATCATTATCTATTACAATGGAATGATATATAAAATGATTACAAAATTAACATAAAGACATCATATTATAGTAAATATTCTTATTTAACAATTATAAATTATTATAAATTATGATGGTATTTAATAAATAATAAAAAATGAAAAAAAATTTAGGAACCTATGTTTCTTTTTCTTGATTCTTATTTTTAAAAGGAACCAAGAGGCTTACTGGAAGAGTATATTTATAAAAAAACTGAAGGTCATTGATAAAGATATTGGGAGATTGTTTTTCTTGGACTTGTATAGTTGATGTTATCTTGTGGTGTAGAGGAGTGAGAAGATTAGGTTCCCTTCTATAAGTGAGGGGAGTGACGAAAATGTAATTATTTAGAATTTTATAATATAATAATGTAATCACCATATAAAATAATCACTAAATTTCATAAAGATAGAATTTACAAAGATATAGTATCCAAATACATTTATAGAATATGATTTAGATATTATTTTACATTTGAATCCTCATATGGTTAGTTTCACCCATATTTAACACTATTAACATTTGTTATGGTTAAAAGATTTTTCTCATGGCCAAAATTCATTAGCACCAAAAAATATTTCTCATATACGTACTATTAATTATTAATATTACATATAATTTATCCATTTTCAAAAATTTTATTCCTATAATTTAAAGATATTAATTTGAATATCTATACACAAAACACATAAAAAATATTTATAGAGAAATGTATTTTTAACCGTAAAAATATTTTTAATCAAATTCCATGCATAGTAAAAACTATTAGTTGAATGTAAAATAATTTTAGTGAATTTATCATCTTAATAATTCATTAGTATAAATCATCCATATTTATTTAATTAAATTATTAAGATAAATCCACTATGTATGAATAAAAATAACATTTCCATTAAAAACATCTATTTTAATCTTACAATTCTATTATATTCATTTTTAATGAATTTATTGCCATTAAATTAATTTTAATTATGTTTAAAAAATACCTTTTCAATATTCCAATACTCAAAATTAATTTTTATTAAAAAATATATGAAAAATATATACTCATAAACAACATATTTGAAAATATTATTGAGAATAAATAGTATATTCTATCTGAATTAAAAATATTTTTTTGTGATTATATCGTGTTTAAATAATATATATTCTAATTTATATCATAAATTATAATCATTATTCAAATATGATAATTTCTATGAACTACAAATATATACAACACGTAGAATATGTTAAATAAAAATGCATTATAAAATCTTACAATTTTATATTCTCCCACTCTAATAATAATATTATAGATGAAATTCAATCACGTTGAAAAAAATAATGATACATATATCTCATTACATCCTTAGGTTCCAAATTATATTGTCAAAATTTATTTTTTTGACAAAATATAAAATGCATTATAAAATCATAAAATCATATATTATTTAACTCTAATAAGAATTTTATAGAGATATCATACTCTATTTGTATGCCCTTTGGGTTTAGTAATTGTCAAAAAGTAGGTAATTACTTCATTAAGAGAGATACAAATGAAAAATAATGATGAATAAATAGGTTCATCAAAATTTCCAATTGATAAACTACCATGTAGATATAATCATTTATCACAAAGGGTCTAATTTATCAAGGGATCATCTTTCCCTTCCTTAAAAATATCATAACCATATTACAATGGTGTATTTATCATAATTAATTGTTTCCTACATCAACTTATATATAGAGGCCTGAAACAATCATATTTAAATATTACATCTTAATAATAGAATAATCAATATATAGCATTAAGATATATGCTAAAACCCTCATATTTTAATTTCTTTGGAAACATGGATACATAATTAAATGGTACATAAAAGGTAATCATTATTTCCAATTAATTTTTTCTCATTTTTTACCCCTCATATACATACAATACAAAACAACATTCTTAAAAACATGGGGGTGGGAAACAAAATAAAGGGTGAGCTTAGATGTTCATTTAGTGTTGAGTAGGAGATATCATTCAGTAGTCATAAGTGTTCGTAAGATAATAATAATGGTATTAGAAAAAACCATGAATTATATTAATCATACCCAAACAGTGATCAATATTTAATTATCAAACATTTTTAAGGTTCTTTCAACAAAATTACATAGTACATAGTCATCTAGAATCATAAATAATCAGTTATGATCCATTAGAAGATTTTATAATACTAGGCCATATGTTTTTCAATTTCACATAATAATATAAAATAAATACCTTTATAAAGGTTCACTAACTTTCCTATAATTTTGGGAAAATTCCCTCAATGTTAATACACATTCAATCATTTAAAACATTGACTTAGGAGTAACATCCATACAGTTAACTCTTTCATCACATATGAGTTTATTAACTCTATAATTTCATAATAGTTTCTCAACATTATAATCATTACCATTAATCATAGAGGTCTATAATGGATGGAAAAATTATTGTTTTATAACATAACCACCTATTATTTGGTTAAAATTGAACCACATATCACATAATTATAATAAATTCATGTTTATTTCACAAGATCATGAAAACAATTATCATTACATCAAATATTATCCCATATAAAAGAAAATAAATTTCCTCAATATTTCACCATCATAATAAAAAAAATATAGATAAAGAATAAATATGAAAAAATTGTAATATATACACAATAAAGTGTAAGAAACATCAATGAATTTTCTAATATATGAAAACACCTTTATAAGTATCACAACAAAACCTATTAAAGAAAATACATTTTTCATTTTAAAGTCTCTTATTTAAAATCTACATATTTCATTAATATTACGAAATTTATTTACATGAACTAAACAAATGATTCGTATAAAATAAACTACCAAGAAGATGATATTCATGATGGTAGGTAATTCCATTCATGCAATGTATGTGAAAAAGATTCCTTCTATGTTTTCTGTTAAAATCGTATAGTACCATGTTTTATAAATTATAACAATATTCCTTTTAAACCATCATAAATAAAATAAATTTTTTTTAACAATTTTTAAAATATATCCTGTAGATTAATAAAATAAAATTTAAATCCATTAAAATAAAATATTGACATGGAAGAAAATATTTCCCACCATAGAGAAAAAAGGGAAGATTTATTAGAACCATTATTTTAGTCTAGTGTGTACAATAAGAGAGTGAAAAGAAAAAAAATTGTAATAATCTAAAATTAAAATATTAGAATAAAATATATATTATTTCAGAGATATAGATCAAAAAATTTCAGCATCATAATTTTAATCGTAATTTTTTTGGGTTAAAATAATATTATAACATAAAACCTTTACCTCAAGTCTGTATCACAACATAAGAACTATAATATATTTTATAACTAATTTTAATGTATTCTACATAAATAAATAAAATATATTCATTACTATAATACCATAAGGTTTTTACTTATATAATCTTATCACTTTTTTATTAATAATATATAATTATTATCATCATTTCAGGTGTTAAATGCTTCGATTTTTCATGTATGTTTTGGTTCAGTAGTAATGATCATTAAAAAATGATCATGGTTAATTAATCCCCAAATTATAAATAATATTTTAATATATTATATATTTATTAAATACAAATTTCTAAACATTCAAATTAAATAGTGAGGAAAAAACAATTACTTCAATATGTTTAAATGATATTTTGCATGTACGCATGAGTAACGTTTCCATATTTCAATGGATGGAATGAAACTAAGATAAATATTAATTTAATATATCATAAAAAAATTAAAAAATGAATATAATATATAAAAATTAAATCTTTCAGGAAAACCAACTATGTATGAAGGTTTTGGAATTTTAATTTTATCACTACATTGAGGCGGTTGTCCACACTTACACATGGGTGATATTTTTAAATACAATTTAATTGAGAATATGTGGTAAGTCGTTTTACCAAAATCATAATAAAATATTCATTATTTAAAATATTGTATATGTTATGTTTTTATGTGTACAACATGGTTAATGAAATTAAAAGAATAAATAAAATTAAAAGATCTTGGACATTATCTATAGCTCTTCATTAAGATTACACCATAGTTTTACATGTTAGTCAGTAAATGAGTGGAATTAAGATAGTACATGAAGATATAAGATAATGATAAAGATTATAGTAATGTTTTTGAGAATAAAATTTCTAATATATAAGGATCATATAGTGCAATTTATGGGGGAGAAAAGGTGTCATTGTATAAGCGAGGAGAATGACACTCATTGATTTTCAGTAATGAATTCAATTATACAAGGCCACATTCAAGGAAAATAGTTTAAAATATCAATTCAATACTATTTTAGTAAAATATAACATCAAAATATCTTCAACTAAAAAATTAAAAAATATTGGGAGGAAATCCTACATTTATCTCTTGGTTTATCACCCAATAATCACATTTTAACATTAACCCTAGTAGATAAACATTTCTTGTATTACTATTAATTATAAAAAAACATTTAACATATTAAATAATATTTATATTGAGGATTAAAAAATATTGGATAAATTTTATTATAATAAATGTCAATAAGTGGTAGATTTTACTTTTAAATATGAATGAAATTTCAATTGAAATCAAATTCTAGATAAACAAACTGGAGTATAAAATTAAATTACATCAATTACTTTCCTTGTAAAATCAGTAAAATCGGTTTTAAAATATATTATTTTATATATAATCTACAAATTTAATTATAACCATCAAATAATTAGAGAATAATTTAATTTATTAATATGAAAACATATTGGATGCATAAAAAAATATTTTAGAAAAATGTGTTTTTATGACCAATATAAGATGATACAAAAACTAGCTATAATGAATTTTATTATGTAATTAATTGTATTATTTCTATTTAAAGGAAAATTATATATATTTATGGAAAAATCCTGAAAATAATTATACTTTTACTTGAAAATAAATGAATTTTTATAAAAATATTTATTTTTCACTACTCAATAATATATAAATATTTTCAGAAAAATCATAAATAATAACACTAAGATAATATTGAAATAATGATTTCAATAATGATATTCATTTCCTCAGAAAAATTTAAAAAAAATTATAAAATTATTATAATTTTCATGTGTAATAAAAAACCATTTTGATGAAATTTTTTTAAAGCATAAACTTACATTACAGTAAATTTTGTGCTTATTTATTAAGAGTTAAAAAAAATTAACTACTTAAAAATTTAAAAAATATTGGTCGTAAATTTTTATTACTATTTGTACCTATGAATTTAATTTCTTTGTTATAATCATTTACATTGTCACATTTCATATAAACCCAAGTTGGCATGCAAGGGAATCTATCAAATACATAATTTTTTTCAATGGAAATATATATATAATATTAGGGTGATAGAACATCAATCTAATTTTTTTAAAATCAAATTTTCTCAACTGTGATTTACCTTGATTTATAAGAGAATAACTATAAAACCTTTTCCATTTACCTAACTACTCATTTCCCAATATATTTCATTCTCCAACAGTATCCCAAGACATTGGAGTTATACACTTCCTACCAAAGAGGAATTTAAAATTTAACTAATGAAATGTAAAGTGATTATTATTGTTGTAATAAAACATGAACATGTTTACTTATTCATCCCAACCACCATTAAAATACCTAGAAAAATCTTTCAATATATATTCTAGGGATAAAATTTTCATCTAATACTGAACATCTATTTTATGATGATAATCATTCCAAATGTCTAACCCTCATTTCAGTGTTTTCTGGAGAATTCTTTGGATCAGTGGGTTAAACATTGCATCATGATTAGATTTAATAGAAAGTGATACCAAATAAAAACATACCACTTCATTATTTTATATCATGGAAATTTTATGTAGTGGTAAATATTATCTAATTACAATTAAATGTTCTTCATTTATAAAGAAATTGACTACAACACAAATATAATTATTTCCTTTCATGGTTTTCTACACTCCGATGATGAAATACACGACGATGTTTTTTTCAAATTTATTCTTATAGGACTCATAGTTGAAACATCCCATTAGACTAATGCATGTCATTAATAATGTATAAATATACTAGGAATCTGGATACCAACTCTACAGTATGAATTTTCATATTTTCTATATATAAATACAATTTCATATCTCTATAAAACATTTAATATATAGGATAAATAGAGAATAAAGAGATATTAGATTCATCCAAAAACTATTTCAAATATGGAATTTATAGGACATATACTCATGTTGTAGACCTTATCATTCTATCATAATCACATTTTAACTTAGTAACATTCATCACCTTCTTCTATAGTGCAACACCATCCTTTTTCAAGTCTTTAATCCTCAGATGTATTTATGGGTGAAAATTCAATTTAGAATGATATGTTTTGTAACCTTTCATCATGAAATAAAGAACAAACTTCTTTAAATCCATAATTATTGGATCTCTTTCAATCTTTATAGTGGAAAAAATAGATTTTTTAAATCCAACCAAAACATCATCCACCTAAATTTCCATCTAATTGTGGTAATGTATTTATTAGACATAATTAATCAACAAATCTATCCACCCCCTTTGGAAAATTTTCAACTCCCATTGTTTGAAAGTATACATAAAAATTTTATAATCATTATTTTTATTATATATATCACCATAGATAAAATTCCTCAACAATATCACTGTAATAAAATAAAACTAAAAACTAAAAAACACGATTCAGGTAATTTTACCCATGAATATTTAATTGGCATGAGGAATAAGATATCATTGTAGCATTATTCAAGAGATATAATCCTAGTAACTTGTTCTATGAATCACTATAAATCATAATTGTTTCCCCACTATAGGTTCATGTGAGGATAATTTCACTGACCAACATTCTTATTGGATCCATGAAATTTTCAACAAACTCAACATTCTAATGGAAATGGTCTCCCATTCATGTCAACATGGTTATTGGATTTTATATGCATAATAAATATCTCAAAATGTGTATATATTATATATCCAACTAATGAAAACTAGGGATATTGGTCCCCATGGGGGATTTGGATTATTGTTCTATAACATCCCTCAATGAAAGATCTACTGATACTACCTCACCAGATATTATTTGACCAAAAAAGGCAATTTTTATAATTATAATAACACTTTATCAAATTGTATGATGGATTATCCTTCCTCATGTTATTCAATAAAATAATCAAATGATCATCTTTCTCTTTAATTATATTTGAATTTGTAATAAAATAATCTATAAATACTACCACAGAATGATTGATTTTGAATCTTAATTATATATTCATTAAATTCAAGATGATATAATGGAACATGACAAGTTTAAATAGAGTATCTGTAAATTAATATTGATCATAACACATATTGATGTATGTGTTAGGTTTAACATCATTCTTGAACCTCAATTAATGTTTTCTATAATTAAGGTCTATCATTGAAATAAATTGAGATCCACATAATTGATAAAATACATTATCAATGTGGGGTAGCAGATACTGATTCTTAAAAGGTATCATTTTAAGTTCCCAATAATCAATTTAAAGATGCATTTGGCCATCTTTATTCATAAAAAAGGAATTATTCCACCCTATGATGTTTCACTAGTGAATATTATTCTATTATTAGTATTATCCTAGAGATTCATATTATGTTTCATCAAATAATCAGGGATATTTTTAATGGATTATTTGAAATAGGAATATCACTTAGTATTAGTAATATGGAAAACAAAACATCAATACTCGGTGTAAACTAGAAAATAAGTCAATAAATATATTTTAATATTCTGTAAAAGTAATTATATCATAAATGATTAGTTTCTCCCAAAACATTTGACAATAATATCCCTTGTTAATAGATAGCAAGACCCATACAGTGGAAGTGATGTCTATAAGAAATTCATATTCATCATCACAATTAATAATGATCAAATGATGATTCATAATATCAAATTTGACTTCCCTTCCATATAAATTTATATGTTCACAATATAAAAGGATCCATTACATGCCCAATGTAACAAAAAATTGAACTATTGGGAAAATAAATATATTTAATGGAAACACAGTCCCCCAAAATTCTATCATAGATAATCTGTTGACTTGATATGTGATCATCATACCACTATGTGTTTTTACTACTAAATCGAAATATAATTTTGAGGTAGTGAGGTGATAAGCTTAGAAAATGAATTATTTATAAACAAGTAGAAAAAAATATAATTAAAAAATAGAATTCTAATTGTATAATTTATTTAATGTGTATCATTCAAAACTTTATTCTCATGACTCACTTAAGTAGTTATGATCATATGAGATTTCACTTTTCCTTGTAGTATTAGTGGTAACTAGCACCAATATTCATCCTTAACCCTTGGATTCATAAAAATATTTCAATAAAATCTATAATTCTAAAAATTATATCATTGAAGTTTGGGTGGAATATTTGGTATATATTTACCTCAATTCAATGAAATGACTTTCCCCTTGACATTAATTTTTCATTATTGTTCTCAATATACTTATTTACAAAACATAGAACAATTACTAGTCCACAAATTAGTATTCCCTAATTATTACTTCAACACTTTTTTAATCAAGGAAGTCTAAATTTATTTTTTCCATTAGGCTTATTATTATTATAATTCCCTCAAAATTATATTATTCTCTTTTTGTCCCAAAAAATGTGAGAATAATGTGTACTTGAAATCATCATTTATAGATTCATATCACATTAAATGATTTAATCGTGGATATAAAATAATATAATTACCAATTTCATCACAATACATTGTATAATGACATTAATGAGTATTTTAACCATTATTTTATTATTTATGATAAAACCCAAACCATACCATGCAAGTTTGGTAAAATAATTTTCATAAGAACTAATCGATTTATTATTCATCTATATCCGTTCATGAAATTTCAGCTCCTTAATAGCATAAATTTTTTCCAGAAAATTCATATTAAAAAATACATTCTAAAACTCTCCCCATATCATCAAGTCAATTGTTTCCTCTTTAAACTTATTCATGATAATAGTCTACTATTTTATTTGACATTCCTTAAAAATGATAGGTGAAAAAATATCTCATGATTGGAGTACTATAAAATAAAGAATGTATTTTCTATTGAATTTATTTGTTTATTAGAAATATATTGATTAAAGTAACCACTAAATGATGAAAAAAATTATTATATAAAAGTATTATTCGTGAGTTTTCCTTCTACCAAAATTATTTGTTTATCATGATTTATGTAAATATTTATATAATGAGAGAATTGGGTGAACATAACCATGAGATTTCATATAACAACTCCAGTTTAATTTAGTTAATAATTATTGTGGTCATTTAATTGGATTTCAAATTATTTTCTCACTTTATTAATCTTTTTTATCACCATTGACTAAATATGAAAATAATATAATGAGCATCAAACATCCATTATCAGTTTATTCAATCATATGATTATGAAAATAACAGTTTTATTGCCTTTAATTGTGAATCCTTATTTCAACCTTGAATAATTTCTGTTAATCCCATATAATATGGATTATCATATGGTGTCATATATTTTCTCCTCTAATTCATTACAATGAATCATAAATATAAATTTATATAACCAAAAAATATCTGTAGACGCCGGAAAAGTCCGTTGTTCCCAAACGAAGCTCCGGATGCGGAAAGCGAAGTGATATTTGGAGTCAGAGGCACGTTCCGGAGGGCCCGGAGGACTTGCGCGAAATTTCAGAGGCTCGCGCGCAAAGTTAAGTCGCGGCGTGCAATCCTCCCGGGATGCGCGCAATGCGCTGGGCCGGCGCGCTATTTTGCGCGCCCGCGGCCTGCGCGGCGCCTTTGCGCGCTGAGTCCTGATTCCGCGCCCGCGAAGCGAATTGCGCGCCCGAGACCGGATTCCGCGCCCGGGGTTGCCTATAAATATAAGGCGACCCCCGACGTTTTGAAGGTTTCCAGAATCCGAAGCGTCGCTCGTTCGCGCAATCCAACCCCTTCCGCGCGCAATGCCGATCTTCAGGTAACCTCCTTTCTTTCGCGCAATAGAGCCTTGGGGTCCGCCTTCGCGCGCAATCCCCTTGGCTCATTACCTTTGAATAAATTTCAAACCCGAAGGCCTTTGCGCGCAATAGAAGCCTCTTGCGCGCAATTGCCCCCGGGTGCGCGCAATCCAACCCGATTGCGCGCACCCCCATCTTCAAAGTGGCCATTCGTTAGAGAATGAGCCGTTTCCCCCGCGAGCTGTCCGAAGCCCGGTGCGTGCAATCTCAATCATCCGCGCGCAAAGCGCTGGCCCAATTGCGCGCCAGCCCGCCATTTTGCGCGCCGACCAGCGGTTTTGCGCGCAAAGCTCCTCTTTTGCGCGCAATCCGCCAGGGTCGCCTCCCTTGACCCCCTGAGGGTACCCGCCTGCGTGGCGCCCGATGATCCTCATCCTGGGTGCCCGAACCGTGCGCTGTCTTCCCGTGCAGCCTTCCAGGCTCGTGCGAAGTGACACGGACCCATCAGCGGCAATCCATCGTCCCGCATGATGTTAAACTGCGCGTACGTCCCGCATGACGTTAAACTGCACATTCGTCCTGCATGACGCTAAACTGCACCACGTCCTGCACGACGTTAAACTGCGTACGTCCAAGCTGCACGACGTTAAACTGCCTAGCATATCGTCCGCGCTGCAAGACGTTAAACTTCCAAGTGTTTTGTCCAGCATGACGTTAAACTGTACCACGTCCGCGCTGTAAGACGTTAAACTGCCAAGCACCTTCGTCCTCAACACACGACGTTAAACTGTACTTCGTCCGGCAAGACGTTAAACCGTCCGCATCACCCGATCCCGTGCCTCGCACGCAGGGTCTCCCCCGGTTTGGATGTGGCCCCCACCCGCTCGTCTCTGCAGGGATGTCGGGATTGTCCCTCTTTAGGGACGATTTAATGGGAGTGGCTTTTCCCTACGGGGGCAGGGTATTACAAACCCCTAGTTTCTCGTGGGAGGCTGCACATGTGTATCTCCATTGCGCCTCCCCACTGCCGAAGCCAGTAGAGGGTATGACTGGGATCGAGGTGTCTTCTGCTTTCGGTCCAAGTCCCTTCCAACTGAGTTTTGCCGCGTCCGGGCTGCCTCAAGTGCGTAAGTCCTGACAGAATGAACTACGTGGACTTTGATCCCTGTCTTCTAAACAGGGTACGTAGGAAGCCTCCCTGAGGTTCAAGCCCGCCACCTGGTCGTCCCGGTCGTATTTACGTCGGTTCGTCCATCAGTGGACCCCTCCAGGGTTCACGCTTGCGTCGATTCACCTATGAATCCGCCCCTGTGGGAGACGGCCCGTGTGTATCTCCACTGTGCCTCCCCACAGCCCCCCTTTTTCCATTTCTCCTTTTATCGTCCAGCATGACGTGAAACTGTGATCCACCCGGCCGTTCCATCCCCCTCTGTGCGAGGTGGTTCGGTTCAATCCTCCGCCCGGCGGCCTCGACCTCTTCGTGAGTCGGCTTGCCGACGTCCAGCATGACGTTAATCTGTATACCCGAACTACGTTGACTTTGATCCGTACTAACGCGCGGTACGTAGGAAGCCCCTACGGGGTCCAAGCTCTTCACTCCATCATCCATCCTGATCCTTACCCGGGCCGCCACATCCCGGTGGGGTCATTCCACTTCACTCCACTCCACGTTACTTGGGAAGCCGCCCATGCGCTGGCCCCAGCGTCGGAGGTTCCCCGCAAGGGGTTCTGTCATCTGATCCACTTTTCGTGTTGATCGGTCCGATGCCGTCCCCGCTGGACGTTAAACTCGCGGCATACCCCGTGTTAAACATGGGAAGCTGAGGAAAACCTCAGGGGACACAGTTCCCCGCACCCAGTGCAGGATGCCTCAGGCCATCATGCCTTCGAGAAGCCCTATTAGGGACGGAAGACAGACGTGCAGAGCCGCAGTGTTACGACACGCCCCCAGCACCCAGAGCCACCCGGCCTTCTCACCGCAGGTTGCTTCCCCGCCCAGACTCCTTGGAGCGTCCGAGCGGAAGCAGCTTAATTAACCGGTGTCCATAAAGATATGGCACCGGGAACGAGATTCACGAACATTCTTAAGTCTATGAGGGAGACCCGGATTAGGCGACGAGTTCCGAGGAGATGTCCAAAGAAGGAGGAGCCGACATCCCATCATCCCGGTTTCGATCAAGGAGCAGACGCCCCTGAATAAGGGACGGATGCCGCCCGCCCTTGGAAAGCGGGACTGCGGGACCACAAGCCGCGCGCCCATCCCCTCGGGTTGACGGGTGCACGCGCGAACGCGTCCTGGCGGAACAGCGTAACCCGACGCACATCCGCACCGGAACAGAAAAATGGTGAACCTGACGTGAATGACTTCTCCTCGATACGAAGACCGATGGCTTTCAGAGGTGTTGGAAGACCGGCATGTTGCCCGGCCAAGCATTCAGTCTTACCTGCCAGGGGCTGGGGAAGGGAAATCGGGCACTCCGTCTCGCGACGTCGATGGCCTGGGTTCCCCCCCCCACGGATGGCGGGTGTTGGGTACGCTTCGGTTAACACCGTCGAGCTGGTAAATCCCTTTTCGGTTCCCGACGTTGAAGAACACCAGGTGGACCTCCCTAGTGTCCCCGGTCGTCGCCACCGTCGGAAGAACCGCAACAGCAGGAGTCGCCGGGGCACAGCCGTTGGTACCTCCAGCCAGGCCGTGCACGCCACTGAGACTAGGCAGCAGGCTCAAAACCGAGTACAACGTGCGCCGCCCCCCCATTCGGGGATGACGGATTCGCCTCCGCCGCTGTTTGTGGTGTGGGACCAGGCAGAACCGCCTCAGCCGCGTCACGACCAGCTCCGCCCTGCCATGGGTCCATCCCGGCCTCCTGACCCCAGTACGGTGACCATTTCCCGGACTGTAGCCGGTGAACAACGAGATGCGCCAAGTACCAGTCGGCCGCCGATCCAACCAGCAAGGCCCGTCATGCTTCCAACCGCAGAGCAACCTCCTGCAACCAGGGGCTCGCGCTTGGCTAAAAAGTATGATGTCCTGAAGCACTTGGCCGACATCCCAGAAAGGCTCTCCATCCTTGAGGATCTGCGCATGTCATCTGAGATGCGCGAGGCAATCGCTGAAGCCCTGAAAAGCCCCCTCCAGTTTGAGACAGAGGTTGCGGCTGCAGAGGCCTTTCACGCCGAAACGATCGAGGACGCCGAATGTCAGGCAGTTATCTCGTTCTCTGGTAAGGATGAAGACCCTCCTATACAGGGACACATTCGTCCGCTGTATGTCACTGGCCAGTTCAATGGCCTTGAAGTCCGGCGCTGTCTTGTCGACACGGGGTCCGGGATTAACCTGATTCCAACTCGGACGCTCCGGAGATTGGGGTTGTCTGAGGATGACTTGATTCCCTCCGACCTCAGGATCCAGGGGTACGATCGCACCGAGCAAACCCCGGTCGGCAAGATACGTTTGAAGACCCAATTCGGTGACTTGGTTGCCAACACCGAATTCATGGTAGTCTCTCAGGACACTGCGTACAACGCATTGATGGGCAGGCCATGGCTCCATCTTCACGCGGCGGTTCCCTCATCATACCACCAATGCCTCAAATACTCCCTTAATGGTCGAGTAGGCGTGCTTCAAGGAGATACCTCTCCTTTTGCCTCATGTGAAGCCCGCTATCTGGACGCGGACTATTACAAGAGCAAGGATAAGAAGATCCTGGCAGGTGAGGTTGAGCCTGTCGCTGTTGCAAGTGATCCCTGGGCAAGTCTGGATGACGCTTACGTCCTCCCGATTCAACGGTTGGACGTGTCCATGGTCTCGACGGCCCGCGAGTCTCCTAATGAGATGACCGCGACCGCCCGCGCCAGCACCAGTGGCCCAGCAGGATCTGGTAGCCCCAATGCAGTTTCCAACGCAATCTCTCCCGTGGACGATCCCTCCCCGAGTGGAGAGGACGTGGAAGATGCACCCCCAGCCTTTGAGGAGGGCGTCCCCGCCACGGTCGATGAGTTAATACAGGTGAACCTTGGAACCGAGGCCGATCCAAGACCCACATTGGTTAGTGCCGCCATGCCCTCTGAGGAGCGGCAGCAGTACGTGGAATTTCTCAGGCAGCACCGTGATGTGTTCGCTTGGGGCTATGACGAGATGCCGGGGCTAGATCCTCAGGTAGCCGTCCACCGCCTTGGTCTCCCAGCGAACCATCGCGGGTTCAAGCAGCCTCCCAGGAAGATGCACCCATCCCACGGTGCCATGGTTGAGGCCGAAGTTGACAAGCTTATCAAAGCCAACTTCGTGAGGGAAGTTCAGTACCCCAAATGGCTGGCCAACATTGTGCCGGTCAGGAAGAAGAACGGGCAGATCAGAGTCTGCATCGACTTCCGCGATCTCAACCGCCACTGTCCGAAGGATGATTTTCCCCTTTCAGTGACAGAGCTGTTGATTGATGCCACGGCAGGGTTCTAAGCCCTCTCATTCATGGATGGATACTCCGGATACAACCAAATTCGGATGGCCCCTGAGGATGAGGAGTTCACTGCCTTCAGGGCCCCCCAAGGTACCTTTTGCTACCGGGTCATGCCTTTCGGCCTGAAGAATGCAGGTGCCACCTATCAACGGGCGATGCACCGCATATTCAAGCCAATCCTCGGCACACTGGTGGAATGCTACATCGACGACTTGGTTGTCAAATCGCGCCAGCGTCAGGACCATCTCAAAGATCTTGAGAAAGTGTCCAGCTTCCTCCGGTCTCGCTGCCTGAAGATGAACCCGTTGAAGTGCGCCTTTGGGGTCACCTCCGGAAAGTTCCTTGGATTTGTGGTAAGATACCGGGGTATTGAGATCGACCCAGAGAAAATCAGGGCGATTAGCCAGATGCCTCCCCTAGGTACCATCCGGGAACTGCAAGGGTTCCAAGGCCACTTAGCCTATATACGCCGATTCATCGCGAATCTGGCCGGCAAGTGTAAGCCATTTTCTCGGCTCATGAAGAAAGGTGCCACCTATGTATGGGATAAAGAGTGTCAGACCGCTTTCGAGGAAATTAAGCAGTACCTACTTCAACCTCCGGTTCTGATGCCGCCTGTATCCGGGAAGCCGCTGGTCCTCTATGTGACCGCCCTGGAACGGTCCCTGGGTGCCCTTCTCGCCCAGAAGAACAACGAGGGAACGGAGAATAGCCTCTATTACCTCAGTCGCATGCTCCTCGATGCGGAAGTTAGGTATTCCCCCATCGAGAAGAGCTGCCTGGCGCTCGTATTTGCCGTACAGAAATTACGGCACTACTTGCAGCACCATGAGGTACAGTTGGTTTCTCGGGTAGACCCGTTGAAATATATCCTGAGCCGGCCTATGTTGACTGGCCGCCTAGCGCGGTGGGCTGTGATTCTCCAGCAGTTCGACATCAGGTATGTGTCTCAGAAGGCCATCAAAGGGCAAGCATTGGCAGACTTTCTGGCAGCTCACCCGACCTTCGCGGATCAGCCGCTGGATCTAGGCTTTCCTGATGAGACCATTCTCTCGGTTGATCGAGCCGATCCATGCTGGCAGTAGCACTTTGACGGTGCCTCCCGGAGCCCCACCGGTAGAAGACTCGATAATCCTAAGCTCAACAGAGTGGGCTTGGGTATCGTCTTCATTACCCCGGAGCGAGCCGTGCTGCCATACTCTTTCCTGTTGTCAGAGGGCTGTACCAACAATGAGGCGGAATACCATGCCCTCATCACCGGCCTCGAGTTGGCTCTCGAGATCGACGTACCCCGTCTATGCGTGAAAGGGGACTCCGAGCTGGTCGTTAAGCAGATCAATGGCGACTACGTTGTCAGGAAGCCGGAACTTGTGCCATTGTTGGAGTGCACCCTCCTTCTGATGGCCCGGTTCCCTTCTCGGCCGGAAATTGTCCATGTTCCCCGGTCGCAGAACGGTCGAGCAGATGCTTTGGCCAGCCTCGCTGCGTCACTTGCGGAGCCTGAACAGGACAACCTGATCGTCCGCGTGACGCGCCGCAGGCTCATCGCTCCCGTTATCCCGGAAGAAGATCGCGTCCCGTTGGTAAGTAACCTCACCACGGTTGCCCCTATGCCCGGAGCCCCGAGTACCCCAGATATGACAGTCGGATCAGCCCCTGATTGGAGGACGCCTTTGGTTGAGTACCTCCAACATGGAATTCTTCCATCGGATCGGGCCGAGTGCGAGCGAGTTCGACGCCGCGCATCGCAGTTCGTCCTCCAGAGCAGTCCCGGCCTGGAGCAGATCCTCTACAAACGCGGATTTGATGGTGTTCTTCTCCGTTGCCTTCAGGGAGTTGAGATCCCACGAGTCATGCAAGAGGTTCATGCTGGTTCATGTGGCGCCCACCAGACTGGGCCGAAGCTGTCCCACCAGATTCGGAGGTTGGGATACTTCTGGCCCTCTATGATCCATGACTGCATCGAGTATGCCAGGAGGTGCCATGCGTGCCAGGTTCATGCGAACTTTGTGCATCGGCCACCGGAGCTTCTCCATACCACTAGGTATTCCTGGCCCTTTGCAGTCTGGGGTCTGGATGTTGTGGGACCTTACCCACCGGCGACAGCTCGCCAGTGCCGGTTCATTCTGACCGCCACAGACTTCTTCTCCAAATGGGCAGAGGCGATTCCGCTCAGAGAGGTCAAATCCTGTTCGATCGCTGACTTCGTGACCTCCAACATCATCTATCGATTTGGAGTGCCTCACGCTATCCTCACGGATAACGGAACCAATTTCCGAGCAGCCGAGTTGAAGAAGTTGTACGCCAAGTATAACATTCGCTCGAACCATACATCTCGCTATCATGCGCAGGCGAATGGACAGATCGAGGCGTTTAACAAAACCCTCTCTAACATTCTGCAAAAGATGGTTGGTCAGAACAAGAAGAGTTGGCCGGACAAGCTCCCCAACGCCCTCTGGGCTTATCGGACGATGACTCGCAATTCCACCCAGATGACCCCTTATTCCCTGGTGTATGGATCTGAGGCCGTCCTGCCCATCGAGATCCAGTTACCGTCCTTGCGCACTGCGGTCTACGACCAGCAAGCGCCAGACAGAGTTGCTGAAGCCCGTCTAGTCGAGTTGGAAGCACTGGATGAGAATAGACTTCGCGCTTTGCACAACTTGGAGAGGCATCAAAGCAGAATGGCTCGAGCTTTCAATAAGAAGGTTCGCCTCCGCTCCTTCCTGCAGGGTGATCTAGTGCTAGCCCTAAGAGCGCCGATGATCCCCGGCAGGAAGCCGCCCAAGTTGGAGCCCAAGTGGGAGGGACCTTTTGTTGTCCACAAGGTCTATCACAATGGCGCGTACTCCCTAGTGACTATGGATGGTGAGCGTGTCACTCCTCCCACCAACGCTAGGTTCCTCAAGCAGTACTTTGTCTGAGTGTGCCCACGTCCTGCACGACGTTAAACTGCATACGTCCGCACGGCAAGACGTTAAACTGCCAAGAATCATTCGTCCAAGCTGCAAGACGTTAAATTGTTCAGCATACGTCCTGCACGACGTTAAACTGCATTCGTCCAGGCTACAAGACGTTAAACTGTTCAGCATTCGTCCGCGCTGCAAGACGTTAAACTGCCAAGTGCTTCGTCCTGCATGACGCTAAACTGCACCTCGTCCAAGCTGCACGACGTTAAACTGCCCAGCGTATCGTCCTGCATGACGTTAAACTGCCCCTCAAGAACTACGTGCGGCTTGATTCCCATCCTTATGGGATACGTAGGACCGCCTGGACATTCATGTTTCAGGCCCAGCCCCATCCTTTGGGAATTTCTATCCCATCTCGGGCCCTTGGCCCAGTTGCCTCCGGGTATGTGGCGTATAGTGTGGACGTGGGGCTATGCCCTCATTCACGTCGGTTTTCTCGCCACGCTGTACGCCCCTCACGTTTGTGGATGCCTTTTGCTCCCCCTTTTTTCCTCTCTTTCATCGTCCTGCATGACGTTAAACTGACCCTCAAGAACTACGTGCGGCTTGATTCCCATCCTTATGGGATACGTAGGACCGCCTGGACATTCATGTTTCAGGCCCAGCCCCATTCCCCGGGAATCTCTATCCCGCGTTGGGCCTCTGGCCCCAGTTCCCCTCCTTTTTGTGCGAGGCGTATCGCGTGAGCGAGGGATTATGTCCTTGTTCACGTCGGTCTACTGGCCGCGCCGTACGCCTCCCCCGTGTGTGGGACTACCTCACACCTTTCATCGTCCTGCATGACGTTAAACTGCCCCTCAAGAACTACGTGCGGCTTGATTCCCATCCTTATGGGATACGTAGGACCGCCTGGACATTCATGTTTCAGGCCCAGCCCCATTTCCCGGGAATCTCTATCCCGCGTTGGGCCTCTGGCCCCAGTTCCCCTCCTTTTTGTGCGAGGCGTATCGCGTGAGCGGGGGATTATGTCCTCATTCACGTCGGTCTACTGGCCGCGCCATACGCCTCCCCCGTGTGTGGGACTACCTCACACCCCTCATCGTCCTGCATGACGTTAAACTGCCTCTCAAGAACTACGTGCGGCTTGATTCCCATCCTTATGGGATACGTAGGACCGCCTGGACGCTTGTGTTTCAGGTCCAGCCCCGTCCCTTGGTTGATCACGGGGATCTGCCCTCTTTTGGTTGCTCTCAGGGTGAGTCCTCCGACCCTTTCCGGTGATCTGTTAACATGTTTTGGGTACTTCGTTCTATGACTCGTAGTGTCAGATTCAACCCCGACAAGTCCTGTGTTGCTTGTCAGGCCTCGCGCTTCCTCTTGTTCGAGCCTTCACTCAAAGGGATCCTCGTTAGCGGTTTGGGTACGATGCCTCAGTGCTCTCCTACCGCTCCGGGTCGATTTACCGGCGGGTCTTGGGCCGCAAATCGATATGAATCCTGCGATTGAGCGGTCGATGCTCGTTTGCTTGCCCCGTCTTAGGCTGACGCGATCAGATGTTGTGTTGCGAATGCGTCAGCAACATCCTTGATCGCCATGTCAGCTCTTTCAGGCTCTGAACATTGGATTGCGCAATCCTCATCACACTCCGCCTTTATGCGTTGTAGTGGAATCTCGACACTCTCTTCATACTGACCTCCAGTACACCTCTACACGTTAGGCAGACCAACCAGGGTAATGATGTCGTTCGAGGCTCCCATGATCTGAGCACCAGGGATGTATGCGGATATCCTCCCTAAGGGCCATGCGCAGCTGGACCCTCGTCCCCATAAGGAGGAGGGAGTCGCCCGAAAAATCGCGTTCTGGGCCCAGTATATCTGGAGGCTAGCATCTCTGCCCCTCGGGTGATGGACATACGCAGGCCCCTATCCCAAGACTCTTCTCCTGGAATCGTGCGTGACCGCAGGGCTGGGTATGCTCCCACCTCCGCCGTGTCCGCCGTACCGCGATAAGCGGATTCCTCCATGGTCCGAACCACACGACCTTAAACTGTGTTGTCTGGTCCTACCACACGACCGTAAACTGTGATCGTCTTGGCCGCCCGACGAGAAAACGGCACTGCATCGTGATGTTCCCCTCAGGGGGCACTCATGTTGGGCGCTGGTTAATAACCACGCCATTCATCAATGCCTTCCGTGGCTTGATTATTGTGGCGACGCCAGAGATTTCTCAATCACAGGAATGTCGCCGCACAAAGAAAAACCATTCATCTTTAAGGACAAACAAGAAATATCAAATGCCGCTCCTTCTGTGTGCGAGGGTCAGACCCGCACTCTTCCCCGCGCTGGTGCCCGATTGTGTTTTGCCGCGCTTCAAGAACTACGTGCGACTTGATTCCCATCCTTATGGGATACGTAGGAACGCCCGGATGTTTGAAACTTCGGGTCTAGCCCCCCACCTCTTAGAGATTCCCCCTTCTCTGGGGAATCCGCCGCCTTCAGGTCACCCTCAAGGCGTGTTCCCCGACCCCTTGCAGTGGTCCACCGGTGTCAAGAGTACTCTGGTTTATTGCCAGGAGGGTCAGGATCCGCTTGGTCAGGTTTCCTCCGCTTTTCAGGCTTCGTGCTCCCTTTCATTCGGACCCATCGTCCACGCCCTGGGTGGAGCCCCCGTGAACGGTTCGGACACAATGCCTCAATGCTCTCCCACCGACTCGGGCCGGTACCCCCAATGGCCTCGGGCAGCAAATCGATATGAATCCTGCGATTGAGCGGTCGATGCTCGTTTGCTGCCTCATTCCACCAACGGTTAGTGCGATATTGATGCTGCTTTTCCGCCACGGTCGGCAGTACTCCCATATCGTTACCCCGGTGCCCCCAGTCCTTGAGTGAATGGCCGCATGATTCACATTTCCCACCTCCCATTCTGACCGGGCGAAACCTCGACACTCTTGACACTATCCCTCAGTGCATCTTCGCATACCCAGGGGATGGGACCACGATGTGGCGTGCTTTGAGGTCCTTATGGTCCGAGCTCTAAGACCTTAAACTAAGATCTCTCCTTATGGTCCGAGCTCTAAGACCTTAAACTAAGATCTCTCCCTATGGTCCGAGCTCTAAGACCTTAAACTAAGATCTCTCCTTATGGTCCGAGCTCTAAGACCTTAAACTAAGATCTAGCCCTTATGGTCCGAGCTCTAAGACCTTAAACTAAGATCTAGCCCTTATGGTCCGAGCTCTAAGACCTTAAACTAAGATCTAGCCCTTATGGTCCGAGCTCTAAGACCTTAAATTAAGATCTCCCCTTATGGTCCGAGCTCTAAGACCTTAAACTAAGATCTCTCCTTATGGTCCGAGCTCTAAGACCTTAAACTAAGATCTCTCCTTATGGTCCGATCTCTAAGACCTTAAACTAAGATCTCCCCCAAACGGGATTCTACGTCCTGCATGACGTTAAACTGCACTCTCAGAACTACGTATGGCTAGATCTCCAGCCTGATGGAGTACGTAGGAACGCCCGGGCACCTCAACTCGGGTCCAGCCTCAGGGATCGTTAAGTCCCGCCCCTCCTCGTCGCCGGCCGTCTGGCCTGGCTTCTGGTAGAGTGGTGCAGTTGTGATATTCTCCCCGATTCAGCTCGGGATGCCCCATCGCAAGGATGGGAAGCGACGGTTTCCTCGTCAGAGAGGTGCTGTCTGAGAATTGAGGTGACTCACGGCCAGATTAGTGCATCCTTCTAATACGCTCTCCCCACGGTGGCGCAATTTTGAGAGCGTTGGATTCTGTCCGAACAAATCGTCACTTCGCCCCACGCTTCGCATGCCCTGTTGATCTGGATTTCCACCCTTGTGTCTGAAGGAACCCCAAAGCGGTATTCATGATGACATGTGGTCCGCCTCCTGCAATATGAATGATGGCCTTTTTCGGTCCGTCTATTGCAGTTGTTATGGTCGATCCACTGTCCGCCTACCGTCTTGGGCATTTCCTGGAAGGCCGACCGTTGTGGATGTCTGGATTCGGGATGCGCGATTCACCCTTTCTCATTTCCCTATGTTCGGATAAAATCTCAACGCCCCTAGCATTGTCCCGCTCGTGTGTTGGAACAGGTTGGGGGGATGGTACATTGATTAGGTCTGAGGTCTCCTTTCCTAGGAATGACCTCCCTCTTTTCTCCGGAAATCCAGGCCCAATCATGGATGCCTGATGCTTGGTTAACACTCCCGCAAGACAACGAATTGTGATTGAGCATGTTAAACCAAAAGATGCAGATAAATATATTGATTCATACAGATGGATCAAAGTAGCGGAAGCAAATGTTTTGGGAATGGCAAAACAAGGCCCTTAGGGATTAGCGTGCTGAATGAGTCTTTCTAATGCCGCTACCCTTTGGCTGGTGGCCTCCAGAGCTGCTTCTCGCTCTCTGCGTGCCCTCTCTTCGTCGGCGGTCGCAGCGCGCAGTTCGTCGATCTTGGCCTGTGCACGCTCCCGCTCGACCTGAATTGTGACCATCTGTTGGCCCGCCTCCGTCAGCTGTACCTGGGCGTCAACCAGCTGGGCTGCTAGTTGCTCCACAAGCTCGGTACACGTTGGGACGAAGGCCTCCTTCTCTGCCGCCTGCCCTTCGAGGCGCCGGGCTTCCTGCTCTGCCGCGAGGAGCGACCGCGTGCTCTCCGACATGTCCCGACTTTGTGTGACGTCGGCACGCCGGCAGCTCTCGCGCATCTTTTCGGCCATGAAATCACGGACCGTTAGATGGAAGCGTTGAGCATCAGCTCCCCCGGTACACAGAAAGCGCAGCCAGGTTTGAAGTGATCCCATGCGCCCCAGCCACTCCGATGGGTCTCGCTTGAGGATGCGCTGGATGCACTTCCACCCCCTGCGGCGCGTTATCCGGCTCTCCTCGACCGCCTCCGCGTCCGAGTCGTCCATCTCCTCGGGGTCGGTAGGCCGGTAGGCAGGGAAGGCAGCCAGCAGGTCTGCTGCAGGGTCCGCCCCTGGGAGGTCCTCATGGGGATAGGTTCCCCAACATCCGGGCGAACTTCTTCTCTCTCCCCAGCGGCGCTGACACCCTCGTCAGCCCCCGACCTCTCTCCGATGTCAGCACCGCCGGCGTCCGCAGCCCCCTGATCAGCAGTTGGTGGGGCCGGCTCGGTTTGGGAAGTCTGTTCCGGAGCAGGCGGCATGTCCACCACTGGTCTACTCGTAGATGGCCCGGGTTCGGCAACCTGACGAGCCTCCAATGTTGAGATCACTGCGCGGGGCATGCCATGGTTAGTCACGGATCGTCAACGGCAGGCACCAGCAGTAAAGTAAGGAGACTTACGGGAGGTCAGAGCGTCATCTTCCGCTATCCCGGCCGCCGCAGGAACAGTTGCAGCAGGGGGCCCTTCCGCGCTTCTCAGTTCGGTAATGGGTGCCTGGCCCCCGCCTTGTCCTGCTGGCGCCCCTCCTACTCCCGCTGAGGACGCCTGACCAACATCCGTGCGCTCCTGAGAAAGATGGAGAAATGGGTTAGAAGCTGCATAAGAGAGTGGATGAAGCAGATTGAGTAGGGATAGAAGCGGACCTCGAGGAGCTCAGTGACATCAACGTCGTCAGAGCCGGCCACCTCGCCGCTCTCCCGTGGGCTTCCCTGATGGGATCTTCCCTCGGAGCCTTCATCCTCCCCCATTTCCTCCTCTTCTTTGGAGTCGCTGCTACTGTCATCTTCTTCCGGCGGCATCTGTTCCGGAGCGGGCTCGAGACCGAGCATCACCTTCACCAGAAGGGATGGCTCCGCGCGCTGACCACGTTGGCGTGCGTACTCGTCCATGGCCGTCAGATACGCATACTGCCGGTTCAAGTCCACTCTGTCGACAATCTGGAGGCGCCCGACCTCTGGCAGATAGATTCCTTCTCTGAGTATCTTTCGCCAGATGGCGTCGGTCCCCAGTGACTGCCGCAGAGTCATCCAGGCCGACCACAGCGCCGGGAAGACTGCATCGTGGGAGGGTTCGAGCAGACGTCTCACCTGCTTCCCGGGCCGCTCTTCGACCACCACGCGTGCCCCCTCTCTGGGCGCCGAGGTTGTAGCGGCAGCTCGCGATGTGCCCGCCGCCGAAGTCCCTGCTCGCGCCGGCTCCGCTGCTTGGCGCGCCTCCGTTCTCCCCCGTGTGGCGGCGCCTCGCCTCCTTCCTTGACGCGCGGTCTCTGCACGGGTAACCTCGAGCCGCCGAACTAGCATCCGCAAAAGCCCCTCGGGGTACGCGATGGCCCAGTGTTCGGCGTACTCGGTTGCCAAGCCTGCGTCAACTCCGGTAGGAGGGAGAGTGATGACGTCGCCAGAGCCGAAAGCGGCAAACATCAGCCACATCTGGCGAAGAACGCAAGGGTTCGTCTCCTCCCAGACAGCAGTGAATACCCTCTTCGACATCTGTTGAAGGCACCTGAACTGCCTGGCGAACCGGGTCGGCACGTAAGGCTCGCAGATCACCTTCCCGTCGATCCGAGCCACGAGCACCCCGCCCCGCATGTTCAGGAAGTATTCATGCTGCTCCAGCGGACCCTGCCCGTTGTCGATCATTTGGCCAACGGGAGTGGGGAACGGACTGAAGTTGAAATTGGCATGATTGCCAATCCGGATCCGCACGCCCTCCTCACTTAGGGTCATCGGAGCGACCCCCGCGATGTTCAGCAAGGAGGGTCGCATGCCGTTTCCCGGAGGAATGATGGCGTTCGGAAACGTGTACCCACCGAGGTGAGCAGCCACCCAGCCGTGGAAGAACTGAAAGGGCCCACAGATCCTTCGTGGCGACCCCCCTCGTGAGATGCGTCCCAAGATGGCATACAGCCTCGCCAACACCGGGACCCCGAGGTTGTATCTCTTGTTGGCGGCCATAGCGCCTGCCATCGCCAGTGTCGCCGGGCGAACGCCCATTCTCGCGTCCCGCACTGGTAGGAGCCACCCACTCAGAAAGGCGGCCAGGAACACCGCGTACCGGACATTTGGGTCCCGGGCCTCGATGACGCGGTACCCCCATGAGCGGTAGTCACCCGTCTCCAGGACCCGCCAGTACGACCCGTTCCGGCTCCTCTGAGCTGCGGTCGGGCACCGCTTCCCCCTGCCTGGCATCTTGACCGCTGGGTCATGCTCCAAGAACTGGCCGAACCACTCCTTGTAGACTATGTCCTTCTAGAAGTCCTTGATCCCAAGCCGCTGCGTAGCCAGGTCAAGGAGATGCCATGTCAGGATGGGAGTCCGTGACCTGTCCTCCCAGATGTTCTTCGGTGGCAGGAACTCATCGTATTGGTAGCCCTCCAGCGGGATACCTCCGATGCAGTGGATGTCCCAGAGACCGATGCCGACCTCCCCATGGTGAAGATGGAAGGTGTTGGTATCCGGAGACCAGCGGGTGAACAGCTCCGGCCCGAGCTCAGACTGCTGGTAGAAATAGAACTGCGACGTCCACACCGCCTCGAACATGCCGATGTACCGCAGCTCCTCCGCGAAGTGATCGCAAGTGTGGCGTACCCAGAATGCCCAGGCCCACTCGCTGGTGAAATTTCCCCCAGACCGCAAGTCCCAGTCCTTCAGCCAGCCCTTGGCGTCGTCCGTGACGCTCTGGAGATATATGCTCGAGTAGAGGGCTGGAGAATTCTCCGCAGTAGGCTCACCCCCGTCAATGGTCCGCGTCCTCGGGTTCAGGACGTAGACATCCAAGTGCCTGGTTTCCCTGGCAGGATGCCCATTGTTGGTGATGTTATAGCGGTGAAGCTCGTCCTCCCGGGTCACCCAGGTCCGCGGCGCATCAATCTCGAACCCTGGCACCGGAACCTCATCAAGGATGCCGAAGTTCCAGAGCGGCAGGTTGTCCGACAGTGGATATGTCTTCTGGGCCGGCGTCAGCAAGTCGAACAAGGATTTATTGTTGGAAACAATCTCCTTGGCTCCGTAAACCTCCTCGTTCGCCGCCATCTCAGCTCTGCGAGTGGCGGCATCCCCCTCATTTCATCTGTGCGCGGCCATCTCAGAAGTTTCGGGAGTCGTGCGGGTAAAGGGATGAAGCGTGCGGGATCGGACGAGGCTGGTAGAGAAGTTTGAAGGTTGGCGCGCAATCCAAGTGGACGGCGCGCAATTGGGAAGAATGTCGCGCAAAGTTCCGGGTTTTCGCGCAAAGACAGGCGAAATCCGGATGGTTTTGCGCGCCGATCGGGCGAATTTCGCGCCGGAAAAGGCAATTTCGCGCACGAGAGCGTTGGAGCTTATCGCGCGGAAGGCCTGTGTACGGAACGCGGGACCCAGGGCCCCTATTTATAGGCGAGACCGGGGCCCGCGCTGCGCGGAAAGCGCTTTGAGCGACCGCAGCGGCGAATTTCGCGCCCGGCGCCCCTTTTTGCGCGCCTAAGTCCCGCGCCGCCCAGGACTTCGGCATTCCGGCGTCTCCCTCGGAACCCGATCGTTGCGACCTCTCGCCGACCAGATTCCGAGGGGGGGCTTTTGTAGACGCCGGAAAAGTCCGTTGTTCTCAAACGAAGCTCCAGATGCGGAAAGCGAAGTGATATTTGGAGTCAGAGACACGTTCTGGAGGGCCCGGAGGACTTGCGCGAAATTTCAGAGGCTCGCGCGCAAAGTTAAGTCGCGGCGCGCTATTTTGCGCGCCCGCGGCCTACGCGGCGCCTTTGCGCGCTGAGTCCTGATTCCGCGCCCGCGAAGCGAATTGCGCGCCCGAGACCGGATTCCGCGCCCGGGGTTGCCTATAAATATAAGGCGACCCCCGACGTTTTGAAGGTTGCCAGAATCCGAAGCGTCGCTCGTTCACGCAATCCAACCCCTTCCGCGCGCAATGCCGATCTTCAGGTAACCTCCTTTCTTTCGCGCAATAGAGCCTTGGGGTCCGCCTTCGCGCGCAATCCCCTTGGCTCATTACCTTTGAATAAATTTCAAACCCGAAGGCCTTTGCGCGCAAAAGAAGCCTCTTGCGCGCAATTGCCCCCGGGTGCGCGCAATCCAACCCGATTGCGCGCACCCCCATCTTCAAAGTGGCCATTCGTTAGAGAATGAGCCGTTGCCCCCGCGAGCTGTCCGAAGCCCGGTGCGCGCAATCTCAATCATCCGCGCGCAAAGCGCTGGCCCAATTGCGCGCCAGCCCGCCATTTTGCGCGCCGACCCGCGGTTTTGCGCGCAAAGCTCCTCTTTTGCCCGCAATCCGCCAGGGTCGCCTCCCTTGACCCCCTGAGGGTACCCGCCTGCGTGGCGCCCGATGATCCTCATCCTGGGTGCCCGAACCGTGCGCTGTCTTCCCGTGCAGCCTTCCTGGCTCGTGCGAAGTGACACGGACCCATCAGCGGAAATCCATCGTCCCGCATGACGTTAAACTGCGCGTACGTCCCGCATGACGTTAAACTGCACATTCGTCCTGCATGACGCTAAACTGCACCACGTCCTGCACGACGTTAAACTGCGTACGTCCAAGCTGCACGACGTTAAACTGCCTAGCATATCGTCCGCGCTGCAAGACGTTAAACTGCCATGTGTTTTGTCCAGCATGACGTTAAACTGTACCACGTCCGCGCTGTAAGACGTTAAACTGCCAAGCACCTTCATCCTCAACACACGACGTTAAACTGTACTTCGTCCGGCAAGACGTTAAACCGTCCGCTTCGTCCTCAACACACGGCGTTAAACTGTACTTCGTCCGGCAAGACGTTAAACCGTCTGCATCACCCGATCCCGTGCCTCGCACGCAGGGTCTCCCCCGGTTTGGATGTGGCCCCCACCCGCTCGTCTCTGCAGGGATGTCGGGATTGTCCCTCTTTAGGGACGATTTAATGGGAGTGGCTTTTCCCTACGGGGGCAGGGTATTACAAACCCCTAGTTTCTCGTGGGAGGCTGCACATGTGTATCTCCATTGCGCCTCCCCACTGCCGAAGCCAGTAGAGGGTATGACTGGGATCGAGGTGTCTTCTGCTTTCGGTCCAAGTCCCTTCCAACTGAGTTTTTCCGCGTCCGGGCTGCCTCAAGTGCGTAAGTCCTGACAGAATGAACTACGTGGACTTTGATCCCTGTCTTCTAAACAGGGTACGTAGGAAGCCTCCCTGAGGTTCAAGCCCGCCACCTGGTCGTCCCGGTCGTATTTACGTCGGTTCGTCCATCAGTGGACCCCTCCAGGGTTCACGCTTGCGTCGATTCACCTATGAATCCGCCCCTGTGGGAGACGGCCCGTGTGTATCTCCACTGTGCCTCCCCACAGCCCCCCTTTTTCCATTTCTCCTTTTATCGTCCAGCATGACGTGAAACTGTGATCCACCCGGCCGTTCCATCCCCCTCTGTGCGAGGTGGTTCGGTTCAATCCTCCGCCCGGCGGCCTCGACCTCTTCGTGAGTCGGCTTGCCGACGTCCAGCATGACGTTAAACTGTATACCCGAACTACGTTGACTTTGATCCGTACTAACGCGCGGTACGTAGGAAGCCCCTACGGGGTCCAAGCTCTTCACTCCATCATCCATCCTGATCCTTACCCGGGCCGCCACATCCCGGTGGGGTCATGCCACTTCACTCCACTCCACGTTACTTGGGAAGCCGCCCATGCGCTGGCCCCAGCGTCGGAGGTTCCCCGCAAGGGGTTCTGTCATCTGATCCACTTTTCGTGTTGATCGGTCCGATGCCGTC
Organism: Viscum album; assembly: GCA_963277665.1. Classification (NCBI taxonomy): domain Eukaryota; kingdom Viridiplantae; phylum Streptophyta; class Magnoliopsida; order Santalales; family Viscaceae; genus Viscum; species Viscum album. The sequence continues at coordinate 917,770,372 of OY728138.1, read as the reverse complement.
CCCGCTGGACGTTAAACTCGCGGCATACCCCGTGTTAAACATGGGAAGCTAAGGAAAACCTCAGGGGACACAGTTCCCCGCACCCAGTGCGGGATGCCTCAGGCCATCATGCCTTCGAGAAGCCCTATTAGGGACGGAAGACAGACGTGCAGAGCCGCAGTGTTACGACACGCCCCCAGCACCCAGAGCCACCCGGCCTTCTCACCGCAGGTTGCTGCCCCGCCCAGACTCCTTGGAGCGTCCGGGCAGAAGCAGCGTAATTAACCGATGTCCATGAAGATATGGCACCGGGAACGAGATTCACGAACATTCTTAAGTCTATGAGGGAGACCCGGATTAGGCGACGAGTTCCGAGGAGACGTCCAAGGAAGGAGGAGCCGACATCCCATCATCCCGGTTTCGATCAAGGAGCAGACGCCCCTGAATAAGGGACGGATGCCGCCCGCCCTTGTAAAGCGGGACTGCGGGACCACAAGTCGCGCGCCCATCCCCTCGGGTTGACGGGTGCACGCGCGAACGCGTCCTGGCGGAACAGCGTAACCCGACGCACATCCGCACCGAAACAATATCCTCTAGGAGTTTCAATGTAGGTATATAGTTATGCTTTTTTTCATTCACCAGGTGATGATCCAGTTGATACATATCTAGAAATTTAAATGTTATTACACCAATTAAAATTTGGTTAAAATACTATATACCCATTCTTATGTATAAAAAAGTATTTCATTATTACCAATCCATGAAATTTATACTTTTCCAAAACATTGGGATGTTTTCCATTTCTTAGGCTAATCATTTGGGTTTTCACTAATACCTTTTAATATTATTCTTAAAAAATAACTAAATACTAAATTGAAACACATTTAGCTGAAAATTTTATTTTGTAGATAGACAAAAAAATTAAATTAATATTCAAATTATCTAATAACAATATGAACCATGAACCATATATCTTTTTTGTCTTTGTAAAGTTGATAGATAATATTTTTTTCACAATTGATCTTCAAAATCATCCAAAAAGATCTTCTTAAATATAACCCTACTAATATAAACCTCATATTAAACCATTATTTGTAATCTAGGGAAATGTAATAATATTACAGTGTAGTCTCAGATTCTCAGTATGGGTAATCTTAGGAGATATCAATCAAAGATTATAAGTGATAACAATATAATAAATAGTGTTTGAGAACATGATCATAAAATAAAACATTCACTCAATATATCTAATATTAGTAATCATTAATCATGTTATAATTTATTTTTATAAAAAAAATCATCATTCTTGATATTATGGAATAAATAATAAATAATCATGATCTAATCAAATTTATCACAAGCACATGAAATAATTTTTTTGAATACTCACGGGAAAATAAAAATTTATTCAATAATGATTCACTTACAAGCCTATCAAAGTGGAAAAATTCCAATATTTTTTCATTTCACTCTACATTCAGTCATTTTCTCAGTCAATATTCACCCCTATGAAAATCACAGTGGATAGAGAACATCACTAAATAGGGGTTTCACTAATTTCAATCCCATATAAATTCATTAATAATAAATCATTACTAATTACATTAAAGGTATGTGTGATTATGAACCCACACGTCACATAGTGAAATTCATAAATAATTATCCCAAAAGATAATAGAAATATTCGTTAATTCAAAATATCATAACCCATGTAAATGTAATGGTATTTATAATGATTTCATCATAACTAAATTAACATGTGGAATGAAACGATTTTCAAAAAAACATTATGAAAACATAATCATCATAGTCCAATAAGTGAAAGGAAGTGGATTGTATCATCGGTAAATATCTTGTGTGAATCATAAAAAATTTAAATTATGTTGATTAAAATTCAAAAGAAATTTAAAATCATATTTTATTATTTCTCTAAAAATAAAGAAAAATATATTTTTTCTCTACTGTCATCGAAAACATAAAATCTATAATATATTGAGAAAAATATATGATTTCAAGGTAACCATGGAATAATATAACGGATTTATCTGATAATGTAATTTTCATGTTGGTGGGAATAATAATTAATTTCAAATATGTTAAAACAGAACACTCTTGTCACACTTTTGTGGAAAGAAAAAATTGTGTCGTGTTAAAAATATTTAAAAATATTCTTTTTAAAATTTAGTAAATAATGTATAATATAGTAAAAGAAAATTATATAACTTTTATTTAATAATATAAGTCCATAAAATATATTTTAGATCATTGACAAGAATGAAAAGTTTCATTAATAAGGAACAAATAAGGTTGAATTTTCTTAAAAACATTTTCTTTATCATATCAAGTAAAAAAGAAAGGAATGTGGTAATAATGAATTAAAATTATAGAAATAAATGGGTTGGATTAAAATATTACCATTTTAACTTATAAGGTTCACAAAATTTCTCTCAATGTAAATTTATCATAGATAATCCCGAAAATAAATGATATTGTAACACAAACCCTTACCTCAAGTAATGTCTTACTTCATACGCATTCAAACCACCAATATAATAAATATAAATTTATTATACATATAGTATTGATCAATATTAATATAAATAATAATATATATATTTAACAAATGGCTTCAAATAACCCTTTTATAATAAATTCTTTGTTAAAATACTTATTCAAGTGAAATTATTTTTCCAAGATGGTTTCAGTTTAAGTTTATGTTCCCTAAACATTGGTCATGGTTTAATTATCTAATGAATCTTAATATTGTAATAAGTATAATATTTATTAATTATAATCTCTTTTATATCCATTTATATTATATGGATATGTCAAGTGAATTGCATCACATCATGGAGACAATTATTTGTAAGTAAAGATGAGAAATATGCACCATTTTTTTTGGTTGAAATCAATGAAAGGTATATAATAAATAAATTTTTAAGAATCATTATTATACCTTAAATATAATTTATATTAATTAATAATATCATTTCTATTAGACATGTAAAACATGAGAAATTAATCACATCACTTTGTGGAGGTGGTGGATTACATGTACACAAGACTGATGTCCAAGTTTTTCAATAGATTGGAAGGAAAGATAAAATGACTATAAAATTAACATTAAAACATATAATAATATTAAATACATTTATTAAATAATTTTAATGTGTTTATAGATCATTTTTAATAGGTATACACCTAAATAAATTGTAAAAAAATCAGAAAAAACATATACCTTTTGTAATCCTCCATTGAAAAGAACCTTAAGTATTATTATATGGGTATTTTGGGAAGACCATAACCTCAATGTTATGGATAATGATGTTAGGAAAATATTTTTGGAGATTTTTTTTGATTTAATGCGATTAATATATGTATATAACATTAGATAGTAGTTTATCATTTATAATTCATTTGAGTTTAATACTTGTATTAATTACAAAACTAAAAAATTATAAATTCAGTCCAACGGGAATGTAAATGCACATAGTATAAAGATCACAACTGGTATTATTTAGGCTCAATATCCATACATTATATAGGATTTGGAAACAATTTATGTCATTTTCACCATTATCTATTTAGTTTATCCCATCAAAATGTATTTAATCATTATTGTTGTAGCATGATCTTTATAATGGTTAGAGTTGATTATGAAAAAACATTTAGTTGTCCTTTTAAAATAATATTAATAATATTGATTAAAATTATCGAATCTATTTTAAAATTTTTTATTCCTCGAATTGTATGAATGTAATTATAATATTAATGCACAATATTTTTATGAACTATTTTTCATGAAATGCATTTTTATGCATAAAATTATATTTAATACAATTCCCAACATTGTAAAAAAATTAGTTTAATGTCAAAATATTTTTTTAATATTTTATATATTAATTTAAAATCTAATATAATTCCTAGAAAATTTAATTTACATGGATAATAACCCATTGCACATGTATAAACTGTTTCATAAAAAACAACATTTTTTTCCTTCAAATCATTTTAGTTTTATTTCTAATAAATTGATAACCAATATATTAATTTTATACATGATTATAAAAAACACCTATCCATATTAAAATACTTAATATTTATTTCTAAATAAAACATATTTAAAAATAATAATTCTCATTAAAAATTATTTCAAAATAGTTCTTCAACAACAATAGTGTTTTATAAGTGACTTATAATATATTTTCAATAATAATATTTCATTTAAAACCTAATATAATTTCATTCATTATATAATTTTTAATATATTTTCACTAATATTCATGTTATGTGTTTTATAAACTATTAGACACATTGAATTTATTATATATATATATTTTAGAATCTCACGGTGCTAAAAAATCACTTGGATAAATGAGTAGTTGGATGATATAATGACGATAGTTGAAAGATCTATATTAATTAAATTTGAAAATAAATGTTTTAATAAATTTTCAAAAAACCTATTACAACACTAAATGTATAATTTGTAACGCCCCGAACCTAGTTACCTAGAGTCGGTGCATTGTTACATAACATTGGCATGATCACAAGAAAGATCAAATCTCGAAAGACCGATTGGTTTAGTAGCCTTGGAAACACTAGATATATTCATAAGTCTTACATTACATCATAAAATGAAAAACTACTACAAAAACATATTTTCTCCATAATCCACACTCATATCCCCACATAATATCCCTGCAGGTCATTCATAATTTACTTCTTCCCTTCCTGGGAAAAATAAAACATAGAAACGGGGTGAGCTCAAATTCCCAGTAAGGATAACAATATAACGGAAACTTTCCTAAATAATAATAAATATTTAAGGCAATGTATAACTAAAACAAAAGCCTTTTAAACTTGAACTTTAAACATGGTATGGAATAAATAAAATGAAATAATTCCATTTACTTATTCATATGGATATTCTACAAATTGAATAATCACATGCGAAATCAATAACCACTTTCATAATGTTGGAATGCATAATGCCAGACTATCATAACCACATAGCCAAGGCCTCGTGCCAAGAAAACAAATAAGATTTTGCCAAGGCCTTGTGCCAAGACACTAGTTTGTCTCATGAGACCTACCGATGCATCGAGAAGCTATAGCGGGATCCACCCATCACATATTAAGTCCAATGCATTCCCATATGAAAAGGTTTAAACATAACATAAACATTCGTATTAAAACTAGAATACGAAATGTCAATAATTTCACCATAAACCATGAATGGTATAAAAATAGAACATCCATAGTCAAACATATCACAAAACCTTCAATACAACATAGAAGTTTTGTATGATAATAAATAAACTTCACATAAGCATAAAATCCAACAAAGTATGTTGACATAGATGAAATCAAAACTCTTTTTAGAGAAATATCTCTATTATTTTTAAATCATTTAAGATCCATATAAAATAAAACATTTTCTTTGAAAATATTCTTATAATCTTGTAAGGGAAGCTTCGACGATTTTATAACGGCGGAAAATAGCCGCACCCGCCGTATAAGTTAAAAAAACCTTTCTTACCTTAATTTTGTCGAAAAGGATAAAAAGCACCTTGTTTGGAAATCAACGGAATGATTCCTTTATAAACCTATTATAAAAAGTCAAACAAGGGTATAAATGACTTTAACCCATATTCTTGTGAATAGTAAAAAAAATTCAAATACATTTTTAAGAAACATGGATGTGGATGATAAAGAGATCCGAGTAGATTATTACGTATAAACAACCTCGGATAATGAAGAGATTGTGAAATAACCCTTACCAATTTGGTAACTTATGAAAAATGCAACCCATGAAAGAGGTATCATACAATTAATATGTAAATACACATAAATTAAAGTGTATTACACAAAGAATATAATTATGGGCAGTACATACACCACACAAAAGGTAATGGTGGCAATATGGCATGAATCTCACGGGAATAAGGAGTGAGATGAAAACCCCTTACCTTGTACTTTTCCTTGGTTGGGGTAGGTTAACCTCCTGTATAATGGTGAAATAATTGTTATTAAATTATATAAGAATCATATACATTAATATGATATCAGATATGATCTTTTAATATTGATTTGATAATAATATCTTAGTATTATCGTTGTTTCGAGTGTTAACTTACTTGTTTTCTTTTATATGTTTTGTCACGAAAGACATATTTGTAATGGATAGGTTGTATATTATTCATATCCAGAGTGATATCAAGTCCTTAAAAATCATTTTTAAATCATCAAATGATAATTATACTTGAATGGATACGATGGAGAATGAATCTTATCGCGTTCGTGGAGATGGTAGTCCGTACGTACGCACGAGCGACAATATCATTCTTTTGATATTAAAATAAAATATAAATGGAAAGTATATCATATATACATAATCATTAACATTTTATATTTATTATTTACATGAGTTACACATCATTATTATACCCATCCAAATAATAATATATTGAATAACAATTAAACCACGACGTGGAGACGGTAAGCCGTACGCACGCACGTATGGTGACATGTTATTCAAAGGATGTATAGAATACTGAATATGGTTGTACCATATTTATAATAACATCACATTATAAATATATATGATACTGGAGTTATTATTTTAGAATGGTAACAACAAAGGAAGAAGAAGTGGAAGAAGAAAGGAACTTGGAAAAGGGTGGTGAAATCATTACCTCTTCTTCGATTTCTTCCTTTTGATTTGACAAAAGGGCTCCTTAGGTTGGCTTTCTGATCAAAATAATGCCTATAGGTTGTATTGAGGGAAGCTGGGAGAGTATTTGGTAGAGTTTGGCCGAACCACAAGGCTTTGACGGTGTGAAGAAAAGAGAAGGAGAAGTTCCCTTTTATAAGAGGGGTGAGGGGCACCTTTGGAAAAGCTACAAATATTAATTTATAATAAATTCATATTCGGTTTCTAATGGATCCAAAGTTGATTATTTAAATTTTAAGGTGGTGATAGGTCGTAAAAAACTCAACCTATATAATTTAGACAGGTTTGGGTACTTATATTAACCTATCTTTAAGTATTAACTCTAAGTTAATTAGTTTCACTTTTACAATGTCTCTTTGTATTTTTATATAATATGGTTCATAAAATTACTATAAACATCAAAGCGACCCCCAAGTGGTCCATTATTGATGAAAATATTATTATATAAGTCTCTTGGCCGATCCATAGATTTTTAGGAATTTAATATCAATTAATAATATAATATTTGTTTTATGATCTCTTTTATGTCAATTTTGACACTATTCAATAGTTGATTTTTGTGAAACTTATAACAGATTGATTACTTCTAAAAATGTCATTTAAATCAATCCTAATATATAATATTATCCTATAAAATTATTTTAATTCATTAAAAGTTTCATATTTTATTTATTTGGGTATTTATAATATCAATTATTTTAATTTTTCACTATTAAAGTAATTAATTCATCATCATTGTGTCATAAATAAATTACATTATTTAATGTATAAAAATTATAAATAAAATATCATTATGTAGGAAATATTATTATATTTCTAATGAATATTTATAATCTAAAAGACAACATATATAACCCTATGTAAAAAATGTTTTTCTAAAAGATATATGCTTGTGTCATTTTTGTATTCATTTTAACTTAATTAAAGTAAAGTGTCCCAATCACCTACAAGTGGCACCATGGGGTCCCAAAATCGACCCAAATATGCCTATGTCCAAACATGTATCAACCAATAAGGCTAGGAAACGTTTTAGGGTAATTTATTATTATTATAATATTACTGTTTAACCCTTATTTACCGGATTTACCCTTAACCATGGTAAATAAAATATTTACCGCAGTAATTATTCAAAATGTCTAAAAATAAAAGTTACCTATTTACACAATTTAGACATCGTGATTCCAAATATGGGATCCATTTTTCTAAATTAAAAACACAGAAGTGGAAGAAAATAATTTAAAATTAATTCTCGCTGTCAAAACAAAAAGCGTGTTTTTAAGAGATAATAACTATCAAAAGATTGACACTTGTTTATGTTTGGTTTAATTGTAAAATTATGTCCAATGACCAACATTATATTAAATGGTAAAAATATATTCTAAATATACTTTAAAACCATGTAAATTCACAATTGATCACTATTAATTATTTTGATTAAAAAAGTTGTTTTTAATTAAAATTTAGTAATTTTCACTATTCATCAAAATATGAAAGTTATCCGAAAAGTACCAAAATTTCACCTTAGGCTAAATTCGATACTCCGAATACAAAAATGAAGTCCATTTTGAGAGATAAAATTTATAAAATTTTAAAAGGTAGGTATTACTATTCATAATGGCTAGTTTGATGGGTTGTGGTGTGTTAGAACTCGAAGTTGCGTACAACACACGCTGCTGTATTATTCAAAGGAAAGCGTACCGTGGAAGCTTGGGATGTTTCATTTTAAATTTTTTGATGTCCCCATTTAGTCAAAAAGTTTAAAACATTGTATTTAAAAAGTATTCAATATTAAAAGTTGATAAAAGTGCAATACTGAAAATGAATCTGTTCTTACATTATGTCTAAGAAACTCATAATATGGATTCTTAAATTATAAGGATTATATAAAGTTTAAAATTTAGTTAATAATATTCATAACCTCTTTTGAATGGATTTTTTTTGGTAAGTCATGGTGTGATTGAACTCGGTGTTGTGTGTAGTTCACATTATTGAATTAATTTGAAGAAATAACACACTATGAAATCTTGGGGTGTTACATTCTCCCCTCCTTCAATAAATTGCGTCCGCGCAATTTGAAATTGTTCTTAGAAAATAAAATTTTAAAAATAGAAAATATATCCGTGGGAAAACCCACATCGGATATTGGGTTACTAAAATTTAATCTTAATAAGAGGAAAAGAGAAATGAAAGGGTCACCACCAAATTATGATCTCGATTAAGAGATCATTGGTGGAAATTAGAGACATATAATTGGAGGAAAAACGTAAACATTTATAGGTAGTGATTGAGGTCATCAATCACAAACAAGTATAAAATTGAGGTCCTTAAACTCATCAATCTATGATGATTTGAAATACCATCGGTTCAACAAAACATAGGGTATTGGGATAACACATCATTGACATTTCAAAATATCTTAGTTGAAATCCCACATTGAAAAATGAATTAATGAGGACTCTATTTAAAATAAAGAGTGGAAATATGAAGATTACTGAAAATAACACATACTAGGGTTCCATGTTTGAAAATATGGATATGGAAGAGAAATCTAACCATCAATTATATGATGGAGAGTGGTGGAGAACATGGCTATGAAAAGGCCAACAATCCCAAAGCCATAAATTAGTGATGATTTAAGGTACCATCTAGGACAACATTTTTGTTCTAAGTTCATTATATTAATGTTGAGGAATTTATTTATTAGATGTGCTAAGATCATAAGTAGATATACTTACTTTATAATTAGAGTTTTATCTATTAATAAATTTCTACCACAAAATCATCTTTCACTCTAAAAGATAATAGAAGGTAAAAAAAATTTCTATTTATACTATTCGTATAGGGTTCCAAAATAAATGAATTTATAATTCATCTACCCGATCTTTTAAAAAAATCTACATTATTTAATCCAGGACATCTCGTGGGCCAGTGGTAGGTGATACACCCTTGTCGCCCTTCGGTTGCGAGTTCAAGTCTCGCAGCCTTGCCGGACCCGACGGGTTGCCGCCCGACTTCCGGGTTGTCCTTTTATGGCAATCCAAAATAATCCAAACTAGAACTATCCAAAATACTTCTTTCCAAACTCACAGTACAACATTTATAAGGAAGGTAAACATAATGTAGATCCTTTTTACCCCGTAATAGCATATGAATACCTTCATCATGTATTCTTTTAATACACTGAAACATCCTGAATTACCATATTCCTTATTGAGTACATTCATGCTCCCTTAATGCATATAGAATGCTGGATATACTTCATCAATCCAAAAGTGTTTTAAACCCCAACAATGATGGAATATACAAATCATTAATCAGTTCTAAGGTAGTCAAGAATATCCAATATAATTTATCCAAAACAATCACGTATTATTCCAAAATCACTACCTCAGTATCAGAACTATATTATGGTTTATCATTCTCTCAACCATATATTTTCCAAAAATTTATCCTTCTATTGAGTCACTTTTCTTTTTTCCACACAATCTCAAGTCCTTAATGAAATAGTACTGCAGTACAATCGTTATATACTCCATAATTATTATAACAGGTAAATTGTTTATACAACACTCAATTGACATAATCAACATGAGAACTCTAATCATTTTTCTTCATCTGTGGTAGTATCATAACATGATTATTATCCAATAGCAATATTTGCAGCATAGTCTGATGACTGAGACATAGGTTCGTGTAATGTCCAAACTCCTTGCAAATGAAGCATTGTACATTTGAAACCATTTTCTTACCCTTGCAGTCACGTACTTTGTGCCCTTTTCCTCCACACTTATAACAAACTCTCATTCCTTTCAGGCAAGTTCCAGGGTGTTTCTTTCCACAGTTATCATATATGGGAAAATTCTTCTTTTCCCTATTCCCTTTATCCATCTTTCTCTCCTCCATCCTTTTCTTCTCTTGCTTCCCTTCAAATCCATAAGACTCAGTAAACTCTTTACTTATCTTATCAACACATGATATTATTTCTTCATATGATGATAATACATGCGAGACTATTTCTCTTATAAATTCTGGCTTAAGGCCATAAAATATATGATCCTTCTTTTTCTTTGTGTCATGTGCATTGTCAGAGTTCTCATTCCTTCTACTGGGCGCCATTTCTAAACAATGGCATACATTAGATTAGTTTATGAATAACAATACCTAATCCCAAACTTGTAAAACACATAACATAAATTAAATAGTTTATGGATATAATCCATAATCATAAATATGTTTTCTTTGAGGAAGTATATACTCATAAACCCTTCATAATGATTTGTAAAGAAAATGAAGTTATCCTAAGCATATCCCCCGGGAGTGTCGTAACCAAGAGTGCAGCAAGGCCCGTTGTCGTGCACCGGTTCCCGTTCGAGTCTAGCTCAAAGCGGTGTTTTCAGGTTTTACCCCTAGGTACATCTGTGCCAGAGCCGCCTCTACCTGCTCGTATCCAGACAGGGATGTATTGCTCGGAAAACTCACAAAATCTCTACAATACCAAAATTCTAGGAAGTTCTTCTATACTAATACTCAAAGTTCATCTTAGGTCTACCTGCTCTAATCAGAGTTTATCTAAATCTAGCTTCCAAGGTTTGTACTAAACTTCCTCTGATACCAACTATAACGCCCCGACCCTAGTTACCCAGAGTCGGTGCATTATTACATAACATTGGCATGATCACAAGAAAGATCAAATCTCGAAAGACCGATTGGTTTAGTAGCCTTGGAAACACTAGATATATTCATAAGTCTTACATTAAATCATAAAATGAAAAACTACTACAACAACATATTGTATCCATAATCCACACTCATATCCCCACATAATATCCCTGCAGGTCATTCATAATTTACTTCTTCACTTCATGGGAAAAATAAAACATAGAAATGGGGTGAGCTCAAATGCCCAGTAAGGATAACAATATAGCGGAAACTTTCATAAATAAGAATAAACATTTAAGGCAATGAATAACTAAAACAAAAGGCTTTAAAACATGAACTTTCAACATGGTATGGAATAAATAAAATGAAATAATGCCATTTACTTATTCACAAGGATAATCTACTAATCGAATAATCACATGAAAAATCAATAACCACTTTCATAACGTTGGAATGCATAATGCCAGACTATCATAACCACATAGCCAAGGCCTCGTGCCAAGATTACAAATAAGATTTTTCCAAGGCGGTGTGCCAAGACACTAGTTTGTCTCATGAGACCTACCGATGCATCGAGGAGCTATATCGGGCTCCACTCATCACATATTAAGTCCAATGCATTCCCATATGAAAAGGTTTAAAAATAACATAAACATTTGTATTAAAACTAGCATACGAAATGTCAATAATTTCACCATAAACCATGAATGGTATAAAAATAGCACATCCATAGTCAAACATATCACAAAACCTTCAATACAACATAGAAGTTTTGTATCATAATAAATAAACTTCACATAAGCGTAAAATCCAACAAAGGATGTTGACATAGATGAAATCAAAACTCTTTTTAGAGAAATATCACTTTTATTTTGAAATAATTTAAGATCCATATAAAATAAAACATTTTCTTTGAAAATATTCTTATAAGCTTGTAAGGGAAGCTTTGAAGATTTTATAACTGTGGAAAATAGCCGCACCCGCCGTATAAGTTAAAAAAAAACATTCTTACCTTAATTTTGTCGAAAAGGTTAAAAGCACCTTGTTTGGAAAATGACAGAAATATTCCATTATAAACCTATTATAAAATGACTAACAAGGGTATAAATGACTTTAACCCATATTCTTGTGAATATTAAAAATGTTTTGAAATACATTTTTAAGAAACATGGATGTGGATGATAAAGAGATCCCAGTAGATTATTACGTATAAACAACCTCGGATAATGAAGAGATTATGAAATAACCCTTACCAATTTGGTAACTTATGAAACATGCAACCCATGAAATAGGTATCATACAGTGAAAATTTAAATACACATAAATTAAAGTGTATTACACAAAGAATATAATTATGGGTAGTACATACACCACACAAAAGGTAATGGTGGCAATATGGCATGAATCTCACGGGAATAAGTAGTGAGATGAAAACCCCTTAACTTGTACTTTTCCTTGGTTGGGGTAGGTTAACCTCCTGTTTAATGGTGAAATAATAGTTATTAAATTATAAAAGAATCATATACATTAATATGATATCATATATGATCGTTTAATATTGATTTGATAATAATATCTTAGTATTATCGTTGTTTCGGGTGTTAACTTACTTGTTTTCTTTTATAAGTTTTGTTACGTAAGACATATTTGTAATGGATAGGTTGTATATTATTCATATCCAGAATGATATGAAGTCCTTAAAAATCATTTTTAAATCATCAAATGATAATTATACTTGAATGGATACGATGGAGAATGAATCTCATCGCGTTCGTGGAGACGGTAGTCCGTACGTACACACGAGCGACAATATCATTCTTTTGATATTAAAATAATATATAAATGGATGGTATATCATATATACAGAATCATTAACATTTTATATTTATTATTTACATGAGTTACACATCATTATTATACCCATCCAAATAATAATATATTGAATAACAATTACACCACGACGTGGAGACGGTAAGTCGTACGCACGCACATATGGTGACATGTTATTCAAAGGATGGATAGAATACTGAATATGGTTGTACCATATTTATAATAACATCACATTATATATATATATGATACTGGAGTTATTATTTTAGAATGGTAACAACAAAGGAAGAAGAAGTGGAAGAAGAAAAGAACTTGGAAAATGGTGGTGAAATCATTACCTCTTCTTCGATTTCTTTCTTTTGATTTGATCAAAAGGGCTCCTTAGGATGGCTTTCTAATCAAACAAATTCCTATAAGTTGTAGTGAGGGAAGCTGTGAGAGTATTTGGGCAGAGTTTGGCCGAACCACAAGGCTTTGAAGGTGTGAAGAAAAGAGAAGGAGGAGTTCCCTTTTATAAGAGGGGTGAGGGGAACCTTTGGAAAAGCTACAAATATTAATTTATAATAAATTCATATTCGGTTTCTAATGGCTCCAAAGTTGATTATTTAAATGTTAAGGTGGGGATAGGTCGTAAAAAACTCAACCTATAGAATTTAGACAGGTTTGGGTACTTATATTAACCTTATCATTATGTATTAACTCTAAGTTAATTAGTTTCACTTTTACAACGTCTCTTTGTATTTTTATATAATATGGTTCATAAAATTACTATATACATCCAAGAGACCCCCAAGTGGTCCATTATTGATGAAACTATTATTATATAAGTCTCTTGGCCGAACCTTAGATTTTTAGGACTTTAATATCAATTAATAATATAATATTTGTTTTATGATCTCTTTTATGTCAATTTTGACACTATTCAATAGTTGATTTTTGTGAAACTTATAACAGATTGATTACTTCGAAAAAAGTAATTTAAATCAATCCTAATATATCATATTATCCTATAAAATTAGTTTAATTCATTAAAAGTTTCATATTTTATTTATTTGGGTATTTATAATATCAATTATTTTAATTTTTCACTATTAAAGTAATTAATTCATCATCATTGTGTCATAAATAAATTACATTATTTAATGTATAAAAACTATAAATATAATATAATTATGTAGGTAATCTTATTATATTTCTAGTGAATATTTATAATCTAAAATCCAACATATATAACCCTATGTAAAAAAGTGTTTTTCTAAAAGATATATGCTTGTGTCATTTTTGTATTAATTTTAACTTAATTAAAATAAAGTGTCCCTATCACCTACAAGTGGCACCATGGGGTACCAAAATCGACCCAAATATGACTATGTCCGAACATGTATCAACCAATAAGGCTAGGACACGTTTTAGGGTAATTTAGTATTATTATAATATTATTTGTTTAACCCTTATTTACCGGATTTACCCTTAACCATGGTAAATAAAATATTTACCGCAGTAATTATTCAAAATTACTCAAAATAAAAGTTACCTATTTACACAATTTGAACATCCTAATTCCAAATATGGGATCCATTTTTCTAAAATCAAAACACAGAAGTGGCAGAAATTAATTTAAAATTAATTCCCGCTGTCAAAACAAAAAGCGTGTTTTTAAGAGATAATAACTATCAAAAGATTGACACTTGTTTATGTTTGGTTTAATTGTAAAATTATTTCCAATGACCAAAATTATATTAAATGGTAAAAATATATTATAAATATATTTTAAAACCACTCAAATTCATAATTTATCACTACTAATTATTTTGATTAAAAAAGTTGTTTTTAATTAAAATTTAGTAGTTTTCACTATTAATCAAAATATGAAAGTTATCCGAAAAGTACCAAAATTTAACCATAGGCTAAATTCGATACTTCGAATCCAAAAATGAAGTCCATTTTGAGAGATAAAATTTCTAAAATTTTAAAAGGTAGGTATTACTATTCATAACGGCTAGTTTGATTGGTTGTGGTGTGTTAGAACTCGAAGTTGCGTACAACACACGCTACTGTATTATTCAAAGGAAAGCGCACCGTGGAAGCTTGGGATGTTTCATTTTAAATTTTTTGATGTCCCCATTTAGTCAAAAAGTTTAAAATATTGTATTTAAAAAGTTTTCACTATTAAAAGTTGATAAAAGTGCAATACTGAAAATGAATCTATTCTTTCATTATGTCTAAGAAACTCATAATATAGATTCTAAAATTATAAGGATTATATAAAGTTTTAAATTTAGTTAATACTATTCATAACCTCTTTTGAATGGCTTTTTTTTTGTAATTCATGGTTTGATTGAACTTGGTGTTGCGTGTAGTTCAAGTTATTGAATTATTTTGAAGAAATAACACACTATGAAATCTTGGGGTGTTACATAATTTTATTGACAATAGGTATTATTTTATTGAAGAGAGGGTGGATAATGGATTCCTCAATCTGGAATGTATTAAAACTTAAGAAAAGTTTGTTAAAACATTAACCAATTTTTTCATAAGGATTGATTTGAGGCACTGAGGATAAACATAGGTTTTCAGCCACTCCCACATCATTAATATTATATGAAAAGGACCTCCACTATTATTTGGATTATATTGTAAATGGGGGAGGATTTAATGCCCAAATATTTCAATTAAAATATGATTAGTCTACATTTATATTCATATAATTTAGGGGGTTTTATTGGGATATGGGAGAGTTTGTATGAAATGATGTGTCCTTGGACTGAGGGGGAGCACACATTACCACATGGGAAATATAATAATTTCTACAATCAGATGGAGTTCTCTCAGATAAACTACTCTAACCTATGGTGTGGTTTCAATATATATTTCTTTTAAAAAGGTTGTTATTTTTTGTTTCATAAATAAAATTTTGAATTTCATAGATTATTTCTTAATGTAGGTTAATTGGTTGATAAAAAATAAAAAACAAAATATTGAGGTTCCATTATATTTTTTATAAATTTTTTTTTCAAACCTTAATGAAATATACTGAGATCCTTAAAAAGTTTTTGTAATGGTTTTCGAAGGGATTAGAATTATTTCTAAAAGATTCTATATTATAATTTTCAAGTGAATTTATAAATTTTTGAATAAATATATAATTTTAGAATTTAGTTTCATCATATAGTTCATCGATATAACACCATAAAATTCTAAAAGAAAACAAAATTCAATAGGATATGTAAAAAAATACCAAGTATAAAAGGGAATATAAAATCATAAGAAATTACATAATATATATATATATATATATTTAAATATTTTAAATGTATTCAACAGTTGGTTTTTTAAAGGTTGGGGATGAAGCCTCAATTTATTATTTAATGAAAAGACGTCTTTAGACTAGGTAGAGGGAGACCCAATATATAGCTAGAAGGCCCATAGCCAAGTGGCCTGAATACAACGCTTGAAAACCCATTTTTGGCCCAAAGGACCCCACGGTGAACAATACTGCTACAGTACCCACACTGCTATAGTACCACTGCTGCTATAATATCTATTATAGTCCCTCTGCCGCTATAGTTCCAGACCTACTATAGTACCCCAAAAATTCCTCCCTACCCGGATTTGATCCAGGGTCTTTCGGATGCCAAGAAAGAGCCTGTACCACTAGGGTATAGGCTCGTTGGCATGTATTGAGTAGCTTGTGTTACCCCTGATGCTGATTTTATCTTTTGTTTCACACAACACTCAGTTTAAAATACGATACAAAAACCATTGAGTATAAATAAATGTGAAATAATATTATTATTATTTAATATAAAAGTTATAAAATATATCTTAAATATACTTTTATGAATATCAATAAATAAATTTTGAAAAAATATAGCGATCTATTGATTAGTAGTAAAAAAAGAATCACTTGGAATAAAAAGAATTGTTTCTTAATAAATGATAATTTATATAAATGGAATAGTCACACTTTGCGCATAAAATATAATTTTTTTCAACATTTAGTAAATTTATATTAAAATATAAAATTAATTTTTGAAATCCAAATATCAAAATTATCACTGGGTAATTTTTTTCATTTTACTGAAAAGATTCATTTTTCTTTATTAATAAAAAAATAAGAAAAATAGAAAAATACATTTAATTTTAAAAATTTATATGGATAAAATATATATCGAATTGTTTTAAATTTAATTAATATAAATTTTATAATAATTAATTAATTTCATTTTATTGTATTAATTTTTATTTTGAATATTTATATAAAAATATTTTGAACGTTTGAAAATTTTGACTTTGAAGACTCACTCTCTCGCCTTGTCAGTGAGATTAATTTTAAATTAAATTATGCCACCTATGTAAGTATAATATGGCCAAATAGATTAAATATTTTTAATTATAAAATTATATATATTCTAATAAGGTGATTAATTTTTTTTACCATAGTGATTGTAGAAAACGATTAAAGTTATTTACAGTGATTATGGTTAAAACGAGGGTTTGTGCATTACATGTGTTTGTATTGAAATTAATTTTACACACCAATAGGATTTTTTTCATAATTTTGATTTCATATATATATAAATATATTTATAAAATCTAATAAAAATCATTTTAATTTCATCCATAATCGATAAATTACCCTTCTAAATAATAATTAATAAGTTACTATGGTAAAAACTAAAATTGGTTAAATTTATTAAACTTAAAAATGGTATAAATTTATAAAAATATATTATTTTTGTGTGGTGGTGGGGGTTATTAATAAAATTAACCATTACCTCAGTTTTTCTTATATTTTTGTAGCCACATGAGTTAAGGTATACCTATAAATATTTAATAATTCTCAGTTTTTACAAAAATAATACTCCTCTTAAAGTATAAAAGGGTACTCACTCTCTCCCTTCGACAAAATTTCAAACCACCATTTTTAAAAAAAAATAACATCAAAAATAAATTACCAACATACCTACCCTCATCCTATAAGCCTTATTTTTTTTTATCAAAGTAAGCCATTGAAGGATTTAGCGGAAACCTAAGGAGGATACCTGAAGAAAATGTAACGTTCTTCTATAATTGTCCTTATTTTAATTCTTTATATGGCTTTTTTAATTACAATTATAAATATAATATATAATTAACTAAATATTATTAATATAATTAGTTGTATTTATTTTACAAGTATCACCTAAAAACATAAACAATTCCATAAAATGGATTTCAAAATCATCATTCATGTTTATGATATACTACCGCCTAACAAACCAATATCATTCATTTTTCCATTATAAATTTAAAATTTTGGACATGATAATTTATCTAAATTTTATATATTATATTTAAAACAAATATATACTTATGTATTAAATATATAATATAGATAAATTTTTAATTTCCAAAATTTAGTGTATACGATTATGTCGTACGCGTGTACGGCAGACTGTCGCCCTGTGATACAATGTGATTCATATTTCACTATTGATTTTCATGGAAATGGTAATGATAAATCTATTGGTATTCATGAAATAATTATTATATTAATGTAATATTTATCATTATGTAAATATAATATTTCTATCAATTTTTCCATTCTTTTCCACATCAATAAAGATGATAACATCGTTATTGTATGTGTGGATTACAACTTTCACATAGAGAAGTGACTAGATTTCCTCACCACACCGATTAGATTATATATATATGTATATATAAATAAATAATATGTTAATTATTCCTTTATTGCTATTTTATATATTATTAAAACATATAGTTTGTGAAATAATCATAGCTTCTATGAAAAAAAACATGCATAAGAAAAGAGGGAAAATTAACACTCGAATAATTGAAAATAATAAATTATTATTAATGAATGGTTGATAAGATGTTAGAAAAGGATAATATATGATATAATAAGAATTAATTTTGATCTAATATAATTTAATAACTTTTTTAAAACCACTATACGAGAGGATAAATTTTATTCAACCCAATGGAAGTGTAAGGTAAAGGCATTCATCTCAATTTATAGTCCAATGGGACATACTTTTTGTTATGAAAATAATTCAATTTTAAATGGTATAAATACTACCCAATTGACATGTAATATCATAATTCATTCAAATTCATGGTATTTTAAGAATAAATTCGAATTCTTTCATCCAAGGGGATGTGACTTCAAAATTTAAATGTGGTAAAAAAATTAAATAATATCAGTTTCTATTTTTATAGTTACCTTAATCTTGAAACAATCAATTTCTTGTAATAGTATTTAATTATAAATTAAATTTCTCTTAGGTATGAATATTATTTATTTAGAGATATGATTATTTCATAATCTATATACTAATTTTTATCTATGTTGTTTAATTTGAATGTAATTTTTTATTTGGGTAAGTATTTATATATATCTATATTTTTCTATATATAGATATTTGATGATAAGGAATATTAATTTATGAATTAAATTGATTATTTGAGATATGGGAAGTTATTTGGACCTGATGTTATAGGAGTTTACTAAAATTTTATAGCCCCTATGTGCATCGGTAGGTCTCATGAGAAAAATGAGTTGTCCAAATTACACATGTTTATAACTATCGTTTAAATTATCTTGTGAATGGTTTTTCGGGTAGTGGTATTATGTGACTCAGATATGATATCTTATAATTAATCATTACCTTCATTTACAATTCATCAATTATTAACCAAGAGATATTAACTATGATATTATATATGGATTCATCTTAAATCTCATTGTATTGATTATATAGAACATATATTTAGTTATTTACTCTTCCATATTTATTATGTCTTATATATTCTTGGAGTTAAGTTATTTATGTTCCACAGATGTTATGTTTTTTACCCTTCCATATTGATTATTCTAATTTATTAATTATAGATTCACCTTTTCATTACACTTACTAAGAATTTGATTTCACTATTATTTTCTTCCTTACCCCGGGTTATGAAGAAGAGATCATTGAAGGAGTTTTAGAGGACGCCGTTTAGTTGATGTTTTATGTATTATGTTTTATTTTCTATTTACAATGAAAAATGGGTAACCTGTATGTATCTGGTTCTCCAAAATAGAAAAAATAATCTTCCCATAGGATTTTGATTCTTTATATATATGAAAATTTAATAAATTATGGAATTGAATTTAGGAAACTGGGGCTACAATCATTACTATTGTATCATATGATGACTAGTAGAAACCTTGGGAACTAGATTTAGGAAAACACAGATTAGGTAATATAAATATATGAAAAACTTTGATCATAATTATATAATAACAACATAATCTTTAGGAAATTAAATGAGTATATAGGTATTTCTATAAATACATCCTTGTTTGGATAACACATGTTGATGTGGTTATCGCATAGAGGTAAATAGCCGTGATAACTCTTAAAATAGAATAACAGGATTGACAATAATATTATTGGGTACATGGAAATGGTCCTTTCTATACACATGTTTTGAAACTCTCAGGGTATATGATTTGGATAATTCACATTTTACATATAAACCATTACAATGGATTTGAAAAAAAAATCACCAAAAAATCCATGTTTAGGATTCTAAAATTAACAATTCATAAATTTTAATTTATGTTCAGTGTAACACCATATTTAGAATTATAAAATTTGATTAAAATTTCTTAATTTTTTCAAAAAAATCATGTATAATACATTTTTCAGAAATAGAACCTTGAAATAATATGGGTATCAGTAAT
The DNA here is from genome assembly GCA_963277665.1 of Viscum album. Lineage (NCBI taxonomy): Eukaryota > Viridiplantae > Streptophyta > Magnoliopsida > Santalales > Viscaceae > Viscum > Viscum album. The sequence goes on along the minus strand of OY728138.1, from coordinate 917,749,433 downwards.
CATATTCATTACAGATATTTCCTTATCGAGGAATCCAATATAGTTGGTATTTGAACATATAATTATTTTCTATATATTATGGAAAGGTAATGATGTTATGAAAAATAACCTTACCTGGATGGAGAAAAAAATGATGAGATTCTTCTATGTTGGATCACATTTTGTGATAGAGGCCCTAAAAATTTAGTGAGACTATTGATCCAATAGTTTTAGATTATCATATTATGTATTTGGAGAAGATCATTATGTAATTGGGATGCTTTAAAATGTAAAAGGTTTCAATTTTTTTTATTGACATAAATGTGATGTTGACCAATGGTTACCATTAAACCATAATACTAGAGAGGAATATGAAATTCAACTTTTGTGAAGAAAAAAAATTTAAGGACATATTTGTTTTAAAAATTTCCCCCATGAATGAAGAAAATAGATAATGATAGATTTAGATGGATTATTGAAAAAGTAATAATAATGTGTTGCATAGTCTTAAGTGTCCATTAAAAAAATTTGTTGGTATTTTATGGATTAAATATGAAACATTGAGTTTTATATTGACCATTTCTTTGAAGGGATTATGAAAAGTCTCAAAAAGTGATGTTCTATCAAACATTTTCAAAATTCAATGATATATCCTTATATACATTCAATAAATAAAAATAATTCTTAATTTATTATAGAATCAAATGGAAGAATGTGAAGAAGATGTTAGAAGGGAAACATCTAGATAAGGGGAATAATGGAAAGAAGGATATTCTAACATGTGATAACTATGGAAAAATAACCCTAAGAAAGGATTTAAGGGATTGGGAGTTTTTTATATGTTTGTAAAAAAGGTTCACTGGTCTAATTATTGTAAAGGGGTTAATGAAAAAACTAATATTGAGTGGTTTAGCTGGAAGGTGATGGGTTACTAATCAAATGGATTCCCCAAAAATTAATGGAATATACCTCAGAAGAAGCTATGGGATTAAATTTTATAATATGCTATTGATACAACCAATGTTGATTGATTAATATTATTTTGTATTTGGATCAAATATTTTTTTTAATAGTATTTTATTAATGATATTCTAATCATTGAAATTATTGAATATATAAAGAATGAAGTATAGTACTTTTTCCATTATTAATTTGAGATCATAAATTGAATAGTACAATGAAAATTGAATCCATAGAATGTCTAATGTTTTATAAAACACATGGGTTAGGCAAAGATATCCCACAATATGTTCCGAATATTTAGATGACAGTGTTTGGATAAATAGATGATTTCTAAATTCAATGTAATTTACATAGTACTGAAAATATAGTAAATGATTAATTATTTGTTGATTTTTTACAGTAAATAATAGATTTAAAAACATTTTTTATTTTAATATCATGTCTAATAAAATTTATTTTATTTTAAGGTTAAGGAAATAATCATGCTTTCAACAATTTTTTTTGGTAATTCATGTCATTACCATGTTTCAAGAGTATAAATGATGATATTATTTTCATTCTGGGTATTTGATGATTAAGATATACATTGTGTTGTTTGAATATTAATGATAATTTCATTCTGTAAATTTTATTCCCTCTATTCTAATGTTTTGGATCACAATCTATTGGAATGATCATGAAAACTATTTATTAAATATTTTGAGTGGATTATTAGAAGTCATATTATAGAATAATTGTACATGTGATGATCTATAAATATTGAATAACTTGTGATAACGGTATTTGTTTTTAAAAATATTTTTATATTGAAAAAGTATTTTTCACCTTTTTATTGATATCAAGATCTGTTAAATTTGAATTTTAGTGCTTCTAGAATGAGAAATATTAATTTATGGAAATTAAGTTTATATAGTAAGAGATAAATTTGAAATTAAAAGAAGCACAACCAAATGTTTTAATGGTGCCTATGAAATAAAAATATATAATGTATGTATATTTTCTTATATTCATATGGAGTAAAAAAATCATCAACTCTTTTAAAAGGGTCTTGATACAAAAACAATTCTCACTAAAATAATTTTTTTATATCTTATTACTTTTTCAAACCGATTTTTTATGGATTTTTTTCACATTATTGTATTCCCAACCATGTTCTCGTTCACTCTCCATCAGTATTTGGGTGTCATATTTCTCTTCTATGTCCATTTTCTCATTTCTCTCATATGTTCTACTACTTAGAAACATATTTATGTTATTATTATAGATGACCTTCGTACTTCTCTTTGTATATTATTAAGAGGATATATTATTTCAATTTTTTAAAAAGTTGGTTTTTCAAAAATTTTATTATCAAAAAAAACCCCTTGATTAATGATATCTTGTTTTAAAATTTAAAGACATAATTTATATAGGGATGGGAGAATATAAGAACCTAAAATTCGAAATGATTAACATTTTTTCAATAATGTTTTTGAAAATAAAAACCAATAATAGAATGGAATATAAAAACCCATGAAATAATGATATACTAATTTTTTAAAATCGATTCAATTTAATTCATTACATGAAACACTATGTTTAGCTTCGGTTTTACACAACAATCAATATAGCTTGTGTTACACGCAACAACAATTTTCAAGAAAAATGTGAAATATTATTATTATTAGATATAATAGTTATATCCTAGCTTTAAAAATGGAGGGTATTCATAATAATAATTAAATTCTTTAAATATGGTAATCTATTTATTATTAATAAAATATGAATCATGTAGATAAAAAAGAAATGTTTTTAGAAAAATCAATATTATTTCTAAAAGAATGATTAATAACGCGTTGAGGAAAAAATTTAAAATTATATTTTGTCACATTTAGAACATATATATATATATAAACATAATTTTTGAAATTTTAGTCTCAAAATTATCATATGATTAATTTTCTGTAATTTATGAGAGATTTTATTGTTTGATCAATAGTGAGAAATATTGAATTTTTATTGAAATATACATATTCATTATGTCATATAAAATGTTAAATAGGATTTTGAATTATTATTAAAGTAAAATTAGTTCAATTTTATATCAATTAATAAATTTTTTTTCTTTTTAATCATTTTAATAATAAATTTCGTGATAAAAAAATTGTAAACGTATGGAAATTTCCAATTTAATAACCTGATTTCCCATCTTGTCTGTGTGATTACTTTTAAATTAAATTCTATAGTTTCTATTAGTAGGATTTAGACAAATTTATTAAATATTTTTAATCATAGTAATTTATATTCTCTAATAAATTCATATTAATTTTTTACCATAATGATTTGTGAGAAGAGTTAATGTTAATTACTGTGATTAAGGTTAAAACTAGGTTTTCCGAATTACATGTGATAGTATTGAAATTAAATTTTAAAAACTAGTATTTTAATTTAATATATATAATAATTAGGTATAAATTATATAATAAAATCATTTTAATATTATCCCTAAATGATAAATTACTTAGGTAAATTAAAACATATAAGTTACCATGGTAAAAACATAAAAGGGTAAAATTGAGTAAACTTAATGTCTATGGAATAACAATATAAAAAAATTCTTTTTTAATTTTTGAGTTTTATCTAAGAAAATAAACCCTACCCTACATTATTATTCAATTTTGGAGCCACATGAGTTAATGTGGTCCTCACAATAGTGAGTACTTTTGAGTATTTACATAAATGCCACTCTTCTTCAACAATAAAAGGAAAATCGCTATTCACATTTGATTAACCGTGAACTAACAAAAAATCATTAAAAATTATCTACCTTAGTCCTATAATCCATATTTTATTCATAAATATTTCCTTTTAAGGCTTCACTATAATCATAAAAAGCATTCCCGAATAAGAGGTAATGTTCTTCAACGAGTGCCCTTATTTTATTTCATTTTCACATCCTTAATTTCCAATTTAAAATTATTATATAATAACCTCGGTATAATCCATATAAGGATGTGTTTTTATGTTAATTACATGAAATAAAACCACACATTCTTCCATTAAATGGGTTAGAAAATCATCATTCATGTGTACGGTGAACTACCACCTCACGAACCAACGCCATTTTTTTTTCTACCACCTCTCAAGGTAAGAAATGATGATGGATATAAATGTTATATTTGATAATTATAATATATATATTTATAATTATTTATTAATTATATAATAAATATAAATTCTCTCTTTCTATTTAGTAGGGTATGTGATAACGTTTCTTCTGTGTACGATTGAGTATCGCCTCATGAAGTGATATGATTCGTCTTTGACTAACGCCTCGCATGGAAAGTGATAAAGATAAAGTTAATGATATAAATTTAATATTAATGATATTTATGAGATAATTATTACTTTTAAGGATAATATATCTATATATTTATGCTTATATATGTCATTATATTTTATTCTCATTAACTTTCAAAAATATTGTAACAGTATTTATGTATGTGTGGACTTCCACCTTCACGGTGTGATGTGACTCTCCATCATTACTTGACCAAATGTATGATATATATAATTATATTTTTTAAACAAATATCATAATAATTAAATGATTATTATTCTATAAATTATGTAATAATATAATATGTGCATGAATTGGAATATTCAGGACATAACATGCATAAGAACAAAATGAAAATTAAAAAGAAAATATATGTAAATAATGAAAGATTATTAAGGAAGAGGTGATAATATGTTATAAAATGATCATATATGATATTATAATAGTTAATATGGTTATAAAATATTTTAAATATATTTTCAAAACCACAATATAGGATGACAAATTTCATTCAACCAAATGAAAGTGTGAGGTAGGGGACATCGTCTCAATTTATAGTCCATTGAGACTAATTTGTTGTTTTCCACCTACAGGGCCCTGAAAAGATCACAAAGGAATGTAAATAATCCTAGAAGCACATTATATAGGGAAGAAAACATTCCTATGCGTCTAACAAGGAAAATGGATGCAAATCGAATTTCAAATTAGATAATAAACATGAAAAAATCAATTTTATTTGAAATTTTTTAGTAACCCACACACCATCACCAAGAATGGTCCACGTAGAACTTGAACTGTGATCTATCAGTATGCAGAAGGACCTGCGAGGCACTGAACAGTGAGGAGATGGCCACAAAACCCAAGATAATTTGAACCATATCATTGGTATAATCAAGCACATAAATTCATCTATATATTGTCCCACAAACTAAGAATTTATTGATCAAAGAAAGCTGACACGGTTCCATAAACCACGACTCATGAACTATAGTATATGAAAATCCGGGTTGACTGAGTGTTTTTTGTGTTGAGATATGTCTTTATGGGCTACCAGAAATAATGTATCATGCCCAATGATATGATTTCCCTAGTTCTCTATTAAATGATCACATGTTGAATTGAAGGGGGACATATGAAGAGAGTGCAGAGACGGGTGCAAGAGAGAACTAATGAGACCATAGATGCTCAAATAATGAATTTGGATACAGAGAACAATTTGAATTCGATTTTGAATCATCGACGAATTATGAATCACGAACCACTTTTCCACAGGTATACCCATCCGTGAACCATAAAAAAAGGAACTTAATAACAATCGGTGAAATGAGAATTTAATTGGTGTCATCTCCAACCAAAATTTCTTCTTGGATGAATGCCTCCTAAACCATAGGTTCCAGGACCCTCATTTAATTCAGTGATCTGCATAGTGAATCACTATGAAAATCAAACCTACACGGCATACTGAATTAGTCCATAGATGGAACCCAAAGTAACATGGAACACCACATCCAGGACCGTTTACCACTTTAGTATGTCATAGTCCATACACATGACCACAAATTTCTTATGTATGTGGATGAACCCTCTACCCACATATCATTATGTTGTGTAGGGATACCCCATATCATATGAGAAAATTGTACATTGAATTGGGTGGCTTAGGGTGTCTTTACCTCTGGTTCCAATAATTCCCTTCCATTACTATCTATTCCTCTATAGAACCTCCACAAACTAGTCCACCAACATAAGGCCAAAGCCACCTACAAAGCCACAAGACTTGTATGATCATTTCATTTTGTTTATCAGCGTTCCTTTCTATGTCTACATACCCAAGGTAAGAGGATTCACAATGGTTTTCCCCACATTGTTTTAGACCCCTAAAAAGTATCTAAGTCTACATTCCCATGGTATCCTGAAGTTCAACATTGGGATACTGACATGAACTTCCTCATTATAGGGATTAACGATGATCAATTTCATTTCCACTAAATAAATAACGATAACCAGTCGATGGAATCATGTTCAAATTTTCTTCTAAATAAAGGAAACATTCCACCACTTTCTTAAAACACATTCTCAAGAATACATCTTAGATTAAGTCCTGAGTATTTAAGGAAGGACCCAATAAACATCACTTTTACTTCACATTGATGGGTTCATTGCTTTTTGCCCCCTCCCACTGTCACCTCGACTTATTCCACCATAGGCCTGACCTATTTCATCAGCAGAAGAGAATTTGTGTTGTTTGATGAATCTATCACATCCTCTTGTTTCTCACACCGATTGTGACTCACATGGGATTATATATTTGTGATGATCACAGCATCCAAAAAATCAAATTTTCTATTGAACTATGAGAACTATGATTCTTGTCCAAACTATGATACATAAGATGCCTTCTTGACAGCATATGCTCAAAGAGGTTACCTTCTGAAAGGGTTCACCCAATCCTATCCCCCAAAATGGGCAGCTTCTATGCGCAAGCCTTACTCAAACCTTACTACATGGGATCTGATTCCTCTCAAGATGATATATAGAAAGCTCATCTTTTGGGTCTGACCCCAACATCAAACCATATTCCATATCACATGGATTATGATAGACTATAGGGAACCTCATTTCATGGCCTAAGTCATAATTTCCCCTTTTATCATCGAATCCATTAATATCCATGATAATCCTACAACCTAGGTTTTTCAAACAAATATGATATTATGGAATGAAAAGTGGATTCACAAACATGTGAACATCGACTAAATATATAAGGGAGTCCAAGAGTGGGAAATAATTCCCCCTAAAAAGGGTGTGATGAGCCCGACCTCCCATCTTCTTGAATAATAGATTCTTGAAGTGTTATTGGCCAATTATTTACCCAACAATCACCTTCCATTGGAAATTATGTCCATTAATCAGGGATACTAGTTCTTTTGGGGGTTACTAGAACCATGAATAAAATTATTGTAGACCATCTGAGGACATCATACCTAGTATAAGCCGATTGCCTTGCCACATAACCCCCTTCGCAATCATATGCCAGGATCATGAAAATGTGGCTTCTTCTTAATAAAATAAAAATGAGGAATTCACCACCCAATCCTAGTCATATAGTCTCTCCCTATCGATATGTAGTGCAAAAAAAATTATGTCAAATCAAAAATGGTGAAACTAATGTGAATCCTCAAAAAAGGTGGTAGTTTTACCCTACTCAAGCCCCTTTACCTCATATAAAGAAGGGGCTAAGACGAATAATCAAATATTCTTATGATAAAGAGATGCTACTTTCAAGGGGTTTTGTTGACTATATATGTCACACACATATATATATATATATATTGATGGTTTATGTAGAGAATCCTTCAATCAAAATGGCATCCCAATAAACAATGAAGACACGCACCTCAGCGATCCAGTAGGTAGTCAAGGCCCTGATGAAGAGCAGGACCCCTACACCAACCCAATGTCTTCAATGATTGGTATCCAACATGATGGTTGAATAGTAACTCAAAAAATGGTACACTACCCATAGTGGATGCCTCATGTAAATCCATCCAATATTAAAAATATCCCCAGTTGCCTCTTGGTTCGTGACTGGCCCCCCCAGCACAAGGCAGGCCTAGTGGTCATATCGAACCATTTATGGAGCCTATAATGAGAGCATTAAAACAAAAACCTTCCTTTTCTCTAAGAGGAAGATGAAGTAAGTACAGATGACTTCATCTCATTGGTAGAGGGGTCCTACTCATGATCCCCTACTAGAGAGTGTCACCGCTAACACGGGGAAACCAAGTATCCTCTCCAAGAATATGATATTATATTGAGGGAACATACTAAAGTCCAAAGGACATAGTCCCCTTAGGCCACCCACCAAGGGCGAAAACTATATAATCTGGAAAAGGATATCACCATTATTCTTGTGGATGAACTCCTCCATACAAACATGGTGGCATTCAATGTGAATGCATACAAATCTACCCCCTCTACTCATGACCACCATAAAAAGGTGGTGTAATACAATCATGTGCACATTTCTACCAGTTCTTTTTGGTCCCACCTTGAATATAGAGTAAGAAAATTCATAGAAGATGAAAATATTTTTCGATTCACAAGGATCCCATCAAACAAATTGGACAGAAACCAGTAATAAGAAGGCACAAATACTTTCCGATTTATATCAGGCCATCCATATCGGGTAGAAATAAAATATGAGTGGATTCAATTTCTTGTGGATTCATAAAAAGACTGTGAGAAAAATACAATGTAAAGAGAGTAAATGAAATTTCTTGCTCGTAAATATGAATCCCACTAGTCAGACACAATGGCCACTAGAGAAGAAAACGGGTGGTAGGCTCGTTCCTCTATCCTGACATAGGAGAACTGCCAGTCTCGACTTGAAATATTTAGAGGAACGGAGCAGGCACATACTCTTGCTCCGATATCAGAATGGGACTTCATACTAATTCCACCTAGAGATGTATCTCAGCACATCTTGACAATGATGTAATATTAGATGTCAAGTCCATACCATTTCCTCCAATTGTTTCAAGATATAATTGCATCGACATCAATGGTGAGGAATGTGGCCCACTACCTAATTTCCTTGAACCGAATAACTTACCTACAAAATGGTTTAGTCACTCTAGAGTAGTTATGCATCCCTGGATCTATTATAGAGGGTTGAAAACAATGTCCTATGATACATGGATAATCTTATTGGGAACAAATAACAATTCCAACTCGGGGGACACCAATCCAATGTGGTGTCCACTTATGAACATGAATATATCCGTACTAAAACTCATGATTTCTATCAGCGTATCATGGTGGAATCATAGTAATAGAAAAATATGTACCCATGTTTTAAGGTCATTATAGATAGTACACGACCTCAGTTACTTGTAATAGAATACCTAAAAATGATATGCACCCATGGAAATGAGAAAATGAATATCACATACATGACCCTGCTCTACTGAAAGATATATTTATTGACGCCCTTGATAATATGTCAATAAAAACTGAAGACTCCATTAGTACATTACTAAATTATGGATATTCTAGTAGAATTTGTGAAGGCCATCCCGACAATGTTGCTACCAGGAGTTATGAAGGTCCTCTCCAGAGCACTCACAGGGGCTTACTCCGTGGTCCAGGAATGATTGATCATGGGATCATATCTCATGATGCATGTCAGTGCAACCCTCCCCTTGACCAGAATATCATACATTGAGAAGTACCTCCCATTACTTTCTTCCTCCCTAATTTTCCTTCCAAGGGTATAAGATGCAGATATGCTTCTCCTTACAGTCATATGTAAATTCATAACGGTAGTCCTCAACATGATGATTTCCATTACAAAGGCCATCCCTACGGTGGTAGTTTCTATAACGTTCCTCTTCATAGAAACATAAATAAACATGATGGTCCTCCCTTCACTTCAGTACACCGTGAACGCTCTACCTAGGATGTACACCGCGAAAAAATTCCCTTCAACCAGATATCAAGTTGTGATTATAGTCATCTCCATCATAGAAGTCATAAACCAGGCCCTACCCTCTGTGGAATCAAGAAACAAGAGGGTTCCCCACTCACTACAAGCCTCCTTGAATATCCTCCCTAGGAAATATTGCATAGGGACATTCCCCATTTTTTTGGTATCAAGATTAAATTGTATCCCTTGCTATTGTAGCACTAATTTCAAATGTCCTCCCACAATCAAAATTTACCCTAGAAAGAATTTCCTCCCCTTGTCGAGACAAATGTGAGAAATCACTCCTATACCAAGGTGAATGAAAAAATAAAATCAAACACATCAGACATGTTTTCTTTGTCAAGTGATATCCTTTATCAACTAGAGGATAGTCTGAGGCCATGCTCATCTTCTAAACCACCCCTGTTCCACTCACATATCAATAAGTCTTATATCAGCTCTGTTGTTTGGAATGAAATCGTTAAAAAGTAATTGAGATAAGAATATAAATTTGAGGAGTTATCAAAAGAAAAAGAACCATATATATTGCTCATGAGAGGGAAAAACATAAAGATAATATACCATTGATGTATTTCCCCACGACCACTTCTCACATTGACATACCTAGAGAGTTGACTCTGTAAAGTATGCATAAAATTTGCCTCAATATCTGGATGAATTTTTAACACCTAAAATAAATGTTCATTCTATATGAAGGGTATACAGACTATGTAAACATATTGGGAGAGATTATCCATATAATGGACGAGGAATCCAAAACGACTACACGACAACAATAGTCCAAAAGGTAAGAAAAATCCTTTAACTGGACTCCCTCCAAGCACTACATAAGTTGTGATGGCTCATTGGTGACATTCAGTTTAGAGTTTATATTCGAGGACATGGAGAACATGGATCTCTACACGTCACCCCACATCCCATATAGCTGACCTCATTAGAAATTTTTGGGAGGAGAAGTAAAGGAGTGATGGCAAGAGGGGGGTGAATTGCCTTTTAAAAAATTAATTAACAATTTAAAATCAAAGTGAAAGTGCAGCGAAAATAAAAGAGGCAAAACACAAAACATGATAACGGAGTTCGGAGTTCGGCTTAAACCCAAGCCTACGTCTCCACTCCCAACTCAACCGTTGAGAGATTTACTACCGCTTTCTTTTTAATGGTTTTAGCAAGAAACCCACTAGACTTTAAGGTTAGTCTAGAACCTATTACAGCTTGCTTTTATTGGTTATGCAAGAACCCACTTGCTTTCAATGTTTGAGCAAGAACCCACTAGCCTTCTTACAGGTGAAGGCTAGCTCACCTTTGATTCAAGACTTTTGAAAGGTAAGGCTTGACTAACCTCTTCACACCTTGAAGGTGGTGTGAGAACCCAAAAGAGAGGATGAGAGAAAGAGGTGGGGGTTTGTAGGCACAAACCCAAAATGATGCTCAAAATAAATAAAACAATGAAAAACTGTAATGGGGAAGTCTTGGGCGCCAATGGATTGAAGTAGTTGATGAAGAGCGCTCCCATGCTTCTTTGGTGGTGCTCCTTGGATGAGGAATTGAGTTGGAGCAATTGTAGGTTCCTTGAAGGAGTCCGCCGGAGGTTTGCCAAATGATGAGAAATGTGTCCCGTGGGCTTCCATGTCTTGGTTATGGTTCCAGTATTGTTCTGGGGCTTCCTAGTCCTTTATTTATAGAGGGGGAACCCTCATATGGCCTTTGGAGGTCTTCGGAGCCGTTGGAAAAGGCTTCGGAGCCGTTGGGAGGAAAGTGGACAAGTCTGGTCAAAGGCCCAACGGCTAGTTTGACTGGCTCTACCGGCTGACCGGTGCTAGGCCACCGGTTGGCCGGTGCTTGCAAAATGGGAGAGGGCTCGGGCTCAGGCACCACTGGCTGACCGATGAGGAGGCCACCGGATGGCTGGTGCTGAGGCAGTAGCTAACCCTTCTGTCTGGGTGCCACCGGCTGACCGGTGCTGAGGCCACCGGTTGGCCGGTGCTGAGGCCACCGGTTGGCCGGTGCTGAGACAGTGGCTCAGCCATCTGTCCAGGGTCCATCGGCTGGCCGGTGGTGAACCCACCGGTTGGCCGGTGGACTGAAAATCATTCCACTGTTCTTCCTTTGCCACTTCTTGCTCCTGAAATCATTCCTATTTACAAAAACACTTGAAAACAAGATTAGATAAAAAGGAGAGTGATTGTGATCATGAAAATTAAACCTCGAGGGGTATGAGAGGTACAACAATCTCCCCCTATTTTGATGATCACAGTCACCAAAACAAACAATGTAAAAATGAAATGAAACCCATGCTTTAAAAGATTTTTTCCCCCAATCAATCAAGAATTTCGCCCCCTTTGTGATTATCAAAATAGCACGGGGCAACAAAACTTGATTGAGGGAAAGGTTGAAAAACAAGATAGAGTTTTTTAAACCAATTGAAATTTTTGAAATTTGAATTGAAAGTTTTGAATTAAAATTTGAATTGAAATTTTGAAATGAAATTTTGAATTGAAAGTTTTGAATCGAAAATTTTGAATGAAAATTTTGAAATAAAAGGTTTGAAAAATGAAACAAAAAAGCATAAACAAACCTAACTCCCCCTAAATAAAAACAACAAATCACCGAGGAGAGGTTTTTGAAACCGAGACAAAATTTGGCCCAGAGAGACTCGCTAAAAGGGATTTTTCAATCCACACTTGTCTAGTGGCGGGTCTTCTCCTAAAAAATTCATCATTAAATAAAATAGTTTTAGGCCTTCCATACCGGGCATTTTTGCAATTGCACTCATAGATTAAGTGCCCGGATTTTTTTACAATAATTAAAAAATTTATTTTGAGAGCTCCCCCTTACCAAAATAGTTGGAGAATGGGAAGAGGAAGCTTGCTTGGAATAGCCAAGCCCTTCGGTGGTTCTAGATATGCGTTGGGAACCAAGCAGTTTGGTTAAATTTTGTTCCCCTTGGGTGAACTTGGCTACAGATTCCCTTAAATCATTGATTTTTGATTCCATGTATTCAACATCGGGAAGGTTTTGGATTTTGAGGGACAACTCTTCCTTCTCTTTGAGAAGTTGTTCTTTTTCAGAAGAGAGTTTTTTGAAATTCTTTTTTAAAGAAACAAATTTGGAAGAAAGTTCATGAAAACCTTCCTCCAATTGATCTCTCGCATGTTGGAGATCCTCATATGATAAATGATTAAAAGAATTGGAAGAACAAGAGGATGAAGAGTCGGAAGAGGTTACCTCATTAAATGCCATTAGACATTTTTTACCGTTGTCATTTGAGGAGGAGGAGGAGGAGGATGTGGAGCTATCACTCCAAGTGGCTTTGAATGCCTTCTTCTTCTCCTTTTGCTTGGCCTTTTTCTTGTTGAGTGGGCAATCGGGCTTGTAATGGCCTTTCTCGCCACACCCGTAACATGTTACCTTGGGCTCGGATTTTTTGTTGGGTTTTTCCTTTCGAGCCTTGCGGGATTTCTTCTTTTTGTGCTTCTTCATGAAGTTGTGCATATTGCGGGAAGATTCTCCATTTCGGAATCACCGCTTGAAGAGGAAGACGATGAGGAGGAGGAGCTTTCTTCTTGTTGAACTTTAAAGGCGATGTTCTTTGGATCTTTGATCGGTTTTCCTTCCTTTTCAGTTTGCCTCCTCATGGTGATCTCATAAGTCATGAGTGATCTGATGAGCTCTTCGACCGGCATGTTCTTGATGTCTTTTGATTCTTGAATTTCCGTTACCTTTGGAGCCCATGAGCTTGGTAGGATCCATAGGATCTTCTTGACCATTGTTTCTGCAGAAACATCATCACCAACGGACTTTATCCCATTGCAAACATCAGTAAAACGAGTAAACATATCAGTAATATTTTCAGATGGATGCATGGTAAAAGACTCGAAATATTGACGGTACATATCCAATCGAGTATCCTTTACTTTGTTGGTCCCCTCATGGGTAACCTCCAATAGTTTCCAGATTTCATGTGAGGAGGTGCATGTGGAAACTCGATTGAATTCATTACGATCAAGGCCGCAATGAAGAGCGTTCATGGCTTTTCCATCAAGCTCGAAATTTCTAATATCGGCTTGGGTCTATTTGGATTCATCGGGAGAAGAAAGAGAATAACAGTGCATGACAATTTTATAAATAGGATATCCAATGTTTCTAAGAAAAGCGGTCATGCGGGTTTTCCAATAAGTGTAGTCGGTTCCATCAAAAAATGGAGCACGACCCAAAGAATAGCCTTTGGGGGCGAAAGAGGTTGATGCCATCACAATGGATCTTGATTTTGAAACCGGTGAAGGTATTACTCAAATTTTCCTCTGATACCAATTGTTGGGCGGAGAAAAGGAGAAGTAAAGGAGTGATGGCAAGAGGGGGGGGGGTGAATTGCCTTTTAAAAAATTAATTAACAATTTAAAATCAAAGTGAAAGTGCAGCGGAAATAAAAGAGGAAAAACACAAAACTTGATAACGGAGTTCGGCTTAAACCCAAGCCTACGTCTCCGCTCCCAACTCAACCGTTGAGAGATTTACTACCGCTTGCTTTTTAATGGTTTTATCAAGAAACCCACTAGACTTTAAGGTTAGTCTAGAACCTATTACAGCTTGCTTTTATTGGTTATGCAAGAACCCACTTGCTTTCAATGGTTGAGCAAGAACCCACTAGCCTTCTTACAGGTGAAGGCTAGGTCACCTTTGATTCAAGCCTTTTGAAACGTAAGGCTTTACTAACCTCTTCACACCTTGAAGGTGGTGTGAGAACCCAAAAGAGAGGATGAGAGAAAGAGGTGGGGGTTTGTAGGCACAAACCCAAAATGATTCTCAAAATAAATAAAATAATGAAAAACCGTAATGAGGAAGTCTTGGGCGCCAATGGATTGAAGGAGTTGATGAAGAGCGCTCCCAAGCTTCTTTGGTGGTGCTCCTTGGATGAGGAATTGAGTTGGAGCAATTGGAGGTTCCTTGAAGGAGTCCGCCGGAGGTTTGCCAAATGATGAGAAATGTGTCTTGTGGGCTTCCGTGGCTTGGTTATGGTTCCGGTATTGTTCCGGGGCTTCCTAGTCCTTTATTTATAGAGGGGGAACCCTCATATGGCCTTTGAAGGTCTTCGGAGCCGTTGGAAAAGGCTTCGGAGCCGTTGGGAGGAAAGTGGACAAGTCTGGTCAAAGGCCCAACGACTAGTTTGACTGGCTCTACCGGCTGACCGGTGCTAGGCCACCGGTTGGCCGGTGCTTGCAAAATGGGAGAGGGCTCGGGCTCAGGCACCACCGGATGGCCTGTGAGGAGGCCACCGGTTGGCCGGTGCTGAGGCCACCGGTTGGCCGGTGCTGAGGCAGTGGCTCAGCCTTCTGTCCAGGGTCCAGCGGCTGGCCGGTGGTGAAACCACCGGTTGGCCGGTGGACTGAAAATCAGTCCACTGTTCTTCCTTTGCCACTTCTTGCTCCTGAAATCATGCCTATTAACAAAAACACTTGAAAACAAGATTAGATAAAAAGGAGAGTGATTGTGATCATGAAAAATAAACCTCGAGGGGTATGAGAGGTACAACAGAAATGACATCTTGCAATTTTATTACCTGAAGGAATAAATCTATTGAAATCCCTGCATAGGAAAGGTGGAACACTCAACAACAATTGGCCTGAAGTAAGACTTAAATGCTTCTGAAACGACGATAACTAGCCATCAAGAAGCTTCTGAGAAAAAAATTGATAACATCTAGAATTCCTCTTGACTAAGTGAATCCAACCAAAAAGAAATGTTCATGCCATGAAAATTAAATAAATCCTATGGAAACCTAGCGACATAATAGGGTGACACCTGTACAGAAGGCCATGAAATAAAGAAGGTAGAAATAATGGTAGCTACAGCTACATTACATGAACATCCCTAACCCATAGGGTTGGGGGATTTTTTTAATTAATAAATCCGCCATAAGAGCAAACCCACGGGTTTGGGGGAATGAAAGTGACCCCAACCCACAGGTTTGGGGGAATTTTCACCTCAAATTCTTGCAAAATGCATGTATGTATTCTCCCATATGGGAATAAATATGATAATATAGGCCACCCATTCAACCTCGTCTCTTGGTCCTTACCTTTAAAAATGAAGTAATATTACGAGGTGAGATTATAGCTCCCTTCATGTTGATATTTTCTATGAAATTCTAAGGATACCACAAAATAGGATGAGAAATTCCAACAAATGATGCCAAAAGCTCTCATACCATTTGATACTGAGTCCACCACCCCCAATGTAGTATGAATCAATGAAAATGGGGAATGTTAGTCCCATAGATATCATAGGAAATAATATCAATAAAGAGGATGTGAGAGAAGATGATTCCATCCAAAAGGAATCCCACACCAAGCCGAATGGTTTGCATACTCGGAAACAAAGAGATTCCATAAATATGGGTGAACCCTCAACAAATCCATTACTACCTCCCTCATTATTCCCCAACAAAGTAAAGAATAAATACCAGGTCTTCTATGACCCACCTCCTCCTCTACCTTCGAATGTTTCCATCATTATTAAGGAATGATTTTCTAAATAGGAGGAAGACATGGAAGAGCTCAGGTGAATTATTGTTAAGATGCATCGAGGGAGATAAATTTTTGGATGTGTTCCTCAAGTAGAACGTCAATAAGTTATCCTATAGGTGGTTACCATTCCATAAGAACTCATCATGTTAAATGAAACTATGCTCATATTCACATCCAATCTACCACCAGAACCATCAGTCTTCCCATGTTCATCCCTAAAAGACGTCAAGAATTTCCACCACCGGGAAAGTAGCTAGAATAAATATAGGAGAACCTAGAAAGGAAAAACAAACTGGGTATTTGACCCAAATTCTAAAAGCACCTTCACATCCCTCTTTTCCCCCTACAGAACTCATCCAGGCTTTGGTCTGGTTGGATATGTATTAAGGTCCCTTGAATACCATCGAGTAATTGACATCCCAACTGGAAGACATGTAGGGGAGTCGTTCAACAATTCTACCATAGATCAAAACTTACCCAAAATGGGTGAGAAACGTTCCTCTACTACCACACATCAGGAAACCCATATTCCCAGGGTTCAATGGTTTGGGGGACCTAGAAAAGCATCTAATGCACTATGAATCTAACTATGAACACATGATTGGCTCCGAAGAGAAAGAAGAAGTAGTAAAACATAGGTGATTCATGTGAACTCCATAGGCTTCATCCTACATGTAGTATACTAACATTTCATCTAACTCATTCATAGGCTGGGAGGACCTCCAATGATAGTTTTTATCACACTTCTATTCGACATTTTTTATGAAAATAGTTATTGATATCATGAACTGCAAGAAGAAATAGAATGAAATAATTTTAGACTTCATCACTATGTAGAAATGATGGACTTACTCCCTAAACAAGATGCTCCACCAGGATGAAATGCTCTCTTTCTGAATCGATAATATCTATGCTGAATTGAGGATAATGGTCATCCTAGTGAAGTACCCATGTGGTTTCTGATATTTATCGGCCATTTCCAAAAGGATTGAACACTCCGTGCAGTCAACCAATCTCAAGTCATGTGTGGTCACATTCGATCCATGGAAAATAATGGGAAAATATAAAGTGGATTCTGTCATTATTAAGCCACCCCCAGAACCAGCTCCAGTTCTTAGGCCTCCGCCAAACTGTGTGGGACACCCTGGACACCAACAGTCACCCCATATTGACAAGATGAGAAAAGGGGTGGAAAAAGAAACGAGTTCCAAGAACAAGGAAGTAAGTAAACTTTTTTTGAGATGAAAATATCCAGAGGTAATTCGTAGCCTCCATGAATTGAAACATTCTGTAGATACCAGAGGAAATACAAGCTAATGAGGTGGGTCTTAGTGCCCATCTAAATTATTTTCCCTATCATCGAATAATAGGACACATCATCCAAGAGTTATTCATCTTCAAGGATATCTTATAAAAAATTCGATTCGGGAAAAGTCAAGTTGGGACTACCAATAGAACATGTGGATCATGTCTCCACCATAGACCCAATAGAGGACGAAAAATAGAAAACATTCACTAGAAAAATAGAACAAAAATTCTATAGTGGTATGACTCAAAAAAAATTCAACCATGCTCATGGAATCCTCTATGAATAGATAATGAAAAAAGTATTCCCCAAATATCTCTGGATGTAACAAAACCATCATCCTCATCCCCACAATCCTCTAAGGGCCAAAAGGTATAAAATATGATAAAGAAGATGAAATTGTACCAAAGCCAAAACTGGTCTTAACACATTAAAAATTCATGCCAAAAATCATGAAAGAACATGCACCACCCTTCCAAATTAGAAAATGGGAACCCCTACCAAACAATACAATGGGAACTACCCCACAAAATATCCTTATCAAAAGAATACAGTCAGACAAAATCATTGATTGATCAAGAACTGATATTTTCCTCCATTAATTTCATTCACTTGATGGACCCCTTATCTGATTGGGACTATGGCCAGAATCCCTATTTCCCCATGTCCAACCTGAGAGCTAGATGAAGAGGCTGCTGAGGCTGAGTGATTCTAGAAATTCATGATCGTGTCAGGAGTTAGATCCTCAAAAAACCTATCTAAAACCGTTAATGTCATGGAAACTCATAGAAGGAACCACTAGCAAACCCAAAATGAAGTGGAGTGTTTCACTGCCCCTACCAGAAGAAATATAAGCCCAAAAATCATAGATTATCAGTCATATGAAGAAAATATATCTAATCATCTAAGGCATACATAAAGACTAGCTTTGAAGAACTCATAAATCATAGTGGCACCATCAGCTCCCATCAAAGAGGTCAGACCATCTACGTCCAAAGATCAAGTCCCTAAAGCACCCATTAAAGTGCATCCCCAATCCAGGAAGCGCCGAACATTAGAAAATAAATATGATATTCTGATGCAGCTAGCCTCAGTACTATTAAATCAATCGATCAAGGATGCCTTGAATCTATTAGAGATCCTTAAGGAGGCACTCTTAAAATCCTTACAAAGTCCTGAGGAATTCAAGGCCGAAGTAGCATCAACAGAAGTCAGTCAAACATAGACCAATCTTAAATAATTTCATCCTATCATCTCATTCATAGATCAGGATGAACATTCCATCATGAAAATACTCATAAAACCCTTCTGTTTTGTTTGGAAAGGTAAATGGCATTTATGTTTATATAATTTTCATCGACAATGGATCTAGAGTCAACCACCTCCCGTAGTGACCACTTTGTTGGTTGGGATATGATGAGGGAAGTTTAACACCCTGAACCACATCTCTATTGTGATATGAAAAAATAAATAAGAATCCCTTGAGATGAATCAAGCATAAAATGTTTCTTGGTGACCTCATGTCTGATTTAGAGTTTCTAGTAGCGTGTAAAAGTATGGTCTTCAATCACTCGTTAGGGAGGCCGTGGCTATATCAACACACTACAATCCCATAATCATTCCATATGTGAGTTAAATATTATGATAATAGAAAAAATATTACATTTGATGCTGATAAATACCCATTCAAATCATATGAGTCACATTACATTGATTTTGGGTTCTATGAACCAAAAGAGAAGAAGTATTTGGCCGATAATGGGGATTGTATCTCTACCCAAAAAGGCATGTAAATGGATCATGAAGATCCCCATAAACATATTGGGTATGATTATGTATTACCCATCAACCATGTTGAGTTTAAAATTTCATGCATGGATATAATCTCAGACATCTTCATGATTTCTATTTTGGATGTCAAGTCCAAGGACACTGAAAAGAACACCGACCCCTATGATGACAGGGAGGGATCAAAAAAAAATTTATCCTAGAACATCCTTGAGGCCCTAGATTTTGTACTCCGTAATCATGGAATAAGATTATGTTCTTCCGCTAAAAATGATAAAATTCCTTCCTCTTTAGAATATTCCATGTATTCAGTCGGGGAAAAAGGAGTTGTTTCAATTTTCATAAATTACAGTTATGATTTATCTCACAAAACTGAATATTTCATCTTGAGAATCCTCTATCCATTTGAAGTGGTAGAAAATTACTAGAAGTATGATTAATAAATATAAGAAACTGACATCAAATATTCCCCTCTCGCATATGAATATGTCATCTCTACCACGGTCAATAAACATAAAGAGTTAATCATGGGTATCAAAGACATCATGTGGCCCACTCTGATTAGTGTGGATATTCCCTTTAAGGATCAAGAATCATATACCTCCTTCATAAAAGAGAATGGAGTTGTTTTTTCATGTAACTACAATGAAATACCTGGCCTTGATACTACTGTTTCCACTCATCTCTTTGGTCTACTGGAAGACCATTGTGGATATAAGCAGGCTGTCAGAAGGAATCACCCAACATATGATTCCAAAATAGAGGTTGGATTTGACAATATAATCAAAGAGAAATTCATATAGGAAGTCCAATATCTGATCTACTTAGCATACATTATCCCTTCCAAAAATAAGAATGGATAGATTAGAGTTTGAATTGATTTTAGGGACCATAATTGGGACTGCTCAAATTACGATTTCCTGATCCTGATAACAGAATTTTGGATCGACGAGACCACCAGGTTGGAGGCCCTCTATTTCTTAGATAGAAATTATGGATACAACCATATATGAATGGCCCATTAATATGAATAATCTTCTACTTTCAGGGGATCCTAGGGAGTATTCTTCTATAAGATTATTCCCTTTCGTCTGAAAAATATCAATGATACATATCTTTGTTCCATGAAACACATTTTAAACCCTTCCTGTAAATATTCATGGAGTGATATGTCAATGATATAATGGTTAGGTCACGACTGTACTAAAACCACCAGAGAGATATTGAAAATGTCTTTAATAAGATTCAACAACACAGTCTAATGATTAATCCCCTAAAGTGTTCATTCGGCGTCACCTCCAGAAAATTCTTCAGCTTGGTCATACACTATCATATCATCAAAGTTGAGCCTGAAAAAAAAATCCACCATTGGAATTTCTCTAGAACACAACCTCACCTAGTTTAGGGCTCCCCATGGGCACTTAGCCTACATTTTGTGATTCATATCCAACCTTGCTGGTAAGTTATTTCCTTTCACAGTGTTGTTGATGAAAAGGGGTCTCATACAAGTGGTATAATAACTGTGAAGTATTATTCTACAATATAAAAATATATCACCTAATCCCACTAGTTTTGAAGCTAAAAGATGAGGGAAGACCACTAATATTATATGTAATTTCCATGGAATGGTCATTATGGGATTTTATTGAATAGAATAATGATGCCAACTGTGAGAACAATCTCTATTAACTTGGTCAAACAATGATCAATGTTGAGACTTGATAATCAATAATCGAATAGAACATACTAGACCTAGTATATATAGTTCATAAATTCATGCATTAACTATAGCACTACTAGGTTCATCTAGTCTCCCACTATAACCCACACAAATATTTACTCAGTCATCCTATTCTAACTAGAAACCTATCATAGTGGAAAGTCAACCTATATCAGTTTTACACACTTTACTTCCCACAAAAATCCATCAAAGTACAGGCATTAGCATATTTCATGGAGGAACACCCCTCAGAGGAAATGGACCAATTTGATAAATAACTTCTTGATGAAGAAGTATTTTATTTCCATGAAGGCCCCCATGCATGGGAAATGTACTTCGATAGCACCTCCAGAATCCTAACAGGGAAAATGATGGAGGATCCCAATGTCAACATTGTAGGTTTGGGAGTTATACTTGTATCTCTACGAAATCATGTATTGCATTACACCTTCCTAATTTCAAAGGGGTTCACAAATAATGAATCTAAATATCAGGCCCTCATTGCGGTACAAGAGCTTACACTTCATATGAAAGTCAAACGCCCGAAAATCAATGGTGATTTAGATATGGTCATCAATCAATTAAATGGTTGTTATTAAATTATGAAATAAGTATTAGAACCTTTTATGAACCATCTCTGAAATCTGATGGCATACTTCCCTTTAGAACAAACACTAGATTACATCCCCCAGTCACAACATTATCAATCTGATGCATTGGCCAATGCATCCACAATAATGGATGATCCAGACCAGAATGAAATGGTTATCAACAGTTCGCAGCATTGGATGGTCTTTCAATTAATTCATAATAATATGAAATAAATCAACAATATTATCCCTATTCTTGAGCCTTATGTTAACATCAACCTCTAGATGAATCTCATTTAAACTTAACACTTGAGGAGGTGGGGGGGAGGAACTCCCACTAGATAGGGATGGAAGAGAACACATCCATAGGTCGGCAGTAAACCTTTTTTTACAATGGTGTAAACCTAGAAAAGGTTCACTACAAATGAGGACTTGATAGAGTCCTTTTCCGGTGCACCAGTAGAGAGGAGACTACTACTGTCATGAAAGAAGTTATTGCTGGAACTTGTGAATCATACCAATCAGTAGCCAAGATCTCCCCTCAAATTTGAATACATGGATACTATTGGCCTACTGTGATATAGGATTGTGCCAAATTCTCCAAGATGTTCAATTCCTTCCAGGTTTATGCCAATTTTATTCACCAACCCCTACAGATACTTCACACAGTTAAGTACACCTAGATTTTTTTTGTATGGGGGATGGATGCCATGGGACCATATCCACCTACAAAAGCCAAAACATTCATGTTCATTATCATGGAAACTGAATTCTTCTCTAAATAGGTCAAAGACGTACCCCTTAAAACATCAGGACAAACATCATTTTTATCTTTTTGAAATCCAACATCATTTTAAAATTTTGTGTCCCTCATAGAATACTAATGAACAATGGATCAAAACTATGCTCAGCTGATTTGGAAAAGTGATACCAAGTGTATGGAATCAAAGAAATTATTTCATCCTATTTATATACCACATATAATGGTAAGATAGAGGACTTCAATAATGTTGTGTCCAAAAAACTCCAGAATATGTTATAATATCATAAGAAATCATGGACAGACAAGATCATCCACGCTTTTGGAGCTTAGTAGACCACGACCCGCACTGCCACCCCGGAGACCCCATACATTCTAGTATACAGAGTAGAGGTAGTTTTTCCCATTGAAGTTGATGTGCCATCACTCTGCATTAACATTTGTGATCAAATTTCTATAGATGAGTAATTTGAAAAATCATTTTGTGAGTTGCAGTAGCTGTATGAGAAAATGTTGAAAACTTTTCACTATTATAATGTCATCCAAAATTGGATTGAACGATCCATAAACAAAATGGTTCTCCCTAGGTCTTTCCTCAAATGAGAGATGGTGTTGGTCCTCATAACCCTGATGATACATAGGTAAAACCCCCAAATATTAAGTCAAAATGGGAGGGGATGTATTTCATACATAATGTTTACTCCAATAGGGCCATTCCATAATATAAATGGGTGGAACAATCATCACAGCTCCCAAAAATGTAAGGTTTCTAAATAAATACATCATGTAACGGTGACATATACATCTTAGATGCAAGACATTAAACTTCATAGTGACTTGAATTTCCCTAATATCACGATGATAAATAGAAGGGTAAAAATCATCTTAACCACATGACATTAAACTACATGGAGTTCGTCTTTACTACAAGACGTTAAACTAAAAAGATTCCTAAGAACAACATATGGCCTGATTCACATTCATCAATGGGATATGTATCGATGCCTTGACCCTTGATCTTGGCCCAAACATCACATGAAATAGAATACCCCTGTTATATCCTCTATCACCCCATACTATGAAGGATATATTATTCACTCTTTGGATTTCACATCAACTATAACTCATGTGATCATAGGATCGGTGGTAAGAGATCCCTTTCATAAACAAATCATAGAGGAATTTGATAGACCTGGCCCCATTGGGGTTGAAAAAAAATTCTACCCCACATTTTATGGAATATACCTATACATGATAGAAATTTAAAGAACTATATATGTCTTCATTCCTGTCCCTGTAGGATATATAGGGTCACATAGATTTAATATCCTGGTCCAACTGCTCAATCAAGAAATAAATTTACCTTCCTCTATGCATAGGTCTCACTTGCATAGGGGAATTCATGAAAGGTCCCTAACGTCATATAATTAAAATAAAATGTTCCTTAAGAATCCTGTCTAGCCCCAATCCTCGATGTTATGTTGTCCTGAACATACCTCCAACTCCCTGTACAATCAAATAAAGAGAAATGACAGAAGTTCTAAGTCTAACTTTTGACACCCAAAAGGATTAAAAAGATATTGATTCCCCCTACATATGAATCAGATATATAGAGAACCATTCATGGTTCATGACTAATCATGTTCTTGATATTTCTTACACTCCCAATCACATATTTACTATATGTCAAACTTCTTACCCCTGGAAATCTTGGGTCCCCATAAATATTACTAGTTATTTGAGATAGAAGTCTAGTGTCTTGTGGAAGCCTTTTTTTGACTATGATCATCACTCCCAAATGGATCTATATATGTTGCCTATGAAATATCCATAAACTAAAGGCAAATTCAACCTCATGAGAGTCCTCTCCTACCTCGGTATGTGAAATGCATTCCAAGACTCATGTCATTACTCCAGATCCATGAACCCCCATGTACTATGGTTTACACCTTCTATCATCTCTCATATCTAATGATTACTATAATATCCCTACAATGATTAACTCAATGTTATTTATGATATTTATGACGAGTTTTCTTTTCAACACAATGATAAATTTTTCTATCAACATTTATTCAGCATGACGCTAAACTACAGGACCAAAAGTTTCCCCGACTCACAATATTAAACCTCACCAATAAATGGCAATGATTAGATTCATATATTGGCTCATACTCCTCAAATAAAATGTCTTTCCCTCCTATATAGGGTATACAACTCCCCATTTAATGACGATTGGAAATCCTTTGTAACTAACATTCCACCAGATTAATGTGTGGTAGACTCAAATCATATGATTTTGTTTTAGCCACAGAATGTATTGAAGTGTCCCCTTATCTACGCACAAATTAAATCAATGTATAGAATCTATAGATACATAATATTTATATATATTATTAATAGTAATCATATTTCCCTTCTTCCACTAAAGGAATACCCTATGACCACCCGACGTGATGATAAATTGTGTGGAATTTATCTTAGCTTCTCGATTTTAAACTACCTAGAATTTTACTAAGAATAAAATTCCCACTAATAGTACATATTCCATTATAATGTGTTGACCCAATATCCTCATAATTACTTATTTCACACACTGAGCATACCTCATGTGAGCTTACGGATCTTAACAGATGATCCACAATGACATCATGGAAAATTAGCCAGGATATTGGTCCCAGAAAAATGACCCTAAAAGAAATATTACGTTTCCCTTCCCTATAAAGAACCCTAATTCCTATATGTATGATGTTAAACTTCATCGTACTCCAAATATGGGACATATTCCTCTCCATACTTGTGAACCATATCTTTGTATCGGATTACTTGATCCTATGGTTGAATCACATCCGAGACATTTCTAATAAATCTATATACACTTCTTTTATACATCAAACACTGTGATTTGAGTAATCATGGATCCACATAACCCTACATGTCCATCATAGATTTATGTCCAATGTTATACAGACATATTTTTTTGACTAGGCACATCATGCCCCGATGGCTCTGCATATGTGTCCAAAAAAATATCCATTAATCAAAGGAGGATTCATCCTCAAGAGAGTCCCCTCCTACCTTGGTATTCCTACTAGATGTCAAGACCTGTAAAATCCTTCCTAATTAAATAACCCTCAAGGTAACAGTTCACATTCTCCTTCCTACCCACGTCCTTGATATATCAAAAAAAATCCAGATTCACCTTTGGTCTTGGTTGAACCTTCAACAAAAAAATGGGCCCCATCCCTATGCTCAAAGATGATCGAAATATAAAAAAAATTCCCCTACCTAGGTCTGGTTTTCCTAGTAATGTTTATCCAAATAAATTTCCCCTTTCATGTTTATGCACACCCCCTTCCATTAGCCATAAATTGTGTCTTGAAAGTTCATAATCTCCAAAATCCTTCATTTCCATTTGAGATGGATGGATAGTTTCCTATGGAAACAATTATTTTACTATTAATATCATGACCTAGTGTCTTTGTATATGTTTCCTATAAAATGTATGTTAATTAAAGGGAAACAAATCCTCAGGAGAGTCCATCTCAGTTTTCGTATGCTCGCATGACATTTCTGTCCCATCTCACTCCCTTTATTTGAAAACCACATGGATTATGGATTAGAT
This sequence comes from Viscum album, assembly GCA_963277665.1. Lineage (NCBI taxonomy): Eukaryota > Viridiplantae > Streptophyta > Magnoliopsida > Santalales > Viscaceae > Viscum > Viscum album. Next base: position 917,723,371 of record OY728138.1, on the reverse strand, counting down.
AATTTTCCCCTCTCAAATTCCCATATATGAAAAGCATTTCTTATAATGACCCATACTTTACATACATTGTTAATACTTCAAAAATGAAGCATACGTATTGCAACATATAACAAAACCATGAAAGGACCGTATAGGTATAGTGTCTTTAGAAACTGGGAAACATAAACAACTGGTTCATAAAGCGTCTACACTGTCTCCCATTTATTTCATCATATATATACTCCCTTTTGGAATATCTTACTTAATAACATTCTTCCTGACCTGGGGAAAGAAAACATACAAAAGGGTGAGCTAAAATGCTCAGAAAGGGTAAACAAAAGAAATATCAATCACATAATATTCATAACAACGTATCTTTTGGAAATCTTAACCTGAAAAAGAGATCATAATTTCATGACATGGGATAAATCATAGTAGTGAAATGTAATCCCAATAATCATAACATAAAACATGAAACTTTGTGGAATTCACACATAATCATAGAGAATCATTTCTTATTAGTCAAGACTCATTGCCAAGACTATCTTAGTGGACAAAGTCCCTTTCTGAACCGAGTTCACTCCCCGTTTCAGTTCTGTTTCACTGAACCGGTATAACCTACCGTTCCAACCATGTCTATCTCATGAGATATAAAATATTTATCCAATGCATTGGAGGGAGATAGTGGTCCCACCCATCTCATAATGATACCATTCTTATGTGTGCCACAAAATCATAAATCATAAATCATTGCATAACCCATGTAATAAAAATGGGATTCTTAAACAACATGACATCATAAAACAATTCATATAAGATAAAGGAATTCATAAAAATAATTCCATCACAACATAATCAAATTAATTTAATAATAGGGATATAAATATAACCCTTTATTATCTTAGATGGAAAATAATTTTTATAAAACACTTGAACTCCATTCTTGAGGAAAATATCCTTTATACTTCAAAAACATTTATCCTTTCATAACATGTCATACAATTTTCAACCAAAAGAAGTTGATTAAAAATAAACTTGAAATCTTGTAAATGAATATTCTGGAAATAATTTTTTAAAAATCCATTCATTTCCTATAAGTTAAAAAACATTCTTCTCGTACTTTTGTCGGAAAAGTCAAAAAAGTAACTCGTACGAAAAACGACAAAAGATTCCATTCTTATCTTTTACTAAAAACTCACCGAAGGGTAAAATAGGATTTAAACAATTGTAGGTGAAAGGAAATTATATTACATATTGAGAAACATGGATGTGGATGATAAAATACACCCCAGTAAATACCAATGTATAAATGATCTCGGATAAAAATTAGATTGTGATATTTCCCTTACCTTAGGTCTGTTTTGCTTCGTATGTGTCCGAACCCCCGGTATAATGATTTAAATAATGTTATTGACTTATTCCAGAATCATACTTATTTTTATGATATCATATATGGTCATTTTCATAGCTTCTTAGTAGTAATATTTCATTGCTACTTGTTATTCGGGTGTTTATAACTTTTTGTTCTTATGCGTGTTTTGTCGAATAAATTCTTATTCTTATATTTAGGTTATAGATACCTCATTTCCAGAATGGTATTAGTGTAATATATATCATATTAATTCATTTAATTCATTTATATAATCATTATGAAATGAAGATCATGTAGAACGAGTCACATCACATCGTGGAGACGGTATTCCGTACGTACGCACGAGTGATGATATCGTTCCTATGATCGTGAAATTGTATTGGACTGTATGTATACTATTTCAGAATCAGTATCACTTTATAATATTCATATATAGTCATTATTTACACCATTATACCCATCCAAGTAAGGTGGTGGTGGAAAATAGATTACACCACGGTGTGGAGACGATATTCCGTACGTACGCACGCGCGGTGATTTCTTTTTTCGTAGGATGGATATATGGTGAAATAGGGTTTTTTCATACTTATAATAAAATATCAGTATATGAGTGATACTGATGCTATTACTGCATAATGAAACAACTAAAGAAGAAGAAGTGGAAGAAGAAATAAAGATGAAATAATCGGTAACGGACATTACATCTTCTTTGAAGTGCTTCTTTGAGACCTTCTTTTAGGGCACTAAAATTGGTCTTTGAAGAAGACCAGGACCTCTAGGATGTCTCTAGGGAAGTGGAGAGGAAAATTTGGTAGGGGTTGGCCGAGAATGAAGGCTCAAAGTGGTGTGTGGAAGAGGGGGAGGAGGTGCCCTTTTTTCAGGGAGGAGAGGGGCACCTTTGGGAAAACTAAAAATATTATTTTATTATAAAGTCAAGTTCGGTTTTAAATAGCTCCAAAATGATATATTTTAAAGATAAGGTGGGTATGGGTCTAAATACTCTCATCCAATTGAATTTAGACAAGTTTAGGTGCCTATTTTATCCTTATCACTTAGATTTAACATTATGTTAAATAAGTTTACTTTTACCGTGTCTTCTTGTGTTCTTATACTATAAGGTTAATAAACATACTATAAGCAGCCAAACGAACCCCAAGTAGTTCATAATTAATATATATAACCTTATCTAAGTCATTTTGCCGAACCTTAGATTTTTAGTAATAAAATAACAATTACTAATATAATATTTGTAATAAAAAACTATTTTATGTCCATTTTGATACTATTTAGTAATTGATTTTTGTGAAAATCATAAAAGAATTATTAGTTCGAACCAAGTTAATTAAATCAATAATAACATGTCATATTAACCTATAAAATTAGTGGAATTTATAAAATGTCTCAAATTACATTTATTTTGGTGTTTATAACATTAATTATGTCAATATTTCATTAATAAGATAATTACTGCATCATCTTTGTGTCATAAATAAATTAAATTATATAATGTATAAAAATTACAAATAAAATACCATTATCTAGGAAATACTTATAGTTTTCTAATGAATATTTATAGTAATTTATCTTATGTATATCCCCATATTAAAAATTATTTACTTATTCAACTTTGATTTTAACTATTTTAACCCTTCTTTAAATAAATTAATAATAAATATCCTAATCTAATCCAAGTGGGCCTAAATGGTAATATTTTATTCCTAAGTTTGTTATTGGTCGAATTACACTTGTCCAATAGAATTAGGACATGTGTTAGGGTAATAATAATATCATCTTTACCCTTAATTACCCTATTTACTTTTAACCGTGGTAAAAAAAAATTAAAAGTTACTATTCACCAAAAAAATATTTTCATCTCATTGAACCACATTTTAGTCCTTGATATTAACCGTGCCTCTCGAATTTTCGAAATTCCATTTACAGAAGCGGTAAAATTATGTTTTATGAAAAATTTAGTTTTTTAACTACCACTTAGTGGTTTCAAAAATTGAAAGTTTTCAGAAAAATACCAAAATTTTACCCTAGGCTAATTTCGATATTCCGAATCCAAAAATGAATTCCATTTTGAAAAATAAAATTTATAAAATTTCAAAAAGTGGTTATTACTATTCATAATGGCCAGTTTTAATAATATTTTAATAGCATATCATTGTTTAGTGAAACTTGGTATTGCGTACGACGCAAGCTATCGAGGAAGGTCGCGATTTCGTGTAAAGAAAGCCATGCAAGTGTTGTGTAGAAAAAGATTCCTTTGATGATTTATATAACATAAAAGTCTCGGGTGTTACATTCTACCCCCCTTAAAATGAATTTCGCACTCGAAATTCGTCACTTTGTAAAAGACCGATGAGGATACCTCTCCCTCATCATATCCTCAATCTCCCATGTAGATTCTTCTAATTGGTGGTTCCTCCATAAAACTTTCACCAATCGAGTGGTCTTGTTTCGTAGGACTTTTTCGCTACGATCTAGAATCTCTATCGGTTGTTCATCATAAGAAAGATCTTGTTCTAGTGGTACAACTTCTGAGCTGAGTACATGTGAAGGATCAGGTATGTAATTTCTCAGGGGAGATACATGGAACACATCGTGAACTTGAGAGATATTCGGTGGAAGCGCCAATCGGTAAGCTACCTTCTCAACACGATCCAGTATTTTGAAAGGACCGATATATCTAGGGCTCAACTTCCCCTTCTTTCCAAATCTCATAACCCTCTTCCAGGGAGATATTCGTAAGAACACTTTATCACCCACTTCATACTCTAGGACTTTTCATCGGTTGTCGGCATAACTTTTCTGTTGACTCTGAGCTGCTCTTATGTGTTGTTGAATATATCTAACCTTTTCTACCATTTCATCAACAAGATCAGGTCCTAATAGCTTTCTTTCCCCAACTTCATCCCAGCAAGTTGGAGTCCTGCATTTTTTTCAATAGAGAGCTTCAGAAGGAGCCATCTGAATACTGGAGTGAAAGCTATTATTATAAGAAAATTACACCAAAGGTAGGTGTTAATCCCAACCACCTTTGAAATCCATAGAGCAAGATCTCAACATATCTTCTAGGGTTTGAATTGTTCTCTCAGAATGAACGTCTGTCTGAGGATGATAAGCAGTGCTGAAACTCAATTCTGTATCTAGAGTATGCTGAAGACTTTGCCAGAACATCGAGGTAAATCTCGGATCCCGATCGGATACAATATAATGTGGTACTCCATGCAATCTTACCACTTCCTTTACATATCTCCTGGCAAGATGATCCAGAGAGAAACCCTCTCTAATAGCAATGAAGTGTGCAGACTTTGTAAGACGATCAACTATGACCCAGATTGCATTATTGCCTTTGATGTTTTAGGAAGTCCTGTGACAAAGTCCATAGTGATGTTTTCCCATTTCCATTCAGGTATGGGTAATGGTTGTAACATCCCCTTAGACTTCTATCTCTCAGCTTTAACTTGTTGACAAACCAAGCATCGAGAGACAAATTCAGCAACATCTCTTTTCATGCCATCCCACCAGAAGTACTCTTTCAGGTCCCTATACATCTTCGTGCTTCCAGGATGAATAGAGAATGAAGAACTATGTGCATCATCCAGCAGCTCCTTCTTTAATTCAGGGATGGGAGGAACACAAACCCGATTCCTGAACTTTATTATCCCATCACAATCAAGGTTGAATTCAGGAACATTTCTCATCTTCTTTTGTAACACGACATCTTCTTTATGTGCCTCTTTAATCTTCACATGTATAGATGGTTGAATATTTATTTGATAAAGATAATATTTTTCCCCTTCAATTATAATTCTAAGATCCATCCTTTGTAAATCCATAAATATTGGATCTTTTGTGATTCTCATCATGGATAAACTATCATGGTCTTGTCGACTTAATGCATCTGCCACCTTGTTTGCATTCCCAAGGTGGTAATGGATTGAGCAGTCATAACCATTAATCAGCTCCAACCATATTCTTTTATGCATATTTATATCCTTTTGTGTGAAAATATAATTTAAACTTTTATGATTAGTATAAATATCACACATTTCACCATAAAGGTAATGCCTCCAAATCATTAATGCAAAGATTACCACAGCTAACTCCAAATCATGTGTTGGGTAATTTTTCTCATGGATTTTCAACTATCGTGAGGCATAATCTATCACCATATCATTTTGCATAAGAACACACCCCAATCCCTTCTTGGATGCATCACTATAAATAACAAACCTTTCTCCACTACAAGGCAGTGTGAGAACAGGTGCACTGGATAACCATCTTTTCCACTCCTTGAAATTCTCTTCACATTCTTCCGTCCAGACAAACTGAACACCTTTCCGAGTCAACTTGGTGAGTGGATTAGATAATCATGAAAAATCATTCACAAAATGTCGATAATATCTAGGCAAACCAAGAAAACTTCGGATCTCAGTTACTGTTGGTCTCGACCATCTTTCGATAACCTCTATTTTTGCTGGATTCACAGATATCCCCTCTTTTGAGATTATGTGACCCAAAAATGAAACTTTTCGAAGCCAAAATTCACACTTGGTAAATTTGGCATAAAGCTTCTCCTTTCTCAGGGTCTTCAATATAATTCTCAAGTGATCTTCATGTTCTTCCTTTATCTTTAAATAGACAAGAATATCTTCTATAAAGACTACCATAAATTGATCAAGATAGTCTCTAAAGACTCTATTCATTATATCCATGAAGATAGTAGGGGAATTAGTAAGACCAAATGGCATCACTATAAATTCATAGTGTCCATACCTTGTACGGAAAGCCGTCATTGTTATATCCTCCCTTTTGACCCTTAATTGATGATACCCTGAACGAAGATCAATCTTGGAAAAGTATTGAGCTCCTCGTAGTTGGTCAAATAAGTCATCAATGCGTGGGAGTGGATATTTTTTCTTGATAGTGATCTTGTTAAGTTCTCGATAATCAATGGAGAGTCTCATTGATCCATCTTTCTTCTTAACAAATAGAACATGTGCTCCCAAAGGTGATGCACTAGGGTATATGAATCCCTTATCAAGATTTTCTTGGAGTTGCTTCTTCAATTCCTACAATTCAACTGGGGTCGTTCAATAAGGTGTCTTTGAAATAGGAAAAGAACCCGGTACAAGTTCTATTGAGAACTCAACTTCACGATTTGGTGGAAGTCCCGATAATTCCTCCTTAAAGACATCATCAAAGTCCCATACAATGGGAATATTCTTAATTGTGAGTTTCTCACCAACCATTTGAGATAAATAACCTTCATTTAGTGGAGTCAAGACCCATAAGATGGCAGAAATTTCCACTGGAAGGTTATGTTCATCCTTGCATTGATAGACGATCATAGATTGATCTGTAATATGAAATGTGACTTCCTTTCTTTGGAAATTGATATGATCTCTATATAAAGAAATCCAATCCATGCCAAGAATCACATCAAATTCCACTATAGGAAGGATCACAAGATTTGCAGGAAGCACTTTCCCACAAACTTCGATCAGAGAAGAATTATAAACTTTTGATGCGACTATTGTTCCATTAGGTGTTGTCACAGCTAACTCAACATCTAATTGTTGAGGTAATATGGTGATACCCTTAGAAAATTCTTCAGAAATAAAAGAGTGGGTGGATCCAGAATCAAATAAAACATTTTCTACATTAGAGTGGATTGTAAGTGTACCTTTCACCACATCATTATCATACTCCACATCGCTGATAGAAATTGCATGTGACTATCCTTTGTCTTTAGCCTTAAGAGTTTGTTGACGTCGACCATCATCATCAACCCTTGGATTAGGGCATTTATTGGAATAATGTCCCATCTCCTTGCACTTTAAACCTTGAAGTGTAGTAGGTTCATTCTGTGTATCCCTTCCTTTGTTTTCATCATTAGACATCTTCTTCCCATCATCGCGGCATTCAAATGCCCGATGAAATTCCTTTCCACATTTGAAACATTTACATGTCCCTTTAAGACAACTCCCTCCATGTTTCGTTCCACACTTTGAGCATAAGGGAAAGCTCATCTTCTTTTCAATGTGCTCTTTAGATTTTCCTTTGAATTCCATTTTCCGGTTCTTATCAAACCCATATGACTGATTGGTTACTCCAATATCCATCTCGACATTGAGAGCACATCGAATGATTTCCTCGTAGCTGTTGAAGTCCCTTATGGATAACACCCTTCTAAGACTTGGTTTTAAGCCACTAAATAATCGATCGATCTTACTCTCAGGTTGGATAATAATACCAGAAGCGTAGCTTGCAAGTCTTGCAAAATTCGCTTCATAGGTACCAACAGATTCATCATCCTTTTGCTTCAGTTCAAGAAACTCTTTCTCCATATTTGTTCGGAGAATACGAGGGAAGTACTTATTGAAAAATAAGTTCTTGAACTCGTCCCATTCCATGGACTCAATTTAATCCCTTTGACTCGTATTCTTAATAAGATTCCACCATTGATCAGCATCTCCTTCCAAACAATACACTGCTAGGATGAATTTATCATGTTCAGAACATTGAAGAACTAAAAATATATTTTCATTCGAACTAATCCATTGTTCAGCAACTAATGGATCAGTAGACCCGTTGAAAGAAGGTGGACGCTGCCTCATGAAGGATTCAACAGAATGTTGCTCCTTCCTTTGTTCGTTTGTAAGTCCTACATGATTCATATCTTGAGAATGTTGTGTGAGCATGGCTACACGATTTTGCATTCCATCTCCCATAACGTTTGGTTGCTCAGGGGAACAATCATTGCATTGCCCGTCGCATTCCGCATTAACACAGTTCCTTCGGGTTCCAGCCATTGACTAAAACCAAGAAGAATAGTGTGACCAACACTAATTATAATAGGAAAACCACATAATAAAGTATAAAATTTCACACTTAAGGTCTTATCCTAGGTTATTCATGGCCATTTCTAAAACACTAATATTGTGTTCTATGCTTAGGCTTATCCATAGTGTTCTTACTAAGTCTTTCACATCCTAGTTTCCAATGGTTGACTATACCTTTCCTCTGATACAAACTATGACGACCCATACTTTACCTACATTGTTAATAATTCAAAATTGAAGCATAATTATTACAACATATAACAAAACCATGAAAGGACCGGATAGGTATAGTGTCTTTAGAAACTGGGAAACATAAACAACTGGTTCATAAAGCATATACACTGTCTCCCATTTATTCCATCATATATATAGTCCCTTTTGGCATATCTTACTTAATAACCTTATTCCTAACCTGGGGAAAGAAAACATACAAAAGGGTGAGCTCAAATGCTCAGTAAGGGTAAACAAAAGAAATATCAATCACAAAATATTCATAAGAACATATCTTTTGGAAATCTTAACCTGCAAAAGAGATCATAATTTCATGACATGGGATAAATCATAGTAGTGAAATGTAATCCCAATAATCATAACAAAAAATATGAAACTTTGTGTCATGCACACATAATCATAGAGAATCATTTCTTATTAGTCAAGACTCATTGCCAAGACTATCTTAGTGGACAAAGACCCTTTCTGAACCGAGTTCACTCCCCATTTCAGTCCTATTTCACTGAACCGGTATAACCTAACGTTCCAGCCATGTATATCTCATGAGATATAAAATCTTTACCCAATGCATTGGATGGAGATATAGGTCGCACCCATCTCATAATTATACCATTCTTATGTGTTCCACAAAATCATAAATCATACATCATTGCATAACCCATGTAATAAAAATGGGATTCTTAAAAAAATGACATCATAAAACTATTCATATATGATAAAGGAATTCATAAAAATAATTCCATCACAACATAATCAAATCAATGTAATAATAGGGATAGAAACAGAACTCTTTATTATCATAGATGGAAAATAATTTTGATAAAACACTTGAACTCCATTCTTGAGGAAAATATCCTTTCTACTTCAAAAACATTTATCCTTTCATAACGTGTCATACAATTTTAAACCAAAAGAAGTTGATTAAAATTAAACATGAAAACTTGTAAAGGAAGCTTCTTGGAAATAATGTTTTAAAAATCCATTCATGTTGTATAAGTAAAAAAACATTCTTCTCGTACTTTTGTCAGAAAAGTCCAAAAATTACCTCGTACGAAAAACAACAAAAGATTCCTTTCATATCTTTTACTAAAAACTCACCGAAGGGTAAAATAGGATTTAAAAAATTGTAGGTGAATGGAAATAATATTACATATTGAGGAAACATGGATGTGGATGATAAAATACACCCCAGTAAATACCAAAGTATAAACAATATCGGATAAAAATGAGATTGTGATATTTCCCTTACCTTAGGTCCATTTAGCTTCATAAGTGTTCGAACCCCCTGTATAATGATTTAAATAATGTTATTGACTTATTCCATAATCATAATTATTTTTATGATATCATATATGGTCATTTTCTTAGCTTCTTAGTAGTAATATTTCATTGCTACTTGTTATTCGGGTGTTTATAACTTTTTGTTCTTATGCGTGTTTTGTCTAATAAATTCTTATTCTAATATTTAGGTTATAGATACCTCATTTCCAGAATGGAATTAGTGTAATATATACCATATTAATTCATTCAATTCATTTATATAATAATTATGAAATGAAGATCATGTAGAACGAGTCGCATCACATCGTGGAGACGGTATTCCGTACGTACGCACGAGTGATGATATCGTTCCTATGATCGTGGAATTGTATTGGAGTGTATGTATACTATTTCAGAATCAGTACCACTTTATAATAGTCATATATAGTCATTATTTACACCATTATACCCATCAAAGTAAGGTGGTGGTGGAAAATAGATTACACCACGGCGTGGAGACGGTATTCCGTACGTACGCACGCGCGGTGATTTCTTTTTTCGTAGGATGGATAGATGGTGAAATAGGGTTTTTTCCTACATATAATAAAATATCCGTATATTAGTGATACTGATTTTATTAATTCATAATGAAGCAACTAAAGAAGAAGAAGTGGAAGAAGAAATAAAGATGAAAGAATCGGTAACGGACATTACCTCTTCTTTGAAGTGCTTCTTTGAGACCTTCTTTTAGGGCACTAAAATTGGTCTTTGAAGAAGACCAATACCTCTAGGATGTCTCTAGGGAAGTGGAGAGGAGGAATTTTCAGGGTTTGGCCGAGCTTGAAGGCTCAAAGTGGTGTGTGGAAGAGGGGGATGAGGTGCCCTTTTATAAGGGAGGAGAGGGGAACCTTTGGGAAAACTAAAAATATTATTTTATTATGACATCATGTTAGGTTTTAAATAGCTCAAAATTGATATATTTATAAGCTAAGGTGGTGATGGGTCTAAATCCTCTCATCCAATATAATTTACACAAGTTTAGGTTCCTATATTAACCTTATCATTTAGATTTAACATTAAGATAAATAAGTTTACTTTTACCGTGTCTTCTTATGTTCTTATAATATAAGGTTAATAAACTTACTATAAGCAGCCAAACGAACCCCAAGTTGTTTATTATTAATATATATAACCTTATCTAAGTCATTTGGCCGAATCTTAGATTTTTAGGAATAAAATAACAATTACTAATATAATATTTGTTTTAAAAAAACTATTTTATGTCAAATTTGACACTATTTAGTAATTGATTTTTGTGAAAATCATAACAGAATTATTTGTTCGATCCAAGTTAATTACATCAATAATAACATGTCATATTAACCTTGAAAATTAGTGGAATTCATAAAAAGTCTCAAATTTTATTTATTTTGGTGTTTATAACATTAATTATGTCAATATTTCATTAATAAGATAATTACTGCATCATCTTTGGGTCATAAATAAAATAAATTATTTAATGTCTAAAAATTACAAATAAAATACAATTATGTATGAAATCGTTTTAGCTTTCTAATGAATATTTATAGACGAATTTATCTTATGTATTACCCCATATTAAAAATTATTTACTTATTCAACTTTGATTTTAACTATTTTAACCCTTCTTTAAATAAATTAATAATAAATGTCCTAATCTAATCCAAGTGGGCCTAATGGTCATATTTTATTCCTAAGTTTGTTTTTGGTCGAATTACACATGTCCAATAGAATTAGGACATGTGTTAGGGTAATAATAATATCGTCTTTACCCTTAATTACCCTATTTACTTTTAACCGTGGTAAAAAAAGTAAAAAGTTATTATTCACCAAAAAATTATTTTCATCTTATTGAACCACATTTTAGTCCTTGATATTAACGGTGTCTCTCGGATTTTTGAAATTCCACTCACAGAAGAGGTAAAATTATGTTTTATGAAAAATTCAGTTTTTTAACTACCACTTAGTGGTTTCAAAAATTGAATGTTTTCAGAAAAATACCAAAATTTTACCCTAGGCTAATTTCGATATTCCGAATCCAAAAATGAAGTCCATTTTGAAAAATAAAATTTATAAAATTTCTTAAAGTGGTTATTAATATTCATAATGGCTATTTTTAATAATATTTTATTAGCATATCGTTGTTTAGTGGAACTCAGTATTGTGTATGACGCAAGCTATCGAGGAAGGTCGCGATTTCGTGTAATGCATGCCAAGCAAGTGTTGTGTAGAAAAAGATTCCTTTGATGATTTATATAACATAAAAGTCTCGAGTGTTACATTTCTAATTGAACATATTAATCCTTTACTCTCCCTTGGTTTGAGTAAATTGATCTCCCGTAAAATGTTTCAAGTGTCCTGGTTTGATGATGTTAAAATGTACCATTCATCAGCTCAGACTTACTCCAGAAAAATTCTTATGGGTGTGGTTTCCCATTCCAAGCCAACATAAGTTTCTTTAATACTTTTGTACATCATCCCTAGGATAGGCCACCCACTAAGGTGTCCAAACTCAATTCAAGTCCCAAGTTTTATAAATCTCCCAATCCATCAGAAATGGATGTTCATTGTCTTGTAGACATATTTTTTTAACTATTCACATCATTCCCAGGTGGCTATGTATATATTGGCTACAAAATGGATGTCATCCAAAGGAAAAACTGGTCCCTATAAGAGTCCACTCCTACCTCCAAATGCCTAAAAAGGCTCCCAAGAGTCATATACAACCAAAACTCACAAATTAAGAGTCAATAAAAATACCTCATTAATGTCTCAGAGTTGTTAGGACATTCCCAACTAATAAATCCCCAATTACCGTCCATGCCCCATTCTGTTTGTTTAATGTTATTTGACCTAAAACATCATTGATAAGTCTTATTGGCAAGACCATAAATAGCTAATAAAAATATCGCAATACTTTCTCACATAAAAAATTGCGAAGTTAACCCAAGGATAAATGTAGAGTACTAGATCTTTAATCCTATACTATGTATGGTTTAGGAAAATGGGTTGAGCTATTGAATACTCAAAATATACATAAATCTTGTTTGGTTGAAAACATTCAAAGTGTGGCCAATGTAAAATACAAGTTATACCTGATAAGCCCATACAAAACAATATTACGAAAAAATTATGATAATAATTGAGAAGGAACCAATGTTTGTAAGTTTTTCTATATAACACTAAAAATAGTAGAACTACTCTCACTGGTTCCCATGGCTTTGGAAAAAATTAGAGCTTGATTCAATATTTTCAATTTTCTGATTCCAAAAAATAGTTTATGTTAATACCCTATAAAAATAATGTTTATATGATTGATTGTGATTGATTGACATTGTAGGGAAAATAGAAAAGGAGAACCATCAGAAGGAGAAATTTTTCCATTAGTTTTAAAACAAAAAAATGGATCATCCCCAGTTTGGAGTCTCTCCATAGAATCAAAAAAATGCGAGTACATATCAATTTAGAAAAATTATAGTGACGCTTGGCTATCCCTTTCCTGAAAAATAACAAGAAACTACTGCATGCCATCAAGGGTTTGCTATAATGTAGCTCTCTTTTCCACCTCACCTTCATACATTGGTCTTATGATTTCCATAATGTCTTTGATGTCACACAATTTCTTCTTTATAGCGACATAGTTAGCACCCGAGGAGTACAATGGATCCTTTAATCATTTCATGAGAGCCTTTCATTCTCGTAGCTCTATATTTTAGGAAATCAACAAGTCATGAGCCTTCTCCTCCTCAACTGTCAGATGACCTTGTTCCTTAGAAACATCTCGAATAGTTTTTCTTAATGTGGTGAATAATTGAATTTTCCATGTTTTTTCTCACAAGAAGCGAGGTCCTTCCATGGAACGATTGTATGGTAAATTAAAAAGTGTAGATGTCGGTAATCGAAGCCACTTGAATACAATTCTACAAATAATCCCCTGAGGTTTTTTGTTTCATCGATTAAATTAACTAGAGGGGTTTCCATAGTAAGATCATATAATTGAAGACATGCATGTTTTCTCCCTGCTTAATGCATCATCATGGCACGAGGGCCTTGGTCCTCCCCTACTGCAGGGGTTATATAGGTGGGAATCATCATTACAAAAGTGAGAAGGGATGTAAGATAGATTAACCAGATATGGGGGATCTCCCTCCCCCCAAATGTTTTGACCCCTAGTACCAGAAAGAGGAAACTAGTCATGACATTCGGGGTATCTGGAGACACTCTACTAGGGAAAACATAATTTGGGCCGTAAATAGTATCTAAAGGAGGGGAGTAGATTGAATCACTCCCTTCTGAGATGGGCTTCACAGATGGAGCCTATTCTATACACATCTAATGGTCGATCGATTGTCTTCTCACAATAGGGTGATGAATATATGTCATGGTTGTCACACTCACCATAGAGAGAGGAATATATGTCATGACCATTATAGTCAAGGTGGTATGAAGGACAATTAATACCTTATGGACCTATTCTAATAACCCCGTAAGGGTAATATTCCACCAACTGTTAGGCATATTCCAGTGATTGAAAAGTATATCTCGTCATATTAGTGATGATAACCTTCATGGTGGCACATTCTTACATCATTATAATCTATATTTGGTGAATTAATGTTGGATGACATTATCCCCTCAACTGGGTAAGGGGAAGTAGCATGTTATATTGAATGCACCTAAATTACCTAAAAACTAGTAGGGGATGTATGGCTCATATATATCCAATCAATCTATGTTATCATTTAACATTTCATCCCAAATCATGATAATTTATTTTCAACACATTAAATAACTACCCCCATCACCCCCTATTGACCCATGAGGGGTTGGGTATAGTGTAAAAGGAAGGCGAGAAGTATCATTTAGTATCTCGACCGCATTGCTAATGATTAAACTCATAAGGAAAATAGATAAAATTTTAAGAAGGGTGGGGTGAATGTCAGAATGATGAACCCTCATAGTGTGTCAAAATTCATAGTGAGAGAGAAGTTATGTTATCCCCCATATTGAAATTGAAACAGTTCGCTGATACAATGAGGAGGTTTAACTTCTTGTATATTCCCAAACAATTAATAAACTATTGCATGTGTACAAATGGCTAGATTAATTGGTTTACCCTTTACCAGCAAAGACGCTATCATCAGAGTCCAAACTCTGACTATCATGTATACGTCACGGGATGGGAAGAGCCATCCACTCAAAAACAAGGAAAAGAAACCTAGTAATCTTATCTCGGGAGGCGCATTCGATTAAATATCGTAATTCTAGGTAGTAAATCATCATGATTACATGGTGGTGAAATATGACCTTGGAATTTTTTGAGACGTATGGGTTGGATGATTTCAACTATGGTGGCCTCTCAACCTAGGAAAGTTCACCTCTAGAAATGACCCCATCGAATCCTCCGAAAGGATAATAGATTAGGACAGGAGGGGGTGACCAGTAATTCCATTTTCCATGACCAGTGGACTCCCTATTAGTGTAGAAACGTGTTTGGCATTTTCCCAAGTAGTAGCTTCTTGATCATATTCATCATACATGTTTCCATGAATGTGGAGTCCTCTTATCTAATATATGACACATAAGATGATCCCCACATCTTCATGCAAAAATTGAAATTATCGGTGCCTTAAAACCTACAACTCAATAGTTCAGGAAGGATTTTTCCTAGAGAGAATGTGTCAAATTGGGAGAACCAAGATGCTTGGTACAAGTTCACCACTTCCAACAGATCGGGGTACTCTGAAAAGATT
Organism: Viscum album; assembly: GCA_963277665.1. NCBI lineage: Eukaryota > Viridiplantae > Streptophyta > Magnoliopsida > Santalales > Viscaceae > Viscum > Viscum album. Next base: position 917,707,883 of record OY728138.1, on the reverse strand, counting down.
TGATGTACCCATAATTCTCAAGCCCATTCATCAGAAAATAATCTTATGGCGCGCATGTCCCATTGTGTGCTCCACACACCATTAGGTTATTCTTGGGAAAGCATTATAATATATAGGTACTACTGGTTGACTAGTCTCAAGGAAGTGGTGCAAAAACTATGATTTCTTTAAGTCCATGATGAAACCTTATTATAAACACATAATCATGAAATGTAATTGTTTTTATTCCTCCTTTTGATGAAATATTGGCTCGATTATTCTCATGGGATTTTTCTAGGAGAATGAAGAGAGTATTATGGTCAGCTAAGGGCAAAGGGGAGTCATCATAATGACCAACGTTGCATAGCAACAGTTACATGGACAATGGGTAAGCTAAAAGTTATAGAATAATAATATCTTTCAATTAACTATCCTAAGGTACAATGTAAGATCGAAGATGTTCCTTCATTTCCTCAATCATGGTTTCTCTCATACTATTTGATTCTGTTATGATATGTGGAAGATCCATTGTAGTCAGCACAGAAAGTTACAAAATGCCAAAAAAATTCTCTCTAACTATAAAACTTTTGGATAAAGTCTACAAAAATGGTAAAGGGACATAAAAAGAAGTTTTTCATGGGGCACCCTGTAATGATCTCAAAAATGTTACGCCAAATAAATTTCCCACATACTGATCGGTATACCAAAGTCACATACCACATAAATCCATGGTATGAAAAAGGCTTGTGAGGAGCTGGCTTGGAGAGTAGTGTTCAGATAACTAACTATATCATAGAATGAAGAAACCAACAAAAGAGGCCTATCTATGCGGATATTTAACGTTTATTATTTGACATTTTATGTTTAGTTCACTGGTTTAATGCTCAGTGTGTAGAACATGAAAATAACCTTAGTGTTCTCCTTTGTGGAATTCTGAATGTAAGATCTAAATTACAGAGTACAGTTTGCGAACCCCATAATTCGGTTCGCAAGAAGAAGAAATTCTGCAGAGTCCAGTTCGTGGAATGTACAAATTGGTTTGTAAATATAGATTTCTCAAAATATTATGTACACATACTCAGAGGAATCCAAGGTATATTCAAGAGAACATTTCACCGTGAGAAATGTGAAAATAAAAAAGACATTGGAACTTTTAAATAGGTGTGGTCCCCCATACTCGACCCATATAATCTACTGCACACCACACAATATCAAGACCGCTCCTACATCAAAATAGACCCCTATTCATTCCTAATGAAATTCATTCTGATGTGGGTATTGGTAGGGTCTTAAAAACATTTCAAAGAGAAGTAAACTCTCCCATAAACACTTTGTATAAGGAAGAAAACATTCCTAGGAGTCCAACAAGAAATATGGATGAAAAATGAAACGGAAATTTGAGAATAAACATGAAGAAATCAATTTCATTTCAAGAGTTTAAGTGACCCATGTACCATTAACGAGAAAGTTCTATATTGAACATGAATAGCGAACCATCAGTGCATGTATGGACCAGTGAAGCGTTGTCCTACATAGTGATGGCTGGAAAACCTCGGATGCTGCGAACCTTGTCATTAGCAGAATCAAGTGAAAAAATTACATCCGCATACCATCTAGCAAGGTCATAATTTCAAGAACAAAGTATGCTAACAATGTTCTGCGAACCACAACTCATGAACTCCAGTATCCAAAAACTCTAGTTGACCGAGTCATCCATAGGTTGATTCATGTCTTCATGGGATTTGGTAAATGATGTCACATGCCAATATATATAATTTCCCCAATGACCTATGAAAGTATTATAAGTATAATTAAAGGGGGATAGATGAAGAGAGAGTGGATATGGTTGGAATAGAGCACGAACGAGACCCTAGATGCTCAAAGGAAGAATTCTAATATTGAAAAGATTCTGATTTTGATTTTGAATCATCGATGAAGTGATAATTATGAACCACTTTTCTACAGGTATACACATCCATGAACCATAAAAAGAAGGAAATTAATAACAATTGGTGAAACAAAAACCAAATTGGTTCCATCATAAACTACAAATTCATCGCGGATAATCTCCTCATGAACCACATGTCCCAGGACCATCCTTCAATAAAGAGGTCAGAATATTGCATTGCTATGCTGATCGAACCATGTACTTCATACTTCTGCACTATGCGGATGGAACCTAAAGCCGTGCGAAAAACCACATCCCGGATTGTGTACCACTTTGGTATGAAGTGGTCTATACCCATGCTTGTGTACTTATTTTTTTACGTGGATGACCCCTCTACCCACAGAGTATTATGCTATGCAGGGTTAACCCCTTCCCGCATGAGAAAACATTATCTGGAATAGGGTGTCATCAAGTGTCCTTATATCTAGTTACAAACATGACCCCCAGTTACTGTCTAGTCCTCTGTAGCTGCTCTGTGAAACATTCCACTGGCATCAGGCCCAAGCCTCCTCCAACGCCACCATACCTCTATAGTCAGATTATCAGATGCATTAGTGCACCTTTATGAGTTTACAATCCAAGATAAGTGGATTCACGAGGGTTATCCCCACAATAGTCTGGTCCCTTGAAATTTTTATAATTAAACATTCCCATGGTATCCTAGAGTCAAACCTATGGATAATGACATCAACCTCCCTATTCTAGGGATTAGGAGCAATCACATGACTTTCCATTAAATGGGGAATGGTGATCAGTCGAATGAATCCTGCTCTCCATTCCTTTTTATGAAAGGTGAAATTCCTCCCCTTTCCTAGAACACATTATGGGGCATTCTATTTGGAGTATTTCCCTAGTCTTTCATGAAGCACCTAATGAACTACACGTTCACTACACATTAAAGGGTTCATTGCTCCACACACTCACCCACCGTCACATGGGATACTTTCGTCGTAGGTCCAGCCTATTCCATTAGCGGAAAAGAAAACTTGTTGTTTTATGAATATTTCACATTCTCTTGTTTCTCACAACGAGTGTGACTCACATGGACTTAGATATTTTTGATGATCAGAACATCCACACAATTAAATTTTTTCATGAACTATGAGAACATTGATACATGTTAAAAAGAGGAAATGTATGGTGCCTTCTTGAAGGCCCATTCTCAAAGGGGATCCCTTCCGAAAGTTTTCACCCAATCATGCCCCCCCAAATGGGAAGCTTCCATCTGTTAGCCCTACCCAAACAGAAATTTGTGAGCTCTGATTCCTCTCATGAGGACACATAGGAAGCCTGTATAATGGGTCCTACCACAACATCAAACCATTTCTATCTCTCCTTGATGATTATAGACTCCATAGATCCTCATTATGTGGCCTAAGAAATCATTACCTCAATATCATAGAATCCAGGTACATCCATGAAGATCCGACAAAGTAGGGGTAACCTAAGGATACACTCTTCAGGAATAAACTGAGGATTCACAAACATATGCACATCGATAAAATCTATAATATAGTCTTAGAGTAGGAAATAATTTCCCCCAAAAGGGCGTGATGATCCCAACTTCCCATCCTCTCATGAAATGGAGTCCTGAAGTATCGTTGGCCAAATCGTCATCCAATGAGCCCCTACCTTTGGAAGGTAGGTCCATGAATCATGGATATCAGGGACATTGGGTGTTTCTGGATCCATGAATAAACCTATTGGAGACCATCCAAGGACATCATACCCCACATTGGATGATTTCGTGGACATGTAACCCCCTCTTCAAATGTCGATTGGTCTCATGAAAAAACATAATCTCCTATAATATTAAAAATAAGGATACACTATAGAATCCCAGTGGGATTGCCTCTCTCTATTAATATGCAGAGTGATGCATATAAGGTCGAAAAAAAACCAATTTAATTTTATGAGGGTTATATAATCACTATTTTACATGTAATATATTGATTCAATAATACATAATTGTATTTTAGGATTCAATATGAATTAAATTATCAAAAGGGAAATGAAATCAATATTACTAAGTGGGGATGTTTATTGAACAATATGACATTCTGTTGTGATTGTTACCTTTTTTCATCAAACCATTGCATTATTGCAATCAATTTCCATTTGATATTAAATTTTATATTAATGGTCATTAATATTTCTTGATTAACATGAATTTTTCCTAAACCTTAAATCAATTTTTACATATGGATTTTATTTTGAATGTCTTTTAGATTTACTGTGAAATTATTGATAAATCTATATCATTTACACAATATGGATAATTGATGACTACGCATATTGATTCATGCATAAAATCAATTATTTGATATCTGGGAAGTGTTTAACCTGAAGTGATAGGAAGTCCACAACATTATATAGAATATCTATTCATTGGTAGGTCTCATAATATAAATTAATTGGCCATGTTAAACTGGGTTTTTACAATGGTTTAAACCGTGTTGTAAATGTTATTCGTGGTAGAGGTATGAGGTTCCTACGACATGACACCCAATAATTAATCATTGAATTCATTCAGAATTCAGTTATTTTTATCCCTGATATTTTCCCTATGATTTTATATATAGGTTCATTTCATTCAAAATTTAGTGAATAAATCGAATGCATTTTCAGTTATTTACTTTTCTATATTGATTATTCATGTCTGTTAATGAAATTAATTCATTTAAAAGATATGATATTTCATTTATTTACCATTCCATGTTGATTATTCTTGTTGATTAATGATATCTTTTACTTTTATTAACCCTTACAGAACATTTGAGATCATCCTTATTTTTTATCCGTTCCCCATGTAATGAAGATGTTATCATTGAATCAGTTTTTAGGGATGAAGTTAATTAGATTATATTATGTATTAAGTTTTATTTTCAATTGCAAATATAAAATCGGTATAATATTTTTATCTCATCTTATAGAATTTCTAAACTGATTTTTCCTTCAGGATTTGACACCATATATCTATGAAAATGTAATAAATTGAGGAACCAACTCTGAGCTACGGGGGTCAAGGACATTACCATGGATGCCATATATTTCATTATTTAAATCAAGGCATAATATTAAAAAATCTGTATAGCCTACATAATGTATGTATAGTTGTATCATGTAGTTATGATGTACGGTTTGAAGATCGATGTAGATTTAATGCGTGGATCCAACAAAAAAATTGACAATGGTATGAGACATTAATTTCCAACATAGTGTTTCTATGCAGATTTTCCAAGTGTAGAGTGTGTTTGTACATTGATATCATCAAAAGAGACTATGATTTCATCAAATAAACTATAGTTGATTATCATCTTGTAAAATATTCAAAAAAAATTCAAAATAGGGTCGCATATAGAATCAACATCAAGGAATATCGTGGATTATTATTCAGATGTAAAAAAATAATAATTTGAATGGATCTTTGATGTGATTTAGTTATCAATATCATTGTCTTCTATTCGAAGGTATTATTAATGTTATGATTCATTATTTTTAAAAAAATAATGAATATGGGTGATTTTTATGGGATTTATAATCCAATATCCTAAATTATTTATCATGGTTATTGTTTATATTATATTGGAATATTTTATATATTTTTGATTCAAAGAAAATTCCATAAATATTTATGGAAATCTAATTAAATTGTTAATATAAGTGTAAAATGCAGAAATGATGAAGAATATATTTTTTATAATTTGCGATATGAATATGATACTCTATATCAACAAAATACGTCTTTATTTTTTTGTATGAAAATAAATTAGACTGGCATGTATTATATATGTGGATTCTTGAATAAGACTAGGTATATCATTTCTAAAACTATATATTCTATCCCTTGTTACTGAGATGGAAAGAGCTTGTTTTCATGTGTGAAATAACTCATGAATGGATATATCACCTGGATGAATAAGTGATGAGGAGAAGATTATTTGTATTCTATAATATTAATATTATCCAACTAGTCAACTTATTTCAAAAACTTATCTTTTATTTATAATTATTCAATGAATGATTTGATGATGATAAGATTGAATTTAATATTTAATGATGAACTTTGACCAATAGATGGTTCATGTTTAAAAAATTCCAAACATTTAATTGTTGGATGTTGAGGATAAATTCTAATAATGATAAGTGGATGATTTCTTCTTGAACCATAGGTACCAATTTTAGGCACTGGTAATAACTAATACTTTATATTGAAGAATAATATATATATATGACTAATGTAAAACATGTAATGGAGTATGATCTCATATCAAGCCCAAATGATGTAAAAATACACCAGTTGTTTCCATTATTTATTCTATAAAATTGTTTAGGAGGTGTTTAAATGAGTATATAATTATTCTAACAATTTATATGTGTTTAATTTAGAGATGGAAACAATTTGTAAAAACATGAAACAATTATTCACACCCATCCTTTATGTGGTACCATATGTGATTTGATAAGTAAAAATATAATGTATCCCAAAAAAAAATAAATGAAAAATATGTATAAATATTGGTTATGTCACAAAAAGGTATTATATAAATTTTAAATAACAACATTATTATAATCAAATATATTGGTTTAGTATGGTATATTAAAACCCACCTCATCCTATAATTAGATCATGTTTATATATAGGTTAAAAAATCCATGATTTATTTTATAAATATCATCTATAATATATATATATATATATTATGGGTAAATATATAAATAAACATAATAGGTTCTTACAAAAAACTCACAATTTTCTATGTGTGTAATGTAAAATAATGATTCCATATATTTAAAAAATAAATAAAAAATAGTCAGTTATATGTATCACCATATAGTCAACTATCTGACTAATTATATTACTTTCATTCTTATCATCTCAATTCCCAATCCAAATCACATTCCTCATCACACAACACTATAGAGCCTCCACTATAACATTATACACCATTATTCCACATCCCAAAACATATAAATAACAACCCATAGGGACCTCATAGTAATATACTCATGTATTTTCCAACGAATAGGGGATTCTCTATAATATCACCTCAACTAAGTAGGTGAATGCACCCAGGGAACTCTCTATTTTGTATCCATCACCATGATTCTATCAACTATTAGGGAAGATGGTATGTAATAATGATTACCATGTTGTTAAATATTAATAGGTAACTCACTATTGTATCTAAATATATTGGTTGGGCCACTGTCCAACTAAATTACTAGAATGTTTGGTTATACAAATGATTTTAAAGAATTATCTGTGGTTATGAAACCATTGACGTATCCTATAACAATTATTAATTAAATTATTTTTACATCCATGTTGGGATAGGGATATATAAATGGTTTCAAGAAACCATTGCAATATTTTCATTTGGAAAAGGTTATTCCAATTGTTACATGACTCATTTTTATAGATATATCATTCCAAGTTTATCTTAAAACCATTTTTATAAGGCTATAATAATTTTTTCATGAACTATTAGTATAGATCCTATAGTAATAAATTTTTATTTCATATTGATTATACCCCTTGAAAGAAATTTTTTAACAATAATTATAATATAATCATACCAAAATATTTATTATAGTTGTAATACGAATTCAATATAAGGAACATGTTATTTTTTAGTTTTATCATGTTAAATACATAAAACACATATGAAAACACATATAAACAAAAAATTCATTTATTGGATATTTTATAAAATATTTGAAGTGCCCTAAATATAATTTCAAAAAATGGAGATGATCAATATATCACTACAATGAATCCTCATTATGATCACCACATCCATTTGGTCATTATTTCGACCACCATAATCTCAATGCTCATCTGAAAAATTAAAATCTAAAACGAATTCACCCCCATTATCACTACCTAGGTCATTTCTTTTTTCACTATGTGTTTCATAAAAAAAAATTAGATGGATCATCATACAACGATTGCAATGTTAAAATACATATATCAACAACCAAAAAATTTACATTATGAAGTGGTAAAAACATATAAAATATTGTATTCATTAAGAACTTAATTTTTTATATCTTTCACTCTCTTTACTTCCATTTATTCTCCTAATATGCTTTTAAATAGGCCACATTCCATTTCTACTCAATTCTAGCAATGTTCTATGAATTGAATGTAATGTTTCCATACAGTATTTTGATCATAAAACTATATGGTTTATATTGAACCATCCCCTAGTTCTACTCACATAATATTTATTTGAAATAGGACTTGGGAACAACGGTTTCACTATCATTCTTCATTTTAATTGTGAAAAATATTTATCAAGATACTTTGCCATTAATGTTCAACACCTCTCACAATTATAGTTAATCAATATAAGACAAAACTATTTAATTATTATGATAGTGATCAAAACATGAAATAGAACTATTGTAGATTCATAATGATGTTTTTTATTCTAAAAATCCTAAATGATGTCATAATTCTCATTTTTACATGAAATATAGGTGGTTTAATGAGATTTGTGGGATGGTCGTTCATTCTATAGTATGAACATACATCATAATACTATTTTTTTTCTTGATGATTAATCATAGAAAAGTAAATTTTTATATTAATAATAAAAATCCTAATTGAAATTAAAATAGTAAACACTAGAAAAAAGGCTTATTGAAACAGTTCAAAACTGTGGAAATAGGCCCAAAAAATGTGGCCATAGCCTATGACCACAGTTTCAGCCAACCGTGGCCATTATTTCCATGGTTATAGGTCCCAACTTATTGACATAGTTTTGAACATCATATAAATAGGCCACAAAAATGGTCCCTGTGGAGGTTTACCTATAGCCACGGTTAAAACTTTGGCTATATCCTTAGTAAACCATAGTAATAGCCTATATATAAAATGCCCCTAGTGTGTTTTGATCTCTGTACCTCCCCTTTACGAACCAGCGTACTAACCACTACACAGTATGATAGTTCATGTATATATATATTAAGATATATATTAATATAAAGTGTTGTAATATCCTTAAAACCATTGTGGTAGGTCTTTCTACCTATGTTCGTTGGGAATTTGTTTCCCTGTGGATGCACGGGAACCCAGTTTCCACAGTTTTGAAAATTTTTGGCAATAGGCGTTAAAAAATATTTGTCCTATAGCCATGGACTATAGACATGATTTTTAAAATCATGGATATATGCCAAGTAAAATTGTCCTATAGCCACAATTTATAAACTGTGGCTATGGGTTTGTGGTAGTAACCTCATTTTCTAGTAGTTTATTTTAAATAAATATTATAAAAAATGAAATAAAACATTATATTGGTAAATCATACACTATGGAATCATATTTTTTTATTATTTGATTGGTCAATCACTGAGGGGAGGTATTCCCACTAAATTAGTTCCAATTATACTAGCTTAATTATAATATAACTCATTCATATATGATCTCTATAGTCGACATAATTCCATCAATAATAAAATCCACATATCATGAACCTAACGAATATTATTCCAAAGAACATACCAAAATTTTAATTCATATAAATTATATAATAATACACATTTTGAAATAATAATATTTTTTAGACATGTCTGATCTCTTGAATTATCAAGGATTTCATCTCTAATGTGTGGCAAGTAGACTAATTACATGGGGATGATTTCATAATATCAAAATATGTTTCAATAAAAATTATACATTATTTCTCATTATTACTAATAATTTTATTTTCTTCATAGTACTATACCATTTCCTGTGTCTTGTGGTTCTACACATAAAAAATGTGAGTATTCCCATAATACATAATCGTTATAGATCCATGTGTGGAGAAAACATGAAATTATATAATAAATTAACGAATTTATAAATAAAAATAAATTATGGAAAAATAATACGATAATTTTTTATACATATAATCATGTAATAATGGTTATTAGGCCTTGATAGATCCTAATAATATGAAGGATTTGTATCATAAATGTGTCATTGGGCTTCAAAGGATCTTTATGATGATTAGTATTCACTTGATTATTGTAAATTTAATTGGATAAAGTCAATAGAGAATTAAGATATAAGGACATAGATATTGTAGAATTTGGAAATGTAAAGAATAAATGTCAATTGAAATGGATAATATTAATGATATTAAGGATAAATTACTATATAAAGAAACAGTATATGAAAATCATGTTCAAGAAATAATTGTGGGGACAATATAGGAATTTTGAATATTATTAGTGCCTATAAGGAAAATGTAGGGGGAGAAAGTGGTCTAGATGGTATATCTATTGGATTTAATAATTGTGATATGGTATTATGACTTATTTGAGCACATCTATTAAGCCCCCCTCGTGAAATATTTTTCCAGTAAACATAATTATGAATCTGTCTAGTGAAAAGATTTCCCCTAGATTATGTTACCTCATAAAAATTTGAATATGATTTGTTATATGATAATAAAGTTTATGTAATTGAGATATATATTTGACATGTGATACTCAAAGCATCTTCTAGAGGCTAAATTCCCAATGCTTTAATGTTATGATCATTTTATGAAAATCTATTCATGTATATCTCTATAATATTTGTTATTTCTAAAATAAAAAATAAAAATAAAAATTTAATCTAAAAATAATTTCTATTGGGTAATATAATAAATAAATGATATGTTACCTAAAATAATTAAGGATTAATTATTTTTAATCCAAAAAATTGATATACAATGATAGAACATAATCAACATGTATTTAGTGAAAATTAAATTAGAAAAAAAAATTAGAAAATGGTTATCTCATGAATTTTTAAGGAATGCTTCCATATTCTAATTAGATCAATGTAGTTGTTATTTCTATTCATTATATTTTTAGTAGATGTTTCTAATAAAATCAAGAAATCAATAAAATGGAATTAAATAAATTATTTATTAGTTATAATGAAATAATTGTTTTAAAAATAAAACATTTGAGAATAGAATGATGAAATCATGAATAAAAGTTCATGGATTATAAATTACTCAATTAAACACAGAAAAAATAGAATATAACCACAATGTTACCATATTTTAATATTGACCTTATATATTTTGAAAATAAAAAATTTAAAAAATTAAGAGAGCATAGAAATGAACAACAAAAGTGTTATTTTTAGTTATATGTTTCAACATAAAAATTATTGAATATAACACACAACATGAAATGTGGATTATAAAATTTATTGAAAATAATAATGGAAAATGATATAAAAATTAATCATTAGTAAAGAAGATGATGTTGGTAAAATCCTTGTATAGTTACAATATTTGTATTCCATCATTTTAACTAGTAACATCAATAATATAACTCATGGATTCTATATTTTATAAATTACCTTACAAGAAATAACATTTTATTTTTAAAAAGCATATAAGGAAAATAAATTAATACGATAATAATTGGTGACAACTAAAAAATAGAATAATAATTTAACATTGAATTTTATGTTTTAAACATAATATTTCTATATTATAATAGAATCCTTCCATATTTAAATAGTTAAATTCAATATGTTAGAAAATGTATCAAAAATTAAGACTTGTGTTTAAAATATAATACCTTTATGATAAATAATATTTATTGAAATTTAATCATTACATACAAGAATTAATAAACCAGAAGACTAACTGAACTAAAATTATTAGTAACTCGGTTTCAAAAAAAATTACATATGTTACCTTTCTAATGAAAACATATAGTTTTTTCAAGAAAGATATTTCAATATTATGGTATATATGAGGGAATAAACTATTTCATGTATAAATTCACACAACTACTAAGAGTATTCATTAATCTTTAATAGATGAAGTGCATGAACCATATTATGTAATATTCTATTCAATATCAGTGGGGGAATTATCATTCTAAATTTAATTACCACGATCAATGGGAATATGTTTTGGGATTACTATAATGAGTTACAAAAATATAGAGGGATTATAGGATATTTCCACAAAATACTTATTAAGAAAATTATTCCATTATATATTGGTCAAAGGTTGGAAACAAATTGATGCATGTAAATAAATATAAATCCACATTGTCTATAAATTTCCCATATTAATAATTTGTATCAAACCATCTATAATTCATCACTGTTCCCCAACATTGAGGGCATGACACAGCATGATATCAACTTGTCTTTTTATCTCATTTTATTTATGAATTTATTAGAAACTAGGAATTATTGATCTCAAATGTTCCTTATTTTAATGGATATTATATATATATATAAAGGGATGCATGTGTTTTTGTGAATTTGGTTATTTTGTAGTCTTAGTTCTCTATATGTCACATCCTGGATTTATTGAAACATGATTTGAGAGGTTTAATGTGGGAATGTTATTTTTTTGACTGTTTTTTGTCAAACCATAGCCATGATCTATCATGATTGGAAATTTGTCAAGATGTTCATGTGGTAGAAAGAAACATAATGACCAAGGTACATTAGAATATTAACAGTTTGTTGTATATTTTCGGGTTGAGGATGATTAAAAAGTTCATGTTATGGAAAGTTACTATCATGTCATGATGGGTGTTTTGGTAAATAGAAATTTCAGTATGTTTTTTGAGTAAGGGCCCCCATATACATATACGAAACCATATGAATCATAAAGATCATATGCGGTTTAAAGGTCCATGAAATTATATAATCATAGAGAGGGGATGATCAGGTAATTGTTGTTAGGTATCATTTTGTAGTTGAACATATTATATATTCATCCCACTATTGTGGCATTGTGATCTTTCACAATTGATGATTTCCATGCCATGTCAGGTGATTGTAAAACTATGATGTAGTTTCTTAGAGTAGGTCCACTCGAGGGAACTAGGGTAAGGAGGAACTCCACACCATGTAGGAAAAACATTATGCCATATGATCAAGTAGTGAAGGTTCCGTAGTTCTTCCTATGGTAGGTGTGCTATACCTTGACCAGCAGGGTCATTCTATATTACATGTTATGAATGAGTAGACATTACACATTGTATAGTTCCCTACATTGATGATAATGTATCTACATTTTTTTATATTTTTCTAATTTAACCATTATTGAATTTGCAATATTTTTACGAATTCTCCCCCTTCGATCATTCAGCGCAACATGGGAGGATATTCTTCTATCACCCCTCCCTCCTTTGAGTATCTAATTTCAATTGATGTTTATTTTTACTTGGTTTATCTTGGTTATTTCTTTTATTATTCATATCTATCCTCTTTTTCTTTGTATAATCCTTTATATTTTGATATTCCAACGTCAAATTCTTACTAAGGGGCTATTGTAACTAAAATGTAAGGAAAAAGGTTGAAAAAAACATTATGATTCATGATTTGCATTCTATATTGATCAATATCATGAAATATCTATTTTATTTATTTTATTCTATTCTTATAATAACTTTTTATATAGTTTTTTTCCATTTTATTTTATTTTAATAAAATATAATCTTTTGATTTATGATTATAAACAAAATTTATTAAAATTTATTCTTTTATTTTGATCCCCATTGAATTATTAATTTATTTCTGAATTGATTTTAATTCTAAAATATTGAAAATTAAATGAATTTTTTTGGGATATAAATTCATATTTTTTTAGGTAAAAGAAGTTGTATGCTATTATTTTTTATAAAATTATTAAAATATTTATATCTATACAATGATAAATAAAATGAATTTTTGAATAATATATGTTACTAGATAGTGGGTTATGTGGGTTTATGTTATTGTTCCAATATAAATTCATTAATATAGGACAAAAAAATCATTGATAATGGATTGCGTGAATATAGATATAATATGTCTATCATATTCCCTATACTATTAATGTCATTTTTATTAATATTTTATACATATTGGATTTGTTAAATTCATTTTTTTCGCTTCTATTGATTTAAAAATGGAATTTTTAAATTTTTAATTGACTTCATAAATGTTTTTCAATGAAAATTATTAAGTATAAGATTACTAGATTGGATTCATGGTCTAATTTAGAAACCTGTAATAACATGTTTTTTTATAAAATGAGTTACACTATTTATTTTATCCCCACTGTTTTATATATTTTTGAAATGATTTTTTATATTGAGAGTTGGAATTATTATATGAGTGATACTTTTATAAATAAGAATGAGATATTTTTTATTTTAAAATAGTGTATGGGGGGGATGAGCTGTAGGATTTGAGATTGATTGTTATGAGTCATATTACTATTTTATGACTAGTGTGTGATAAATGTTATCCCACATGTAGTTGCAAACATCATGGAAATCATAGTTTTTATGGAGAGGAACCTAAGATAAGTACTACTATTCATTGATATGATCTCCCTAGTGTTGGATTATTCCACTAACTAACAGTACATGAACATACATGTGACTACACACTAGACATTCAATATTCCAAAATAGGCGTTTTGTGGTTGTTATTTTGTTTAGTGGTGGTTTAAACCACCACTAATCATTCTGTGATGGTTTTAGAAAACTGCCTCTAAATTGTGTGCTAGCATTTATTTTGTTTTGGTTATTTCAACCTGTTGTAGAATGATTTTTTGGTGGTTTTTTAAAATTGAGGTAATCATTTAATGGTGGGTTTTTTTTAATTTTAATTTTTTTTTTCGTAATAATTTTTTTTAAATATATTCATGTTTTAATATTTTAATATATTATAATTATTTTGATTTCTTTATTTAATATTATTAATTATTAATTTATTAATTTATTATTCATGTAAATAAATATCTATGAATTTATTATTATTAAATATTTATTATTATTTTATTATTATTAATTTATTATTAGTATTATAATTTAATTATTTTTTATTATTCACATGCACATGCACATGCATGAATATACAACATATAGAAAAATCAGTATTGGGTGAGATTTGAACCCTTTACCTCTTGCTAATTCTCTAAAGACATTACCAATCATATATGCTTTTCTTGTGGTGAATAAATTGAAATTAATATAATTATATATATATATATATTGAAAAACATATAATGTGTAATAGGCAATTAGTTATTAATAACATATAATAAATACTTAATAATTAATAATTAATAACTAATAATCCTTAAGTAATTCTTAATATTTATTATTTACTCATTACTAATTAATAAAAAATGTAAATTAATAATAAATAAATAATATATAAATAAATAATATATATATATATAATATGGTTATAAATAGTAAATAATAAGTAGTAATTAGTAATTAGTAATTCGTAATTGGTAAATAATAAATAATATATAATAATTAATAAGTAAAAATTAAATAAAAAAAACAAATATTAAAAATGAATAAATAAATTAATGAAAAATAAAAAAAATAATAAATAGATAATAAACAATAAATATGTAAATAAGTAATAATAAATAAATAAATTATAAACAAAAGCATATTATTTACAAAATACAATAATAAAATAACATTGAAAATAATTCATAAATAATAAATAATATGTAAAAAAATTATAAGTAATAAATATATATAATAAATAATATATAAATAACTAATAAGTAAATACATAGAGAACCTCTAAATGAATAATGAATTATTATATAAGTAGTTAATTAATATAGAAATATTCCATGATGAACTAATAAATAATAAATAATAAATAAATAAATAAATATTAAATTAAAAATTAATGACTGATAAATAAATACTAGATTAATAAAAAATAAGTAATAATAGAATACTAAATAAATATTAAATAAATATTAAATATTTATTCAAATATAATTTAATAATAAAATTAAATCAGTAAATCATTCAATTATAAATAAATATTAAAGTAATAAAAAATAATTAAAATTAAAATTAATTGAATAAATATTTAATATTTAATATTTAATAATAAAATAATAAAATAATAAATGGATATAAATAACTATAAATATATATACATATAAAAAAATTAATATAAATATATATAAACAGATATTTATGTTATAAAATTGTATATAATCATACTTATATATATAATTTTATATTAGTATAAATATATATAAATGTAAATATCTCTATATATATTTACACAAATATGACATAAATATATATGAACATAAATATGTATTAATATTTACAAACATATACAAAGATAAAGAAATATACATAACTTCCTATAAATAGATATATATAATTGATAATAAATAACCACAGGTGGGGAAAGCACAATAACTACAACACCATCAAATCAAAAGGATTATTAATCAGTGAAATAAAATCATAAACTACCTCAAACACATTTTAAGGCCTTTTTAAATAAAGATGAAATATCATCAAATGTGTAAGATATATATATACACATAAATTTATTTAAATGTATTATATATTAATATTTATTTATAGATATTATAATATATATATCTATTAACCAATACACACACAAATATATATATTTACATTATTTAGATATGTATGTATATATATATATTTATATAACATTATTGTGAATTCACTTATGTAATATATTTAAAGATAAAAATATATTAATATAAAAATAAATTTATATACGTTGTGTACACACAATATTATGGAAACATTTCTACATATTTTAATATCTCAAATACAGTCCCTAATATTTATATATAAATGTATTTATTTTCATATATTATAATATACAAAAAAATATAGATATTTTTTCCGACACACGTTTATATATAAACATTAATATTATAGGTATATATGTAAAATTTAATTAATTTTAATAAGTCAATGGAAATTGATAATTATATATTTTAAATTAAACGATTAAAAAATATTTACTTTAATATAGTTTATGTGTTCAAAATTAATTGTCTATATATGTATGTATTTGTACAAGTGATTTATTAGATGAAAAAATAAAAAACACATATATTTAATTATAAATTAAACTAAATTTTGAAAATTGATAGAACATCAAAACAATAATATCTAAATGTATGTAATCCCTTGTAATAAATGCAGTCCCTATCAAAAAAGACAACACCCCCCCCCCATAAATAAGGAAAAAGAGAATCAATGTTTAAAATTTTTGGACACCACTACTAAAAACAAATTTTTGGAGGCTTTGTAGGACTTTCTAGATTTGAAAAATGTGATCTGGGTTGCTTTGTTAATTGGGTGTAAATCTCACTATATGATTCGATTTGATATGTGGTAGAGTCTAAATAGACAACTAGGTCAAAAGTCATGGTCGTTTGAAGTTCAGAATCGATTTTAGACTTTTTGGAAACTATTGTAATTTTTATTATTTTAATTATTACTAATTTTAAATAAAATTTTATTTTATTTCCATTATTAAGCATTGATTTGATTGGTTTTAGAGATAAAATAGACTCTCGGGTCCATTGTTATGGTTATTTGATGTCTAAGTATTAATTTCAAATAATTAAAGAGTTTTGTTAAGTTTATTATTATTATTAAATAATAAAAATAATTATTTCATTCAACAATTCTGTTCTCAATGATTTACATAGATGTTGGTAATCTAATTATTATACATATTGTTCCATTTCTACTCTATCACACCTGACAGTCCTCTAGTTTCTTGTACGTAATTATCCTTCTGCAATACTACTTGCATGTTCATTTTACACAATAGAAAATTATTCTAATTAAAATATTCAATCTCAAATTTCACCACCATCTAGATAGTCTATCATCATATAACATACTTTATTTCCAAATTTTTTATTTTATAATCTCAATAAATATTTTTTGATGTGAAAGATCAATCATAGTCACAATCAGGGAGAATGCTAAAATTTATGAGAGTTATTAATACCCAAAAACATGAACAACACCAGGATAATGAATTTCTCTGATACCACTTTTCAGGATCATAAATAATTGAAAGTTCAATGTAGTGATATTTTTGGGGAAAATGTGAATAATACAGAAATATAGACACTAGAAGTAGCATGGAAAAACTCCCCAAATAAAAGGAGAAAAAAACCAATGTCAAATAGAAGCATCTCACTGTGGAAAATATGGGTACAAAATAATATCACTATTACAAAGAGATTATCCATTTAATATTTATGTCCTTAGCACCGGAGAATAATCCTCACACAATTACTACTCAAATATTAAGGGGGAGAACTAAATTTTGAAGTTGATTGGATGATTCTAAAACCATCACAATGATCATCCTTTAATAGGAAATCACATCCTCTAACCCCTCTCCTATACTGGACTATATGGGTGTGTTTGGCCACCCGCCCCACCATCCATTCCATCATTCCTTGAAGAAATCAAGGTGTTTACTATTGACCCTAAAAAAATACTATTGATAGGGATCATGTCAGGTCCTCTGTTAGGACTGTCTTGATGATTATTGGATTTATTAGGAGAAACTATATCCAATGGTATTTTATTGATTCAGAGTCACTATTTGTCATCGCATAGGTAGTGGTAATTCCCATCAGTCATTGCCACAATATATATTAAGAACCCAAGTCGAGGGTATCCCAGGATAGTTTCTGACATGCCAAATTTCATTCTGTTGATCGGGATGAGATCATTAAACATCTTGATCATTATAGTGAAAAAGATAGAAATTATTGAATCGATTGATAAAAAAAGGAGTCATCACTCGGGTGAACCTAGATTATCCACTTACGTGGAGTAGATGTGTGATATTATAACTATTGGGTAGGAAACACCACTCTAATGAAATATAATGAAGAAACAAAGGCGGAAAACGCATACCAACTATAATGAAAAGTTACATTAAAATATACAAAACAATAATCTACAAATACTATTTTAATTACACTATATTCCCACTTTCTGGGAAATAAATTAGTAGTAATCAATCGGCCACTATTTATAAACAAAATAAAGTTACCTTCTAATGTTTCTATTAATGTGGAAGCATCATTAATGGAATATATCTTTTTCTCATGACAACTGTATAATATTATTCCATATCTTTCCTCACTCTTCAGGGTGGTATGGTATGACACATGTTGAGGATCATATGGGTCTCAACTTGTTAGTATTGAGACCTCAAATTCTTTATAATTTAGCTTGCATCATAGGCCTGATCTATAAAGTATTCCATTCATCAAGATGTTGGTGTGCTCAATCCATTCATCAGGCATCCACTCCTTATCAGATGCAATGATTCATCGATATCAAGTGAAACAAGGTACTAACTCCATGAAATATGATCTATATGGATAAGAACTCCTTGTAATAATATCATAATAAATTTCAAACCCATAAATCTAGTATCAAACTTTGTATATCCAGGAAACTACCTAACAACCATCAATTAAACAACTTGTGAGTAATTCCTCCCTTAGCGCAAAAAAACTAGTTTAGTAGTGACAAACCATTAGTTCAGTTTCATTGGTCAGTTTCATGTTTAATATTGTATCCATTAACATTATCTTTATTCAATATTGGAATTTACATGTGGTGGAATCAATGACCTCCATATATCTTGTACATGAGGTCACCAATATGTTCAATGATCCCCAAATCAGAATCGAATACAAGCATCACATAACCCCTTTGAATCTGCACAAATAAATAATAACGAACCAAAGTGGAGACAATATAGGTTTTATGTTTAATAAGATTCATTTTTTCAAGTTAGGAGAACTCAAGGGATCATTTTATGACGTAGAAATTAAAATAAATTGCCAGCCTCTTCCCTTGTTTGATTTTAGAGTGGAGCTAAAATGGACTCCTATATAAAAAGTTATGAACATTTCATATCCAATTATGATTTTAAACTTATTTAATTTTTTTATTATTCAACTAATTATTAATTAATACATATAAATATTTATTAATTCAAACATTTAAAATTAATTAAAAATTAATCATAATTAAAATTAGTAATAATAAACTATATATGATAGTAAATAATAAATAATAAATCACAATTAGTAATTTTGTTATAATTTTTTTCAATTAATTTAGTTGATGAATTATTATATATATTTCTTAAAATAAATTTTATTTTTGTATTCATAAATAATTAAAAAATAGATAAATTACATTTTGTATTATTTTTAAAAACTCGTTGTTAGAAAAATACTTCTATATTTTTTCCCAAAACAAATAAGTGGTGACTTTAAAAACTACTTGGAAAATCTACCACTAAATTGGTTTTCCCTATAGTGATAAAATTAAGTAATCATAGTTCAATTAGTTAGGGTGTTGTCATTACTCTAGTTATTTATGATTCTTCCCAAACATCCTAGCTATAGATGGATATGATTGGATATAACGTATTATAATTGATATTATCTCATCAGTAGTTAGACATGATTGGTTTATACATAACAATTTATAATGATCTTAGTGTCCCTTGAACATAGGTACTTTAGTGAATATCTCGTGATAATTTTTGGGAAATGATTATTTACATTATTATGTATACATTAATAAATTTCTAAATTTTTATATCACTTTTATTATGATTTTTTTAATGTTCATTCACTATTTTTCATAATTTTATTTACTAGATTTTTATATCTTTTTTTTAAAAAATTCATTCTCAATTTATTAATATTTACTATTTCATAGAACTCTTTTGTATCTACTTTCAATACTTTATTGACTTGGTTTCTCATTCTTCTTATTAAAAATTAACTTTCAATTATACTTTTGATATGATATTCAATTATTTTTAGTTTTATTTATTATATTTTTAAATGTTTTTTGGAAAACATGTCTAATGGTAAATTTATAAATGGGTATATATGTAAATATGTTAACTATTTTACTTAATTAAATTATTTAATTTTAAAATTAAATGAGTTGGTAAATGAGTTTTATTCCAAAATTATTGAAATAATAACCCTGATTTAATTTCATTCATATTATAATTTATTAAATATTTTTTCAAAATTAAATGGAAGGAATATTTGAGGAATTCCTTATAGAAAATATTTAACACACCCTAATTGTATGAA
The DNA here is from genome assembly GCA_963277665.1 of Viscum album. Lineage (NCBI taxonomy): Eukaryota > Viridiplantae > Streptophyta > Magnoliopsida > Santalales > Viscaceae > Viscum > Viscum album. Next base: position 917,687,009 of record OY728138.1, on the reverse strand, counting down.
TATATTTCTGTTTACATAGTTTCATCATATTATTTCACGTATTGGGTTTCTGGGAAGATCCACTTTTTGACTTTTAACTTTAGTCACTAATGGATTTGTGTCATTTCAGAAAGATGGAGATCAACCATAGCTTATGATTAGATTATATAGAAGCTAGTTTTTAATATTTTTTCAATTTTGGATTCAGTATGTACTAGCCACATCAGTCATTATTTAATCACATTTACATGATTTGTTAGTTTTTATTCCTATTTGTTTTATGATATGGTAGCTGACATTGATTTTTTATTTTAGTTATTCTTTGTTTGGATTAACGTATAATAATCTTTTTATTCAATTTTTAATGGATTTCTAGCTCAGTTGAGAGAATGACTGAATCCTTGTTTTAATTTCCATTATTTTTATTTTTATTATTATGTTCAATCCATTCCCTAGAGTATTACATTGATTCATATGAACTAGTTTCTAAATAGTGTGCATCACGAATTCCCATCTTGAATATCTTTAGGCCAGTTTTTTTTCTTGTTAGGATGTAGAGGGTTGGTTCATATCAAAACAACATCTTTTCATTGTTTTTATTAGGGGAGTAATGGTGGATTGATGATAGGGATGTCAAAAACATGAGAGTTATGTGTGGTGGAATCTAATTATATCATTCTCATTTATAGAATCAATATACCATGGTATATATAGTTGTGATTCCTGAATTTAAATATTTGTTAAATTAATTTTGATATATAATAATGTCCATTGCAAGTGTTATAGATTATGTTGAATAAATATTTGATTTTTTATGTTTCCCAAGGTTTTGTGGTTAAAAATGGGATGAGATCTTGGGGTACACAAATATATCTCTTATTCTATGACAATATATAGAGACAGCGCACTTGGTTTTTAATAGGTTCCTTAGAATATTTATTAGTTGGTTTATACTCCATTAAACCATGTGTCTATGTTGTGAAGAGTCATAGTCCAAAGAGTTATTATCATATATTGATGTCTTGTTGTTGTATTTTGTAAATGGAATGTTTTTGAAAAACATGGTGTAAGTACTAAAATTTATTTTTTGAAATTACACTAGGAATTCTCTAATATTATTAGAAATGAGTAAAATATATTGTATTTAAAAAATTAATTTACAAAATAATTTATAAAATGGATTTATGAAATTGTGAAAACATTTTTCTTTTGAATTTTATAACCTTAAAACTAATGTGTATTAATCTAAATTTTATTATGAAATAGATTTAAATGGGAATGGGTTTGATTTATGTTTTAATAGAGAGGTATTTTTCTTATGTAACGTAAATTATTTTCTATTATATTTTTGTCTATGTTTTTTTTATATAAATTATACTACCAAAAAAATTTACATTAATTATTCGATGATCAAATTGTGGTATGTCCCTATAATTAATATATCTATTGATATAGACATACCTCTTTAATTTGTTCCCTATATAATGATAATCTGGAGTAATATATTTGAACAATTTTTGACATTTTTACCTTGACCAAAATTTATAATAATGCCTTCCCTCATATTTAATATCCTTCATTCAATCATCAGTTTAGAGATACATTTATCTTACTTATATTTATTTGGGGATATATTCAATATGGTTTTGATTGTAGAATTGACTACATCAGGGAAACCTAAGATAAGTGGTTCCTTTTCCACTTATTCTAGTTGGAATTATCTATCATGTAATAAGTAGAAGTTATATGAACTAGATATGGATAACCCAAATGATTTGGTAGGATCTTCTCGTTCTATCCTCAATCCTCCCGAGATGAATATTATTATTAAATTTCTTTCATGGTGTATATTTGTGGAATTTAATCCATGTTAATTAATAAATCTTTAGACCAACCATCATGTTGTTTTTTTAGGATATATTCATATGTTTAATATGATAATGTACATTTGAACGAGGGAATATTTACATAAACCTTGGTATGAGTAATAGTCGGGTGGAACCTATTTGAAGTATTTTATTCATTAATTCTTTCTATGTTCTATTAAATTCACCTATATCATTGAACAATTACATATATTTTGGGATGTTTATTATCATGTATTATTGGTGATAATGTGTTTTTTATTTGTGTCTATTGAAATTTCACCATAATATTGTTTGTTAGCCTTGATAGTTTAGGAGTCTCACTGATATTGAGTGAGTTTTCTATAGATTCCACCAATTTAAAAAACCCATTAAATTTAATAAATGAAAATAAATTGTTTTTTATTCACACAATCAATTATATTTTCCTTCACATAGTTAGTTGATACAGATATAGATTTGGATTTTGGGTAATGTAAATAGATTTAAAGAGTTGTTATGATGGGATTGTTCCATTGATTTTGAAATGGATTATGAATTTTTTTATATTTATTTCATTACGTCATGATTAATCATTCATTTTATTTTTAATAATGATGACCATTCCTTTCTTTACAACAGTAGTTAATTTTTGGGGGTAGAAATTTGTTTGGTGGTGAAAATTTTAACAACCCAATAACACCTTTGAGTAGTATCATATTTAAAATATGAATTTATTTGTAATAATAACGTCCATGTATGATTGTTTATTATTTCTATTGATATTATACATTTATAAGAATGGATTGTGATGTTTTTTGGTTATTATACTTTGATTTCTATATATATAACTCTCCATGCACTTTTGGTAGTACAGCATGATTGGAGATTCATAGTAAGAATGGGTTATATTATTGATATAGTCCATGTCGTGTACAAGGGATGTTATGATTTTATTCATTAGAAGATCTAAATGTTTGTGAAATTGACTTTATGGCATAGTGTTATAATATTATAAATGTATAGTCATGGATTATTGGGTTAAGGATTATCGAATAAGCCAGATCATTGTCTGGGGGTGCCATGTATTGAGGGATTTTTTTGATAAATTTCAATTTATATATTCTCTATGTATAATGTTTAACCTATATAAATATTGGCAACCTAGTTATTCAAAATGGTTAGGTAACATCTAATGGTCCCTAACATTGTAAAATATGTGTTATGGGTAGATCGCGTGATGATTCATGAGCATAATATTTTTGTGAAGACTCTTATGTATGGAACCCTCTTGTATTCCATTTTAAAATTTAATAATGTAGGAAGTTTACACCATGACATGGGATAACTGCATCATGATGTGGGTATCATGTGTGTGGCCATGTCGCAATACTATGACAGTGAGGTGCTTTACACCATGAAGGAGGAAGGCACCACCATGGATTCTTATATTATTCGAACCATGGTTCTATTTGGGAAATATGTTCTATATCATTACAGATCACACCATGATAGGTTTATATAAAGTGAAGTGATTTAATGATGGATATTTCCACACCATATGGTGCATGTTCCCAGATTTTAAAATTTTTTATTTTCCAATTATACCATTATCAAATTAAAACCTAATTTTTGGTATTCTCTTCTTTATTTCATTCGAAAAAACTCAATTATTTATATATATTTAAACACCTACATTCATCATGTCCCTCTTTTTGAAATGACCTAGAATTTATATTGGCTTCTCCATGATTGAACATTAATTATATCAATTTATATTCACTATATTTATAATTTCATGTTTCTTTATTATTACTCTCACTAAGGGTCCATGGTTAATAAACCTCAGAGAAAGGGTTTGACTATGCCTTAATAGTTAATTTTTTCTAGTGTGTGTTGTATAATTCTTCGACATATCCCTTTACTTCATTAAAGGATGTGTTCCATTTAGTTTTTTATTGAGGTAGTTTTTTCAATATGATATTTCTTTATGGGGACAACATATAGTTTTTAAGATATATGAATCTAATATCCTAAAAATATATATTATTAGGTGATCCATTTTGAATTAAAAATTTGTTGTATTTTTTTTATTTTTTTCTCATCTTAAACATTAATGGGTTGTAATATGGATTACCATCCTTAAAATTGTGGATATAAATTATGTATACTATTTATTTGGTAAAATGTATAAGATGGTTTTCTAAAGAATAATATTATTATAAGGATGTTCTTAAACTCTTATAATGAAACTCTAGTTTCCATATAGTAATAAGGTATAGTTTTTCTTAAACCTCATAATTTGAGGACAGTGAATTTTTTTTTGATATGTGATTACATTTTTATAATTGAAATATGTTTATAATATTTTCAATGTTGTTTAATGAAAATATATTTTTTATTTTTCTAAATATATAGGAATGGTTAAATTGAGGGTTTGGTTTCCCATGACATTAAAATAATATAATTCTGATGGAACATCATTTCATATTTTTTTAAATAAATCAAAAATATATAAGAATATTATATTAAGCCCCATATATAGTTTGCACTGTACAAAAATTAATTTCATTATAAAATAGGTCACAACATTGATTTGAACTCCATATATTCATTTCTATATGATATTCTTGTATACGATGATATATAAATTATCACAGTCAGTGATTCTTTTTTAAAGGATAATGGACCCTTATATGTTTAAAAATAGTTAATAGTAATGTCATAAGGATTTGAAATTGGAAAAAATATTATGAATTCTATTATTTTTATATAAGAGTTGTGTGATGAATTTTATACGGCCTTCAATAGCTAACATAATTATAATACCCAATGTTTAGTTATTGAATAAAGGATATATACCACAAGGCATTGATATAAACTTCATAAATTTGAACTATGATTTTAACTAACATTAAAATAACGTTGATATTACAAAAAATTTGAATTTTGATTAAATAATTATTCTACATCTTGTTTGGGAGTCACCATAACACTAAGAATTTATGACACTATCCCCCAAAGGACACTAAATAATGGATATAATTTGATATATGTGATGTGTATTGATAAACTCTCCTCTATAGTCGTACATGATTATTTTGAAAATAATAATGTAACGGGATGATAATGTCCCATTAACTAATTATACATTTTCATTCTCCCATTATTCCAATTTTTCATTTTTTAAATAAAATATTATGTATTCTATAATTTATATCACTCTTATGATAATGGATTAATTGTGATACAGTTTAATTTTCATTCACTATTTTTCATATTTATCACTACATGGTCTGAATCACCTTTTATTGACTAATTTTGTTGTTTTCCAATGCTAGGGTTACATTTAAATTATTTAAAAAACTTATTAATGCATTTGATATTTTATAGGCATGATTTTTTATGACATATTAAAATTATGAATGATTTTGATGACATATTTAGATGTCGTGACTTCTATTTTGATATACATTTAAATTTTGTTTGAAAAGGGGTTTTGAAGGTAAATTTATGAATTTGTATTCTAGTAATTATGTTCAGGTATTTCTATAAGAAAATTTATATATATTGAAAAATAAATAACTATATTTATGGGTTTGGATTCTGAAATTTTTAATGGATAAACATTAATTTATTTCATGTTATATATACTAACTTTTCTAAATTGTTATGAACATTGAAATCCATTGAATATTATGTTAAATATGATGATTCATTTTTCTCACACACTACATATAAAACATCATGATGGTAGAATCAGCGGATTATTAATCATTTAGGGAGAGTAATTTTAGGATTATCCTCTTTTTACACTTCACATTCAGTACTCAATGAGAGGATTCATGTTGGAATGATGGAGAGTGACCTTGAAACTATTGGGGTTATAATCAATATATTATATGATAGTTATGTTTATTTTAGACTATATACGTCCTTTCCACTTCAAACAATCATTTATATATTTCATAGGTTGTGATAATTTTTTATCCACTTTGGGTTATGATATAGGGTTGGAGTTTTATTTTTTTAATTCGAGTTGTTCCTTATTGGTTTGAATTATATTTAAAAAAAATTAATCGATTGTGTTTTGAAATAAAATTTATAATAATAACATGATAGATTGTTAATGATAATTTTACTGTGTGCTTATTTATATAATATATTGAAAAACATTCTAATGATTGTTTATATTAATCCTAATAAATTATTATCATTCCATTTAGATAGGGTATAAACATCAATCATTTCCACATCCCATATTGGGTGTAAGGTCAGGATAACCAAGGATGTTTCATGATAGAGTATTATTCTAAAATTATATTTTTCTCAATAACTCTATAATAAGAATAATTTATATAATGATCCCAACTATGCCTTATTTGTATAAAAAATATTTAATTAATGATAACATAACACTATCAATTTTTGTTTAGAGGTTCATTGTTGACAAGATATTTAAAATTTATACCCATTGAACACAAGTGATTTACATTCAAAATTTATATTATTTGTTCTAAAATACAATTATTGAATAACATGAGTGATTGAATCATCCAATAAACTGAATTATTGAAACATAAAAGCATATGATATTAAAAAAAATACTATGTACATTATATTACAAAAAAATTGTGGTCTTACTTTCAAATATGAACACTGAATGAAAATATATTCTTTGAAAAGTCTCTCCCATTATCAAACGTAATAAACAATGATGAATAATAATTATTTTATTATATTTAAAATATTATATGGTGTAAAATGTGTTACATATACATAAAATTAGATAATATTTGTTACCAAATTGATAGTCAAATCACATACTTGATACAATCATCAAATAAACCATAGTTAAAAAATTATATGGGATATGTAATTTCCCACTCTTTAAGCCATAAGTTACATAATGAATATGGTATATGAAATTCTATTGTTCGGGGAAGTAAAATTAATGTTAGATTTCTTTATTTATATTTCCCATATTGACTTTTCTGTTCCCTATAGAATATTGTTCTTACATCATAGAAATATATTGAACAAAAATCAAAATATTTTTAGGAAAATAGACTTTTAAAATATAACTTTTAGGATAATTCAAATTCTATAATACATAATTTATGTGTGAAAATATTTCTTTCAATTGGCTATATCTAACAAAAATCTACCAGGACCCAAATATGAACTTCATTTTGAAAGTGGGTAGTCAGATACAACATATAGGTGAAAAAATATTGAAAATTTTTATACTCAATTATTATTAATGGATCCTATTTCAGAATTTTTTTAGGAATCTATTAATAAAACAATTATCTTAGTTTCTCTATAAAATTTTCCTAATTGAATCATATACAAAATTATATTATTTTATAGTAACTAGAAGATTTATATTATAATGAACTCATCCAGAATGATGTGATGGTAATGAATTTTCAGAGATTTTAGTTTAATTTTATTTATATCAACCACATAAAATATTTTTCATTAATAACCATTTATAAACATAATAGTATCTTGTAATTATATAAATTTTTTATTATCTAAATTTTTCGTTAAATAAGAATCAAAGGAAACATATTATTTTTCATGATAGATAAAATTATGATATAGTTTTGGAAGGATACCCCAATCGAGTCAGTTAGATGAATATCCTAAATCATCTTTTATCTTCCCCTCAATATATAAAGGAATTTCAATTAACATTTGAAATTTTCATTCCACTATTATCAATATTTCTAAAATTGATGTAGAAAATTGGTTGACCAATAGGGAAAATCATGGGGGTTTCTTTCCTTCTACCAATTATAATTGGGTAAAATTAAATTTTTTTCTACCATTTTATTACATTTGAATTTCCCAAAAATAAATATTCATTTTTCAATTTGTTAGGTACATCAGTTCATGGAATATATTGGGCTTGGATTCTTAGTCACAGTGGTATATACAATCATTCAATGATTATTTCTGTATATATTATTTATTTTTAAAAATTATCAATGACACATAAAACTAAAAGTACAATGTAATTCACCCATCGGGATCATGTATTCATTATGAAAAGTAAACATGGTATCATATAGTTTTTAATCTAAATATAAATCATTCCATATGTTTTGAAATCATTTATCATCCCTATATTAATAACACACATATGAAATGTTTCATTTGAAGAATAATTAGTTTTGTTTACACCCTCATTTTAAAGATACTGGAACAATTTTATTGAAGGTTTTAAGTGAACGTCTTTAAAATTTCATGGGATATAATGACTATAAATAAGATTATTCATGAAGTTAATTTTTTTCACTCATATCCATGGTAAACGATTATAAATTTGATGTTAAATTTTCTACATACTATATAATGTAAACAATTGAGCACATGGATTAAAACCATCACATGATATATGTATCATGATATTAATTATTTTATATAAATAATTTGGATATCAGGAATAAAATATTTATATTGATAATCCATTACCAGGATAAACCAATTCATCACTATCCTTAATTATTTCAACATCATGAGATAACATATTAATCAACATTTTATTATTCATAATAAAAATTTGATTCACAGGAATCAATGGAAAGTGGAAATTTTTTTTGTACCAAATATTTTTTTCATACTATATTGGGCATCCATCAAATGTTCCAAATGGTTTTCTCTCACTTGTTCCTCTAGTTTGATCTTTAAATAAAATGTATTTAGTATGAAAAGTATGAATTTTATTAGTTGTAATCATAGAGGATCAGTTAAACATGATTCTAAATAATGATATATGAGAAGTTTTATGTCATTAAAAAGTATACCCTTCAAAAAGATTAAATTATAAAAAATCATTGTATTTCAAGTTCAAGACACATTTTTACCATGATAATGTTAAATTAAAAAATCTAACTTATTAGTATTACCATGTGCTGGATATATAAGATTACATACACCATCATTCAATTTCATCACTCCACAACATTATCAATATTATTACATGTAAAGTGTTTAATTATATTCTCAATCCCTTATATCGTACTAATTTTATCATTATGATTATGGATAAATGAAAACTTATCAAATATCATGTTACCTATTCCACTCCTAAAATTTCTATCATTTTGTATCTATACTTGATTTATCTCTCCATTATAATAACATATATAATAAAAAGGTTACAAATAATATTTTTTGATATTGTAACTCCCTTAGTACAAACGGAACAATTATATTCTATAATAATCATAAAATGAGTAGTAAATAAGTCCTTTATATGAGTAATTTTGGAATTAGATATCAGAATGTAATTTTAAGACATTTTGAAACTCATTTGAGATCTGATTGACACCATATATCTATATAATATCAGTTATGATGTAAAAAAGAATTATGTTTCTTAAATCCATATATAACATAAAAATTTGAATATTGACAACCTCAAATTACCATTGTAATACATTTAAAAGATTATTTTCATTCAATCTGAAAAAAAATTATTTCTGATAAAACATATATCAAAAACATTTCATTTAGATTGATAAGTTTATCCATAAAAATATTCAGGTTTCACTATTAATATTATTTAATTATATAATTTTTTTATAATAGAAATGTGTGTTGTTTAACACATAATTATTTAATATCTATATGACTATATACTACTAATAACAAGTACTGTGATAAGAGGTTCAGAAGAAAGGAAGTATTGAGTTGTGATAGTGACCACAAAGCAAAGAAAATAAAATATAAAAAATAAAAAAAATAAAAAACTAGTGTATGTTGATGAAGAAAAACTAAGAAAGATGAATTTTGTGAATGTGAAAGAGATTATGGGTGCAAAAATATTTAATATTGAAAATAAGAACATACAGAGAGAAAAACAAGTTGATGGTAAGGGGAATTGGTTGGCTGTCTGTTATAATGATATTGTATTGCTCTTTAATTTAATTTTCAGCATATAGAATTTATTGAAATAGTATATCCGGATTTTTCAACTGATCAAACTATGACTAAATATTATATACATTTAATAAAATTTAGAGATCATTAAATTATTGAGTGAGAACAATTATGTTTTCAATAATCTAAAATTATCATTTGAAATCAGTGTACTACTCTCTCTTGTGATTGATTCACTTTTCAATGAAATCCTCATATTGAAAATAGTTTGTATTTAAGCATGATCAATATCAATATTCACTATTACATGATTTTTTATAAAAAATGATTTTCTGATGAGATATAGAGAGAGAGAGGAATAGGGAAAGTGAGAGATAAGCATACAATACAAGAAAAACGCATGAAGAAATTATAAAAGGACTAATTGGTTCAGTTTATTCCCCCAAAAGTGTTATCCAACAATTATAATTTCATCAAAAGTATTAAAATATTCTAAAATGTAGAAGTTAATGTTGAAATGAATGAATAAAAAAAATAAAAGATAAAATAGTGTTCTTTCTACCTACTCTATCTCTAATTTATAATCCATGTTCTGTGCTCGTTCCTGCTCTAATTTGTGTATGGTGTTTTGCTCTTGGCTATCTCACTACTAGAAGTGGTTATGTGTGCCTTTCTATTTCAATATTCTAGAATGGAAGAAAGTTAATATTGTTAATGAGTGTCCCTATGTATGAGTACTTCTGGATTCTATTATTTTTTTTCATTTCCTGCCACCTCTCCCAGAAGATCTCTATTGCCTCTGCCTACCACATTCACCCTCCCACTTCCTTCATGTTGGTGACCACAAACACAAAATCCTCAAATAGAATGTATTTCTCCTCGACACTCACATAAATGAAATGAATAGGATCACACACCCAAATCCTCTCCACATGGAATGTTTAAAGGCTAGCATAGCTAAGTGAGGCCACGTCCAAGGATCTCCTCCACAACAACCCGATTCAATCAAACATTTGGATAAAATGTCAAATTATCATTAATGAATAGTTGATAATCTCTAATATATATATATATATTATATACTAAGTATATACATAAATAGTCCTATGCATTTTTTTATATCTATATACTTCATAATAATAATAATAATAATAAATTCATATTATAATTATTATTAAAATTAAATATAAATGATTAAAAACATATTAATATATATATATATACTAACATATATCTATTATTATTATTATTACTAATATTATTAGATATTTATATATATATTGATTATATTTATTTATTTATATTTACAATTATATATTACATAATTTTATTATATATTTATTAACCATGTATAAAAATATGTTTATATATACATGCTTATTATTATTTAGTTATTTATTTATAATATTATATTATATATTATATTTTTATTTTTATTTTTTTCTTCTAATCCCTGCCATGTGACAGTTATGCTTAGGTGGTGACATGGTGCTACTTCTCTTAGATTCACAATGTGTCGTTCAATCAAAGGATGAAGGGAGCTCAGAATGGGCATCATTATCGGGGTTCTTCAGTCGACCAGTAATGTGGCTCAAGTTAGGGGTAGCATTTAGCAATGCATTGTACCTGCGGTGGTCGAGCGAGGGTTGAAATGATTTGGTTTCCAGATATAGAGAGAGATGGTGGATTCAACAGTTTTTGGGACTCCGAGTCAGAGTTTCAAATTCAGTTGATCTGGTGTTTGGTGGCCTCGTCATCTTTGGTGGAAGCATGGTCCAACGGGTTCTTGTTGAAATGTGGGGAGAGAAGGGGCCAAAATGGATAAGGGTAATAGATATAAAAATTTATAAATTAAACAAAAACAAAAAAAATTAAAATTGTGGTCAATCAAAAATTAAATTCTTAAACAGTGAACCACTTAGAAAACTAAATGAAACAATAAAAATATATTTTTAACTACAATTTTGTTTTATAATTGAAGAAACATTTTGTAGTAGTTGTAAATTATTTAAGTAATAACATTAATTTGATATAAATAATTCAGTAAAAAGAAAAATATTATGTGGAAAAGTGTGTTAAATAGCATCCACCTCTAAGATCCTCATGCTGAGATATTTTTTTCATCAGACAATGTCATAATTTTTTCCTTAATTAATTTGATTAAATGCTTTTTCATATTCACCACAAAATGAATCCTAAAAAGTTATTTATTATAAGAGGAACCAAATTTTAGTGGGTCAGTCTATTCTTATGTAAATACACTAGCACCCATAGGAAGAAAAACACAATTACTATTGAAGATGTCAAGCCTCAAATATGAATCCACATACTGTCCTACTTCAATTTAAATTTGAGTTCTAATTCTAGGAGTGATGAAAGGTTAAATATAGGTGGAAATAAATTAGTAACAAAAGGTTCCTTCTATTATCAATTTCTCAAAGATTATAATTATAAAAAAAATCACCCTATTGATACAAATCAAAAGATTTTTATACAATTAAATTGTCTCCTTCTTCATTTGGGTTAATATTCTGATTACGATAATGAACTAATTTTTTACTTCTTGTCACTTTATTGTGTTTTTTTAGTTTACTCGGCCATGTATGTGAAGTGCACTGCACAAAAAATCTTATATTATATGAATAGTGGACGTACACACACCCAGTGCCTAGAGGCTCAAATGTTCACCATAAGATCCAATTTTACCGTTTTACTCTTATTTCAATGGACTTATATCGTGGTCATTTGAGTTTGAAATGTAAAGTGATTACCTTTCAAAAAGTGACTCCCCTGGGTTCTAGTTCATTTTCTACTTTCATAATGTTATTATCATAACTCCACAAATATCTATCTTATATCATTCTTGTTCTCAATTCCTATACAAAATATCCCTAAAAGTAGTTTGTAACACAACTCAACAATCCTACATACCAAAAATATTTCGGAAATAGTGCATCCCTCATTAACTAGTATGTTGTTATCCACTATGTATGACATAATTTTGTTCAAATCGTAGCCTAGAGACCCCCAAATTTGTAAAATAACTTAATTTTTTAACAATTTTCTTTATAAAAAATTAACAAGGATTTTGATGTGTCTAGAATTTAATGAACTACATAGAACATAATGACCCTTCTCACACACACGTAAAACTCAACAATGTCTCCAATATTGAATCCTAAGGTATTAAACAAATTAATCAATATTTTGATACAAGGAGATATAAATATGTATCCCAAAAATGGTGTGGTGTAACGGGGTAATAGGGATGTTTAATGAAAATATTTTTCCACACATGAAGCAGTAAAAAAAATACCAAGGATCCCTACCATCCCCTACCAAAATATCAAGCATGTTTCTTTGAATATTTCATTCTTCGATATTTTATAAATATAAAAATGTTATGTCAATATATATCAAATAGTATCATGATTATTAATATTGTACATATGGGTTTTGATGATAAATACAAGCAAACAGGTGACCTGAGTTCGATCCCCGACCATGGTGACAATATTTGACATGCGCGTCATTGATCATATGAAAATAACATATTTATAATCTTACTTATTAAATATTACGAGTAATTTGGTAAGAGGTTAAAACCGTAGGGAAGGAATGAGTTATTCCAGTGAACAAAAAATAAGAAGAAACAAAAAATAAATCCTAAAATCAAAAGTAGCTATTCAGGATATTGTTGAATTAGTGATGAGAATGATGATTTCTGTGTGTGTGAAAGTGATTGTGAGTGAAGAAAGGTAGGAAGACCAAAGTTCAGAAAAGAATATGGGAATAAAAAATTGATGGAAAGGGGGAATTAACTGTTTGGTTGTTATAATTATATTCCAATGTCCATTCATTTGAAGTAAAACACCTAGAACTGATTGAATGTGGCTAACTTGAATTTTCAACTAGTCAACCTGTGACTGAATAGATTCTACCATTTATCAACTATAGAGATCATTCCATAACCGAGTGAGAAAAAAATCTTATTTCACTATATTTGAATTATCTATTGAAATCAATGCCCCACTAGCACAAGATATTGATTAGTTATTAATAAAATCCATAAATTTTTTGATTTTAACCCCAATCAAGGACAATTTTCACAGATACTTGATGTTCTGAAAAAAATTATTATCCGAAGAGAGAGAGAGATGGAGATAGATATTAAGAGATGCATCAAGTAGAAAAAAATACATGAACAAAGTAAAATGGATTAATTGGTCAGTATATTCCTCCTCAATATAATGTAAAAAAATATTCATATTAATCACATTAAAATATACTAAAATAGAATAGTTTGTGTGCAAGGAAATGAATAAAACAGATGAAAATGGGAAAATTTTCATTATCACTGTTTGATTTCGAATGTATATTTCTCAGTCTAATCTCTTACCTTCTGAAAATGGTGTATGATTTGTCTCTCTCAGATGTCCAACTCCATGAAGTGGTGATGTGTGCCTTTCTAAATAAGTATCCTGGAATGGATAAATGATCCTTCTTCTAATGGGTGGCCCATATGTCCTGTTGCATTGGGATAATTTTTATACTTCATGTCAGCTCCTATCACCACCCCCAAACAATCTCCCAGTAGCCTCTGTGTGTAACTTTCATTGTGTTTCTTCCTCCTCGTTGCTTACCACGAATAAAAGTCCCTCAAATAGAATTCAAGTATCATTGATACTCTCTTCCATGTAATTACACTAATCACACACATAGTTCCATTCCATGTGGAATGATCAATTAATACGATCTTTGTGTAAAGCCACCCCTATTGATCTCCTTCACAGAAACTGAATTCAATAATATTGTGGGAAAATGACAAATTTATAAGAATAAATAGGTGACTTGATCATATATATATATATATTACATAATTAAATTATATAAATATGTATATAATTATTTATTAATTTATTATGTCATAATAAATATACACAAAATGTGTATATGATTTTTTTAAATTTATATAATTTTAAATAATAATAATAAAATTGTATTATTATTATTATACAAAATTGTAAAAGTATATTCAATTATTAATATATATATATATAAACTAACATATGTGTATTTTTTTATTTCTAATATTATTAGAAATACATATATATATTTATTATGATATTTTTATATTTATATTTACTATTATATATTACATAATTTAATTATATTATTATCAAATATTTACATGACTATATGTATTTATATGTATATATAGATACATATTACAATAAATTTAATTATATTTATTTAATTATTATTGTTATAATATTATTTTTTTTGTTTTTTATTAATTTTTTTCATTTTTCTTTTTATTATCTTTTTATCCTTACCACACGACCTTTCTCATTTGGGTGTGGATCACCACTACTTATCCAGAAGATACATCATGGTCTGCAATTAGAGAGAGAGGGGTGATCGGAATGTGCGGCGACCTATATGTTCTTCAATTAACATTAGACATGGCTCAAATTTGGGGTGACATTCAGTAGTGTTGTGGATATGTGGCGGCCATGCGAGGGACACATGTATTTAGTTTCTTGATCTGGCGAGCGGTGGTGGATTAATTGTTTTGTTAGAAACTCATTTATATTTTTTTATATTGTAATTTTATTCAAAATATTTTATTTTTATAATTATATTCAAATTATTTTTGAAAATAAATTTAGTGTTTTTCAAAATCGAACTGTTGTTTCCCTCGCCAAATGTTTTATCGTTATAATCAACCCAAGGTGTTCATTGAATGAAATAGTGAGATGTAATTAATGTGACCCTCATCAATAGTTGTCTTATTTTCGTCAAACCAATGTGTTCTTTGGAAAAACAAGTGTAATTCCAACAGATTCTTGTTTACAAATAAGCGATGATGACATCACTTATGTATTAATTATTTTCCAGTCCAAGAAATTCTCCAGATTACCCCGAAGATTGGTGTAGTGGGGAAATATGAAATTAGTGTTTGAATTTCCCCAAATAATGGTGAAATTCTCAAGGGAAACATCCACCATAAACCATACCCCATCAACTTGGGTGTGGATCAAAACCTTTAAGATAGTGAATTCAATTAACTCTTCAAGGTTCAATAAGTACTCTCCTTATGATATATATTTTTCACCAGTCAAAAGGTTTTGATAAGGTAGATTCTAGAAGATACATTCTGAATCCCTGAATGTGATGAACCAAATAAAGACTGATCAGGATATTTTAGATTTACTAGAGTTCAAGTATAATGCCTAGGAAGAATGTACAAATAAATTTCTTATTGTAATGTATCTAAATTCTAAAATGGCTGGTAATAAGTTGGTGTTACAGAATATCAATGAGATTCATGTTTTAGAAATGAATCTTCTTTCCCATAAGATTAATTTTCCAAAAAAATCAACATTGTGAAATTATTGCTAAATTTCCACCTATGTAGAATTATTTTGTTAATTCACTTATTAAAAAGGGTGATGATATTTCCTGGAAACAAGTGGAAAACTTCTTCGTATTAAAGATGAATCCATGTTGAGAGATGTGGTTGTGGAATAAAAATTTTATTCTACGGTTAATATCATTGAGGCAAAGACAATACAAAAATATTCCTTACGCGTAAAAAAGAAAAATTCAACAATTCTTGAAGGAAGATAATCCTTCCAAAAAATAGGAGAATTATTTGTATTTGTAAAACTCGTTCATTTTTTAAGGGAATACCACTATCAAAAGAAATTTTATAAATCCATTGATAATATACATAGTGAAGAGAATCCAGTCACAATGACAGTCGATGTCAATGTAACATCTTCATTCCGGGTGCCGCCCAAGGGTACCCCATACATGGTTGGTCACATGACCTCAAGAAAATTTACCCTAATTCCATAATTACCCAATTGTAGCGATGGACAAGGTATAATAATGGGTAATCTATTCCATCATTGGAAGAGTATACACATCGGAATAACAATAGTAAATAATTGTGGAAGTAGTAATACCAAAAAAAGATGTAATCAAAAGAATAGAGATATGAATATAAATATAGGAGAAAAAAAAAATATATATATATATATATATGATGAATGTCAAATTTAACTAGGAAAATAGGCAAACAAATAATGATTCTAGAAAAAAATAATGAAATCAAAGTACAACATAAAACTTATAAACTCCAGCAGCATCGCAAGCCTCAGCATGCTCTCATGCTCTCCAACTCCAATAATAATCAGGTACCTGATGAAGAAGGGCACTTTCCCTCATATATGACTCAAATCATATAATATATTTGGATCCAAAATCATGACCCCAATAGGGTGTGAGAGGAATCCCAATAGGCAACCACCATGTGATCAGTGCCTTACTGTTAGTGAATATATATTGCTGGTAATATGAAGAAATGATGTAATAAACTAAGAAGTACTAAAAAATAAAAAATCCTACAATTTTTTTCAAATATATTAATTTACATTTATTAATTATTCAAACCATTGAATAATGAAACCTTGGGATCTAGCCTAAAATCTGTATCTCCTATTTAACAGTAACAAACTAGTGTCTTAGAAGACCATCTAAACAATCAAGGAATACCGAGTCCATGCTTGTGCATTGGCTTGGCAGAATCATTAAAAACATTAATTTATTCAATAATAACCCTCTAAGAATGATCTCATAGTCTAACCCCTTTGGTTTAACAGAGCACTACAAAGTTATAAATGACCACATGTGTAGCTCTCACAGTCAATAACCCTCGGTCAACATGGAAATAATAATTTTTAAATGACCGCTGGGTATCTCTCACGATCAATACAACCTGGGTCAACATAGAAAAAACAATTATAAATGACTTCCTCGGTATCTCTCATGGAAAATAACCTTGGTTCTATGTCTACACCAAGGCTCTCACGGTCCTATGTAAATAAATAAGAAAATACCCACAATTTTCTTTGTCTATGGTACTCACAGCTTATTGGATAATCAGCGCGCATATTACAACTAGGCACCACATGTAATCTATAACTTCAATATGGATAACACTCATATGCACAACACATGATAATAATATAATCAATTAAAACTCCGTCCTAATCAATTAAAAGCATGAAAACTCGGTACGCCTCATTGGAAACCTAGTGAAAATGTCCATAAACAGTCAAACTAGGGAAAAAACACCATGGTGTGTCTTGTAAACAAGGAATAAATCATTATGCATATACTAAAACCCCATTTTAATCAATTAAACCATATTAGGTAAATAATAGGGTTAATTTCCCAATCATAAATACCCCAACTGTGGGAATGAGACACTTTTATAGTATATAACCCCATTAAAAACAATGAAAGGTACAAACCACCGACCTTATTGTCGTATGATCAATACTATTGAACGTTGGCCCTTGAATCGGACAAGAATGATATAGATCTACAAAAAAGGTGAAACATTTCAACCATGAAATACTCACGAGAGAGGAAAGATTCTGAAGAGAGGCTCTAGGGAAAGAGTGAAATCACAAGTGGAAATCCAACACACCTTTAGGCATCACAAACAGAGCTCAGATAGAAAACTGGTTGGATCTCGAAGTTCTTCATCCATTCTTCTCTCTCTTGGAAGAACCTAGGGGAGAGGAAGTGAGATCCAAAGATGATACATGACCCCACTCTAATTCATCTAATAAAAATAAAAGTAAAAAACATGTTCAATTTTTTTACACGCTGTTTACTAGCCTCAACTATCCCCCTCTTTAGGAGGTATGTCGGGTTACCTACACAGCCATGTAATCAATCATTACAAAGACAGTGTGGAGATGTACATGGTAATCAGGTACATGGAGTGTACCCAAAAGTACAAGACATGTAATTAGAAAATTTGTATTTCTTCCCTTTTCTTAAAAAAAACATAAATCAAGATCCATATATGAAATAACATCCAGGTTCTTATAAAATTCTACCCTTAATAAAATTAATCCCTACATTTCCCTTCCAAGGGTGGTGAAGATGAAACTTCATATATTTCTATCCATTGTGATCTACATTGGCCTCCCTCTCTCGTGTCTCATCCTATACTCACCCATGATGCCATAACACCCATACAAGAGGAATAGACCAGCCCTGGAGAATCTCCATACTGCGATCTACAATCTGAATAGGGTATTCCACAAAGAAAGAATCCACCCCAAAATAAACCTCCCCGGGTAAAAAAAACATGATACAGGCCTGAGAAGTAACGTCGTAGATGAGAAACAAGAAAGAAATTGTTCATATCCCGATACCTCTAAGGTAAATACAATAGATAAGTAAATAGCAAGAATCTCTCCAAATCCTCAAAAGTCCAGACGTACCTCAATGAAAGCTTCCTCTATCTCTTAATCCTCATGTGTCCCATCCGCAGTGTGACACTTAAGAAGACCTGATCTCCATCCTCAAACTCCAGTGGTCATCTCTGTCGATCAGCATAATATTTCTACCCAAATTGTGCAATACCTAACCTCTTCTGAATCAACTCCACCTACTCAGTGGTCTCATAGACAAGACAAGGTCTCAACATAGCTACCACTCCTACCTCCATCCAATAAAGGTGTGATATTCATGACCTACTATAAAAATCTTCATAAGGTTCTATCTGAAACATTTCCGAAAAAATATTATTGTAGGCAAACTCCATTTTGGGTTTCTCTCTATCCTAAGATCCTCTGAAATCTAGGACACATTCCTGAAGCATGTCCTCCAAAACCTTAATCATGTGATGTAACTGTCCATCTATATGGTTATTGTAATCTACACTCATAAGTACATGTGTACTCAAAGCCCTATGTAGTCCCTTCCATACATGGGAAGTAAACCAGGTGTCCTTATCCCGAACGATATACTATGGAACCCCAAGAAAACGTACTTTCTATCAGATGTGCAACCATTCAAGATCATCAACACTAATGGTTTCCTTGATTGGAAGTAAATGTGTAACCATCATTAGTATATAAACAATAACCCAAACTATATCATTCTCTCGAGGCTACCTTGGAAATCCCATCACGAAATCCATCGTGACATCATTCCATTTCAACTCAAGAATGGGAAACTGATGTGAAATACCTATGGTTCATTGATGGCCTTCAATCACCTACTTATAGGTGGAACATCTCATGAAAAAACAATCTACATCCCTCTTCATTCCTAGCCACCAATACTGACAGTGTATGTCTTGATACATCTTGGAAACACTAGGATAAACGTTCCAAACTGAGGAATGAAAATATCACATCAACTCCTCACATATGTTTGATGACACACATATTTTCCCATGAAAATGGAAAACCTCATCAACATATACATTCCACCAGAGAGTAGGGTCCTCACCTAACACACCCTACTGTAGGACTGGGCCTTCGGAATCTGATATTTTCCTCATTAACACTTGATCTAGAACAATATATGTAACAACTACATAAAAAAGAAACATTTTCCCATGTATGTCATGAACCTCCAAATGCATCTCATAGAATAGATCAATAAGCTTCCACTCACTACTAGCCTCATGAAGTCACTTTATTTGAGTCCTCCTCAACACATCTGCCACGACATTGCCTTTCCCAGGCATATAGGCAAGCTCAAAGTCAAGATACTGAGGGTACTCAACACACCTTCACTATCTAAAATTCATATCACACTATATAAATATTTACAGTAGGATTTTTTGGTCTGTTTATACCAAAAAATTATCTCCCAAAAGATAATCTCTCCAACATTATAAAGAATGAACAAATTGAAGCTAAATCGATATTGTGCATCTGGTAATTCCTTTCATGTGGCCCCAACTGCCGAGACCCATGCGCAATGACTCCCTCCCTATACATGAGAACATATCCCATCTAGATACATGATGGATTGTAGTAAAAAATGTAAATCTTTCCCAAACCTATAATAATTTGTATTGGTGCTGAAATCAATCTCCCATTCATCTTATAAAAAGATGAATCACGAGAATTTGTTTGCATGTACTTTTCAGCCATCTTAGTCAAGCCCATCAGTGGAATTTCTATGTATGAAAAGTATTGTATTAAAGGCATGTTGTAACCAACGATACCCATAAAACATCGTACATGAAAGATGTTTATTGGTTGCACCCAAGAAACTACTTATCTCACCTTATCTGGGTCTACTCATGCCCCATTTTCTACGATAACATAACTCAGAAAGTGATTATGGTCCATCCAAAAGTGGCATTTTGAGAGCTTGGAATTTAACTATTTCTATCACAGTGTACACAATATGATATCAAGATGGGTGGAATGGTCGTTTTGAGTGTGAGAGTACACCAAGATATCATCCATGATGTCTACAACAAAAGAATCCAAGTAAGGATGGAACACTAGGTTAATCAGTGGCATGAAAACGAACGACACATTCGTGAGACCGAACAGCATGAACAAATAATTTTATAGACCATACCTACTTAGAATGTCCGTAAGAGGTATATATCAAGGTATAATGCACAATTTATGTTAAAACAGATCTCATGTGAGTCTTTAAGAACACTCGAGCTCCTCTATGCTGATCATTGAGATCATTAATCCCCATTAAAGGATATCTATTTTTCACCAACAACTAGTTCATATTCTGATAATCCATAAATTTTTAAGGGTACCATCCACCCTATTCGCAAAAAGGACAATAAAACCCCAAGGAGAAGTATTGGGTCAGATGATACCCTTTGATTGTAACTCCTCTAACTGCTTCTTGAGATCCTGTATCTTTTTGTAGCCATCTTATGGGGAGGAATGAAAATCAATGTTTCTCTTGGAACAAGATCAATATAGAAATCCACCTCTCACTCCATAGGTAAACCTAAACATTCATCTATAAATACATCTCTAAAACAATCCACCACTGGTGGAAATTCCATATTTGAAGTCCCCTAGTCATCTATATATAAACTAGAATTCTGGGCTGTAATTCCTCCCAACCCATGATGCTTGGGTCCCTATCTACACACCTAGACATCCCACTAACCCTTTTGTATAAAATACCAATGTTCTGGTGATGTGAAACTCACCCTACGTTGATTTCTTTCAACAAAGGCAGGAAAGGACACCAACCAATCCATTCTGAGAATGGCAGAAAAGCATGTCATCTCTAAGACATATAGGTCCCATAAGAAGTGACACCCACCAACCTTAATAGGGTACTCTTTACATCATCTTACACTAGTCGTTCTAATCCATAACTGAGTTTCTAGAATCATAACATCATCATATGTAATAATAATGAGCCCAAGGCTCTCCACAACATCAACATGTAAAAAACCATGGGAATCCCCTGTATGGAAAAGAGGAGAAGCTAAAACTAAGGCAACTAAAATAGTACCTCTAACTATAGAGGGTATAGGATTCTACTCATGTTAGGTCTTCTCCACTACTAATGTATTGCCTATATAATGACCATGTGACCCTACATGACTACCCTAAGCTAATCCACCCCGATGTCACTAAAAACATGTATCCTGAGTACCACGAACATGGCCACCTCTAGTACCTGAATGGCCTGATGAACTCTAATTCCATGTCTGAGATGAAACTATTTGTCTATATGCTGAACGACGAGTCATGAAAGATCCTCACTCACCAGCATATGGTGAGAAAAACCAGAAATTTTTTTGAAGATGACCCATATTTCTATAATATTGGCACTCAACTCGGTCTCTCAGGAACTGAGGTCTTATGTGACCATTCCTACAACATTGGTAGCAGACCATAGGGATACGTGAAAAAACATCCCTCCTACTGGAAGATCCACCATGTGATAACTCCTTACAGCACTTCCTACTATTGGTTGAAGGAGTACCAACACTGGATGGTGAATCATCCAAGCTCACATATCCCAACCCCCTCAGAGTTCACTCCGTAATCTGTGGCTAGTTCACTATAACTGTCACCGAAATCAGTATAAAAAAATTCACCTACGAGAAAATTTCATACCTCAAACAACCCTCAAATCAAATTTCCAATGATAACTCATCACCTCCCAAAAAAGATTTGAATCACTGAAGCTCTATGAAATGAGATTTGTAATTAATTACTAAAAGAGAGCCCTACTCCAAATGATTAAACTCTCAGGCTCGGTCATCCCTCAACGTCTTGGGGTAGAAGTAATCATAGAAGGTCCTCTGAAACTCTTCTAAGGCCATATCCTGACGACACATGTCCTTTGAGACAAAATCCTACCATCTCTTGGCAGAATCATGTTGCATGTATGTCGTGAGCTTCACCCTCCATTCCGGAATCATCTATAGATGGTCAAAGATAGAAAGAATGGCCTCCAAATATGAATCTGCAGCAGGTGTTCCTCCATCTTCTAAAAAAGTGGGAGGATGCTGCTGCTGGAATACTCACATCAACTCTTCCATAGATGGGGCAGGATTTATTGAACCCTGAAATGTCTATATCATCCAAATAAATCCTTCATGAAACTGTGCATCAGCACCTGAGTCCGGTATAATAGCTAGTGACAAGAAGTGGACAAAATGATGATCTTCTAGTAGTCAATGATTGACTATTTTTTTGTGTCTGGTCATCTCCCAACATCTGGCATACTACCAGAAGACGTCTTAGTGGCATGCCTCTCCAAGGTCAAGTGCATACCTTGGTTTGAGATTATCAAGGACAACAACTTAGACGTGCAAGAATAGAAAAGTATAAGAAAAGCATTCAAGTTTTACAAAATAGGGTTAGACGAATTGTAAAACATCCACACGATGTGTTACCCTTATTCCTTAACATAGAATGTACCTCTGCCAAAACATCTGGTGTAACACCCAAACACACATTGTGTGCCTCCTGAGACATGGCGTGTACTTGAAATTTCCCTCATAACTAGGTTCTTATACATGGATAGTACTACATGGTTCTATATTGGGTAACACTTCAGAGTATTTTCACCATAGACACGACGTGTACCACTTAATCTCTAACCACTCATGTCATTAGTCCACAACTGGATACACATTTGACTAATACATGACATTTACAACCAAAATTTTATCCACCCATGTCATTGGTCACATGTCTGGATACATAGTTCTTTACAACATGGTGTGTATAAACTAGACACAGCATATTGTACAAAAATATTTCCAAAACCTGTTTCTCTTTTAACATAGTAAAGTCACTTGGTCAACAACTACACAACCTGTACACTTATTACAAGGGAGGTACTTAAGGAAATTCATTCTTCCTGAATAGAAGAACACATGGCATGTGTTCGTAACAACACATGTTGTTTCATCTGGGTTTCTAGACACTAAGCTTCTATAAAATCTCTGGAACCCTTAAAAACATAAAATTTTGTTCATGACATCACAAATTCTAACCCATGGGAGCCAATAATCCCTACAAATAAAAGTTTTGAATCCCTTTTCACATTATAGCATCATAAAATTCAATTAAATTTGAAATATGATCCACCAAACTCTTATCCATGTTGGACCATAACACCTTAGGTAAAAAAGTTTGGAATCCATCAAAAAAATCATATTTAACAATACCCTATCAAAATAAAACGTATTCAATCAAGTCATCTATCACAAAAACATTCATATATTGAACAACATCTATCACAACAACATAAAACCAGTAATGCGATTTATATAGAATGATAAGAATACAAGACAAGTGATCTATAACAAGTGCATATATGATGAATGAGATGGAATACCCTCATATCATCGGGATTCAAAATAATTTAACATAAGTAATATTAATGATAACAATAAAAACAATTTAATCAACTAATGGTGGAATCAATTCAACTGAAATAATTGAAAAAGCTTGAAAAGTTGCAATATTTTAGGAAACATGGCTTTTCCTTATACATAGGATAGCTAATCCTGGGCAAAAGTTATTACCAACTACATATTCCTTCTTATCTATGTCTATAGGCTACAAATATTATGAAAAACAAAAAAAGAAACCATATGATACCACTTTGAAACCTCTCAGTTCTGGGTGCCTCCCAAGGGTTCCCCATACCCGGTTGGTCACATAACCTCAAGTGAATTTCCCCAAATGTCAGAGGATGATAACTAGTAGTGAGGGCCAATGTCTAATAATGTGGAATACAATTCCCTCATTGGATGATTATACACATCAAAATAAAAATAGTAAACATTAGTGAAAGTAGAAATACCAACTAAGGAACTAAAAAATAAAAGGCTGATAGGAATATAACACCATGAGCATATATATAAATGATGATTGTAAAATTTAACTAGAAAAACATCCAATCAATTCATGATACTGGAAACAAATACTGAAACCAAAGTAAAACAGAAAAATAATGTAAACTCCAGCAGCATCAGAAGCCTCAACATGGTTCTATTCTCCCCATCTCCAACAACAATGAAGTACCTGATGAAGTAGGGAGCTTTCCCTTATCTCTGCCTACAACCATATAATTTCTTTGGGTACAAAACCATGAACCAAATAGGGTGTGATATGAATTCCAATTGGAATCCACCAAAATATCAAGGACTAACTGTCAGGGTATATATATAGTAGGTAATATAAATGAATGAAGTGATAAACTAGGAAGTACTCAAAAGTAAACAATCCTACATTTTTCTCAATTATATTCATTTAAATTTATTAATTATTCAGGCCATTCAATAATGAAATCCTAGGAAACATCCTATGATATATCTCCACTTTTTAATAGTAATAGAAAAATGTCTCATAAGACCATATAAACAATAAAGGAATACGGAGTCCAATTTTGTTATTTGGCTTGACAGACTCATCATAATAATCCATTTATTCCATAACAAACCTCAAGGAAAGCAATCATAGTCTAATACTGTTTGATTAACATAATACAATGAAATTAAAAATGAACACATGGGAAACAATCATAGTCCATACCCTTGGGTTTACATGGGATCAAAAATTTATAAACGTCCACCGGGTAGCTATCATGGTCAATACCCCCTGAGTCAACATAGCATAAATAATCATGAATGACCTCCTGGGTAGCTATCATGGTATATACCCCGGGGTCAAAGTCTATACCAAGGATCTCATGTTACTGTGTAAGTAAACGTGGAAACCCCTATAGTTTCTTGGGACTAAGGCTTTCATGGTCCATTGGAAGATCAATACACATATTACAATATGGAAACATATGCAATCAATAAATAATCCATGGATATCCCTCACAATAATAACACATGAAATTCATATAATGAAAAAAAACTCTATCCTAAAGAACTCAATGAATGGAAAAAAGGTATGCCTCATAGGCAACCTTGGAAAAACATCCATAAATAGTCAAACATGGGAAACACACCCATGGGGTGTCCCATTTACAAGAAACCAAACCGTACGCATACACCACAACCCCTTATCAATATATTAAACCATTATAGGTAAATAATAGGGTTAATTTCCCAATCAAGAAATACACCAAATGTGGGTATGAAACACTTTTAGTATATATAATCAAAAGGAAAACAAAGAAATGTACAAACCACCTACTATGATGTCGTATGATGAATAAACGTAAACGTAAGCCCATGAATCAGCATATAATGATGTAGATATAAAAAAGGTGAAAAACATTAATCCTTGAAATACTCACATGAGTTGTGGAATCCGGATGAAAGGAATTAGGGAAAGAAAGAACACACCGGTGGAAATCAAATGCACCTGATGACGACTCAAATGGTGCTCGGATGGAGAACTGGGAGGAAATAAAAGTTCTTTGTTCATTCATCACTATCCTATAAAAACTGAGGGAAGAATAACTGAATTCTGGAGAAGAGATGTAAACCTACTCAGATTCATCAATTAATAATAAAATTACATGGTGTGTTCATTTAATGTATACATCGTGTACTAGCCTAAACCGGCCCCTATTTTAGGCGATCTTCCTGGTCACATACAAGGCCATGTACTCAGCCGTCACACGACCAGTACGTGACTATACATGGTACCTTTGTACACTACATGTACTCAAAAGTACACGGTATGTACTTAGAAAAATTTCCATTTCTTTATTTTTTCTCAAAACACCCAATATCAAGATCCGTACATAAAATGATGATCTGGGTTCTTACAGTCAGTATGAATTTCATAAAGATGGTATGGTGGATGGATTCTGGAGCAATAGTTCTTGTGTTCAAGGATCGTTAAATGTTCAAAACATTTGAGGATTGTACTGTCATGAAGGATGTACATCTTGGAAAAAATTCATGCTTCATTATTAGTAGAAAAGTAATCATAGAGATATACTTAATTAAATGAATAAGTTGACACTTCTTAATGTGTTGTATGTTCCCAAAATTAGAAAGAAGTTTTTTTTCTGTCAATAATTTATATAAGAAGTGATTTTGGGTTTTATTATAATTTGAAATGGATATCTTTTCAAAGGGAGGATTTTTTTAGGGAAAGGATACTCCAATGATGGAATGTAACATCTATCCATTAATAATATTATTGAATATTCTTCATACATGATTGAGTCTTCTATATTGTGGTATGATCTTTTAACACATGTTATTTATAATTCATTAATATTAATGAATGAGATAAAATATATTAAATTTGAAAAATGATTTTAATAAATGTGAAACATGTGTAGAATCTAAAATAGTTAAGAAGTCTTTTCATAGTGATGAAATAAATTATAATATATTAGAATTAGTGCATTTTGATATTTTTTAATTAAATGTCTTATTAAATCATTGAGGGAATATATATTTTATTACTTTTTTTGATGAATGTAGTCAATATTTAAATTTATATCTTCTTTGAACAATGGAGGACGCCTTTAAAATATTCAATAAATATAAATCATAATTTCAAACCCAATTAATGAAAAATATTAAAGTATTATGACTAGATAGAGCTGGTGAATACTTCATGAAACAGTATAATGATTTATGTATATGAAATGGTATAATTACTAAAAGTAATTCTCCTTACCAACCACACCAAAATGAATTATGTAAATTTATTTTTTTTTAATTTAGTATAAATTGTTAATTAAATGATTAATTAATCTAAGTTACCATTTAAGTTATGGTGGGAATATTTATTAGTCGCTTGTCAAATTCATAATAGGATTTCTTCTAAGACAAATAAGTTATCTCCTTATGAAATTTGGGGAGGTAAAAGATCTAATCATTCTTAATTCAATGTGTGGGGGTTGTAATACCACAAGATTTTATAGTAAGTTATTTGTTCATAATAATTCAATAACAAGTGTTACATGTAACATTGAGTTCAAGCACACAACGACTTACAAAACTAGCAGTACAAATGCGGTTATGAAGAGTATTATCTGAATTTTTAATTTTATATATTATATATAAATTTTAACATCCATATTATGTGTTTCTTAGATATAATATTAGAACATATTAAATTATTTCAAGATAAATGAAGTATTTTTTAGAAAATGCAATTTTATCGCCTTTTAATGGAGAAAATTTTTTAAGTCCAATATTTGACACTTTTATATAATCAATTTTTCAAAAATAAATTCTTTTCTTTGATCTGGGACATAAATATTTAGTATGGATAAATTTTTGGTACTCTTCTAATAAATTCATATTTTGATGAATAGTAAAAAATACCAAATTTAAAGTGAAAACAACTATTTGAATCAAAATAATTTACAGTGTTAAATTATACATTTTAATGGTTTGGAAGTATAATTAGATTATATTTTTAACATTTAATACAATGTATGTCAGTATAAGCAATTTCACATTTGAATTTGACATAAACACTTGTCGATCTTTTGATAGTTTTTACTTTTTAAAAACCTGTTTTTTGGTTTTGACAACCGGAAAAACATTTATATTAATTAATGCAACATATATGTTTTGAATTTGATAAAATAGAATTCATTTTTGAATTCATAATATATAAATAAGCTTAGGGTGAATTTATGGTATTTTTCTGAAAATATTCAATTTTTATGATTAGTGAAAAACACTAGGTTATTGTTTAAAACTGAATTTTTATTTAAATAATTATTTATTTTATTTAAATTTATATTATGTAAAAATATATATATAGTACCTATATATTTTCAATGTAATTCATTGGATTAATTTTATAATAAAATTATTTGTATAAATTTTTATTGAACTTTTTATCATCTTTTACCCACCTTCTAGGAGCATTTGAAAATTTGTATAAAACATAATTTTACCACTTTTGTGAGTTCAATTTAAAAAATACAAGATACATTATTGATATTTTTAATTAATACTTGGTTCAATAAGATGAAAATAATTTTATGTGAATAGTAACAGTTGACTTTTATTTACCCTGGTTAAATGTAAATATGGAAATTAAAGGAAAAAATGATATTATAATTACCCTAACACATGTCCTAATTCTATTGAATAAGTATAATTTGACCAAAAACAACCATTGGAATAAAATATAACCCTTTTGGTCCACATGGATTAGATTAAGACATATATTATTATTTTATTTAAAGAAAAGCTAAAAGTGTTAAATTCAATGTTTAATAACTAAACCATTTTTAATATAGGTTTATACATAAGACATATTCTACTATAAATATTAATTAAAAATCTAAAAATATTTTTTACATCATGGTATTTTATTTAAAAAATTTATACATTAAATAATTTAATTTATTTATGAAACAATAGTGATTCAGTAATTACCTTATTAATGAAAGAATAAAATAAATGGTATTATATATATTAATTTAAATATAATTTCAATGTTTTCATGACATCCACTAATTTTTTAAGTAAATATGACATTTTTGGGTTGATTCAATGAATTATTTTTGAAGTAATCATGTTGTAATGAATTACTTAAAAACAAAATACCAAATCGTGTCAAAATCGATATTAATTAATTTTTTTAAAAAATATTATATTATTGGTAGATATAATTTTCATAAAAATATAAGGTTCTTCCAAATAAATTCAATAATATTATATATGTCATTTATGAACCACTTGATGTTCTCCTGGATGTTTAGAGTAATATTATTAACGATATAGTGTAAGAATACAAGAAGACATGGTAAACATTATCCTATTTACTAAGAGTTAAATCTAAAAGATAAAGTCAAAATGTTATCCTAAACATTTATAAAACGTATTGGTGAGATTATATCGACAAATAACCACCTAAGGAAAGAAATAAATTCATTTTAAGGAATTATAAACAGAATATGAATGTATAAGAAATTAATATTTTAATCTTTTCATAATGTGACCCTCACCCCTCTTGTAAAAGGGAAGTTCCCCTTCTCCCAAAATCACCCCTCAAAATCCATTTGGCTTGGCCAAAACAAACTCAAATATCCATCCAACATCTCTAAAATCATCCCAGAGTCCATAAATTGATCATAGAGCCACCATAAAGAGCCCTTTTTATCAACAGAAAGGAAACACCCAATGAAGAGGTAATAATTTTACCACCATCTTTCAAGTTCTTTTCTTCTTCTTCTTTCTATTTATTTGTTTTTTACATACCAAATTTATAAATCCAATAAATACTACATACTATAATGTTATTATAAATATGGTATAACCATATTATTTATTCTACCCATCCTATATATGAAAAAGTCACCATACGTGTGTACATACGGATTACCGTCTCTACGTCGGGGTGTAGTTTGTAATTCAAACACTTCATTATTTGGATTGGTATAATAATAAGTATAACTGATGTAAATTAAAATTATAACATGTTAATTATTATTTATATATTAAATAACAACCAATTACATATGATTTCATCATCAATATAAAGATATTGTCTCTCTTGCGTACGTACGGATTACCATGTCCACGAACGTGATGAGATTCATTCCCCATCGTAATCATTCATGAATAATTTTCTTTTTATGATTAAAAATAATGTTTAATAACCTAATATAATTTTGATATGAATCAAATAAATCATAACCAAAAAAACATGGCTTATGTAACCAATCATATTAAAGAAAATGGATCAGTTAACTCCCAAATAATGATACTACTAAAATATTATTAACGAAGCAATATTATAAGATCATATATGATATCATAATTATGTATATAATTATTGTATAATTTAATAGCAATGATTTAACTATTATTCATGAGGTTAACATACCTTCGACCATGGATTATAAAAAGGTAAGGTTTAATTATACAATCTCTTCATTATCCGAGGATGTTTTTACGTGAGTATCTACTGGGACATATTAATCATCGACATCCATGTTTCATAAAAATATTTTCAAAATTAATATTTTAATGTTTATGGGAGAGTTTCTTTTACTATATCACAATTTTAAATGGTTTAAATATTTATTATTCTAAATCAATTTTGGTTAAAGTCCATGTTTCCAAAATGGGTTTTCAGGATTTATTTATATGGACATGAATGTTCTTAAAAAGTTAATACCACTGAAAAGTATCAAAGCGGTATGTGAAACATTGATTAAAAAATGTCTTTAATGTCTTCCATTCTAAATTTTGTTAGTTTTAAATGTTTTCATGAAAAATAGATATTTCTTTCAAAGAGTTTTACAAATCATTTTCATCTATGTCAACATCCTTTGATGGATTTTAATCTTGTTTGAAATGATTTATTATGATACAAATCTTCAATATTGTATTGAAGGTTTTGTGATAATTTTTCTTGTAGATGTGTTATTTTTATAAAATTAATGGTTTATTGATAAATTATTGACATTTCATATGCTAGTTTTATAAACAATTTTTTTGTCATGTTTAAACTTTTTCATATGAGGAATGCATTGGAAATATTAACTGACAGGTGGACCCTGTTATAGCTCCTCGATGCATTGGTATGTCTCATGAGAAAAAATAGTTTCTTGGAATAAGGAATTGAAAAAATATTATTTTTAGTCTTGGAATGAGGCCTTGACTATGTGGTTATGAAGTCTAGCATTATGCATTCCATCATTTTGAAATTGGATATTGATATTACATGTGATTATTCGACTAGTATATTATCCATGTGAATAAGTAAATGTAATTATTTGATTCATCTTTTCCATATTATGCTTAAGTATAAGATTAAAAGGATTTTTTAGTCTTATACATTGTCTTAAATTTTTCTGCTTATTTATGAATGTTTCTGCTATATTGTTATCCTCACTCAGCATTTAAGCTCACCCATGTCTTATGTTCTATTTTCCATGGATTCCATGAAGTGTATTATGATGGATAAGTATGGTTTAGCTAGGGGATTAATGGAATTATCAAAGTATCATTTATGGTGTGTTTTATTTTATAATGTGTAATGTCAAGTTCATGTATGTAATCTATTTTCTGAGACTGCTAAAATGATCGGTCATTCGGGACTTGATACATTTTAATCATGCCAATGTATTAAAATAATGCACTGACTCAAGGCTTCTAGGGTCAGGGTGTTACAGTTGGTATCAGAGGAATTTTATAAACAACCTTGGAAATTTATGTAGATAAACATTGATTATAGGAAATTACCCTAAGAACGACATTGAGGATTAGTATAGAATAACTTCCAAGAATTTTGGTAATGTAGAGATTTTATGTATTTTCCATGCTATACATCCATGTATGGATACGAGCAGGTAGAGGAGGCTCTAGCACAGATATACCTAGGAGTGAAAAATCTAACAAGGAGTTTCCGGCTTGAACCGTGGTATCCTAATATATGACAACATGCCTTGATGGACTCTTGGTTATGACACTCCTGAGGGATATGATTAGGATAATTCACATTTCCATTACAAGCCATTATGAAGGATTTAGGAGTAAATACTTCCTCAAAGAATACATTTTATGATTATATATTATATGCATAATCTTTTTAATTTACATTAGGTATTTTACAAGTTTAGAATTATGACTTGTTATTCATAATCTAACCTAGTGTATGCCATTATATAGAAATTATGCCTAGTAGAAGGAATGAGAATTCATGCAATACACAAGATTGAATGATTAAGAAGGATAATATATTTCATAGTATTATGCCTACATTTATAAGGGATATAGTCACCCATGTATTCTCATCATATGAATAAAATGTATCTTGTGTTAATAAGATATGTAAATAATTCTCTATGTCTTATGGATTTGAAGGAAAGAAGGAGAAGTAAAGAATGGAAGAGGGAAAGATAGATAAAGGGAAGATGAGAAAGAACGATTTTCCCATATGTGATAATTGTGGAAAGAATCACTTTGGTAAATGATTGATGGTAATGTGAGTTTGATATAAATGTGGAGAAAAAGGAAACCATGTACGTGATTACAAGGGTAATAAAAAGGTTTCAAATATACAAGGATTTATATGCAGGGAGTTGGGACACTACGTGAATCTATGTCCAAATCATCAGAGTATACCCCAAATGCTGCTATTGGATAATAATTTAGTTAGAATACTACCGAAGATTAAGTGGAATTATTATAGTTCTTATGTTGTTATTAAATTGTTGTGTCATTTGAGTATTTTATTAATCATGTACATGTAATAAGAATTATAGAGTATATACAGATTACACTGCAGTACTATTTAATTAAAGACTTAAGATTGTGTGGAACCAAGAAAAGTGACTCAATAGTAGGTTAATGTTTTTTTGAAAATATATGGGTGAGAGAAAGATAAACCATAATATGGTTCTGATACCATGGTAGTGATTTTGGAATAATATATGATTGATTTGGATTAATTATATTGGATATTATTGTCTAACTTCAAACCGATTAATGATTTCTATATTCCATCATTGTTGGATTTTAAAACATTTTTGGATAGAAGGAGTATGTAAAGTATTATATAAGGAATAAGGGAGCATAAATGTAATCAATTTGGTTTTATGGTAATTTAGGGTGTTATAGTGTTTTAAATGAATAAATGATTAAGGTATTCACATGTTATTACGTGGAAAAATGGATCTTCATTTTTTTCACCTTCCTTATAATTTTTTGAATGTGAGTTTGGACAATAGTATTTTGGATATTTCTAAAGGTTGGAATCGATTAATATTGACATTGGATACTATTGTTAAGATTAAATAATTTCATGATATTATTTTTGGTTTGTCATAAAATGGACAACATGGAGGGCGGGCGACAACTCATCGCTTCTAACAAGGTTTCACGACTTAAACCCGCAACCGAAGGGCGAAATGGGTGGATCACCTTCCACTGCCATACATGATTTCTTTGTTATAATAATGTTGTTTTTTTTAATAGTATGAATAATGAATTAAAAGTCATTATTTTTTTAACCCTATATGATTAGGATAAATATAATATTTTTTAATTCTATTATCTTTTGGAGTGAAAGATGACTTTGTGGGTGGAGTTAGCTAAATAATGAAACTCTACTTATCAAGTATATTTTGTTCCTCTTATTCTATGAATAAATAAATTCTTATAAATTTGGGAAGGGATCATAAAAAAATGTGTTATCCGAATACCTTAGGTTTTGTTGAACCAATAATATTTTAAATCATTATAGATTGATGGATTTAAGGCCCTAAATGTTATATGTCTTGGTGATTTATGACATAAATCACTCCTTATAAATATTTACATTGTTCTTCCAATTATGTTTCTATAATTTCTACCAATTTTCTCCTAATCAAGATCATAATTTGGTGGTGAATTTTTCATTTCCCTTTCCCTCAAATAAAGAATAAATTTTATTTACCCAATTTCCGATGTGGGTTTCCCACAAATGTATTTTTATATTTTTAACCTTTTATTTTCAGAAAACAAATTAAAATTGAGAGAACATAATGGATTGAAGGAGGGGATAATATAACAACCAAAAATTCAATAGTACATTATTTATTCTATGTAATTGAATAACGATCACTACATGTAAAACTGAGTTCGAGCGCACCACGACATACCAAACTAGCTGTTCAAAAGAGATTATGTATATATTTATCTGAGTTATGAATTTTATATTTTCCATATAAATATTAACATCCATATTATGTGTTTGTAGATATAATATAAGACAACATTCATTTTTTCAGATAAAGGATGTATTTTTCATAAAATGAAATTTTAAATCCTTTTAATGGAAAACACTTTTTAAATCAAATATTTGACAGTTTAATATATTAAATTTGAAAAAATAATTTTTCTTATAATTGGGAGATAAAAATTTAGTCTGGATAAATTTTTCGTACTTTTTTGATAACTTTCATTTTTGATGAATAGTGAAAAATACAAAACTTTAATTGAAAAATACTTTTTTATCAAAATAATTTATAGAGTTAAATTGTCAATATGAATGGTTTTAAAGTATAAATATATTATATTTTTATCATTTAATACAATTTAGGTCAATATAAGGTATTTCACATTTAAATTTGACATAAACACATGTCAACCCTTTGAAAGTTTTCACTTTTTAAAACCCGCTTTTTAGTTTCCCCAAGAGGAATTAATTTTAAATTAATTAATTCAAATAATATGTTTTGAATTTATAAAAATAGTATTCATTTTTGTATTCCTATTATCAAAATTATCTTAGAGTAAATTTTTTGTATTTTATTGAAAACATTCAATTTTTGATGAATAGTGAAAAAAACTAATTTATTGTTGAAAACCACCTTTATTATTTTAATTATAAATTATTTTATTTAAATTTATTTTTATTCAAAATATATATATAGTATGTATATTAGTTCAATGTATTTCATTGGAGTCGTTTTAGAATAATATTAGATGTATAAAGTTTTATTGAAATTTTTACAATCTTTTACCCACATTCTAGGAGCATTTACAAATTTGCATAAAACATAATTTTACCGCTTCTGTGAGTTGAATTTAAAAACTCCAAGAGACATGGTTGACATCAGAAAGTTAAATGTGGTTCAAAAAGATGAAAATATTTTTTGGTGAATAGTAATTCTGGACATTTATTTACCATAGTTAAATGTAAATAGGGTAATTAATGGTAAAAATGATATTATAATTACCATAACGCATGTCCAAATTATATTGTATAAGTGTAATTAGATAAAAAAACATCCCTATTAATAAAATATGACCCTTTTTATACACTTGGATTAGATTAGGACATTTATTATTATTTTATTTAAAGAAAAGATAAAAGTGTGAAATTCAATGTTTAATAAATAAACCATTTTTAATATAGCGTTATACATAAGATGAATTGTAATATAAATATTCATTAGAAAGATAATAATAGTTAATACATCATGGGATTTTATTTATAATTTTTATATATTAAATAAATAAATTTATTTATGACACAATGATGATGTAGTAATTACCTTATTAATGAAAGAATCAATTAAATGGTATTAGAAATATTAAAATAAATATAATTTTAAAGTTTTTATGACATCCACAAATTTTATAGTTGAATATGACATGTTAGGGTTGATTCAATGTATCTTTTTCAATGTAATAAAGTCTTTAGGACTTTCAAAAAAACCAAATACCAAATAGCGTCAAAATTGTCATAAATTAATTTTTAAAACAAATACTATATTATTTGTGGATATAATATTCCTAAAAAATATTAGGTTTGGAATAAGGGATTTAATTATATAATATGTTTTATTAATTAATCACTTGATTTATTCTTGTAATTCTATTGTATTTTTATTAACCATATAGTGTAAGAGTACATGAAGATAGAGTAAAAGTGAAACTATTTAACTAAGAGTTAAATCTAAATGATAAGGTTAAAATGCTAACATAAAATTTTATAAAACTTATTGGATGAGATTAATCGGATATATAACCACCTAAGTCTCAAAATAAATTAATTTGGGGCCATTACAATCCGAATTTGATTGTTTAATAAATTAATATTTTAGTTTTTTTGTAAAATGACCCGCACCCCTTTTATAAAAGGGAAATTCCCCTTATCTCAAAATCACACCACCAATGCCATTTGTCTCGGCCTACAACAACCCAAATATCATACCAAATTCCCTTAAATCAACCTAGATTCCTTAATATCATCATATAGTCAACCTAAGGATCCATTTTGATCAACTCAAAAGGAAACACCCGAAGAAGAGGTAATAATTTTACCACCCTCATTCACTTTATTTTCTTCTTCCACTTCCTATTTTTTTATTGTATCCAAACAAAATATTAACTCTAGTACCTCCTACATATTGAGATGTTATTATAAATATTTTACAACCATATTCATTATTCAATCCATCCTATAAATGACAAAGTCACCATATGTGTGTACGTATGGCTTATCGTCTCCACATCATGGTGTAATTTGTTATTCAAACACTTCATTATTTGGATAGGTATAATAATGAGTATAACTAAGGTAAATAATAATAACATGTTAATTATTCTGTATATATGATATAACATCCAATTACATACAATTTCAACATCAATATAATGATATTGTCGCTCGTACGTACGTACAGATTACCATCTCCATGAACGCGATGAGATTCATTCTCCATCGTAACCATTCAAGAAAAAAAAATGTATTTTACGAATAAAAATAATGTTAAATAACTTAATATCATCCTGTATATTAATGAAATAAATCATTTCTATAACAAACATGTCTTATGTAACCAATCATATATAAGAAATCATCTCAGTTAACACCCGAAATGATGATACTACTAACATATTATTAATGAAGCAATATTGGAAGATTATATATGATATCATATTTATGTATATGATTCTTTTATAGTTTAGTAACAGTGATATAAATATTATAAATAAACTTAATATACCCTCGACTAAGGAAAAGTGCAAGTTAATGGTCATTTCTAAAACATATTTATTATTCGATGTTGTTTTTACATAAGTATCGACTGGGACCTCTTTATCATCCACATACGTGTTTCATAAAACTATTTTCAAAAGAAATATTTTAATGTTCTATGGAGAGGAATATTTACCTTGATCATCAATTTAAATGGTTTAAATATTTATTCTTCAAAATCATTGTCATTAATATATACGTTTTCGAAATGGGTTTTAAGGATTTATTTATATGGGTATGAATTTTTTTAAAATATTAATTCCTTTCAAATGATTCAAAGTGGTATAGGTAACATTGATTCGAAAATGTATTCAAATGTATTCCTTTTTAAATTATGTTAATATTAATAGTTTTCATAGAAAATGTATATTTCTTTCAAATAGTTCTACAAAAAAATTTCATCTATCTGAAATTCCTTTGAATGATTTTAACCTTGTTTGAAGTTGATTTATTATGATAAAAATCATCCATATTGTATTGAATGTTTTGTGATATATTTGACAGTGAATGTGTTATTTTTATACCATTCATGGTTTATGGATAATGTATTGACATTTCATATGCTAGTTTTAATAGAGATGTTTATGATATATTTAAAACTTTACATATGAGGAATGCATTGGAATTTGTACGTGATGGATGGAGCCTGCAATAGCTCCTCGATGCATCGGTAGTTTTCTTGAGAAAAAATAGTGTCTTGGCACAAGTCCTTCACAAATTCTTATTTGTAGTCTTGGTAAGAGGCCTTGATTATGTGGTTATGAAGTCTGTCATTATGCATTAATTCATTCTAAAATTTGATATTGATATTACATTATATAATTCGACTAGTATAATATCAATGTGAATAATTAAATGAAATTATTTGACTTATGTATACCAAATTAGGATGAATTTTATGTTTAAAAGGACTTAGTTTTAGTCTTATACATTACGTTAAATTTTTATGCTTATTTATGAAAGTTTCCGCTATAATTTTACCCTTACTGAGCATCAGAGCTCACCCCTTTATTATATTTTATTTTTACAGGATTCCAAGAAGTGTATTATGATTGATATGTAGGGTTAAGCTAGGGGATTAATTACATTCTCAAAGATCCATTTATTTTTGTGTTTTATTTTCTAATGTGTAATGAAATGTTCTTGTATGTAATCTATCACTAAAGACTGGTAAACTAATCAGTCTTTCCAGACTTGATTATTTATAATAATTCAAATGTATGAATGATAATGCTCCATCTTTGGGCTTCTGGGGTCAAGGCTTTACAGGGGTATTTAGATTACAATAGAGTTACTAATCCTAAATGAACTAAAATTGGTCATAGTGATATTAAATATGTGTTTGTTGGATATGCAGAAAATTGAAAAGCATATAGAAATTTTGATTTGTTAGATAATATAATTATTGAATCAAGAGATGTAGAGTTTTTTAAAGTATGCTTTGTAAAGATAATTTGGAGGAATTTATTCCTCATACTCTTATATAATGTACAATATATATTTCAAATACAATAGTAGGAAATGATGATGATTCTCATGTTGAACCTATTTGAAGTACACGATTTAGAAGGGATAAACATCTATATCCAGATTTTATTCCCCCTAATTCCATAATTTTCATTGTTGATAGAGATCAAAATAATAATCTTCTAAATAAGTATCATATAGTATTGATGATAAAAGATGACCCAATTACTTATAAATTGGTTACGACATCGAGATATGTTTCTTTCTGGAAAGAAGAAATCAACGATGAAATAGATTCAATTATGGGAATTAATAAAGGTATCAATATGGATTTACCATGATTATTATAACCAATTGGTAATAAATGGGATTTCAGAAATAAAAATGATTCCAATGGTAACATTTCATCTTTTTATTCAACATTTGTTTCCAAATTAATGATAGAAAAATAAGGGATAGATTATTTTGATATTTAAGCTCCTATAGCTTGAATTACTTCAATAAGTACATTATTTTCTTTATCATCAATTAATATATTGTATGTCCATAAAATGGATTTCAAAACGTCTTGTTTAAATATTTAATTAAATGATTAGATTTACATGGATCAAAATAAAGGGATTGTTTTTCTGGGTAATGAAAACAATGTATGAAAAATAACTAAATATCTTAAGGGTATTAAACAATATCTAAGGAAATGGCATGAGAAATTTTATTCTATTATTTTATCTGATTGATTTACTCATAAAAATGTGGATAAATATGATTATTTTAAGTTTACAAAATAATATGGAGTTATTGTGTGTATATATGTGGAAGATATATTAATTTTTTGATCGTATATGAAATGTGTAATTGAGACAAAAATTGCTTTACTTCTATATTTACAATGATGGATCTTGGAATAGTTAAAACAATTCTAGGTATTAAATTTATAAAACATAGTGGGGGTGATTCTTTATGCTAGTCTCATTACATAGAAAATAAGTTTACTAAATTTGATCCTCTTGGTTTCAAGGATCTAACAATCCATTTGATTTAAGTGTTAATGTTTTTATAGATATGGAAAGAGCTGTAGAACAACTTCAGAGTAGTTTTCTAATTGGTTATTTAATATATAAAATGATTTTAAATAGACATGATACTTTTTTTAAAGAATAAAAAACTAGTAGATATACTAATAATCCATGTATCGATCATTGGAGATGTAAAAAAAGAATATTTTTACACTAAGAAATACCAAAAATTAACGTTAATACTATAATGAGTAGCAAAATATATTATAAGGATACATTGATGAATGTTTGATTACTAGTATTGGTGATAACTGATCCATATCTAGATGGTTGTTACTCATTGAGGTTGTGATAATTGATGGGAGTGTAAGAAATGAACATGTATTTCACATTTTACCATGGAGTTTGAGCTGGTCACATTAGCGACATGGGGAGTGAAATATGAATGTATTAGAAATCTATTATAGTATATTAGACTGTCAGTTAAAATGATTCCTCTTATCTCTATCAGTTGTGATAGTGAAGCAACATTATCAAGGGAATACATTTTCAATTAAAATGGATTGAATAGAAAAATTAGTTTGCGATAAAATTATGTGAGACAATAGGTATAGGATGGTACCATAGAAATCATCTATGTATGATCATGTAAAAACATTACATATCCATTTAAAAATTCTATGTTAAGAGAGATTATTCATACAACTATTAATGATATGGGGTTAAGACCATAGAATAAATCATTTCAGTAATGGGATCCCAAAACATTATTTAGGTATACTAATGAAAGAACATTATATTATTTTTTCTTGGTGAACTTAGAAGTGTTCCTACTTCTTACAACAGTTAATAGGATTACTCCTTAGATATTCCATGAAAAGGTTATAATCACATGGCTATAAAAGTGATTCAAACTGAGATATTAGATGAACATTAATTATTTGTATTATATCTCTTTTTTATCATAATGATTAAAAAGGTCAATGTTTCGAAAACATTAAAATTTGATAAAACATTGATATATCGATAAAATGTAAAGGTTTAAATCAAAAGATAACTTTATTATGTATAAGTACTCACATGTGATATATAGAATTAATATTTATGAATAAAAGTGGGGGATTGTTATATTTTTATTCAAAATACTTTAATGTTATAATTTTATTCAAAATATTTATTAAAATAAATTGAATATTTTTTTAAAATTCAAAAAGGTGTGCCCCTCACCAAAAGTTTTTTCATTTCAGTTGAACCCAAGTGTTAACTAACTGAAATGGTAAGATCAAACTTGTGTTTCCATCTCAATTAGATTTCTTATTTCAGTCAAAACAATGAGTTCTTTGACCAAATTTGTACAATTCACAGTTATTCTACTTCATAAATTAGAAATGATGAGACTGCTAATGTATTAATTATTTATAAATCCAAGAAATTATGTATATTTCACCCAACCTTGGTATATTAGGGAAAAATAAAATTGGTTATTGATTTTCCCTAAATCTTGGTGGAATCCTCATGTTAATCATCAAATGGGAACCCTACACCATCAACAAGGGGTGGATCAAACCCCTTTGGCTAGTGATTTCAATTCACATATCAAATATTAATTTACTTTCTTCTTATTTTATATATTTTTAAACATTGTATTAAATTGGTATTCAATAAATAGGCCTAAACATATTTAATGGATGCTTGGTTCCATGGTGGATCTTCTCCTTATATTTTCTTCTTCGTTTTCAGTTTAGCTGGAAGCTATGGGTTTCCTCAGTGGTCTCCAAGGTTTCATCAACGCGGTAGATATGGGGTTGATTGGACGGTTCGAGGGGATTGTGGGGTTTTTATTTTCTGATGTGGATACGGTTTGGTGAAATCATAAATAATAGACCTGATTATTGGTTACAATGGTGGGTTAGATTAGAAATGTGAGCAAAGAAAGGATGATGGTGGAGGGATGGGTGATGCTACAAGTTGTAGATGGTTGATGCAGAGTAGTGGTAGAGAAATGCGGGGAGGCAGACTGATGATGGATGGGTGAAATAGTAGGTAGATTTTGGCAATGGATGGGGGATCCAATAGTGGTAGAGGATGACTTATACTGATGGAGGAGTTAGCAGTGGATGAGAGATATGCCTAACACTAGTAGGGGTTTTTTGACGGTAATGGTTGGTCGTAGATAGTATCTTTGTTACTAGTGGTGCTAGAGGTAGCAGTAAAAGGGGACTTTGAGCACAACCCAAAATAAAATAAAATGTTGAAATAATAAATAAAATAAAAAAACAAATATAATTCCATTTAAAAAAATTAATTATTAACAAAAAATATTCAAGTAATCTTTTTATAAAATAATTAATGAAAAAAATTTAAAAATTTATCATTTATTGTAATTAAATACAATTATTTAGATTATATTATTTAAAAAATTCATAAATTTAATTAATAGAATAGATAAGGAGTTAAATGATTTATATAAATAAAATTAATGAATGACATTGAATATATGAGAATAATTATTTAAATAAAAACATAAATAATAAATGAATAAACAAAATGGAAATAAAATTTATAAATTATACAAAAACAAATGAATAAATAATATTAGCTGACTCAAAATTAATTATTATTATCCATACTATTTAAAAAACTAAAATGAACAAAAAATTCAAATTTTAAGAAAATCCACATCTTAAATAATTAAATACAAAATTAGCAATAATTTGAAATTTCTTATACAAAAAAATTATTTCGATATAAATAATGCAATATACTAAAATATTATTTGGAAAAGTGTGTTAAAATTTATTTAATTCAATAACATCTATTTAAAATGTATTAAATACTATAAATTAATAGA
This sequence comes from Viscum album, assembly GCA_963277665.1. Taxonomy (NCBI): domain Eukaryota; kingdom Viridiplantae; phylum Streptophyta; class Magnoliopsida; order Santalales; family Viscaceae; genus Viscum; species Viscum album. The sequence continues at coordinate 917,644,189 of OY728138.1, read as the reverse complement.
ATTATGTATTCATTATTTTAAAACGTCTTCCTTTTAGAAGATAGTATATATTTTGGATAAATTATAATGATTTCATTTGGTTGAGATATCCATTCATCATATTATGTAAATTAATTTTTTCCAAATGTTTATTTATTTTCATTAAAATTATTTCATTAATTGCATTCCAATGAGATATTTTAATTAATATTTAATTAGAATGTTATGTGATTAAGACACATTTCACAAAATTTTTATTTTTTGTGTAATTATCATAAATGACATTATAGAATTGTGTATATAAGTATTTTTATAATTGTGAGAATAACGAGATTGATGAAAAAAATAGAATAGATTTAGTTTGTTAGGTGTTTTATTGAATTTTATATTTCTTATTGTAAAAAACATACATTTTCATGTTTTTTAATTTGTAATTTTTTAATGAAAAATTATTATTACCTGAAATTTTCTTTATATGAGATTAGAAGGATAGTGTGTGAGATTAGTATAGTAGAGGCTTTATACTTCTGTGATTAGATCCTCCTAGGTTATGACTCATGGGATTATATAGGTATCTGGGTAGCTGTATAAGAATCAGTCTTGTGAAAAATCAGTACATAATGTATAATCCAAAAATGGAATCATATTAATGTTTCCAATATATGAATATATTTTTGATTAATAAATCAAGGTTATCCCCATTATAGAAAAAACACCACCACATCAGAATAGCATGTCCTCACATTAGTCGAACTATGGAATGTAGGAGCTCACACTCATTAATGTAGTATTTATTTATAATTGATAATCATCAATCCTCAATGCAACCTATGAATCCCTTCAATGTTGAAAATGATCATTTTTTTCAGTTTATAGTTTAAAAAAAACGTTGATACAAATGACTTTAAAAGAATAATTTAAACCTAAGTTATTTTAATGTCTTATGGACAGTGATTTTAATTATTAATATTTTTAAACAAACTGACATGGAATGATATTTCAAATTCAGTTTTAAAAATAATTGATATATAGACATAATTATTATTATTTTCAATATTATAAAATATATCAACCCAAGACATATTATAAACTAATAGAAAAATATATATACATTGATCTTTTAAATAAATTAAAACAAATAAATAATATATAATAAAAGTATAACATATATACATTGAATTTGGTTTATATCTTTATTCGTATATGATATAACATTCTCAAAATCCCTAAAAAATAATGAGTTTTATTAATTTTAAAAAAATTATTGGTATAACTCATAGAAGTTTTAATGAAAGTAAAATCATAAAAATTTATCTTTTTTATTATTTTGATAATCTATGAAATTAATTTGAAAAAATATTATCTACATTAAACACTTCCTTTTCAAAGATGAAATTTTGGTTATTATAAAAAAATTTAAAATGATGAAATTATATATTTAAGGAAAAATAATTATTATCTAATATAATGGTTTTCTACCATCACTTTTACATATATCTGTTTTAGTTCTTTATCAACATGTAAACATTATTAATCTCTTTACATTACATGTATTATCATATTTTAATTACCAAAACATTTATAACAAGTACCATTTACCTGTAATGAAACAAATTAATTGAATAAAACATACAATCATAATTATGTTTTATAACATTTATGAACTCCACCTAGTAAATAACATGACCAATATTTTATGCAATCATTTGTATAGAATACACATAATATTTAATGTCCAAAATAATATGAAAAAGTATATCATTAATGATATTATAATGAATGGTATTTTAAAATTATATTATTATAATTAATAGTCAAGGTTTAAAAAATCCAACACCCAATGTCAATATTTTCTAATCTAAACAATATATAATTATCTCTAGTACTATCATTTGGATATGCACAACTTTTGAAATGTATTCTGAGTCAATAACCTCATAAATGGAAATTCAATCATTTGGTATGAAATGTGTGCATAGGTACCGCATTAGATATGTAATAAATTATTTAATTATATGTTATATTTATTTAAAGAAATAATAATAGATTTTGAAATTTATATACATAGAATATAACTTCAGCATATGTTAATTGATATCATAACCGTTAAAATGATTCATGAATTTTTTCATAAATATTTAAAATATAGATTACTCCGTCATATATATGTGTTCATGAGAAACTCAAAAAATTACTCGAACCGTGAATATTTCTAACACAATTTTGATATCCCATCATAATACTTAAATTTATTTGAGGTGTAGATTCTTTAAACTTGACATTCATTTTAACTGGTGCAATTTATTTTAGATATTACAATATAATGTACATTTAAAAAATAATTATAATTAATTTTAAAATAAAAAACATATTGAAAGGCAACACAAACCTTATTTTTCAATTGAAAAGATGGATATTTTTCAAGAGTAAAAAATGTACTATACTGTCTCAAACTCCAACAACCACATTGGTAAGAAATTACACTGGCACAGTTGGATCAACAATATCTTATACCACTACTCTTACCAAAATTGTCTATATAAGATTATGAAGAACATAAGCTACTAAACTATATATTACTCTAAAAGATAAAATATGCACATAGAGATCTGTGTCATGAATTTCAAAGTAAGAAATCATATTCGATTGTGGAGGTAGTGGATCTTTGAATAAAAGAAACTGATATTGTATCCATCTCACTTATTCTAAAAATGCAAAATGTTCAAATTATTTAATGTGAAATTATATCGATTGATTCCTCTTTTAAAACCCAAATTTTAAGGAATCTATCTCCTTTAGTATTCTACTTCTCCATATGGAATACTTATATGAAAAAAATCCATTCTAATACCCACACCCACCATATATCCTCTTATATAGCATCGATGTCCATTCCTTCATATTTAATTAGCCAAAATATCAATGCTTCCTATAAGGACTAAAGTCATCAATTTTAATCTGTTTAATTGAGACATGAAAGAATGTATTAAAATATTTTATTAGTCTAATTAATTTATTAAATACAATGATTCTCGATAAATTAAAAAAAATTGAAAATTTTATCAACTACTTATCATAATGGATCTATAAGAAACATTAATTTTTTCCATCCAAACCATTTTCTATTTTTTCATGGAGAGTGTTGGCATATTGAATGTAAAATTTAACCTCCTCATAACCTATTTCATATTTATCTCTTAATGTATCTAATGTTTCAACAATCATCTTATCCTCTATTAAATGATACCCTTAATATTATAAAGTATACATGTATAAATTTTGTGTTTGGATCTCTAGGTGATATCTAAAGGAGTAATATTACATAATAAAAAAAGAATAAGCAATATGGTAATAAATACATAATTTAAGGTTTCCTCCCACTAGTTGGTGACAAATTTCTAGTTTGAATTTATATCTAAAAAAATATTATTGAGGTAATAGTTTTCATTTTGGTCCCACCCCAAAAACAAAATCTTTTTAAAATTTTATTTTAAAATAACTCAATCAAACTACCATTAAATATAAAAACCAATTCATAATTTCGATCATTCCAAGAAATTAAATTGTCATATATTATTAAATATATTATATATTTATCACGTGATATGTATAATTTTTTATCAATTGGGTAAAAAAATAGATAAATTGAGATATTTTATAAATAAAGACTCCCCAAAAGTATAAATAAAAATATTTTTGATGATCCTCCAATCGGGATATACTATGCTTCTCACCCAACAACTCTTCATGGACATATGACACTAAAACAACTTTTCACATTTAGCATTGGTTTTTTATTGTCATCAAACTCTGCATGTATTGTCATCATCCAATGAGAATGTACCTGTATTGGTAAATGTATATCCCCATATATACTGATTTTAGGTATCATATTCTCTAGAGAATAAATAGAATGCTCTTCCCATGGAGGATTAATAGTTGTAATAAAAAAATTTTGACTGAAAAAATATAAATTTCATTAAATAATTTCATTATTCAATATAGAATTATATAAAAATACTACACAAACTTCAATATATGTTCCTATAATTCTATTTTAAAAAATTTATTCTATAAATTAAATGAAATTATGCATAAATAAAAATAATTTTAATTAAATAAAAGTTGTATGCCAAATCATTATTTCCAAAATAGAAAAAAATAAATTTGTTAATTTAATTAATAAATTTTACACAAAGTGAATATATAAAATAATGATTTCAAAAATTTTGATGTAAAAAATATATTATCACAATATGTGGGTTTTTCATAAGGAAATAATTATTTCATGCTGGATGAAAAAAATATGTGACTCAAACAAATAAATATATAAGAAAATAAGAAAATAATAAAATTATTATCATATATATATTTAGGTATCCAAAAAAAACTCCTATATACATTTGTAAATTTCACTAAAAATTTACATTACATGTATTCGACCAAAAAAAAATCAATTGAAAATATTGAATGTAAAATTTATTAGAAAACTTTAAAAAATATTACATATCTGTTGATTTAAAAATCATTTTTAAGAACATGTTCTTTTTAATGATATAGTTTCAAAAATAGAATGTATAAATATACTTATATAATTTGGAGAGTTATAGAGTGCTTTCATGAAATGACCTGACCCAATAAACCATTTCCAAGCTAATGAGAAAAAAAATCTCATGAATACCTCCCCATACAAACATCGCTGCTGACTAAAAACTAGGGTCCAAAAGTCCCTAGTTGGGAGACTATACCCTCAGTAATCATAGCCAAAATCCATGAACATGGATAATAAAAACAGTTAAAATATTAAGAGGAATGCTATGTAACATTATGTAATATAATATGGTTCTCATGTTATAAAAATAAATAAAATTGGAACCCAAAGTGGAAATCCAAAATGGAGTATGAAATATATATAAAGATAAATAAAGAAAATACTATTGAAATTCATTAGATTATCTCATGGTACCCCCACATAATACATCCTACACAAATCATCTAACTTTTATAGGCCCCATTCCCTATACTAGATCCAAAATCATGATATCTTCATGTGCATTGAGATTCTCATTCATTTCATGAGTAATAAACCCAATAAGACACCACCAATTAATCCATAAAATTTAATCACATTCATAATAGGTATATTCCATTTTATAATGAATTCACAAGAAATCATAAGAAATCATCTACCCAACACTCATGTTTTAACAAATCCATTATGATCAAAAATCACACATTCCTGGGCTTCATACTAGAAGGATAATAGTACTGATGTTAGAAGTGAAAAAGAGATGGCCATAAGGATGGTCAAAATATCTATTGGAAATATCATGTATTGAGTCTGATTAGGACACCAGACCATCACATCCCTACCCTATCACATGATCAGACTAAAGGCTATTGTATCATTTTTATGACTTGGTTCAAGCCACAAGACCATTAAAACCCTATTTCACTACCAGGGGTTTGGCCTCATGGACATCATACACCTATACTATGTTTAGGTCCATCAAAATCATTATTTAATTTCAGAAACACTCTATTTTTATGGGATAACCATATCACATAGGTCAACATGCACCAAAATACTTGAAAAATACATCCAATAGAATTTTAATTACACATAACATGGTGGATCATATAAAGGTAGTATAGAAGAAGTAATTAGGATAATTAATAGCAAAAAACATGTATATTTGATAAAATTAAAATATGGGTAAAAACTTAAATAATAATACTCATGGAATCAAACATCATACAGGGGCACCACAAGATACACATTCACACATGTGTTCACTATCTGAGTGGTAAAAAAGATTTTAAAACATTAGATTTATATATAAGAAACTACTCTATACATGATATCTAAATGGTATGAAACTGCATATGTCAAAAGTTTAAACATTACGTCTTATAGATATTAATTTAATGGTCAAAAAATTGTATTAGTGTATTATTAGGTTTAATCCATTAACTAATGGTTAATTGATTTAATTCCAGTCATTTTATTATAAGAAGAAGTAGAAACATAAGATGAGATAATAGTTTTTTTCTCATGGATAATTTTCATATTATCAATTTAATACATATAATTTTCTAAAAATTTATTTTCCCAATAATATTTTTGAGTTATATATGTGATAATATTTTGTCTCTCCATAATAATACAAGTAAAGAAAGATAAACCATCATTATTTTCATATAGTTATAGGATACTAATATTTAATAATTCCTTATCAATTTTCCAAAAGGAAATAGAAATATTAATTAACAATTATTCTTGAAATAAGGAGATTAAAATTTAAATATTCCAATATAGTATTTATTCCATAGGAAATACTCCTCTCAATACTTTTGGAGAGAGATAATTATGATATTATTATATGCCTAGAAATTTAAAGAAGAATTTAGGATGATTGAATTAGACTTTTTAGATTTCAGATAGATTAATTTTAGACTATATAAACTCAATATGATTTAAAAAATCAACGATATATAAGGTTTCATTTTTTTAAAATACTTAATTATTTTTGGATTATAGCATTAAAACCCCAAAATGAAAACCCCATATAATTTCTTTTCATGATATTATTGAATTTTGGTGTTTAAAACCTTCCACAATATGAGTTTCCAATTTGAATGAGACAATAGAATTGATTTCCCATGATTTTAGGATATTAAAATAATAAAACCAAAATTCAATTACAATATTTGCAAGGGTAAATTAAAAACAAGATTTAAAAAAATCATAAAAAATGGTTGTTACGTATGGGTATCATGGTTTTACCCATACATAGCTCATATAAATCACTTGGGGATAAGTGTTTTTATTCGTATGTAGTTAATTTTAATATAATTCCATTACATAGATCTGGCTAGCCTAACACATCCATTAAAAATTTAGAGTTACCGTTAAAAAAATATAACATTCCCTTACTAAGATGCTAGTTTACCCATATCCAAACCCAAAAAATTACAAGTTATCTTCACACAGTTGAAAGATATCCCCATTATCCTTTTCATTGAACTATATTTACGTTTACACATTATTTAAAAACTTGGTCTTACACTTACTAGACATATAGAAATAGGGCTTAAAATTTATGCAACCCATAGGTAATGGGGGTTGTATTTTTAAAACCGTTAAAAATAGGTTGTTACCTTTAAATAACATATTAACACTATCCTATGTATAGGTATAAAATAGTTACCATTACATTGGAATGATTCCATAAAAATGGGTAAAAAGTCCATTGAAAATTATTAAATTATCTCATATAAAAATTATAAAATCTATCCAAAAGGAGTTTGAAACATTAATAGACTATAAATGTTATAATTATCTACATCCTATGACTTCTCATTCTTTATAAGTGTCTCTAGATATCCTTTTTGAAAAAACATATGCCACTATGTGGGAACATCGTAATCTCAATCCCATGTTACTAATAAGATCCATTTATATTACCATAATACTTTAATAACTATAACTGATTTCACCATCCAAACATTCTCACTTCATTCTGTTAACTATATGGGGGATTCTGTAAATTATTCCTCATATTCCAATTCAACAACCTTATAGTCAATCACATATATAGGATCAATAATATTCCCCCAAAACATTGAATTGTTGAACACATCATGCATGGAAAAATAATGTTGAGAAATTTACAGATGAAAATCCATTACTATGATATGTTCAATGATCTAAAATAGTCTAACAAACTACAACTCTAGCTTCCCTTGCTTCCACAAATACTGATTTCCCAACCGACGTGATACTCGGATGAAAGCCTATTCTCCAATAATGATCACCAAATGGGATCTCCTCTGGATGTAATATGATGGTTTAATATATTAAGTGGTAACCAAACTCTTATAAATAAGTCACACTATCTTGAAGGACTGATGTATCATACTAAGACCCACAAACAAAGCCTCACAAGTGTCATGCCAATGATGCGAGGAACAACATATCCTACCATTAAGATCCTCATAATGTGTCAACAAATTTAATTAATGTATACCATTATGGTATTAGATAACTATAAGGGTTATGTGGTCATTCAATGCTGTTTTAAATTTAAAAATGTAAGACTTTATCATATCCTTTAATATTTATATCATCCACATTGATTATCTGTCTGTTTGGGAATGGAATGATGTGCTCAAACTTAGTAGTGTCCTTAAGTCCTTTTAAAACCCCTACCAAAACCAAGATGTAAAATGTAAATATAAGTCATATAAAATTCCCAATGGATCCCCATGTAAGATAACAATATTAAATAAATAAATCATTACATGTCATTAATTGAGTGTGTTTCATTTACTAGACATAAATGATCATATTTCATTAGTCGATTAAAAACACCCAAACAACATCCCAACTGCTCGGGATCCTTGGTAACCCTATTAGAATTTCTATCATGATACCCTCTCACTTATACATAATGGTAGAATGTGGGTGGAGTAGACCAATATGATTCTAATGATCAAACATTATCTACTAGTAGGGAGGGTATCAAGAAATAAATCATGAAATGTTTCTCTTCATAATAAACCAAAAAAAGGTTAGTTCATGGTAAATATTTTTAAATAAAGGGTACACTTGCGAAATTTTTGAAATGAAATATCTCATCATCTCTTTTCTAGTGGGGAGAGGGACTAAAACTATCCCATATATGTGGATAATTTCATCATCATATATTGACCACACATGTATGAGGTCACCACTTACTATCTATTCCTATATCGCATCACACATTTATTGGGATTTCCAATAATCCTTAACATTTTATACTAAAGAACAAGTGATCTGTAATGGGGAATATTCAAAAATTTCCTAGTCCACATAAGAATCCATATTCTAATTATCCAATAATCTCATTAGGTATTATTGTTTATATGATGTCTATTCACCAAGACCATTCACTACAAACTTCTTATGAATAAGAGTATCTAAAATATTGTTATAATTTCCAATTGTATAGGCTATCTCAATGAAGAACAACAATAGGTACACTACATATCACCTTGACCTCAAATTAAAATCCCATTATAAAAATATATAGTAGAGGCTACTATGGTATGTGAATGTAATAATCATCTCACCAAAGATATATTGTCACCAAAACATCAAAGCATTGACCACAGTTTCTAGATCCATTTGTGATGGTTAGGACAGTTCTGCTCCTCGATTAACAATTGTATTGATGTCTAAGACACTACATGATCCCTAAATATCACTACTTCCCCATAATAATGTCAGGATTCATTAAAATATAAAACATATCCATTACCAATATCATGAAGAATCTATAATAGAGATATAATAAAAATCCTATTGATCTCAATAAATGCCTCCTAAAATTTTTTTGGACACTAAAACCTCTCCCCATTATTAACTAGTATAGTTATGGGTACTGATAATTGAGATAATTCCTTGATTAATAACTTATAGTATCTCCTTAAACATAAAAAACTAATGATCTCAAATATGTTCCACTAAAATTCCCAAGATATCACAACCTATATATTTTAGCAATTCACTAATATTATAATATTAGAAACTATATTCTCTATGAATTTCTCCTTTATAATCCATAAGTAACACATCATAAACATGTAAAAAAATTATTGTTCTATATGTGTACTCAGGAAAATATTGAGATTTTGTTTCATGAAAATATGGGTTCTGTTACTAAATAATGACATATACTATGGAAAACATTACTAAAATACATATTAGGGGTAGAATATCATTATTATGAGATCGATAAATGATTATGGTGTATTTATTAGTCCAAACAGAATCACTAAGTACACACATTACCCATACACACTCTTAAATATCATCTTTAGAAGGCCCCCTTGTGTAACCTATATAAAAGTCATCATTTAAATTTGGAAAAGTCAGATATTGTTCATGGAGACCTTATTTATCTTTTGATATTCTGTGTCAAGTTAATGACCATTTTCATCTTTATTGGGTATAAAAATAGGTGCACCCCATGAGATTTTCTTGTCCAAAGAAAACACTCATGTTCCAAATCACTGAGAAATACTTTGAGCTCCTCTAACTAGGTAGATGAAATATAATAAGTGTTTATCAAGACAAGATTCACACGTAGAATGATTTATATATTGAACTCAACACCTTTATCATGGATTATATTACTAATGTGATATCGAAAAATGTCCATATAAAGGTCCAAAACTAGAGAAATAGATGAGAGGGTACTACTAATCCTAGTAAAATAGATAATCCAATAAGATATTCCATAATTATCCCATGTTGACTCATTCTTGGACCCACTATACCATCATAAAACTCCCACTCATCACCCTTGATGAATATATCCCCATTGAGAAATGAAAATTATACCTAAATATAATATTAATCATCATGGCCTCTATAAATTATCAGCTTTTCACTGATAAGAATCATGAAGACCCAAATATTTCCATAAGATAAAAATTACAATAGAACACTTTGGAAATAACTTAATACTATCAGAATTCTTTCCCAGTTGTTAATCAGGGGAAAGAAACTAATAATATTACTTGAATGGTAAGTCATGTAATGTAATTACACCTACATATAATGGAATGATATAAACCTATATAAAACATATTATATAATGTATACTTGATTATGATCATAACACAAACTATAAATGATAGATAACCACAATTTTTCGGTGCCTGATTAATTTAATACACTCGGCATGCATTAGCTCAAAAATCCTAAACCTGATGTACATGACTCACTGAAGTCATCTTTGTCTTATCCTAATAATTAAGACATAGGTCATATCCCTAGTTCATGTCTCACATTATTTCTACTGCCTTGAAAAAACTAACCAAATATTTTTGGAGAATAATTATAAGGGCTTCCCCATCCTTCTACTCTTTATAATTATTTTGAGTGGTGTCTTAGAGAACCAATGAAAATATCGAACCTTCCCACAATCAATGCATTATGGGATTTCTTCAAAGGGGTCTGAAGAATCCATACTATACTCAACCTTCTTACCATTACCCCATTTCATCTCCTCTGTCTTACTCTTCCTAGTACTGGATGATATACTCACTATAGTAGTAGGATATCCATCTGTCTGATTACTGAATGTTGGAAGAAGACCAAATGATCATTCCTCTCCTATTCTCATCTCAATTTTCAGTTCCATTTGTAACAACTTTAGGTATATTATTAAAATAAATCAATTAAATATTCATTTGATATTAGGATGAATATTGATCTTAAATAAACAACACTTCAATTAATTTTCTCCATCCAAGAGAGGGGAAAAATCATGTCATCATAGAAATGAGAATAGTATGAAAATAAGTTCATGGAACCCTACTGAAGCTCCATGATTTTTTCATTTCATTCCATATTCATTATATTCGGAAATAAATCTTCAAAAAATTGGTTCATGAAGGCCTACAAAGAAATAATTGTTTCCTACCTACTTCTCTTAACAATACCCACCATCAAATGTAATGACCCTGAGTAACATAAACTACTTTTATAACTACCTATTCCAAATATGTTTTGAATAAGTAAAATATTTCCTCTATGATGTATATAAAAACTCTTAAATTGAATAGTCCTTTAGTTCCATGAAATAATCTTCAATTTTGTAGTAGGTATCCATGGTAATTTTCAACCAAGGTCCTAAATATTCCTTCACCATGGGTAGGTACAATCCAAAAGAATCTAAAATGGATTGTCTCAAACACCTGGACCCCTTATAATGGCGTGGGAGAATTCTTATGTGTATCCTCTTAGAAATACTATATTGGAAGTGGTGAATCATCCATAGAGGAATGATTCAACCATCTTGGAGGAATAATTTATCGGAATTTAAAAATGAACATATTAACACAAAAATCCATTAATAAAAATCTTTATTAGTCTATGAGATCACAAAGAGGTTCTTTTTTGTAGATACACCCAAACCATGGTATTTCCCTCCTAGAACAACCTAGGGATATCCATATATTCACAATAGTCAAAACCATATATATATAATATAAATTAACATGTCCATGTTCAACTAATTAATTACAAAACATTTATATTACATAAAAAGAGACTAACAAATATATCCCAAATAGATATCACAAATCAAGACATTAAATTAATGAACTAATAAACAATACACAATAAATATATATATATATGAAATGTGATCTTGAATGCCTATGCATGATTAAAAATATACAAAAATCCCATAAATCTATAATATAAATCTTGTCAATCATATCTCATAGGTCTCTCACAAATGAGATTTTTAGGTACATAGTCACTCTACTAACATAGTTCCAAACAACATATATCATTTTTACGAAGTATTATGTTATCTAGAAAGAAAAGAACATAAGAGTAGGCTCTGATATAATTTTGTAATACCCTAACCCAAACAACCAAGTCTGATATAGAAAACCATAAAACCTCATGTGTTCCTCCTCATAAGTTAGGGGAAATGGACTAACAATGAGGGTATGAACATCATCATTGTGGAGATTGTCCCTTGGTAATCACGGATATATACTGTAAGAATAATTAAAAAAAATAAATTAAAATATAAAGTGTAAGACTATGTAACATAATTTAATAATATATGGTTCCAATGTCATAAAAATAAATAAATTGTGCACACAAAGTGGACAAAAAAACTAGATTATTGAAGTTATAATAAAATAAATAAATAAAATTTTGTAGAAATACCTAATAGTCTATCCTGGTATCGACAAAATCTTTATACTACACAATTAAAAAATATTCCATGGGACACTTACCCTTACCATGATCTGTAATCATGTAGTCTGTATGCACATTAGGATGCCAATTTTGGGTGTCAGTAAAAAACTCAATAGGAAAAAACTAATATCTCCATAACATGTGAGAATTGTATGTTAAGTGTATTACGTGATATAATAAATTCAAAAGAAGGTATAAAATATAATATTACATGCACTCATGTGCTAACCATGCCACCTAGATCCCAAAAAATACCTATCTCAAAATCAAACTATATGGATAATTCAATGTATGTGAAAAGTAGATAAATTATAAACCTAATATTAATGAATAAACAGTTTATAAATATAAAGAATCAATTAAGAACTATCCACAAGGTAATCAAGCCTCACCTCTATAATATGTCTGGCCTCAAGGTCATTATGTCTCACCTCTACATAGGTGAATCCTCAATGTCATCATATCATATATATTCACTGATTCAGGATAGAAGGCTTTCAAAACCAAATGATATTGCCATGGGTATGGACTCATGATTTTCATAACCATACTCCATGTTTAGATACACCATCTACATCATCATATGTCATCTAAACTACCCTTCTAAGGGATAACCATATCATCACATTTTAGTTAATCTATGAACCATTAATAATACCTCCAAAGTCATGGTCATTACACATCATATGGTAGGGAATATGATGGTAGTAAATAGAATAGAGTCATGAGATTTAGAAAAGTAAAATAATTACATATGATCAAAATAAAAAATGGATTATGTGGTACATAAATACATGTGAGGAAGGATACATCATACAATGGAATCATGGGTATACATTCACATACACGAGATCACTATCAGGCATGTTAAACAGGCTATGCTTACACAAGAATAATTGCAAGGTAACTAGTGAATTATTGGGAATAAAATGTTAAGGACCTTCCTAACTCAAAAAAGACAATGTAATATAAAATTATTTTTTACTGAATATTAAATCAAATCACCCCACATATATTTTTTTTCAAACCACTAAAAAGGATTCCTAGAATCTAATCTAATTATGTGATTTCTTTTTGAAAAATAAAATCCATATGAGATAATAGATCTTCTCTCCTATGTAAATTTAAAATTATGAATTCAATCAATAATATATTATAACAATTTATTTCTCTATGAAAAATTATTAATTAATCATATGATGATATTTAATATCCCTAGAATAATCTAAGAAAAGAATGACAATACTTTAGCACTTTTTGAATGTTTGTTTTATATTAATTTAAGAACAATATATTAATATTCTATAAAAAATTTCAATGAAAATTTAGAATAATTTCATTAAATATTGTGAATAGAATATATAGATTCAAACATTTAATTTTCCCCTAAAAACTACAGTCAATAATTGAGGAGATAGGGAATGTGATTATTCTTCTATGTCGATAAATTAGAAGAATAACATGGATTGATCTAAAAAGACATTATAGATATTGGATAGAGGAATTTTGGACTTTCGATGCTCATGAGGGTCTTAGAAATTAGAAGAATCAATGGATTAGATATTTTTAATAGTACATAAGAAATATTTGTTCCCAGTACTAAAGATGAAAAATTAAATCACAATTTAATTTTACATTGATGATATTGTTGTATATAGGTAATTAAAACCTTCCAAAATTGGAGTAAAAAATTCAAATGTTCCAAATTAATTGATTTCCCATGATTTTTGGGTTTTGAAATCATGAAACCATGCAATAGGTTCATGTTAAGAAAGGATAAATGAAAATAAATGTTTAAAAATTCATTTTCTCCAAAATTGTATTCTTTGTAAGGGTATCATAGTTTTACTATTATGAAACACATTGTTATTACATAAGGGAACATGGTTTTACTCTTAAAAGGACATGCTCATAGAATTACCATTATTAAAGTATTTATTATTGTTATGCTTAATTTTAAAATTTTGATTTTCCTTTATACACCTCGAAACAAACCATACACATTGGTTGGGTTACCATTACGTAACCCTTGAAAAAATGGGACACTTAATGTAGTGCCTTAACATTACACTTAACATTATGTAGTTCTAAAGTTACCCTTAAACAACCCTTGAAAGTAAGTGCTTATTCATACACAACATAGAAAATCATAGATCAATGATTAAGAAACTTGTTGAATAATGATCTTACTATTTGAAAGAATTAAAAAAATGGGAGTTACCATTACACAACTCATTAAAATAATCCACTATATAGGTAAAAAAATTACATTTTCATTGAAAATATTCCCAATGTAATGCTAAAAACTAAATTGAAATTTATTAAATTATATTAATGAATAATTTTTAAATATAAAAAATGTGTTTTTTGACATTTATTAGTTAAGAATGTTACATTTACATATGAATTCAATATATAAATTTTTATATCATGGACTATATCTTCATCACAGTCAATGTTATCAATAGGTAATGACACAGTAGACCAAGTATCCTCACATATATCCATAACAACATCAACTTTGTCATCACCCTAATGAATATTGTTTCTATGAAAACATTACAAACCAATTATCATTTGATTGATTAGTAACATAAAATTTTCACATTTCATGAATCACCAAATAAATGGTTTCACATTATGGATACATATTTTTTCATCCGGGAGGGTAAATCCATAGTCATAAATTTATTCACCAATGTTAATATCCATCATATGACACATAAATACTCATACATGAAATTTAATATAAAATATTTCTTCATCTACTCCAAAATATGTTGATGACACAGAAATGAGATTTTAACATTTACTCGCAAAAATAGAAAAGCTTAAATAATGAATATTATTTCACTATTTGGAATTGTAATCCTATTGTTATAATTTTTGATGTTAAATTTATAACCATTAATATCAAAACCTGACCATGTGATCACATTAACATATAGTACATCTTCTTCTTATTTTAATGTATTTGATGAAAATGAATCACTGTCTACTATCAACATAAACCATTTTGAAATTAATGTTTATATCAATTCATCAATAGTAATTAATTACTTTTCATCCAACATTCCTTCAATCCATAAATAGAAGATGAAATATAATCTTGGATCTTATATTTATTGTTCAAAATGTATAAATTTTCTTACATCACATGACATGGAATTAACTACCCCATAAATCCATAGATCCATTTACCTTCTTTATCAACTATCATATATCAATAGATTGAGAGTCCAACATGAACCTCTTCGTGAAGTTAATATATATATAACTCATTCATCTAATTTGATATATATTTTTGAATAATATATCCATTTTTAATATATATATTACATGCATATACAATAAAAATTTTCTAAATATTTAAAAGGTATTCATTAATTGTAAATAAAGAGGATTAGACATTATTATCTATCACACATATTAAAGCTCTACCTGAATGCATATATCAAAATATTATTATAGAAAATACAATTCATGTTGAAACATTATGAGGATATCTTTATTCTACTTCACATATAAAATATTTTGGTCAATGAAATTTATGTAAATGGATTTGGAAATATAACACATCATTATGACACTCTCTATGATAGATATATGTTATATACCACATAATGTAACTGGTAGAAGCTATTGTATCAATATACCACTATTATGAAATTCTATAACTATAAAAATCAAAACCATCAATTATTTTTTAAAAAATTTTGGAATGCCAACTGAAGTTTATTAATACACTAAATACATTGGAAAAATTATCCTCTCAATATTGATTAATATGTGACATATATGATATAAATATGTCAAATTTTATTTTATAGTGAGAGATAACACCAAACACATTCTCATTAATATTATTTCTTATCATTTATGAAATCCATCTATTTCATCTCCATTTATATATAATAATTTTGAAATCAAACTATTAAATATTTTTTTATCAATATATTTAAAATAATTTGTATAATTTAACATTAAAAATATATAATAAGGTAGCTTAAAAATGATATATTGTTTCATCCATTTACTTTTTTATGTATATAATTTATTTTCATTCCAAATGTGACCTAATTTGTTTTTCACCATATAGTAATATTCTTCAGCTGAAAATGGTTGTGGGGAAAATAAAAGAATTTTAAACAATAAAATAATTTCTTTATTATATTGTATAAATTATCCATTCATAAAAATATTTTGGTTACAATTATCATTGTCTTTCTTAATTTCAAGGAATGATGATATAAAGTCCCTTGTTTATAAATTAAACATGATTTGTATCACATACCCCTGAAATAAGATACACTTTTATATGATTCTAGTTAATTTCTAGTTAACATTATCATAGAACATAAAAGAAACTACTATTCATTTTATTCACTAATTTATATACCTTTTATATTGTATATAAATTTCAAATAATCAATAAATCGTGGAAGATAAATTTAAATTTCAATTCTATGCTATTTTGGAAAAGAAATAATCAATCTCACAATAACGTAATTAATTTCCATTTATATATCTGGGTAAAAGTTAAAAACAAATAGCCTAAAAGTATATGAACCATGTTTATTAAGGAGGCACTAATAGTGATTCATTCCACCGTCAAAATGTACAATTCTGAGATTTCTAAATTCATTTATAATATTAGAAAATTATATCTAAAATATTATCAATTAAGTTGAATTACTTGGGTGAAATAAGTTTCTACAAAATATGTTCTAATATATATTCTATATTATCATCTTTAGATAATTTTCATGTGAAAATATCCTCTTTAAATAGAGAATAATTGGAAGATGTGATGTTTCTATACCAGGGTGCTTGGTTACTATTCTTTATAATGAATCAATATTTAAATTTTCATATTTCTATTATAAAATTGAGCTCACATTTATGACATTATAAAAATAATTCATACTAATTCATCTAAATCACATAGTCTTTGGGGAATCATTTAACTACTTTTACCCGAATCCCATTTGGATAATATTTTTTCCTCACAATCAGAATCTAAAACCCCATTTTCATATTTAAGTAACTCTTTTAATATAAGAAACAATTCAGTGAAACATTTATCACCCCAACCATTTCTTCATTTCAAGTTTAAATTTATTATCACTATTTAAAAGACTATAAATTTACTATAACCTATGAATAGTGTTTTCTCATCATTTCATTGAAATCATTAAACACCTGTAATTTTTTTAAATGGTTTTTATTCCAAAAGTATTACTTAATTCATCATGATGATCCTCTATCTCATGCTTACCACCATCGTCATTATAAGTTATTGAACTATGTTTTATTCCATAATTCTAAATCTAATGTCAATAATTATGATTAAAACCATAATAAATCAAATTGTATTTGATTTTTCTATACCCTAATTTTCTCACATTCAAGAACATCACTTGTGGATAAAAAATAATTTATTTTTAATTATTTTATTTTGAAAATTCCTACAAATGTCAATCCCATGCTCTAATTTATTGTTATTTATTCATAAATTTCCACAATTATGATCCATTAATTACAAAAATTTATAACATAGTATATTAATATTTAAAAATTATTAATATTTAAATATATATATATATATATATATTTATGAAATGTATTGATGTAAATATATAAATATTCATAAATTTATAACTAAGAAAATTATAAAAAAATCAATTTTTACAACCAGAAACTTATAACGAATTTTTTTTAAAAAATAAAAACATTAAAAAAAATTAAAATGGTAAAAAAAATTAACCATAATTTATAATCTATTACATTTATTATCATACAACATTACCATCATAAAACTAATTATGATGAAAAAAATTATAATGAAAAAAGTTGTGATTAAGAAAATAATTGAATGTGATTTATAAGCAAAAAATAATTATAAATATTTTAAAATAAAAAATTAAACTTAAACTAAAAATAGTTGAAGATTGAATACAATGATATGTAATAAAGATAGAAAAAATTTATTGACAGATATTTGATTGGAAGAAATGAATGAGTGGTTTCACTAAAATACATATTGAAAGTAGATGATATAAGAATTTGAATGAGAAAAGTGCATTATAGATTTAGTGTGATGAATTAAATAATGGGTGGAAGAAGAGTGTTAAATTACAATGCCCTATCCAAGATCACTTTGTCATCATTAATTATATATTTTTCCACATGACCTCAGGCATGCCTTCCCATACACTTGAGGATTATAACTAGTGGATACGAACAATTAATACACTATAGGGAGACTATTACCTCATATAATAGTATGATGGTAGTGAAATTAATATGAAAAAAATAAATATAAATGTAATCATCACATCAATAGAGAATTTTAATAAATAAACCAAACATATCATGAGATATTAAATAAATATGGCATACTTAAACACAATATCCACCATATGTAGATCAAACACATGAAATAAAAAATGAATAAAATATAACCTTGACCATAGCCAATCCTAAACAATTTATAAGTCATTCCAAGTCAAATCATCAAACTCTAACATTGGAATCCCCCCACATGCGTCATCAATGGAATTTAACCTAAATGTGTGCTTGTGAACAAGAATAATATCCCCTTGGTTCCCAAGATTCATAATGGTCTAAGAAGGGTGTGAGTATAACATAGTTGGGAACCGAAAATGACATCACTAAATATAAGATGCATGAGAATAAGATACATAAAAAAGTTCTAAAGTTAAATAGTTAGAAAAAATATTTTAAAATTTTAATATTGAAAACTTAATCAAACATTAAATGTGGGGATTGGGTTCATTATGAAGAAGGAACGTACCTCATTTTTCTAGTTCCATTGTTTCTCTCAGAATATTGTGAAGACAATTCCAACCATCTTCTGACCATGGTCAATATATTTTCCCCTCGTCTATGTAGGAATCTATATGTAATATTTCAATTATTGAGCCCCATCACCAACTTCTGTATGTGACAAAACCTAGGATTAACCATTAATCTTAGGATCTACTTAGTGGGTCATTTCCACCATGTCATTACCCATTATCCTTAGTTTCTAGTTAGGGGATATTTTTACCCATGTCTTAACTATAAGAAATATTTTCCACCTGTTGGTCATGTTCGCCCCATTTTTAACCACCACTCATTAAAATAGAATGTAAACAAATAAAATTTTCATATTAGAAAAAATAAAAAAACGGATTATAGTTAAATATTTACAATTTTATGTTATAAAACAATTATAATTCCCTTTATCCAATAACAAATAAAATCCCATTTAAAAAATCAATACCAAATCAACATTTTAAAAATCATTTTAAATAACTAATTCTAAATAACATTAAAAATTAAAATTTCAATATTGTCTTCAAAACACCGGTTTTAAATAAATAAAATGTTTTATCAATAATATTTCACTTTTTCTATTTAAAAATAAATAAATTTTTCAATATTAAAAGCAATTTCCATTTCTATTTACAAATCCCCATTACAAAACCATGTTACCCATTATGAAAATCATTTCATGTTCCATATGAAAACTAAATTTATTAGGGAAACTTCCCAAAATTAGTATTTTAATAATAACTCCATTTGATTAGCCACATAGCATGGTCTCATTTATACGAAGTGGTTCCATAAAGAAAAAACCCTCCCATAATGCTAAATTATATCATTGGTTCTATCTAAGGGAATCTAAATTTAAATGAATTTAATTAATGTGATGTAAATATATATAAATTTTGGCATGAACACATGACCCATGAAATTAGAAACATAATGAGACTGTGGTTTTATTCTATAAATCAACAAAAATTGTGGAACCATCCCACTTGAATTCAACGGGCTTATAGATTTTGCATGTTTAGTCAAGTATCACATCACAATAAGAGTACCTATCTCAGGACATGAATTTGGAAAAAATTTATTTCAATCAATTATTATTTATTACACTCAAATATCTAATTTTGAATAATTGTTGAAACACTTACCCGGTACTCTTACCACATATGAATCATGTATGAAAATTACCAAAAGGCAAATTGCATACAGATAAATTTATTCTATTAACAATTAATAAAAGAAAATATTTCTTGAATAGTTAATTTAAAACAATATTGAATAAAAACCTAAGAAAAGTAACAATTATATCATTCATTAATGAAATGATATACCATCACTAGATAAATAAATTGTGGGATTTGATCCTCCATGGTCAAAAAAATCCCAAAAGGAATAAAGGGATTCCACCCATCTCTTGTAGAATCAAAAAATTAAAACTATAACAATTAAACATAAATTATAAATAAGAAACAAGATAATGATATTATTTCACTAGAGGAGTAGGAAAACCATGAATTAATAAATAATAGAAACAAAACACACCCTATTAACAATTGTTGTGGAATGGGGGAATAGAGGGACTATTGGTGGCCATGAATATCAAAAAAATGGGGAATTGGGGCGTTTC
Source organism: Viscum album (assembly GCA_963277665.1). Classification (NCBI taxonomy): domain Eukaryota; kingdom Viridiplantae; phylum Streptophyta; class Magnoliopsida; order Santalales; family Viscaceae; genus Viscum; species Viscum album. Next base: position 917,622,974 of record OY728138.1, on the reverse strand, counting down.
CCCCCCTAATGGGTGATTTCTTATTTTTCTCCTTTAAACATCCCACTGTCTTATTGGTGGAATCTAGTTGTGGCTTCTGCCATTTACAGAACCCAATGGCAAACCAGTGGCGTACTTCAATTTGTAATAGCAACCACAATCTCTCCCTTTAGCTACATATAGAACCTTGATAAGGTTCAATCCATGTTCAATGTTTAATACACCACTCATTATACCCTCTAACTATTATAATTTCTTTCCATCATTTGAATGAAATTCCATCCCATAAGCTAGTTCAAAATCTCAAATTCCTCTTGAATTTATCCAAAATTTTCATATTTTAAATTGTATTTTATTCCTAAAAAATTTTATGCAATATATTATATAATATTAGACAAGCACATAATATCTAGTAAACAAAAAAAATTTATCTCATTAAATAAGATCATTACCCTAGTTAACTATTAAACCAATGAAAATTCTAAAAATTACAATTAGAGAAAAAATATAAAATATAAAATATAAAGTAGAAAAAATATGTGTTTTCACAATATTCTAAAATCATAACAACCATAAACAAAAATATATGAATGAAACAAAATATTAGTAGACCAATCAACATCTTATGAAATGATGATATAAAATTTGGTGGAATTATAGTGAATATTGAGTGATTGAATAAAGTGGGTTTTATTGACTAAAAAGGGAAATGTTATTGTTGGGGTTTTACTGTTTTATGTCCATTGGTCATTATAATCATTGGTTAATTTTATCACCTGAATGAATACCAATGGGTGATAATTTTACCATTATAATTAGTGTTTATAATTTGTAATGACTAAGTGTGATTTATGTAGAAATGAGAAATGATGACCTCAACTAGTAGGGTCATGTCATTTGGATACTATTTTCTAGAAATTAAGTGGGATATATAATCACAAGGTTTTAAGCATGAAAAATTCTTATCTGAGCTTCAATAAGTGAATTTTTAATGAAATAGCCTGATAGAGTAATTCATGTTAGCGAATATTACCACTCAGTCAATGTTCGATGATTCAACGCATGAAACTACCACCATCTCGCATAATATCCTTAGGGTATACACTATTTCTATAAGGGGTAACATGACCATGCATTAGTTTAATAATGTTTTATTCCTTTAAATAAATTAATTTTTTATTACATCAATTACATTTTAATAATATTTTTTTTAATAAAATATATGTTTAAATGAGATGAATATAACAACTTCATTTCTAAAGAGAAATAAAATATAATTATATTTTCATAAAAAAAATATATACTTTAAAAATTAGTTATGGAAATAGAAATAATATTTTTTAATGAAATAATCATCTAAAACAAACATATTTAAATATGAATTATATTATAATTTTATAATCTCCTAGGAAATTTTTATAGGTGTCAAAAATTTCACTGTGCCTTATAAATATTAGTTTTTTTATAAATATGGATATGTATATATAAGCTAAAATTCAAATATTTTGTTAGTTATTCCACATATATTATCCAAAAAATTAAAATCAAGACGTTAAAATTATGTTATTGTGAATTTATAATAATTCATTAAAATACATTATTTTTCCATGAATATAAAATATACAATTTTTAGTTATCAGTATGTTTTATGATATAATATTTATTCCATAATTATTTAATATTTAGAAAACCAAAATAAATTACCTAAAATATTATATATTATTAATATTATTTATTTTAATAACTTTTAATATACTTTCAAACCTATTAGTGTCTTTCTAAAACACTAAAATGGAAAATTAGATTTTCAGAACATTATTTTTTGAAAATATAATTTCTCACATCCAAAAAAGTAATAATAAATGTGTTTTGTTATAATGTATTAAAATATAATAAAACTATATTTAAATGTACAAAACCACAATTAAAATCCCCGGTTAAGATAAAAGTTGTTCATTTTCAAAACCCTGGATTTATAATACCTATATTTAGAAATTATTAAGCAATTACCCCTCTTTTTCTATAAATACCCACCCATTTCAACATTTCAATATAGTATCAATCCATTATCAATAATGTCCTAATTATTTCTGCTCTCAAGGAGTCCCCTCATGTCGTCCATATGCCCAAATGTTTCCAAACCTCAGGATATAGGACCAACTCATTAAGGAAAGGGAATATTTTTCAACATCATTCCCATTTAATAATAATTTGTTATTATGTTTTTTAAAGGATATGTTATATTAATTACTTATTATTTTTATTATATCTATAATGATAATATAAAGGTTTATCAATGGGAGACCATCATTTTATCTAATTTTACTATTTTCTAAATCTATGTTTTATCACTTTCATTTTGAAAAAATTATTTTAATAATTTATCTTGTTTAACTGAGAAATTCACTTTTCATTTTTTTGAATTCCCAAACAACATTAATTTTAAATGTGTATGAAACTATATTTGAACAAGACACATTGGTTCAGGTATTTACATTCATGAAACCCGCATTACCATTCAATGTGTTATAAATGATGTAATTTACATGTATTTTAGAACGTTTTAACATAATAAATTTGAGATGAAAAATTTTATTTATTTAAATTTCTTATTACTGATATTATTTACTAAGATCAATGTGGCTCATATGAAATTAATATATATGAATTTTTTACATTTATAGTCCTCTAATTCATTTGGTAATGAATTTAATCTATAGAGATGACATGTATTACTATACCATAAGGAATAACCTATCCAATTTATTTATTAAATCTAAGAGGTAATCCTTGGTAAAATGATTATGAATGTACCATTTAAACATTATCTCCAAATTTTCATGTCAGGATTCATGTTCTTTTCATTATGATTTTCCTCACATTAGCATGTATATTACATACTGTTATTACTTATTTTATTATTGGTATTCTTCATGATCACATGCTATATGTCTCCCATTCTTATTCCCTAATAGGGATTCATTCCCAGTAATTTCCTTTAATTTGTTTCACCATTCTATAATATACAGTAAAAGTTACCAAGGTTGGTCACATGAAAGCTTATTTGTGTTGTATTTAGATGAATAAAATATTTTTTTATGTAATAAAATTTTAATTTCTATCAAACGAAGCATTACAATATCATGTGTTTTGTTTCATATATTGAAAAGATTATATTAAACAATGTGGGATTCTGTTATTTTTATTAAATCATTCTTTAATTATTTATGGAATTTAGTACATGGGAACATTAGTATGAACCCCACGCACTATTAAAAATGATGGAAAAAATATTGATATTTTCATGAGTATTAAGTAAATAGTTTCTATGTAAATATATCACTTCCTGGATACTGCAGGTGGATGTAGATTTGGCACATATGTACCATGGGGTAACAAAAAACAAAATAATGATATAGACATGATTGGGAATTGGTGAAAGAAAAATGGCCTTACTACTCACCTAATTTGACACTCCAGGGTGATTTTTTTAGTTAATCACATGATTTTTATGAACCATTAAAGAGAATACATAAAAAATTTAATTAGAGTAAATTAATGGATACATTATTTAAGCATCAGTTTTATGACTTAAAATCTCTTCATAATTTTAATATTCTTAAATGTAACAAATTTCCCATTAATATTTTATTATTTTAGTGAAATGGTAAAAAAAAATGGAGGAACTATGTAAATGATGAATGAAATGGATGAAGAAATATTAGAAATTTGATGGAATCTAGAATGGAAAACTTCACAATGATGATGAATCAACTATCTCATGTTATAAAAAATAACATCAATCATGTAGAATGGATAAATTAATCTCAATGTGAATAAAATTTCATTGACTCTTTCATTAGTCAACAACCACCTTCTATTAGTGCATCTATACAAACATTTATTTCCGAACAATTGATTACTTTTGTAGAAAATATATATTGTAGCCTCCATTGATCATATCAATAGAAAGTGACCATGGAAGTATACTTCTTGAAGGATAATAAAAGTAGTTCTAGACACTGATTAAAACGCAAATCGATGAAGGGAAAATAAGGTCATGGATTGGAAATAGTTCAGTTAAATTTGTTTCGATAAATATTTTCCCCATTCAATGTGATGAATAATATATAAATAATTTCTAGAGCTGAAGAAAAAGGAAAATGAATCAGTGGGAATAAATGGAATTAACCTCCCAATACTTGATTGTTACATCTCCAGCTTTGTTATGGATCCTAATGGAATAGTTAATAAATAACTATGTAGAATCATAACCCATATATATAAGAATTTAGAAAATCAAGACAATGAATATGATTAGGTGATATTATGTAGTACTATAACAGTTGTACTATAGTATGGGGAGTTATAGTTGTCATATATGTTGAATGAAAAGAAAAGAACAACCACTACTTGAATTAGAGGAATTTAAGACAGTCTATTTGCAACAAGATCGCATCACAGATAGGATTTAGTGACAGGGCCCCATCATAAATAGCTCGTTGCAGAAAACGACATTTCAATTATTATTATTTACGACTCGCCTGTTGCAAAAAACTAGTATTTCGGAAGAGACCAGTCCCCATCTCAAATAATCCCCTTATTATATAAATTATATATAAATAAAAATTTTGAGACGGGGAACTACCCCGTCGCAAATAAGAATCTGATTATATACATTATATATATAAAAACATTTTGTGATGGACCCGTCCCGATTAGTATTTTCTACAAAACCGTTGTCCCGTCTCAAATACAAATAATAAAAAATTATATTTAAATTATTTGCGATGGGAGAACATCGAAAAAGGTCCCATTGCAAATACTAAACGTAATAAAAAATTTATTTAATAAAATTATGAATAATGAAAATCAAATAGTAATATTAATAAAATAATAAAAAAACATTATTTTTAATAAAATAAACATACATTAAAAATATAATACTAAAAAAATATATTTAATAAAATTATTAATAATAATAAATTAATATAAATTTTATTAAAAAAAATTAATATAATTATCAATATTTACAAAAAAAATATAAAAATATAATAAAATCTTATAATTATTTGTTAAACAAACAAATACAAACAAATATAATACTAATAATAAATAAAAAATATTAAAAATAAAAAAATTAATTTATGCAATATTTGAACCAATATAAAAGTCAAAAACATTAAATAGTTCATATTATAATAAATATTAAATTCAAATGTTTTTAACATAAAAAAAATCACTAGGGGTTATCTTCTGGTGGAGGTGGAGGAGCTGTAGAAGATGGTGGAGGAAACTCCATCAATAAACTACGAGTCAGAAAACTCGTGTACTCCATCTACTCGTGATGTTGCTACTACTGCTGCTGCTATAAACGTATATCCTCCTTGTGCGGCTGCTGCTGCTGTTGCTGCTGACGCAACTCTTCATGCTACCACTATAGACTCTCTATAACCTCACACTGAGTTTACAACTGCTCCTGTTACTGTGAGGCGAAAGTTGATGCCTCTCCATGAGCTCTGCTCGAGCTGGATGCCGACATCTCACCAGTACCATAAATAGTACCATGAGTCACATGAGAGATGATACCAACTACTCAGCTCTTCTCAAATCCATACTATGTTGCTTATATCCATGCCGCCTCATCAAAATGGTGGGAACGGTTTACTCAGTCATCCCATACATACTCTCAGCATTTTCCTTGAGAGGTCGCATCCTCATATGACTCCATCAATTCCAATTTGAAGTTAAAATTGTGAAAATATTATATGCATTTAATTGTCAAACTGGAAAAAATACAAACCACAATATGATGATGGTGATCCCCTCTAATCTATTCAATGGCTGGATCACTATACATCCTCTGATAAACGTTGAACTCTGTAATATCGAGATGCTCGACTACCTATAGAAAAATAAAATAAACCGTTTATATTTAAAGTTATATAAAATATTTTAAAAAAATACTTACCAGATTCTCTCTATGTGTATTGAATGTATGGATACCAGCTCAATGCATCACCTCATGTCTCCCCTGGTTCTCCCATCCCAATAAAGATCTTCTCTGAAATCCACCACCCTACTAGTGTAAACATAATCCATCCCAAAAGTGAGATGAAATGTAGTCTTGTCAGTGGTCTCTACACGACTCATAAAATTCCATCTCTCATGCTTTTTTAATGGATATTCTGGTAAAATTGTGAAACACCTGATGGAAACAATCATGCATAGACATCTTTCATGCCGCGTGGATAACATCGCACATGCTATCATGATGGGATACCATAAAACCTACAAATAATTTATAATATCACGTTATTAATACAATAAAATTTCAAAATAAATATTCTTTATTTATGTACCAACCAATTATGGAACATGTCACCCCACATTTTAACAGGAATATGTTCCAATGTGATCCATGGCTGTGAAAAATAACTACGCAAGATACCACTCCCATACACAATAGAAACATTTGAAAAACTATGAAAAAGGAATAAATAATCAAACTATTATTATATATATAAATAAATTAATGAAAGGTAATTAAAATATACAGGTTATCATACCTCCGTGTGCGTGGATAGAAGAAAGGATGTGGACGTCACTCAGGAATAGGGTCAAGAATCATCAGTCGTGCATGACCGCACCCTATCTGCATACCCCATGAACTATCAGTAGGCTGAGGGTCAGATAGTCCACAATCCCCCTCATCCAAAGGTAGATCAGCCTCCTACAACTCACAAAATAGATCATGATCCATCTGAAACACAAAATGATTATTTTTAGTATATAGTTGAAAATAACTACTATATATTGATATATATTATTTAGGATTATAACCAACATTTAACTGTGTTAATGTCCATCTTTATCCTCATCTTCATAGTTGCCAATGTTAATGTCTTCATCTTCCTCCTCAGCATCATCAATATCCATATGAGTTTCAATTTCATCATCTCTTATCATTTCAAATTCATTTTTAACATCATTAACATATTAACCATCATCTATCCTTAATTGTGGTGTGTCATTATCATTATTCATATCTCTTTGTGAAAAAATAGATTTTGAGTAGTCTGTTGAAAAATTTCAATTACTTCCTCTTTAGAAGAACTGCATTTAGTTTTAGTAAACTGATTTTGTTGAGATTTCATTTTTATTATGCCCCACCAATCACTCAAGTCTCTTGAAGTAGCACAGTACTTTTCGTAATTAATTTTATGTTCCTGATTATCCAGTAAAAATTGTTCTTTTACAACAAAAATACTTTTATAATTAATATCAATGATTCCATGAATCGAATGAATATGCAAGCCTCTCTCAGTATCCAACCACCGACATTTAAACTTCATTATGCAATTTTTTCCTACATAACACAACTCAATTAAATCATCCATAATAAAATAAAAGACAAGTTAATTCTCTATGTGATGCATTACTTTCAAGAAAACTACACTTTTTATTGTTTTTTTGATACCTCATTTCACGTATATGAAATAAAAAACCGTTCAACACATATGAATTATAAAATTTAACAATTTTGGATGGTGGGTTACTCAATATACACAGTCGATTATCAATTTTATCAGCATGTTGAGACACATGAAAATATGAAATACAATCTCAAAATGATAAATAATAAACATAATTTATATTAAACTATAAATAATTTAAGTTACCAGTTTTTGAAACCATTGAGAAATTTATTTTGTCTGCATTCTTCAAGAGCAGCTGTTGTAATTTCAGGAAGTTGGGTCTTGATATTATTATCATATGACCTACAAATAAAATAAGTTTACATATTGTAACATAAATTAGAGAATAAGTGATATAAGCACTCATAGTACAAATTATGTCATTTATTCACAGTTGAGAAGAACATATGTATGAGCTTTGTGATGAACATTATCTGAAATCCTTTTTTCATGAACTCCACTGAAACCAAGATTTGGCTAATTAAAAAATAATAATTGAATGTCCATTTCATAATTTAAATTCCCCTCATTTCTTACAATGCAATTGTGTTTTGCAGGATATTGAGATTCAAAATAATTAGAGCAGAAAAAAGAAATTTCTTCTTGAAAATAAGCTTCAGTAATTGAGCCTTCAACTGATGCTTTGTTTTGTACATTTTTCTTCAACTTCTACAGGTATATCTCAAATGGGTACATCCATCGAATCTGTACTAGACCTCCACATTTAGCTTCATGTGAAATATTTAGTATCAGATGTTCTATTGATTCAAAGAAAGTCTGCGGATATATTTTTTATAGTTTACATATAATTACAGAAACATCTTTTTCCATTTTTCATAGTTCATCATAGTATATTTTTGCTTCAAAAATGTCTTCAAAAAATATGATATGTTTGTTATCAAATCAAAAATAATAGAATTAAACAAACCTCAGAAACCAATCGACATAAGTCTTTCCATTATAACATGAAAATCATGACTTTTTAATATGGTAATATAACCATTCTTAACACATCTTCCCAATTTTGAACCATAGCCATCTAGAAGTCTAAAATATGCAATCCACTATCAAAATAGTAAGAAACTCTCTTTGGATAGTGTATAAGATACTTTTGGCTTCATTAACCTCAATGATCTGACATTTTCCTATTGTTTAACTTCTGGTCGCCTGAAAATGTGGGAAAGATCTAATCATTCCTATACAGTATCTTCTGTCACACATGGTGTATCCAAATCTATATGAATATTGTTATAAAAATATTTCTTCTAAATATGAATGTCATCCAACATGTGGCAGACCAACAAATCAGACCAATATGGAAGATACCCAAAAATGCTTCATTTTATCCAATTATGTTCTTTCCTAAAGCCTTGAATTTTTTGATGGTTTACTATTGGAACAAATGTGATGAGAGGTAATGAAAATATAACTTATTTTAACTCTGTAAATGAAATCATTTTTGGAGGTTCGTACCTTTCAATCATACCTTTTTTGAAATGGGATTTGATCCTCTAAAAAGGATGATTAGTTGGACGAAATCTGTGGTGATGGTCAAAATATAAAGATTTTTTTCCATTGAAAATCATAAAGGGTTTTTTGTCTTTCATACTGTAACGATATGATTTCAGACCACGTGTACTCCAGCCAAATAACATGCCATGTGCTAAAAAGTCACTAATCATCCACATCAATGTTGCTTTTAACATGAAATTTGGTTTCACAGAAACATCATTTGTAATAACACGATCACTCCACAATGCATTTAACTCATTAATAAATAGTTTCAAATAAACATAAATATTCTTTTTTTGATAACCAGGGATTAATAAGGTAAAAATGATATAAGGTTCCTTCATCAACATATATATACATAAATTTTACGGAGTTAAAAAAACATGCCAACATGAATACTGACTACTATAAGAACCAAACAGACATAAACTATCAGTAGAAAGACCCAATCACATGTTTCAGTCTTCTGAGGAAAACAACGGATACAGACGGTCAAAATGTTTCCATGAATCACCATCAGATAGATTATTCAATATTTTATCTATTTAAATTTTGGTTTTGTGCCATGACATTCTTGACACTGCATTCTGAGACATAAATAAATGTTGAAACCTGGGTGTAAGGGGGAAATATCTCAACTATTTTACTAGAATCGATCCAGACTTCCCTGGTTGAGCTTCATTATACCTTGATTTCCCTCATGTGGATCAACAATACAATGAAACATTTTCACTAGAATATTAGATTCAATCATTTGGACATTCATGTATCTTCTGATAACTAAATCATAGATTTTGAACCTACCTCTTTCTCTCATAGTAATTTTCATTAACCACATTTCCTTCTGGTAATAGTGTTTTAACCAAAAAATATATATAATAAAAGCAGTAGTTTGACATTGAATTATATTATTTGATAGCCATAAATTTGTAAATAACTATTGATTTTCATATCTTGCAACCAATATATAATGAATACTCACCAGACCTCAACAACACATAAAATTTGGATGGTGCAAACTCAAGAGTTAAATCAATGACATCTTGAGTTTCATTTTCATGAACAGATGGACCTACAACATCATGTAATAAATTTTGAAACCTTGATGGATCTAATAGAAAATTATTAGTATATTCTCTAGAATTTCATTCACCATCTTAATACCAAAAAACATAATCTGGTTGAAAACCATACTGTGAGAGATGTATCCCAACCTTATCAAATGTATCAAATATTCAAAGAAAACATTTTTTACAAGGTCATCTTATTGTGTCTTCTGAAACTTATTCTGGTTTGGTTGATGAAAATGATAAAGAAGCTTCAACACCCTCAATATATACAATATTTAATCAAGTGCTGTTTAGATTTCTATACTGATTTATCCAAGCGCAATCATATAATAATTATTGTTGTCGAATTCTTTATTTTATATTTTTCACAAAATATAAATTCATTACTATTTTTGAATAATTTGAAATTATAAAAAAATTATCTAAAAAAATATAAATAATTAAAATTATATCTTATTATTACCATTATTTATGGGAGACACAATTTCCAGTGCATTGACAGCTACTCTTTTTCCCGACGGCTCATTTACTTGCAACTTTCTCACAAAGAAATCACAATGAAGAATCTGAACCCAGGTACGCATATTCATTCTCATATTCACGAGAATGAATATGTGTACCTCTAAGAATATTCTTTAGGGTGATTTTTGTGTGAGAAAGTTGCAAGTAAATGAGCCGTCAGACAAAAGAGACCCCATTTGGTCGATGAATCATCTTCTTGCAACTGTCACCACCAGAACACATTGTAAAAAATATGGTACTATGAATGCATATTCATACACATTTTTATGATATTGGATATGCATACGTAGAAGCATACATTTCATAATGTTTTAAATTATTTAAAGTTTAAAGGAGAAGAGTCATGAGCAAAAGGAGTGCCGTCAATCCACTGGAAATTGTTCCAAGTTATTAAAATTTATTAAAATTTATTAAAATTTATTAAAATTTATTTTCATTGTAATTTTCATATTTTGTTATTAATTGTCACTAATTGTAACTATTTGTTACTAGTTTTTACTAATTGTTGAAAATTGTTACTAATTGTTACAAATTGTTACTAATTGTTACTAATTATTCCTATTTCTAACTATTTCTTGTTAATACTTACTATTTGATGTTAATTTTTACTATTTTTTTCCATTTATTACTATATGTTGTGATTTCTTACTATTTGTTTCTATTTCTCACTATTTGTAGCTATTTTTTTTACTATTTCTTCGTATTTGTTGCTATTTGTTTCTATTCCCTCCCATTTCTTCCTATTTCTTCCCATTTCTTACTATATCTGCCTATTTCTTCTTATTTCTTCATATTTCTTCTTATTTTTTCATATTTATAACAATTTATTACTAATTATTACTAATTATTACTAATTATTACTAATGATTACTAATTATTACTAATTATTAGTATTTATTACTAATTATTACTGTTTAATAATATTTATTACTATTAATTACTATTTATTACTATTTATTACTATTTATTACTATTTATTACTAATTATTACTATTTATTACTAATTATTACTAATTATTACTATTTATTACTAATTATATCTAATTTTTACTATTTATTACTATTTATTACTATTTATTACTATTTATTACTAATTATTTCTAATTATTACTAATTTTTACTAATTTAACTATTTATTATGATTTGTTCCTTTTTATTACTATTTATTACAAATTATTACTAATTATTACTATTTATTACTATTTATTACTATTTATTACTATTTATTACTATTATTACTATTTATTCGTATTTATTCCTATATATTCATATTTATTCCTATTTATTAATAATTATTCCTATTTATTACTAATTTTTCATATTTATTACTAATTTTTAAATTTATTACTAATTATTCATATTTATTCCAATTTATTCCAATTTATTCATAATTATTCCTATTTATTTATAATTATTACTAATTATTTTTATTTATTGGAATTTATTCAAATTGATTGGTATTTATTCATATTTATTGGTATTTGTTACTATTTATTACTATTTATTAATAACTATTAATTATTATTATGTATTATTAATAATTATTAATAATTATTTCTACTTATTTCTAATTATTCTTATTTATTGCTTTTTATTACTAATTATTCCTATTTATTACTCTTTATTACTAATTATTACTAATTATTACAAATTATTACTATTTATTACTAATTATTAATAATTATTAATAATTATTAATAATTATTACTTATTATTACTAATTATTACTATTTATTATTATTTATTACTATTTATGTCTATTTATTACTAATTATTCATATTTATTACGAATTATTTTCATTTATTTCTAATTTTTCCTATTTATTACTAATTTTTTCTATTTATTTCTAATTAAACCTATTTATTTCTATTTATTCCTATTTATTCCTACTTATTGCTATTTATTCTTATTTATTGCTAATTATTCTTATTTATTAGTATTTATTCATATTTATTTGTATTTATTCCTATTTATTGGTATTTATAACTATTTATTCCTATTTATTCATATTTATTACTAGTTATTAATAATTATTAATATTTTTTACTTTTTTTACTATTTATTTCTATTTATTACCAATTACTACTGTTTATTAAGAATTATTCTAATATCTTATGAATTATTCCAATTTATTATGAATTATTCCAATTTATTTCTAGTTTTTCCTATTTATTACAAATTATTCCTATTTATTACGAATTATTCCGATTTATTATGAATTGTTACTATTTAATACCTATTTATTACCAATTATTCCTATTTATTACGAATTATTCTTATTTATTATGAATTATTCCTATTTATTACGAATTATTTCTATTTATTATGAAGTATTCTTATATATTGTGAAATTTTCTTATTTGTTACGAATTATCACTATTTAATCCTATTTATTACTAATTATTCCTATTTATTACTATTTATTCATATTTATTCGTATTTGTTCCTAATTATTGTTATTTATTACAAATTATTTCTAATTATTAATAATTATTAACAATTATTACTATTTATTACTAATTATTACTAATGATTACTAATTATTACTAATTATTACTATTTATTACTAATTATCACTATTTAATAATATTTATTATTATTTATTACTATTTATTACTATTTATTACTAATTGTTATTAATAATTACTATTTATTATTGATTATTACTGATTATTACTAATTATTACTAATTATATCTAATTATTACTATTTAATATTGTTTATTACTATTTATTACTATTTATTACAATTTATTACTATCTATTACTAATTATTAGTAATTGTTACTATTTATTACTATTTATTACTAATTATTTCTAATTATTACTAATTTTTACTAATTTAACTATTTATTATGATTTGTTCCTTTTTATTACTATTTATTACTATTTGTTACTATTTGTTACTATTTGTTACTATTTATTACTATTTATTACAATTTATTAATATTTATTCTTATTTATTCCTATTTATTCCTATTTATTAATAATTATTCCTATTTATTACTAATTTTTTATATTTATTACTAATTAATCAAATTTATTACTAATTATTCATATTTATTCCAATGTTTTCCAATTTATTCATAATTATGCCTATTTATTTATAATTATTACTAATTATTTTTATTTATTGGATTTTATTCAAATTGATTGGTATTTATTCATATTTATTGGTATTTGTTACTAATTATTACTAATTACTAATAACTATTAATTATTATTATGAATTATAAATAATTATTAATAATTATTTCTAATTATTACTAATTATTCTTATTTATTACTATTTACTCCTATTTATTACTGTTTATTTCTAATTATTACAAATTATTACTTTTTATTACTAATTATTAATAATTATTAATAATTATTAATAATTATTACTAATTATTACTAATTATTACAAATTATTACTATTTATTACTAATTATTTCTATTTATTACTATTTATTCCTATTTATTACGAATTATATTCATTTATTTCTAATTTTTCCTACTTATTACTAATTTTTTCTATTTATATCTATCTATTTCTAATTATTTCTAATTATTCCTATTTATTGCTATTTATTCTTATTTATTGCTAATTATTCTTATTTAGTAGTATTTATTCCTATTTATTTGTATTTATTCCTATTTGTAGGTATTTATAACTATTTATTCCTATTTATTCATATTTATTACTAGTTATTAATAATTATTAATATTTATACCTTTTTTTAGTATTTATTTCTATTTATTACAAATTACTACAATTTATTAAGAATTATTCTAATATATTATGAATTATTCGAATTTATTATAAATTATTCCAATTTATTATAATGTTTTCCTATTTATTACAAATTATTACTATTTATTATGAATTATTCCGATTTATTATGAATAGTTACTATTTAATAAATATTTATTACCAACTTTTCCTATTTATTACGAATTATTCCTATTTATTATGAATTATTCCTATTTATTACGAATAATTTCTATTTATTACGAAGTATTCTTATATATTGCGAATTATTCTTATTTGTTACGAATTATCACTATTTATTCCTATTTATTACTAATTAGTCCTATTTATTACTATTTATTCATATTTATTTGTATTTATTCCTAATTATTGTTATTTATTACTAATTATTTCTAGTTATTACTAATTATTAATAATTATTACTAATTATTACTAATTATTACTAATTATTACTATTTATTCCTATTTATTACTAGTTATTCCTATTTATTACAAATTATTCGTATTTATTACGATTTACTCCTATTTATTACAAATTATTCTTATTTGATACTAATTATTCCTATTTATTACGAATTATTCCTATTTATTACGAATTATTACTATTCATTATGAATTATCACTATTTATTCCTAATTATTACTAATTATTACTAATTATTCCTTTTTATTACTAATTATTTCTAATTATTACCATTTATTTCTTTTTATTCTTATTTATTACTGTTTATTCCTAATTATATATAGTTATTAGTAATTATTACTATTTATTTCTAATTATTACTAATTAGTACTAATTATTAGAATTTGTTACTATTTATTACTATTTATTACTAACTATTACTAATTATTACTATTTTTTACTATATATTACTAAAATATACAAAACAATTTAAATATAATTTAATTACAACTAATCAACAATAAATAAGATTAACATAAAAAAATATAATAAATACTAAATTAAATAAAATATAAATATTTTTAAACATGATCTCTTATTGATGTAAGGGTCGTCATATCTTTTGCATAAAAAAATTAACTTACAGAAATTTTCACTCTAAAATTCCAGTTTAGAGAGAGAGAGGAAGTGACAAATGAGAGGAAGAGAAAGAAAATTGGAGGGGGGGTATATATAGGTTAGATTAGTGGTGACAGGACTAGTTGCGACGGGTTTACTCGCGCAAAAAGTAATTTTTGCGGTGGGGCCCGCCGCAAATACCGTTGTCCGCATTAATTGTTGTCAGTGGTTAAAAGGTTATTTGCGATGGGCACCGTCGCAAAAAGTGACCTGAAGACACACCATTTGCGATAAGATAACATCCCTTTGCAAAAAACCCATTTACCGCCACCGGTAGTTACGACGGGTCCTGTCGCAAATACCCTCCGACCGACAACTATTTCTGTCGAGAAGATCCCCCCGTCTCAAATAACCTTCCAGCACCTTGGTGCGCAACCCGCGCTTTGGTGGAGAACCCACGTTAAATCCCATAGTACCTATTAAGGCGAGTCCCCAAATCCTGTCGCAATTAACAAGTTAATTGCGACGGGACAAACCCCATGTCACAATTAACCTTTGGGATATACTATTTGTGACGGAATTTATACATATCACAAATACCCCGTCGCAACAGACAATTTTTCCCATAGTGAATGGATCTAATCTCACAGTAGAATTCTTACCATGGAAGAGAATGAAATAATTTTAAACTTCCCACATGAATTTTTTTTAAGAAGCATTAGGGGAACTGAATTGTTGGGAGTGAAAGGTTTTATATGTGTGGAAGAGATGGGTATATAGCACCAAACTATCATTGTGAGGTGCAGCCTCAACTTATTAACACCAAAGGCTCATGGAATATGATGAAGGACCATCCTAATGTTCAATGCTTCATGTGTGGATAAGTAAAGAAATTTTCCAATCAATGTACAAATCAGAATATAATGGATGCTAACGACCATCAAACACATCATAGACTAAGCGAGAAAGGTCAGAAATTTTATATCAAGTCGGCTAAAGAAGATCCTATAAATTATATAGTTGTAGGTACGCTTATCATGCTCTAAAATCTAGATGGTACGTTGTTTGAATATGTTTCAATGAATTTAATTATTTCATCAATGATTATAACGAATGTTGAGTCAATTTTGGAGCCACTGGATGTATATTGAAATTTATTTAATTACATTAATAAATAATTATTATATATACAAAAGTTGGTTTTTGACATTTATTAGTTAAGAATGTTACATTTACTTATCTATTCAATATAGTCCTTTTTATATCATGGACTATATCTACATCACAGTCAATGTTAGCAATAGGTAATCACACAGTAGATCAAGAATCCTCACATTTTTCCATAACAACATCAATGTTGTCATCACCCTAATGAATATGGTTTCTATGAAAAAATTACAAACCACTAATCATTTGATAGATTAGAAACATAAAAGTTTTAAATTGCATGAATCACCTAATAAATGGTTTCACATTATGGATACATATTTTCTAATCTGGGACTGTATATCCATAGTCATAAATTTATTCACCAATGTTAATATCCATCATATGACACAAAAACACTCATACTGGAAATTTAATATAATAAACATCCAAGATTTCTTCATCGACTCCAAAATATGTTGATGACACAGAAATGATATTTTTAACATTTACTCACAAAAATTGAAATTCTTAAATAATGAATATTATTTCACTATTTCGAATAGTAATCCTTTTGTTATGATTATTGATGTAAAATTTATAACCATTAATATCAAAACTTGACCATGTGATCACATTAACACATAGTACATCTGCTTATTATTTTAATGTTTTTGATGAAAATGAATCAGTGTCTACTATCAACATAAAACATTGTAAAATTAATGTTTATATCTATTCATCAACAGTAATTAATTACTTTTCATCCAATACTCTTTCAATGCATAAATAGAAGATTATATATATTCTTGGAACTCATATTTACTGTACAAAATGTATATATTTTCTTACATCACATGGCATGGAATTAACTTCCTCATAAATCCATAAAATATTTTACCTTATTTATCAACTATCATATGTCAATAGATTGAGAGTCCAACATGAACCTCTTCATGAAAATAATCTATATATATCTCATTCAACTCATTTGATATATATTTTTGAATAATATGTCCATTTTTAATATATATATTACATGAATATACAATAAAAAAATTCAAAATATTTAAAGAGGACTCATTCATTGTAAATAAAGTGGATTAGATATTCTTATCTATCACAAATATTAAAGAACTACATGAATGCATATATCAAAATATTATTGTAGAAAATACAATTCATATTGAAACATTATGAAGATATCTTTATTCTTCTTCACATATAAAACATTTGGATCAATGAAATTTATGTAAATGGATTTGGAAATATAACACATCATTATGATACTCTCTCTGATAGATATATTTTATATACCACATAATGTTACTGGTAGAAGCTATGGTATCAATATAACACTATTATGAGATTCCATAACTATGAAAAAAAACCATCCATTATTTTTTAAAAATTTTAGGAATACCATCTGATGTATATTAATACCGTAAACAAATTTGAAAAATTATCCTCTCAATATTGATTAATATTTGACATATCTGATATAAATATGTTAAATTTTATTTTATAGTGAGTGATAACACCAAACACGTTCTCATTAATATTTTGTTTACTAATTTATAAAATCCATATACTTTCTCTCCATTTATATCTAATAATTTTGAAATCAAACTATTAAATATTTATTTATCAATATATTTAAAATGTTTTTTATGATTTAACTTTAAAAAACTATAATAAGGTAGCTTAAATATGATAGATTTTTTCATCCATTTACTTTTTTATGAATATAAATCCTTCTCATTCAAAATGGGACATAATTTTTTTCACCACATAGTAATATTATTCACCTGAAAATGGTTGTGGGGAAAATAAAACAATTTTAAACAATTAAATAATTTCTTTATTATATGATATAAATTATCAATTCATAGAAATATTTTGTTTACACTTATCATTGTCTTCCTTAATTTCAAGGAATGATGATATAAAGTACCTTATTTATAAATTAGACATTATTTATGTCACATAACCCTGAATTAAGATACGATTCTATATGATTCCATGTAATATTTAGTTAACATTATCGTAGAACATAAAAGAAAATAATATTCATTTTATTCAGAAATTTATATACCTCTTATATGGCATATAAATATCAAATAATCAATCAATCGTGATAGATAAAATTAAATTTCAATTCTATGATATTTGGGAAAAGAAATATTCAATCTCACAATAACATAATTTATTTCTATTTTTTTCTATGGGTAAAAGTTTAAAACAAATAGCATAAAAGTATATGAACCATGTTTATTACCGAGGGACTAATAGTGATTCATTCCACCTTCAAAATGTTCAATTCTGAGATTTCTAAATTCATTTATAATATTAGAAAATTATATCTAAAATATCATCAATTTGGTTGAATTAGTAGGGTGACATAGGTTTCTGTCAAATATATTCTAATCTATATTCTATTTTATCATCTTTAAATAATTTTCATGTGAAAATATCCTCTTTAAATAGAGAACTATTTGAAGTTGTCATGTTTCTATACTAGGGTGCTTGGTGAATATTCTTTATAATGAATAAAAATTTAATTTCTCTTCTTTTTTTATAAAATGTAGCCTCACATTTAAGACATTATAAAAAACATTCATACTAATTCATGTAAATCAAGTGGTTATTAGAGAGGAATTTAACTATTTTTACCTGAATCCCATTTTGAATACTATTTGTTTCCTCATAATCAGAATCTAAAGCCCCATTTTTATATTTAAGTAACTCTTTTAATAGACGAAACAATTCAGTGAAACATTTATCACCCCAATCATTTCTTCCTTTCTAGTTTAAATGTCTCATCACTATTTAAAAGACAGTAAATTTAATATAACCTATTAATAGTGTTTTGTCATCATTTCATTGAAATCATTCAACACCTGTAATTTTTTTTAAATGGTTTCAATTCAAAAATTATTACTTAAGTCATAATGATGATCCTGTGTCTCATTCTTACCACCATCATCATTATAATTTATTGAACTATTTTTTATTCCATAATTCTAAATCCAATGTCAATAATTATAATTAAAACCATAAAAAATTAGATCGTATTTGATTTCTCTATACCCTAATTTTCTCACATTCAAGAACATCACTTGTGGATAAAAACTAATATATTTTTAATTATTTTATTTTGAAAATTCCTACAAATGTCAACCCCATTCTGTTATTTATTGTCATTTATACATGAATTTGTACAATTATGATCCATTAATTACAAAAATTTATATCATAGTATAATAATATATATAAAAAATTTAATATTAAAAAATTTATATATATATAAATATTTATGAAATGTATTTATGTAAATATATAAATATTCATAAATTTATAACTAAAAAATTATAAAAAAATTAATTTTTACCACAAGAAAATTATAACGAAAAATATTTTAAAAATAAAAACATTAATAAAAAAAATAAAATGGTAAAAATTTATAACCATAATTTATAATATATTAAATTTATTATCATACAAAATTACCTACCTCAATCTAATTATGATGAAAAAAATATAATTAAAAAAGTTGGGATCGCGAAAATAATGGAATGTGATTTATAAGTAACAAATAATTATAATTTTTTTAAAAATTAAAAATTTAACATTAAATAAAAATATTTGAAGATTTAAAACAATAATATGTGATAAATAGAGAAAACTTTTGATTGACATACTTTAGATTGCAAGAAATAAATTAGTGGTTTCACTAAAATACATATTGAAAGTCGGAGATAAGAGAATTTGAATTAGAAAAGTGCATTATAGATTTAGTGGGATGAATTAAATAATTACTGGAAGAAGAGTGTTAAAATACAGTGCCCTATCCAAGATAACTTTTTCATTATTAATTATTTATTTTTTCCACATGACCTCAGGAATGCCTTCCCATACACTTGAGGATTCTAACTAGTGGATACGACCAATTAAGACACTATGGGGAGACTATTACCTCATATTCTAGTATGATGGTAGTGAAAATAAAATAAAAATAAATAAATATAAATATAATCATCACTTCCTTGGAAAATGTTAATAAATAAACCAAACATATCATGATATATTAAATAAATATGGCATACTTAAACACTATATCCACCATATGCGGATCAAACACAAGAAATAAAAAATGAATAAAATAAAACTAGGATCATAGCCTATCCTAAAAAATTTATATTCCATTCCAGATCAAATCATCAAAGTCTAACCTAGGAATCCCCACATATGCGTCAAAAATATAATTTACATTAAATGTGTGCTTATGAACTAGAATAATATCCCCTAGGTTCCCAAGTTCCATAATGGTCTAAAAAGGCTGTGAGTATAACATAGTTGGGAACCAAAAATGACATCACTAAATGTAACATTCTTGAGTATAAGATACATAAAAAAGTTCAAATGTTAAATAGTTATAAAAAATATTTTAAAATTTTAATATTGAAAATATTATCAAACATTAAACATGGGGATTGGGTTAACTATTAAGAAGGAAAGTACCACATTTTTCTAGTTCCATTATTTCTTTGAGAATATTGTGAAGATAATTCCAACCATCTTCTGAGTATGGTTAATATATTTTTCCCTAGTCTTTGTAGCCATCTATGTGTAATATTTCCATTTTTGGGCCCCATCACCAACTTGTGGATGTGTTAAACCCTAGGTTTAACCATTAGTCTCAGGATCAACATAGGGGGTCATTTCTACCGTGTCTTTACACATTATCCTTAGTTTCGAGTTAGGGGATGTATTCACCCATGTCTTAACAATAAGAAATTTTTTCCACTTGGTGGTCTTGTTCGCCCCATTTTCAACCACCATTCACTAAAATAGAATGTAAACAAATAAAATTGTCATATTAAAAAAATAAAAAAAAAGTTAATAGTTAAATATTTACAATTTTATGTTGTATAACAATTATAATTCTCTTTAACCAATAACACATAAAAACCCATTTAAAAAATCAATGCCAAATCATCATTTAAGAAATAATTTTCAATAACTAATTCTAAATAACATTATAAATTACTATTTAAATATTGTCTTCAAAACACTGGTTTTAAATAAATAACATGTTTTATGAATACTATTTCACTTATTCTATTTCAAAGAAAAAAAATATATTTCTCAATTTTAAAATAAATTTCCATTTCTATTTCTAAATCCCCATTAAAAAACCATGTTACCCTTTATGAAAATCATTTCATGTTCCATATCCAAACTCAATTTTTTTGTGAAACTTCCCAAAATTACTATTTCAATAAAAACTCCATTTGATTAGCAACATAGCATGGTCTCATTTATACGAAGGGGTTCCCTAAAGAAAAAACCCTCCCATAATGATAATGTATATCATTGGTTCTATCTAAGGCCATCCAAATTTAATATAATTTAATTAAAATGATGTCAATATATTTAAATTTTGGCATGAACACTTGACCCATGAAATTAGATACATAAAAAGACTGGGGTTTGATTCTATAAATCAACAAACATTATGGAACCATCCCACATGAATTCAACGGGCATAAAGATTTTGAAAGTGTAGTCAAGTATCACATCACAATAAGAGTACCTAACTCATGCCATGAATTTAGAAAGAATTAATTTCAATCAATTATTATTTATTACACTCAAATCTATAATTTTGAATAATTTATTAAACACTTACCTGGTACTCCTACGACATCTGAATCATGTATGAAAATTCCCGAAAGGCACATTACATACCCTAAAATTTATTCTATTAACAATTAATAAAAGAAAATATTTCTTGAATTGTTAATTTAAAAGAATTTTGAATAAAAACCTAAGAAAACTAACAATTATATCATTCCTTAATGAAATGATATACCATCACTAGATAAAAAATCTGGGATTTGATCCTCCATGGAAAAATCCAAAAAGTAATAAAGGGATTCAACCTATCTCTTTTGGAATCACCAAATTAAACCTATAACAATGAAACATAAAGTATAAATAAGAAACAAGATGATGATATTATTTCACTGTAGGAGTAGGAAAACCATGAATCAATAAATAATAGAAACAAAACACACCCTAATAACAACGAGTGTGGAATGGGGGAATGGAGAGACTATTGGTGGCCATGAATAACAAAAAAATGGGGAATTGGGGCATTCCCCCCCCCCCCAGATGGGTGATTTCTTATTTTTCTCCTTTAAACATCCCATTAGCTAGCTGGTCGAATCTAGTTGTGGCTACTGTCATTTACAGAACCCATTGGAAAACCAGTGGCGTACTACAATTTGTAATAGCAACCCCAATATCTCCATTTAACTACACATAACACCTAGATATTGTTCAATCTATGTTCAATGTTCAATACACATCTCATTATTCCCTCTAACTATTAGAATTTATTTCTATCATTTGAATCAAATTCCATCCCATAAGCTAGTTCAAAATCTCAAATTCCTCTTGAATTTATCTAAATTTTTCAGATTTTAAATTTTATTTTATTCCTAAAAATGTTATGCAATATATTATATAATATTATACAAGTACATAATATCTAGTAAACAAAAAAAATTTATCTCATTAAAAAAGATCATTACCTTAGTTAACTACTAAACCAATGAAAGTTCTAAAACATAAAATTAGAGATAAAATATAAAATATAAAATATAAAGTAGAAAAAATATGGGTTTTCACAATATTCTAAAATCATAACAACCATAACCAAAAATATATGAATGAAACAAAATATTGGTAAACCAATCAAAATATAATGAAATGGAAATATAAAATTTGGGGGAATTATAATGTATATTGAGTGAATGAATAAAGTGGGTTTTATTAACTAAAAAGGGAAATGTGATTGTTGGGATTTTACTGTTTTATGTCCAATGGTCATTATAATCATTGGTTAATTTGATCACCCTAAATAGTACCAATGGGTGATAATTTTACAATTATAATTAGTGTTCATAATTTTTAATGACAAAGTGTGATTTATGTAGAAATGAGAAATGATGACCTCAACTAGTTGAGTCATGTCATTTTGATACAATTTTTTAGAAATTAAGTGGGATATATAATCATAAGTTTTCAAGCATTAACAAGGCTAATATGAGCTTTACTAAGTGAATTTTTAATGAAATATCCTGATAGATAAATTCAAGTTAGCGAATATTACCACTCGGTCAGTGTTAGATGATCCTCTGCATGAAACTACCCCCATCTCACATAATATCCATAGGGTATACACTAGTTTTATAAGGGGTAACATGACCATGCATTAGTTCCATAAAGTGTTATTCCTTTTGATAAATAAATTTGTTATTACATCAATTACATTTTAAGAATATTTTTTTTAATAAAATTTATGTTCAATTGAGATGAATATAATAACTTCAATTATAAAGAGAAATAAAATATAATTATACTTTCAAAAAAAAATATATACATCAAAAATTAGCTATGGTAATAAGAATATTATTTTTTAATGAAATAGTCATCTCTATCAAACATATTAAAATATTAATTATATTATAATTTTATAATGTCCTGGGAAATTTTTATAAGTGTCAAAAATTTCACCGTGATTTATAAATATTCATTTTTAATAAATATGGATATATATATAAGTTACAATTCAAATATTTTCTCAGTTTTTTTATGAAAATTATCCAAAAAAATGAAATCAACACATCAAAATTAAGTTATGGTGAATTTATAATAATTATCTAAAATGCATTATTTTTCCATAAATAGAAAATAATTACAATTTTTGGTTTTTGATATAATTTAGGATATAATATTTATTTCATAATTATTTAATATTTAATAAACAATAATAAATTTCCTAAAATATTCTATTTTATTAATATTATGTATTTAAATAACTTTTAATATACTTCCAAACCAATTAGTTTCTTTCTAAATGTTTTAAATGGAAAAATAGATTTTCAAAACATTATTTTTTGAAAATACAATTTCTCACATCCAAAAAAGTAATATAAATTGTTTTCTGTTATAATGGATTAAAATATAATTAAATCGTACTTAAATGTACATAACCACAATTAAAATCCATGACTATGTCAATAGTTTTTCATTTTCAAAAACCTAGATTTATAATAACTATATTTAGAAATTATTAAGCAATTCCCCCTCTTTTTCTAAAAATACTCACCCATTTCAAAATTTCACTATAGAATCAATCCATTATCAATAATGTCCTAATTATTTCTGCTCCCATGCAGTCCCCTCATGGAATCCATTTGCCCAAATGTTTCCAAACCTCAGGATAAAGGACCAACCCTTCAAGGTAGGGGAATATTTTTCATCATCATTTCCATTCAATAATTATTCAGGTTTATGTATTATTGAAGTTATGTTATATTAATTTCTTATAACTTTTATTATATCTATAATGATAAAATAATTTTTTATCAATGTGATACTCTCATTTTATCTAACATTACCGTTTTCTAAATCTATGTTTTATCACTGTTATTTTGAAAAATTTATTTCAATAATTTATCTTGTTTAACTGAGAAATTCACTTTTCATTTTTTTGAATTCCCAAACATCATTAATTTTAAATTTGTATTAAACTAGATATAAACAAGACACATTTGTTCAGGTATTTATATTCATGAAACCCACATTACCATTCAATGTGTTAGAAAATATGTAATGTACATGTATTTAAGAACGTTTTTATATAATAATTTTGATATAAAACAGGTTATTTATTTAAATTGATTATTGATGATATTATTTACTATGATCAATGTGGCTCATATGAAATTAATATGTATGAATCTTTCACATTTATAGTCCTCTAATTCATTTGGTAAATAATTTAATATATAGAGATGACATGTATTACTATACCTTAGGGAATAACCTAGGTAATTTATTTTATTAAATCTTAGAGGTAATCCTTGGTAAAATGATTACGAATGTATCATTTAAACATTATCTACAAATTTTCATTTTAGGATTCATGTTCTTTTCATTGTGATTTTCGTCACATTATCTTGTATATTTCATAAAATTATTCCATAAGATCTTATTTGTATTCTTCATGATCACATGCTATATGTCTCCCATGATTATTCCCTTATAGAGATTCATGCCCAGTAATTTCCATTAATATGTTTCACTATTCTATGAGATATAGTAAAATTAACCTAGGTTGGTCACATGAAGACTTATTTTAATTGGATTTAAATGAATTAAATATTTTATTATGTAATATGATTCAAATTTCTATGAAACTAAGCATTACAATATCATGTGTTTTGTTTCATATATTGAAAAGATTTTATAAAACGAGGTGGGATTCCATTATTTTTATTAAATCATTCATTAGTTATTTATGGAATTTAGTACGTGAGAAAATTATTATAAACCCTACGCACAATTCTAAATGTTGGAAAAAATATTGATATTCTACTAAGTAATAAGTAAATAGTTTCTATGTAAATATATCCCTACATAGAAACTGCAGCTGGATATGGCTTTGGCATAGATATACCATGGGTTAACAAAAAAACACAATAATGACATAGAAAAGATTGGGAATTGGTTAAAGAAAAAGGGCCTTACTACACAACTAATTTGACACTCCCGGGTGGTTTTTTAGTTAATCGCAATATTTTTATGAACCATTAAGAGGGATATATAAAAAAATTAATTATAGTAAATTAATGGATACATTATTGAAATATCAGTTTTATGACTTAAAATCTCTTGAATATTTTAATATTTTAAAATGTAACAAATTAACCATTAATATTTTATTATTTTAGAGAAATGGTAGAAAATAGGAGGAACCATGTAAATTATTAGTGGAATGGATGAAGCACTGTTGGAAATTTAATGGAATCTAGAATGTAAAACATCACGATGATGATGAATCAAATATATAATGTTATAAAAAATAAAATCAATCGTGTAGACTGACCAAATTAATATCAATGTGAATAAAATTTCATTGACTCTTTCATTAGTCAACAACCACCTTCTTTTAGTGGATCTATACAAACATTTTTTTCTGAACAATTGATTACTTCTACAGAAAATGTATTTTGTAACCTCTATTGATCATATCAATAGAATGTAACCATGGATGTATACTGCTAAGAAGGATAGAAAAAATAAGTGCTAGACACTGATTAAAATTCAAATCCAAGAAGCGAAAATAAGGTCATGGAGTGGAATAGTTCAATAGAATTTGTTTCAATAAATATTTACCCCATTCAATGTGATGAAAAATATATGTGGAATATCTAGAGATGAAGAAAAAGGAAAATGAATCAGTGGGAATAAATGTAATTAACCTCCCAATACTTGATTGATACATCTCCATATTTGTTATGGATCCTAATGGAGTAGTAAATAAATACCTATGTAGAATCATAACCCATATATATATGAATTTAGAAAATCAAGACAGTTAATATGATTAGATGATATTGCATAATAATATAACGGTTGTACTATAGTTTGGGGAGTTACATTGTTCATATATGTTGAATGAAAAGAAAATAACAATCACTACTGGAATTAGAGGCATTTGCGACTATCTATTTTCAATAAGATCCCATCACAAATAGGCTTTAGCGATAGGGCCCCGTCATAAATAGCTCGTTGTAGAAAACAGCGTTGCAAATATTATTGTTTGTGACGGGCCCATTGCAAAAAACTATTATTTAGGATGAGACCAGACCCCATCGAAAATAATCCTCTGATTATATAAATTATATGTAAATAAACATTTTGATATGGGGAACTGCCCCATCGCAAATAAGAATCTGATTATATACATTATATATATAAAAACAATTTGCAATGGGCTCGTACCAATTAGTATTTTCTACTAACCAGTTGTCCCGTCGTAAATACTAATAACAAAAAATTATATTTAAATTATTTGTGATGGGAGAACTTCGAAAAAGGTCTCATTTTGAATACTAAAAGTAATAAAAAATTTATTTAAAAAATTTATGAATAATGAAAAAATTATATAAATTTTATTTAAATAATAAAAAAATAAAAAATTATTATTAGTAAAATGAATAGACATTAAAAAATATTATACTAAACAAATATATTTAATAAAATTATAATTAATAATAAATTAATATTAATTATATTAAAATATTAAAATAAAATTAATAAAATTATTAATATTTACAAAAAATATAAATTATTAATAAAATTTTATTATTATTTGTAAATTAATCAAATACTAAAAAATATAATACTAAAAATAAATAAAAAAATTTGAAAAATAAAAAAATTTATTTATGAAATTTGTGTACCAATATGAAAGACAGAAACTATAAATTGATCATATTAAAATAAATATTAAATTAAAATGTTTTTAACATAAAAACAAATCACTAGGGGGTCATCATCTAGAGGAGGTGGATGACCTGTAGAAGATAATGGAGGAAACTTCATTCCTAAACTACAAGTCAGACAACTCATGTACTCCATCTACTCGTGATGCTACTACTACTACTGCTTCCATCAACGCATATCCTCCTCGTGCTGCTGCTGCTGCTTCTACTGCTATTGCTAATGCGGACGCATATCTTCATGCTACTTCTACAAACTCTCTATAATCTCAGACTATGTTTTCGACTAATCCTAATATTGTTAGGCAGAAGTTGATGCCTCTCCATGAGCTCCTCTTGAGCTGGACGCCGACATCACAGAAGTACCAAAATAATTACCAAGAGTCACATGAAAGCCAATACAAACTACTCATCCCTTATCAAATCCATACTATGTCACCTACATCCATGTCGCCTCAACAAAATGGTAGGCACTGGTTTACTTAGACGTCTCCTCCTGACTCTCAGCCTGTGTTTGAGAGGTCGCATCCTCATAGGACTCCTTCAATTCCAATTTGAAATTAAAACGGTGAAAATATTATATGTTGTTAATTGTCAAACTGAAAAAAATACAATCCACAATCTGATGCTGGCTATCACCTATAATCTCTTCAATGGCGGGATCAATGTACATCCTCTGATAAACGTCAAACTCCGTAATATCGAGATGCTAGACTGCCTATAGAAATATAAAATAAACAGTTTATATTTAATGTCATATAAAATATTTTAAAAATATACTTACCAGATGCTCTCTATGTGTACTGAATGTACGGTTACCAGCTCAATGCGTCACCACCTGTCTCCCCCGATTCTCTCATCACACTAAAGTTCTCCGATGAAATCCACCACCCTACCAGTGTAAACATAATCAATCCAAAACATGAGATGAAATGTATTCTGGTCTGTGTTCTCTACACGACTCATCAAATTCCGTCTCCCCTGCTTTCTTAATTGATATTCTGCTAAAATATTGAAAAAACTGATGGAAACGGTCTTACATAGACACCTGTAATGCTGCGTGGATAGTGTCACGCATGCAATCATGATGGGGTACCATAAAAACTAAAAATAATTTATAATATAAAGTTATTAATAAAATAAAATTTCAAAATAAATAATCTTTTTTTACACACCAACCAATGATCGAACATGTCACACCGCACTTCCACGAGAATCTGTTCCCATGTGATCCATGGATGAGAAAAATAATTGCACAAAATACCGCTCCCATATCCAATAGCTACCACTACTGGAAAATAGACCTATACCCACGGTTTTGGGAAAAACCGTGGGTATAGAGGTGCTCTATACCCACGGTTTAAGAAAACCGTGGGTATATGTATAGTGGGGGAACCTATACCCACGGTTCTGGAAAACCGTGGGTATTGGTCACCTATACCCACGGTTTTTCTAAAACCGTGGGGATAGAGTGATTTTCGAAGGCCTATACCCACGGTTCTGTAAAACCGTGGGTATAGGTATTTATTTCAAGGCCTATCCCCACGGTTTTTCAAAAACCGTGGGGATAATTTTTTTTAAGGACTATACCCACGGTTTTGTAAAACCGTGGGGATAGCCTATGGCTGCAAAAAAAAAGACGCGGGAAAATAGAAAAAATTTGGCAGGAAAATTTATACCCACAATTTGAATTAATATATATATAAGATGATAGAAATTTATAAGCAAATTAAATTTGCAGCTTGGTTGGTTAGTGTGTTCTGTGTGTATGGTGGAGGTCGCCGTTTCGAATCTATGCGGTCGAATGTTTTTAATATACAGCGTGTAATTTATATTAATATAAGTATTATAATATATATTTTAAAAACAATTGTGAAGTGCGGCTCAGTTGGTTTGGATATGCCGCTCCTCCGCGATTCCTTAAGGAGACGCGGGTTCGAATCCCGCCATTTTTTTTAAAAAATTAAATACTTTATATTAATATATATATCTTAATATATGCATATATAACAGAGTAATTGAATGGCTTAGTTGGTGTAGTGTCTGCGGGATTTCACGCAGTGAAGCGCGGGGGATGGGTTCGATACCCAGCGGCCGAATTTTTTTGATTATTAATTCCCCACGGTTTGAGAACCGTGGGGTCAATGCTTTGCCAGCGTGGCCATGCACTTGCCACGCTGTCTCAAATCTATCCCCACAGTTTCTCTAAACCGTGGGTATAGGGTGACCCCCCTATCCTGACGCCGTTCCAGCCCACGGTTCCCAAAACCGTGGGTATAGCCTATACCCATGGTTTTGGGGGCTATACCCACGGTTTTGAACCGTGGGGATAGGGCAATTTTCCAGTAGTGTACATGTGCAAAACTATGAAAAAAGGAATAAATAATCAAATAATTATTATATATATAAATAAATTAATGAAAGTTAAATAAAATATACAGGTTACCATACCTCTGTGTGCATGGATTGAAGATTGGATGAGGTTGTCACTCAGGGATAGGGTCAAGAATCATCAGTCGTGCATGAACACCCCCTCTCTGCGTACCCCCTAAATAGTCAGTAGGTTGAGGGTCAGATGGTCAACAACCCCCCTCATCGAAAGGTAGATCAGCCTCCTAGAACTCACAAAATCGATCAGGATCCATCTGAAACACAAAATTATTGTTTTTATCAGATAATTGAAAACAACTATTATATATAGATATATATTAGTTATGATTATAATCTGCATTTAACTTTGTTAATGTCTATCTTCATCCTCACCTACCTATTTTTCAATGTTAATGTCTTCATATTCCTCCTCTGCATCATCAATATCCATATGAGTTTCAATTTCGTCATCTCTTATAATTTCAAATTCATTTGTAACGTCATTATCATATTCACCATCATCTATCCTTAATTGTGGAGTATCATTATCATTATTCATGTCTCTTTGTGAAAAAATGGATTTTGAGTAGTCTCTTGATAAATTTCAATTTCTTCCAATTTAGCAGAACAATATTTAGTTTGAGTAAACTGATTTTCCTGAGATTTCATTTTTATTATGCTCCACCAATCACTCATGTCTCTTGAAGAAGCATAGTACATTGCGTAATGAATTTTATGTTCCTATTGATCCATTAAAAATTGTTCCTTTACATCAAGAATACTTTTATATTTAATATCGATGATTCCATGAATCAGATGAACATGAAATCCTCACTCAGTATCCAACCACCGATATTTAAACATCATTATGTAATTTTTTCCTAGATAAAAAAACTCAATAAATTCATCCATAATTCCATAAAAGATTACTTAATTTTCTCTATGATGCATTCCTTTCAATAAAACTCCACTACCCATTATTTTTTTGATACCCCATTTAAACGTGTATGAAATAAAAAACCACTCAGCACATATTCATTTTAAGATTTAACAATTTTGGATGGTGTGTTACTCAATATACACAGTCGATTATAAATTTTATCATCATGTTGAGGTACTTGAAAATTTGAAATACAATTATCAATATGATAAATAATAAACATAATTTATATTAAACTCTCAATAATTTATGTTACCAGTTTTTGAAACCATTGAGAAATTTTTTTTGTCTGCATTCTTCTAGAGAAGTTGTTGTAATTTGTGGAAGTTGTGTCTTGATATGATTATCATATGACCTAAAAATAAAATACGTTTACATATTGTGACATAAATTATAGAATAAGTGTTAGAAGCACTCACAGTACAAATGATGTCATTTCTTCACACTTGAGCAGAACATATGTATGAGCTTTGTAATGTTCATCATCTGAAAGCCTTTGTTCACGAACTCCATCGAAACAAAGATTTGGTTGATTAAAAATTGATAATTAAATGTACATTTAATCATTAAAATTCCCCTCATTTTGTACCATGCGATTGTGTTTTGTGGGATATTGTGATTCAAAATAATGAGAGAAGAAAAAAGAAAATTCATCTTTCAAATAAGCTTCAGCAATTGATCCTTCAAATGATACTTTGTTATGTACATTTTTATTTGATTTTTGAAGGCATCTATCAAATGGGTACATCCATCGAATATGTAATTGACCTCCACATTTAAATTCATGTGGAAAATTTAGTATCAAATGTTCCATTGAGTCAATGAAAGTCGGAGGAACGATTTTTTCCAATTTTCATATAACTATAGAAACATTTTTTTCCAGTTTTCATATTGAAAAATAGTATATTATCATTGCAAAAATGTCTCAAAAAAAATATGAAATGTCTGTTATCGAGTCAAAAATAATATAATTCAATGAACCTCTGAATCCATTCGACATAAGTCTTTCCATTATAACATGACAATCTTGAATTTTTAATCTGGTAATATAACCATTCTTAACATGTCTACCCAAATTGGAAGCATAGCCATCTAGAAGTCTCAAATCTACAATCCACTTACAAAATAGTAAATGAATCTCCTTGGATAGTGTATAAGATACTTTTGTCTTCATTAATCTCAATGATATGAAATTTTCCTACTGTTCAAATTCTGGTCGCCTTCAAATTTGGGAAAGATCTAATCATTCGCATATAGTGTCTTTTTCCAAACCTGGTGTATCCAAAACTGTATGAAATAAATTATACATCCAATATGTGGCAGACCAATAAATCTGACCAATATGGAAGATACCAAAAAATGCATCATTTTATCCAATTATGTTCTTTCCTAAATCCTTGAATTTTCTATTGGTTTATTATTAGAACAAATGTGATTGGAGGTAATGAAAATACAACTGCTTTTAACTCTGTACTAGATATCATTTTTGAAGGTTCATCCCTTTCAATCGTGCCTTTTCTGAAATGAGATTTGATCCACTGAAAATTATGACCGGTTGAAAGAAATATGTGGTCATAGTAAAAATAGAAAGGTTTTTTCCATTCATAATCATAAATGCTTTGTTGTCTTTCATACAGGAAAGATATGATTTTAGACCACGTGTACTCCAGCCAGATAACTCTCCATATACCGAAAAGTCACTAATCATCCACATCAATGTTGCATTTAATATGAAATTTGGTTTCACAGGAACATAATATCTAATTACACCATCACTCCACAATTCATTTACCTCATTAATTAATAGTTTCAAATAAACATAAATATTCTTTCTTGGATGTCCTGGGATTAATAAGGTAAAAAAGATAGAAGTTTCCTTCATCAACATCTATATACATAAATTGTATGGAGTTATAAAGACAGGCCAACATGAATACTGACTACCATAAGAACCAAACAGATAGAAACCATCGGTAGAAAGACCCAATCGCACGTTTCGGGATTCTGAGGAAAACGACGGATGATGATGGTCAAAATGTTTCCATGAATCACCTTCAGATGGATGATTCAATATTTTATCAGTTGAAATATTGTTTTTGTTCCATGAAATCATTGACACGGTGTTCTGAGACATAAATAAAGGTTGAAACCTGGGCGTAAGAGGGAAATATCACAAATGTTTTACTAGAATCGATCCAGACTACCATTGTTGAGCTTCTTTATACCTCGATTGTCCACATGTGGATCAACTATCTAATGAATCATTTTCACAAGAATATAAGATGAAATCATTTATAGATGCATGAATATTCTGATAAATAAATCCCAGATTACGAACCTGCCTCTTTCTCTCATAGTAATTTTCAGGAAACATATTTCCTTCAGGATATAGTGTTTTAACAAAAGAAAATATCTGATAAAAGCAGTTTTTTGACATTGAATTATCTGATTTGGTAGCCATAAATTTTGAAACAATTTTTAATTTTCATATCTTGCAACAAAGATATAATTCATCCTCAGCAGACCACAACAACTCATAAAATTCGGATGGTGCAAGCTCAAGAGTTAAATCAATGACATCTTGAGTTTTATTTTATTGAACAGATGGATCTGAAACATCATGTACTAAATTTTGAAACTGTGATGGATCTAAAATAAAATTACTAGTATGTTATCTATAATTGCGTTCACCATCTTGATACCAAAAAACACAATCTGGTTGAAAACCAAACCGCGAGAGATGTACCTCATCCTTGTCAAATGTGTCAAATGTTCAAAGAGAACATTTTTTACAAGGTCACTTTATTGTGCCTTCTGATACTTATTCTGGTTTCGTTGATGAAAATGATAAAGAAGGCTCAACACCATCAATATATACAAGATTTAATCTTGAAATATTTGGATTTCTAAACTGATTTATCAAAGCGCAATCTTATAATAATGATTGTTGTCGACTTCATTATTCCATATTTTTCACAAAATATAATGCCATTAATATTTTTGAATTATTTTTAATAATAAAAACATTATATGAAAAAAGATAAATAATTACAATTTTATCTTATTATTACCATTCCTTATAGGACACATAACTTCCAGTGGATTGACTACTACTCTTTTGTCACATGGCTCATTTACTTGAAACATTCTCACACAAAAATCACAATAAGGAATCTGCTCCCAGGTATGCATATTTATTCTCGTATACACAAGAATGAATATGTGTACCTCCAAGTAGAATCTTCATGGTGATTTCTGTGTGAGAAAGTTTCAAGTAAATGAACTGTTAGACAAAAGAGCCCCGCTTTCTTCGATGAATCATCTTCTTGCCACTATCACCGCCTAAACACATTGTAAAAAATATGTTCCTATGAATGCATATTCAAACCCATGCCTACGAGATTTGATATGCATACGTAGAAGCATACTTTTCATAATGTTTTGAGTCAGTGAAAGTTGAAAGGAGAAGAGTCGTCGAGCAAAAGGAGTTTCGTTAATCTACTTGAAATTGTGCTAATTTATTAAAATTTAATACAATTTATTACAATTTATTTTCATCCTAATTGTTCCTATTTTTTACTAATTGTTACTAATTTTTACTAATTGTTACTAATTATTACTAATTTTTACTAATTGTTACTAATTGTTAATAATTGTTCCAATTTCTTACTATTTGTTGCTAATTCTTTCTATCTTTTGTAATTTCATACTATTTGTTGTGATTTCTTAAAATTTGTTTATATTTCTCAATATTTATAGCTATTTGTTACTATTTCTTCCTATTTGTAGCTATATATTGCAATTTCTTCTTATTTTCTCCTATTTCTTTCTATTTATTCCCAATTCTTCATATTTTTTCTTATTTCTTCCTATTTATTCCTATGTCATCATATTTCTTAATATTTTGGCATATTTCTTCCTATTTCTTCCATTTCTTCTTATTTCTTCCAATTTCTTCCAATTTCTTCCTATTTCGTCCTATTTCTTCTTATTTTTTATTATTTATAACAATTTATTACTAATTATTATTAATTATTACTAATTTTTACCAATTATTACTAATTATTTATAATTATCCCTTATTATTACTAATTATTACCAGTTATTACTAATTATTACTAATTATTACTATTTATTTCTAATTATTACTATTTATAACTATTTATAACTATTTATTACTATTTATTACTAATTATTACTAATTATTACTAATTATTACTAATTATTACTAATTATTTATAACTATTACTAATTATTACTAATTATTACTATTTATAATTATTTATTACTAATTATTACTAATTAATATTAATTATTACTAATTAGTACTAATTATTACTATTTATTATGATTTGTTCCTATTTATTCCTATTTATTACTACTTATAACTATTTATTACCAATTATTACTTATTATTACAAGTTATTACTAATTATTAATAATTATTACTATTTATTGCTAATTATTCCAATTTATTACTAATTATTATTATTTATTAATAATTATTCATATTTATTGCTAATTTTTCATATTTATTACTACTTTTTCAAATTTATTACTAATTATTCATATTTATTCATATTTATTCCAATTTATTCATATTTATTCCTATTTATAAATATTTTTTTAATAATTATTCTTATTTATTGGTATTCATTCCTATTGATTGGTATTTATTCCAATTTATTGCTTTTTGTTACTAATTATTACTAATAATAAAAAACTATTTACAATTTTTAATAATTTTTAATAATTATTACTAATTATTACTAATTATTACTAATTATTCCTATTTATTACTAATTATTCTTATTTATTACGAATTATTTTTATTTATTCTTAATGTTTCCTAGTTTTTACTAATTTTTCTTATTTATTTCTAATCATTTCTATTCATTCATATTTATTGCTATTTATTCTTATTTATTACTAATTATTCTTATTTATTAGTATTTATTCCTATTTATTGGTATTTATTCCTATTTATTGCTATTTATTACTATTTATTCCTATATATTTATATTTATTACTAGTTATTAATATTTATTTATATTTATTTATATTTATTTCTATTTATTTCTATTTATTTCTATTTATTACGAATTACTACTATTTATTAAGAATTATTCTAATATATTTTGATTTATTCCTATTTATTGTGAATTTTTCCTATTTATTACGATTTTTTCCTATTTTTTTAAAATTATTCTTATTTATTAGGAATTATTCCTATTTATTACGATTAGTTACTATTTATAAACTATTTAGTACTATTTGTTACCTATTTGTTACCAATTATTCCTATTTATTACGAATTATTCGTATTTATTATGAATTATTCCTATTTATTACGAATTATTTCTATTTATTACGAATTATTCTTATTTAATGTGAATTATTCTTGTTTATTACGAATTATTACTATTTATTCATATTTATTACCAATTATTCATATTTATTACTAATTATTCATATTTATTCATATTTATATGTAATTATTTATATTTATAACTATTTTTTTAATTATTACTAATTATTACTAATTATTACTAATTATTACTAATTATTACTATTTATTCCTATTTATTACTAGTTATTCCTATTTATTACAAATTATTCCTATTTATGACGATTTATTCCTATTTATTACTAATTATTCCTATTTATTACTAATTATTCCTATTTATTAAAAATTATTCCTATTTATTATGAATTATTACTATTCATTACGAATTATTACTATTTATTCCTAATTATTACTAATTATTTCTAACTATACCTTTTTATTAATAATTATTTCTAATTATTACTATTTATTACTATTTATTACTATTTATTCTTATTTATTACTATTTATTCCTAGTTATTTCTTGTTATTACTATATATTACTATTTATTTCTAATTATTACTAATTATTACTAATTACTAACAATTATTACAATTTATGACAATTTATTACTAATTTTTACAAATTATTACTAATTATTACTATTTTTACTATTTTTTACTATTTTTAACTATTTATTACATAAAAAAACAAAACAATTTAAATATAATATAATTAAAACTAATCAACAATAACAAAAATTAACATAAAAAATATAATATATACAAAATTAAATAAAATAAAAATATCTTTAAACTTGATCTCCTATTGATGTAAGGGTCGTCACATCATCTCCATAAAAATAATAACTTAGAGAAATTTTCACCCTAAAATTCCTGTTTAGAGAGAGAGAGAGGAAGTGAGAAATGAGAGGAAGAGAAAGAAAATTGGTGGAGGTATATATAGGTTATATTAGTGGAGACAGGACTAGTTGCGACGGGATTACCAGCACAAAATGTACTTTTTGCGGCAGGGCCCATCGCAAATACCTTTGTTTGCATTAATTGTTGTTGGTGGTTAAAAGGGTATTTGCGAAGGGCCCCATTGCAAAAAAGTGACATACTGACAAACCTTTTGCGACGGTATAACATCTCGTCGCAAAAACCTATTTACTGCCACTGGTAGTTGCGATGGTTCCCGTCGCAAATACACTCTGACCAACAACTATTTGCGATGGGGAGATCCCCCATCGCAAATAACATTCCCACACCTTGTCGTGCAACCTGTGCTTTGGCACAGAACCCACGCCAATGCCCGTAGTACCTATTACGGCGAGACCCCAAATCCCGTCGCAAATAACAAGTTAATGGCGACGGGACAAACCCCCCGTCGCAATTAACCTCTTGGATGGACTATTTGCGACAGAATTAATTCATATCGCAAATACCCTTTTGGAAAAGGCAATTTTTCCCGTAGTGAATAGATCCAATCTCAAGGTAGATTTCTTACCATGGAAGAGAATGAAATAATTTTAAACTTCCCAAATGATTTTTTTGTGTAGAAGCATTAAGGGAACTGAATTGTTGGGAGTGAAGGGTTTTATATTTGTGGAAGAGATGGGCATATAGCACAAAACTATCATTATGATGTGAAGCCTCAACTAATCAACAGAAAAGGCACAGGGAATATGATGAAAGACCATCAAGATGTGCACTGCTTCAAGTGTGGATAACTAGGGAAATTTTCCAATCAATGTACAAATCAGAAGATAATAGATGGAAACAACCATCAAACAAATCATAGACTAAGCGAGAAAGGTCTGACATTTTATATCAAGTCGGCTAAAAAAGATCCGATAAATTATATAGTTGTAGGTATGCTTATCATGCTCTAAAATCTATAAGGTACGTTGATTGAATATGTTTCTATGAATATAATTATTTCATCAATGTTTGTAACGAATGTATAGTCAATTGTGGTGCTGCTTGAAGTATATTTATCATTTAATACTCTTATAGGGATTTTAAAAGCATCAATAGTGGGTATAAACTCTAGTATTACATTGGAAAAGAACAATCTCATTGGAAATAAATTAGTAATTACAATGCTTGAATTAAATAGAATATTAGTGAAGGGCTAAACATCAATTTTAAAGCTAAGGTCAGCTGTATAAGAATGAAAATTTTTGTTGTCTTGAATGTATAAACTATAGTTATTTTCAAAGGACAGATTTCTCGGCCTGAAATTATTCTAGAAGTAGCTACCATATCCTTCTTCAAATTGATAATTGGTGAATAGTGAGAAAGAAGTTAATGTATAAGCATTGAAAATATTCCCATCATTCATGAATACATTGACATATTTCAAAAATTGTTTCCTGCAACTCCTCTAGAATGAGATATAGAGTTCTCAACTTAACCCATGCCTAGATCAAAGCCAAAATCAATGACCAAATGTAGAATGAGAAATGTGGAGTTATTGAATTTAATGAAAAAACAACAATACAATTTGGATAGGGGATTTATCTAACCATGTGCATCTACTTGGGGAGAACATATTCTATCTTTAAATATAATGGATTGATAACTGAAAATATGAATTTATTATAGTGAATG
The DNA here is from genome assembly GCA_963277665.1 of Viscum album. Lineage (NCBI taxonomy): Eukaryota > Viridiplantae > Streptophyta > Magnoliopsida > Santalales > Viscaceae > Viscum > Viscum album. The sequence goes on along the minus strand of OY728138.1, from coordinate 917,583,881 downwards.
TATGAGATCATTGTGAATAACAAGTACCCACAACCATGGATTGATTAATTATTTGACCTTATTAATGTGTCTCAATTTATCATCAAGATTTACCTTTGATCTAAGTAAAATTAATTGACGGTGAAGAATGAATATTTTCCAAAGAATGTCTTCATGAAAAGATATGGGAATTTTGAGTTTGTATGCCATTCATATTGATTAATGATCCTGTTATATATATGTATTTGATCAATAGAGTATTAAATAAATACCTTGAAATATTTATGGTAGTTTTTTTTTACTGTATTCTGATATTCTCTAAATATCATGGGGAGAATGAGGACCATCTTAGGGTTATATCAATGCATCTAAGAAAGGATGAGCTATTTTTAGAATTCAACAAATGTAAATTCTAGTTACAATAAGTTACATTATTGGGGATAATTTTATCTAATGAAAGAATATCAGTAACTACGATTCAATATAGTTATTAAAATTCATTCAATAGAAGTGATTTGTTCTTCAAAAAGTTAATAGATAGGTGGACTCTTCTATAAATAGTAACTAAGATTTATATTTTCCATGGTTTATGAAGATATTATTGAATGGTTTTGAAAAAATATTCATGACACTCTAATACACCAACCATTTTAACATGAAAAAGAGAAAATTTCATCTAGATCTAGATGTGTGAAGATGGATTTTGATAATTGAAGAAGATATTGTTTATCAAACCTATGCTGAATCTACCCTCCACCAGAGAAGGATTTTTTATTTATACTGATCCATCTCTAAAAGGTAATGGGTGAATCCTCATATGAAATTTCAATATGATCACTTCTTCATCCAGACAGTTAAAGTATCATGAGAAGAATTACCCTATGCATGACAAAGAGTTACCTATAGTGATTTTTTCATTGATTATATAGAGGCATAATATTTATTGAAAAAAACCTGACATATACATAGACCAGTAGAGTTTGAAATATTAAATAAAAAAATAAATTTAACAATACACAAAATGGATTGTCTGATACTTTTATAGATTATGAATGTTCAATTAACTATCATGCAGGAAGAGAAAAAAAAACCATGATTTATTATATAGTAATAACATATTATTCTATAAATTATGACGATTAAATGAGGTCAACTGATCAAGATCCATGTATGTTTGGACATGGGAATCATAATGGAAGTGAAATCATCAATTCTATACTAAATGATTTATCAACAATAATTACTACAGAAGATCATGAAATCTCAATGAGAAGATCCATTAAAAATGATGTAGAATTTGATGAATGGGATGATTCATAAGTTAAATATTGAACAAGAAGGTGCAATGAAATTTCTTAAAAGGCTATGTGTCCCATATATCCTAGAGATAAATAAATAACCATTGGATGAATCTCATAGATATAAAATCTCTATGAATTTTGGAAGCACTAAAATTTATAGGTATCTTTATAATCGTTATTGGATGGATAACATGACAAGGGAGATTGATGACTAAACTACAAGGTGCTTGTTGTGTCTGCATGTGAAGATAGAGTGAAAAAATTCAAATGGTGTTTTCAACCACTTCCCATACCAATATGTAAGTGAGACTATATCAATAAGGACTTCTTTACTAGACTTAGATGAAGATCCAAATGACACAATGTAATATTGGTTATAGTGAGTCGACTAACAAAGACTGCCCATTCATCGCTATTTAAAATGAGTTATTTCATGGCCAAAATTCCAATATATATGCAAAAGAAGCAATGAGGAAACATAGGGGTCCAATTTCTATCATTCCTCATCATTATCCATGTTTCTCATCTAAATTTGGGGAAATTCATATACACGGTATGAATATTGATTTGAATTTTGGCATGGATTATCACCCAAAAATAATGGCTACTTTGAAAGGAAATCTTGTCACTTGAGAACATGCAATGTCATGAAACATACTGGGTTCCCTAGTAACCCAATAAACAAGCCTATCCTGACATATCCTGAAGGGAAATCCCAATCCCCAGGGGTCACAAATAGCACATATAATCATAAATGAATGAATGTTGGAATGATTTTTCAACAAACACTGTGTACGTAAAAGAAACAAGATGGTATGCATACAAAAGAAACTCCATTAGGAGTATGTACCAGATGTAAAAAATTAAAACAACCCAAATTCATACATCCACAAGTACTAAAATATTGGAAAAACTATGGTAACCAAATACAAATAACTCATCCAGTCCATGGAACAACAACTATAACCACCTCCTAGTGGTGCATTATCCATTCTCAAACTTCAATTGAGATAATCTAAAACACCTGAAGGAATTGGTTGGGTGAGAGATAAAAATCCATGGAGTTTCTCTCTAAGGATTCCACAAAAAAATTCTAATATTAAACTTACTAATGAATGGGATTTCAATTTAAAACAAATAGGGTTTTCATTTTATAATCATAACTAAAATAAATCATCAATTACATTTCAATCGATGTAAATAATTTATGTATAAGATATACTTTTAAACTGATGGAACATTTCTAAAACAATGAAACTTTTTAAAAATGGATTAAATCAACACTTTTATATAGAATAGTTATTATAAATCACAAGGCATGTTAAATATTTTACAATAATAGAATATATTTATTTTAAATACAAACAACAGATCAACATGGTCATATGCCTAAGAAGGTATTATAATTCTATGCTTTAGGCACTCCCTACTCAAGGTGATAGAAATATTAACTTATGTCCCTTTGAACACAGGATAAATAAGACTAATCACCATTTTCTAATGGATGTGATGTGATGATATTTTGTGTTATAACATTCCATATCGTAATGTGTCATCCAAATAACACATGAACTTCCTAAGGATTTCATGTTATCTCGTACAACATAGTGCGGGTAAATTTATTTCAAGAAACAAAAAAAATGAAATTAATCCCATTTATAAATTACAATAACATAATTTTCCATTTAAAAACCAAAATGGGTTTTTAATAAAAAACATTACATTAAACCATGATAAATTCATAACGTTTCAATCAAAATCATTTTAAGAAATTTTCACAATATAAGATTTTGAAATCAATTCACCATTCAATTTCTCATTCCTATTTCAAAAATTAATCTCAACAATTTATTTTTTTCCACAAGATTCCATCAAATTCATAATAACCCACCAACTGAATAGAATTTGTGGTTTTTATAAATTTTCCATCAAATCGAAATTCAAAATTAAATTAAATATTTAATTGATAAAGTTTCCATCAAATCAAAAATTACAATAAAAAATTTATTTTTCATCAATTTCAATAAATACACCCCAATTCAATGGAATTGGTGTTTTTACCAAATTGTTCCTAAAACCAATTTTAAACCTAAATTTAATGGAGATGGGGTTTTGAAATATAAAAATTGAAATATATTTCATTAAAATCGATCAATTTTATTTTATTCAAACAATTAACATTAAATAATGAAATTTAGGGTTTATAAATAGAAGACATTTAAATAGAACCACCTAACTCTGGGTCAATGGACCTCGATTTGCAAATCCGTAAACAAAAAACTGTAAAGAAGCATGATAAGAACAAATATCTATGAAACAAAATTATATTTAGATAAAAAAATATTGGGTATTAGATCTATAAATTAACTCTAGGATACATGGAACCCTATAGAGAAGAAGGGAGATTGCAGGAAATAGAGATCAGGGTGAGGAAACAAATTGATATATGATCATAAGGGGTTTATAATGCTTTGAATTACTTCTCAGAGGAATCTAAAGGGAAAATAATTATTATTGGGAGATCTATGTCTGTGAGAAATCACTTCTATGTAATACATGTCCATTAGGGACCTAAATGAGGGGTTAATAAAATTTGAATCAAAATTTGAATTTATTAAAAACTTGTCCACATGGATTTCTTGGTAGAGGCACATGGTTTAGGAAAACCATAGACATGTTTGGGGACTATTTCAAATGGGCCACATGGTTATCTCTAGCATGGTGCATGGTTTGTTAAAACCATGTGCCAAATATGTACTCGGAAAAAATACCAAAACTCTTTAAAATATAACCTAATATAACCTAAAATGAATCCAAAACAATTATTGATAAAAATTAGGGTTTCAGAGTACCTGAAAATAGTAAAATTATGTTACAAGCTCCCCACAATAGAAATGTTTTTACCCACAATTCCTATGAAGGAATTTTCCATGCTAAAATTATGAACCCATTATTATCTCATAAGTGCCTCCCTCTACCACATATCATAAGCATTAGAACTGCACTTTCAGTTCACTTGAACCAAAGTTATTTACCCCCCAAAAAACACCTTGATTTGAGAATCATATATCTTAGATAGTCGTTTCGTAACATATAAGTCAGGTTTAACCTCAATATAACTCCATCTCATAATTTGAGATAGACCAGATAGATACTTCGGGATTTAAGATACATGAAACCTGTTATGTATCGATGTTAATTGTAGTGGAAGTAATAAATTGTAAGAAACTTTTCCCACCTATTCAATAACCTAGACAGTCCCTACAAAATGAGGAGAATGTACCCCTTGCCTCCCAAGCCATCAATGACCCAACTTGGATTAATCCTTAAAGAACACCTGGCCACCTACTAATAATTCTAAAGGTAAATAGTGACAATCATCATATGACCTTTATCAGCTCTATGCCATCACCAATCTCACAAAAATATGTTGAATCATTACCAACGTCTCTTGGACCAACCATAGTCTAACTAAGGAATGATCCCAAATCTTTGACCAATATAGTAGATATTTTCATCTATGACCATACGAGTACTGAAAAGGGTTCATTATGATCATGAATTGGTAAATATTATTATAATAAAACCCATCGATCCTCATATGATCATGCCAATATCCAAAAAAGTCAAAAACACAAGAAAAAAGAATATCCTCATGAATCTATATAACTCTTTCTATTTGTATATTCAAAAATGAATTGTATTACATAATCAAATGAACAAGATATACTTGTGTCTCCTGAACCCCTTTATAGAAATGTGAAGTTAACCAAGGATGCCAATCAGAGACTATAGGAGAAGGAAATTCATGAAAATGAACTTCCTCTTTCTCATAGAGAATTTAGAACTCCTCAATTTTGATTATATCACTTAGTTAGATGATCGATCAAAACCCCTATCACATTATTCATTCAATGGGTATGTAGAAAAAAACCACATCTATAGAGATCAAATCCCACTTCCATTTATAGAAGAGAAGTGGTTGAATATAACTCATAGGTAAATGTTTTTTTCTTTACCATGTTGGTATGCATTGCAATGAAAGAAAAACTCCACAATTCCCTCTCTCATACCTTTCCACCTTAATATCCACCTCATTTCATAGAACATATTTGTGGATCCTAGGTGAACTTACCATTGAGAACTATGGAAATACCCCATTATGACCTTCCTTACTAAATACATTACCTAAAAACTATTGTGAAAAACTTGAATTCCATTTTTGGAGAAAAACCAATCAAACTTGGTCTCCAAACCATTAAATGATAAACTAATGATACTAAAATAATCACGAAGCTATTGTTAATGAAGAATCAATTTGAGAAGTGAATATGTCAACATAACACTATATTGGAAAACCTTGGTCCCTAATTACTGGACTCCAATATGAAACTGTTCAAAGAGATCCATCAAGTTCCACTTTTTCAAAGATTCATTAATGACCTGAGACATAAGTTTCCTACACAAAGCATCCCCAACAATATTCAATTTTTTGAGGATATAGGCTATGTTGAAATTAAAATACCCAAGGTATTCCACCCAATAACTCTGGTGGATATTCAAATATTTTTTAGAGAAGATATAACTAAAGATCTAGTGGTTTGAAAAAAATGGTTAACATTTATCAATAATGGTAATTCGACCATATTATAAGCACATGAATCACAACGTCATGTTCATAGTCATGTGTTTTATAATTCTCTTCATGTGGCCTAATATGAAGATATCCATATGCAGCGATTTCATTATCAAACATCATAATGCAACCTAAGCCTGAACTCAATGTATCACAAAAGACCACATTGCTAGGCATGACCTCTGAAAAATTCAAAACAAATACAATAGTCAATAGCAGATTCAAATCATCAAAGGAACTATGACATTTATCATTCCATGAAATCATTACTCATGTCCATGTTAAAGAATTAATTTGAGAAAAAAATTTGGGAAGTCCTTAACAAACCAATGGTAATATTCGGTTAAACACAAGAAGAACATAACCTCAAATTCATTTCCTCATTACTCCCAAGTCATAATAGCCATTACCACCTCAGGATAATGTGATATTCATAATTTTGACAGCAATTGTTCCAAGAACATCACTTCCCAAATCCAGGAATATCATATCAAAATCTTGAAAAAAGGTAGTTGATTTCTCAGGAATCACATAACTGTTCTTAGATGATGCATAGGATCCTCCAAAAATATATAATAAATGAGTATTTCATACAATAAAATACCCCAAAGGTATCCATATACTGAAGGAAAATCTGGGACATTAAATCCATGAATGTTTTAAGAGCATTGGGTATACCAAATGGAATGAAAGTGTACTCATAATGACCATACCTACTCTGAATAGCAGTTTTATGTATGTTATGTTATTTTATCCTCAACTATTGGTAATCAGATCAGAAATAAATCTTCGATAACCACATTTCCCATTTAAAATTTTAATCAAATTATCAATCCATGACAATAGATACTTTCTCATTACCGTCACTTGATAGAACATTTAGTAATCAACACAAATGAGATGTGAACTATTACATTTCATATAAAAGTGAACCAGTGATGCCCAAGGTGACACACTCGGGTGTATGAAACCTTTCTCAATAATATAATCTAAATAATACTTAAACAATTTCATTACATCAAGTTCCATATAGTATGATTGAATAGATATTGTTTAATTACCATGAATTAAGTCAATAGAAAACTGATCCTCCCTTACCGGGGGAAAACCATTGAATCATGAAGGAAACACGTCAGGAATATCGATGTCAACTGGAGGGTGATAACCTCTCATAGAATACTACTCTAGATCAATGGAAAAAACATATATAACATTCCCCAAAATTGTATTAGAATGTATTTATCTTCTTTACCTTGACATCCACTCTCCTTGAATGGTATGGTGAACACCAATGTGTGTAGTGACAGAGGCACATCGAAGATAACAATCAATCCAGACATTGATACAAATGATCTAATCCATCAGAAAATTTAAATCTAGAGGTTTCATGTTAATAATCCAAAAAATTATATGAAATATCAACATCTAATAGAGAGAAAACAAAAGATGGACTATAGTGACCATACTCTCTCCTCATAACAAGAGGTTTATTAATATCCATTGGACAAGATAAAAGATCCATAAGAGGATTTAAAATACAAACAAAATGTGTTTAAATAAACAAATGAGATGAAATGGTATCAAATATAGTAATCGTTAATGATGAAGATATAGTAATAGTACCTCTCATGGTCATTGGATAGATATCTGCTTCCTCTTGAGACACTTCCACTTCATGAAGAAGCTTCTTTAGATATTCCTATTTCTATAACCCTTTTTATGATGAAGATTCCGATTTCTCTATAGTTTTGGAATGTGTGGATGATCCCATGAAACTAAACAGAGTGGTATAAACATTCCCTAATCAATGAAAATATACTAAGCATCCACAAGATCCAAAAGTCTTTGTTGCCTTAGTGATAACACTAACTTTCAAGCCATGTCCATCTAGAACATCAACGCTTTATCCTGTACATCAACATAAGAAGAAAGCTATAGCAAGAAAATTTGAGTATGAATATACTTTTGTAGTCATGACACAAAATATCAATCCTTCACCTTTTTATTTGATACAATATCGGGTGAAAAAATCACAAGATCAGCAAAACGGTTTTCATAATAAATCATGGTCTTATTAGATTTCTCATGTGTGAAAAACTCAGTGGCCTTGGAAAACAACATCAAATTTAGATAGAACTAGTCAGTGAAAAGATATTTGACGTATTTCCACTATAATACCTAATGTTTTTTCACCATCACTATCATGTCCCACTATCTCCTTCTCGGTCCTTTTAGTGTGAAGGTGGTACACATCACTTTGATTTATCTAGGAGTGTGCAAGAACCCAAACAAACATTCCATTCCCCTCAACAAATCCTCTGCCTATTTTGGGTCATTTGAGCCTCTAAAAAGTGTTGGATTGTTGTGAATGAATTATAGAGAACAAATCATAATAATTTCTCTCTAAGGATCCTCATCTAGAGCATAAGCGAGAGATAGTGGTTTTACCTTTCCTAGGGCGTAGGATGTGTGCATAATCACCTCCACTATATTTGGGTCCAGGAGACGATTTTCTCTTTGAGGTTCAACATTATCTTCCTCTTGTAACTAATTTTCACATATTCATAGTGGAATGATGCGACAAAACAACAATAGAAAAAACTGAAGACATCATATAAACCCTCAAAAACATCAATAGGTAAATTAATCCCATCATATAGAAAAAGAATATTTGGATTTCAACATAACCAAATCAATAGAAGGTAAAATACTAGAACTAATCCTCAATAAATTATTCCATAACCACCCCTAGTGAAATAAGGTTGATGCAGTGAAAATGTGCTAGGAACTCAAAAATAACTGTCTCCTATTCCCTGAAAATATTTCACAAAAGCATATAGACTTAAAAAGAATCAACCTAGAGCTCTAATATCACTTATTCATGAACCACCTTGGGTACCCTAGTAACCTGATAACTGATATGGTCCTAACATAGACTGAATGGAATTCATGACTCCCTATGTCAATGAATAGAACCTATAATCATAAAATAATTAATGTTGGATTGATTTTTTCACATATATTATGAAAGTAAATGAAAAAATAGAATATACATACAAAAAAACTCTAATTGGAGTATGTACAAAAATTCAATAGGTAGAACAACCCAAATTACTACAACAGGAAGTACAAGACAACATGAAAAATTACAAGTCCAAATGGATTCTACTCACCATGTATACATATAAATAACTAGAAACACCTCTAAATGGTTATTTACCCCTACTCAAACCAAGAAGTAGAGAATATTAAAACATCCAAAGGCAAATTTATCATATGAGATAAAAATACAATTAGGGTCTCACCAAGGATTCCATAATAGATTCCAATATTAAATTAATAAAATAAAGTGATATAAAATTTAAAAAAAATTATAGTTTGGGCATTTTATAATCATAAATAATATAATTAATTATTTTAATATCAAAATACGGAACCAAATTAAGAAAAGTATCTAATATTATATTGATGGAACATTTATAAAATAATGGAACTTTTCAAAAATGGATTAATTCAATACATGACTAGAAAATAATTTACAAAAATTAGAAGGCATGTTAACTAGCTTAGAAAAATGTCATATATTGATTTGAAATAGAACGAAGTGAAAAACATGGTCATATTCATAAAAATTTAAAATATTTCTATGCTATAGGGTCTCTACACTCATGTTGAAGGAAATATGCACATATGAACATTTGAATTCCAAATAAATCGAACTCATCACCATTGACTAAGGGATGTGATTTGCTAATATTATGTTTTGGAAGGACAGAATGCATACAATGTTGTTGAAATAAATCCCTAACGAGATAAGGAATTCGTTTTATCTAGTAAAAAATATTATGTGAAATTTATCTAAATCAAAAATAAAATTCCATTAATACCATTCTCCATGTCAAACATGAAACTTCTCTATTTAACAACCAAATGGGTTTTTAATAAAAAAACATGCCTTTTCACAAAGATAAAACCCTAAGGTTTCTATCAAAACCATTTTAATCAATTTTTATGATATTAGAATTTGAAATCAATTTAAAATTAAATTTCAAAATCCACTTTCACAAATATAATTCATTAATTTATGTTTTCACAAGATTCCATCAATTTCACAATAAACCCCTAAATAATTGGAATTGGGGGTTTTCATAATTTTTCTATCAAACCCAAATCTACAATTAAATTCTGAAATTTAATTGAAATATTTTCCATGAAATCAATAATTTATATTAAAAATTTTAAATTTCATCAATTTCTATATATACACCCCAATTCAGGTGAATTAGGGTTTTTAAAAGACTAATTCCAAAAAGAAAATTTTTAAACCCTAATAAATTGGAATTGTATTTTTTCAAGAATCCAATTGAAATCCATTTAATTAAAATCATGAAATTTCATTTTATTTAAATTGTTGAAATTAGAAAATGAAACGTAGGTTTTAAAAAACCGGACATTGTAATAAAACCACAAACCTCAAGATCAATATACCTTAATACACAATTTCATAAATGGAAAACTCTGATGAAGGATGTTGAAAAAGTTTTTCAACTAGTAGAAAGGTCTAAAAATGAAATGAGGATACTATTTCTTTAATATAACGTAAATTAATATTAATAAATAACTAAACAATATCCACAATATATTATGAACAATAAATGAATATACAAGCACATTTATGGTTATATCATAAAAAACATACAATGATCACCCCGCGAGCTAATCCCAAATACAAAATGAACCAAAAAATAGAACACATGAACATTAGATGTAATAATAACATCGATCATAACAAAACATGTCTCCATCAATATTCCCATACATTTTTTGAGTATAAAAACTAACAGGGTATCACCAACCACATGATGTATACAACCTTGTATGTTAGTATACACATTGGGGAAGTAAATAATAAAATAAAAAATTATAGTCATGTTATTCTTAGAAAACATGGACTACACAATCCTTGATGCAAATCGTATTCCCATAAAGACCTTCTGTTATAACCATGTCACCACAACCCAACCCCTAGGGTAGACCTTGGTCCATGGTGACTAATGGAAATTGTTAATTCAATAACACTATCTAAATCCATTGAATGAAATGTTCTTGTCCCAATATCAAATTTTATAGTGAATGGTCATCTCACCTAAAAACCTCTATGTTTTAGAAGAACTAGAACACCATACCAACCCATAGAATATAAGTGGATCTTATGCACACACTGATCCAATTTCAATGTATCTAAGGACGTCTAATTGTAATCATGAAACACAATTTTGTGATAATGTTCATGATGCAACACACTTGTTGATCCTCATGTTATAGATTCTAAATTTCTAGCCAATCATTTTAATGGATCCAAACTCACCCATCGAGGATCCCTCTAGGACCTATTGACCCATTACAATATATTCTAATCAATATAGGATCATTCAAAACAACCTATGGTGTAAACATAGTATAAATAATTATACAACAAATAACTCATATTTTGGTTAAACCACACCAATGTCCCTCGTCACACTTGGTCCGGTTACATAGAGACCACCCAAAGCCATAACAATCTATTCACCCATAAGAATATGGATTACAGTTACTATATATATCATATATCCATCTATTATCACATCAAGACTCTCATAAAAAATATAGTATAGAGTTTCTCAATATCCATGACACATACCTCTATCTGACACATCATCATTTATCCAAAATATGTTGACACCTTCCCGATAGCCTCAAGAACCTAACACAATCCATTAAAAAAATTCTGTCATATCCTATGACCACCGAGAGGAACCTCATTAGCTCAACAAAATCCCATTCCAAAGGAAACCTAGTAGACTAGAAATACTAAGTTACCTATATTCTAATGAACACTTGGCCTCATCATGTGAGGCTCATGAATGGATGCATGTAACTCGAAATGAATGTGATTTTCATTATAGGGGAAACCTACAATAAGCATGAAGATAAACACATGGAGAGGTCTAATGAGCCTCATCCAAGACAACTAATAACCTTCCCTGATCATGAACACAATTCTCATTCCAAAAAAAACCATTATTAGTAATGACAATTTATATTTATTTATACCAGTTTATTTAGAATGGCATAATTGCTAAATATTAATTTTGAGTCAACCAACCACTAAAAATTTTTCCAATGTGGTGTGGTTAACTCTTGAAACACACCCAAACATATTTCATGGAAAATAAAAATTAATATCATTATTCTAATAGTCAGTTAAACAAAAAATCTCAAAAAACACCAAATAAAATAGTTGGTTGATCTTACTTAGTTATAATGACTTAAAATGATGTGAAGATAAAATCACATGTTCTTTATTATGAAGTCATTGAAACATCTGCATCCATCTCATCAAATTCCACAGTGATCAAGTACAAATTTTTCTTGAAAAAAAAATAAAAGAGTTCCAAAAGTATGATAACAAAATGAAAACAAAAACAATTAGAAATAAAATTACCCAAAATCACCACTATGAACCCTAGAAACTATTCCCTCTATGGGGGAATTTATATATGGATATGACTTGAGATTATTACCATAATATTCCTAAATCTAACATGAAATAAAATGGTTCATGATTATTTTTTAAAAACGTATCATAACTCAATCTTGTCATCAACCACCATGGAAGTGGACTCTCATCCCTCTACCCAAAAATTAATTCACTAAAGTGATTCTTCCTGGAATGAACAACCTCTAAGAGGTATCTAGTGCTTCTAAACCTCAATGACTCTCGTACAAACCTATCTTGAACCCCTAGTGTATTATAAACACATCCAAACACATCCAAAAACTACTTTCTTGAAATTCTGAATCCTTAGGTTCTTTCTTTGAGTCCATAGTCTTAAAACAAACTCAACACCATATAAAAAACAAAACTATTCCACAAATCATAGAGACCCAAAATTCAAGGGGTATTTCAAAACCCTGAAATAATACATATCTTCCTCAATATGTAATGATAAACATAAACCCATGTCCCCTGACTTGATCTATTCCTAGAAATTCTATTAACCCACTATGTTCCATCTCTATATACCAACCACACTTCCACTACATATCTCCACACTATGTAAAAATACATTGCATTTCCTCACATGACTCTTAATCTGATTCCCATGCCACATAGAACATATATCAAATTAAACTCACAAGACTCTTTCATCTACAATATTTCTCAAACTATTGAAAAAAACCAATTGGACCTCACCGAAGAGAATTATCCCAAAAAGTCCCATCTACCCCTGCTGATGCGTTGTTAAAAGAAAAGTTACCGCCAACACATTATTTCCACTAACAACACCCACACATAAATTATTTATCATTAAATAATCCATAGAGATATCTTATATTGAATTATTAAATCATTACATCACAACATACACCATAACTATGATTCCTTACATGATTCACCCTTTAATGATGATGAAAAATCAGGTATACACCTTAATCACTGGATGAATCTATTTCACCCCTGAATCATGCGATGAAATAGGTTAGAACCTCAAATAAAGTCAACAAATAATATTTACCACTTGATTCACATGATGAATCATGATTCACTATGGGAAACAAGTCCTAAATTGGAGATCATCCCAAAAACAGCTTTCTGATCAGACTAAAATCAGTTTGAGCCCATTACCAGCACCAACTTGAACCCCCATTACATCCAATCATCAGATAGGTGCCACCCAAGGATCTATAAATAAGTGAATATTAACATACATTTATATTATAGTTTCATCTTTAGTGTCCACTAACTATTCTCACTACACTATAACACATAGAATACTAGGATTTTCTATCCGACAATCAATATGATGCTCCCCATTAAAATAGTATAATTATTTCCTCTATAAAGAACAAAAAAACCATTCATCATGAACTATGTTCCTTTAATTTATGAAATAAATGACTGTACATGGTTGTATTACTCATACCGATGTGCCAATACTATACACCAACCAATTCCCACACATAACTCACCCGAAATTCATTCCTCGATGTTCAACAATCCACTTCCAAAAAAATCTCTTTCTCAAATACCTAATGGTTCACTCCCCATAATATATATTTCAATATACCTCTCATCAGGTTCCATATCCAATGGTTCTCACCACCACATGCTTATTTATCCCCCATTTAAACTCACATCTCAACAACCTCTAACTCTACACCTCTTGGATTGTACCACTGTAATAAAATGACTATTTATTGACTATACCACGATATCATAATCAATTTTCATAATCACGTATCACTATAAAGGTATATTTTATAAATCATTGAAACTCAAGATGACATGATAGATCACATTTCAACACCTGAGAATTAGTATATCATCTATCAAGATCATCCGAAAAATGAAATCTTCTAAAAAATAAACATGAAACATTCATGAACCAAAACCCAAATGGGATAAATATGAAATTACTACACACCATCCCTTCAAATCCAAAAAATTCACCAAAATTATATGAAATCACCAATATTCTCTTTAACATAGTTTAATCCATTGAATACACTCTACTTGGTTATCTCCAGCTATCTACTTCATCCAACACCAAACTAAACAGTCACACTATCCAATACAACCTATACATAGAACATGACTCATAATACTATTTTTCATAACTCACAGACACTATCTTCACATGCCTAACCCACTTACCATTACCATCTTATGTGTTAGTCATCCCATATATAAATACACCACACCAAGAAAATTCTAACCACATGACCACCAACCATGTGATCACCATTCCAAATCCCTAAACATCTACCCATGCACCCATTATACCCCTAAAAGACTATACTGGGAACCAATGGGTTATTCACCCCACTCGTCCAACCCCAAGAAACCATCAATGATACAATGAACACACTAGAATATTCTCATCTCAAATAACCAAGGAATTATTATTCCATTCCTCATATTCCAAATTTATTTAAGTCGAATAATGAAAACAAATCTAAATGGGGAAATATAATATTGGTCTTTATTGACTCTTTAAATAACCAGATCGATATCTGAAAATTCCCCATGTATTATTCATCCTTAGGGAAAATGATGCATCTCCTAGAATCACTTATAAGTCATATATTTCCCTCATTGAGTCATTATTATTCCATCTATTCTTGTACTAACCCACAATGGGTCACTACATACAAATTAATAATGGGACTATATTTTCATCCCTCCCATTATATGATCCATATGATCATCCATAAAAAATAGATCCTAATCCAATAGATTCAAATTACACCAACATGTTATATGGGAAAACACAGTATATGTTCATTATTAAAATGAATCATTTGATCTTAAAACCAGAAAATAATCAATTGAAATCATTATCATATCACTTGATCCTATTTAACGAATAAGTTTCCTGTACATGGATTCATGAAAATGGGACAAGAGAAAAAACCCACAAATCATAAATATAAAACTCCATACCTATTAGAGGAATTGAAATCATACAACCACGTAATATAACACCAATAACAACAATCACCTAACTTAGTAACTTGAAATTCCTATAAAATAGGTGTTCCCAATGCAATAGTTTGATGTACATTATAATATCTAAGACATTCATAGACCACATGTCTACCATCTCCCCATATCATAAAATAAAACAAACCTCATATACCATTTTGTAACACCCCTTATTGATTCACTCAACAGTACACAAATTGTATACATAATAATACTTTATTCCTACCTCCAAATATTCCAAAGATACAAAATAGATGTATGTTCCTTTAAAATTCATTTGGGGGAATATTACCTCAATATCATGATCATAAATATCAATAAATAAATAAATAATTTCGACATAAAATTGCATAGAAAAAATTAACATTTAATCACACATAAACATAATATCTTATAAAACATATACCAATATCCCACTAAAAAAATCACAAAAAAATAAACCAAAAATAAATCACATATGCACTGGCCTTATTGGAAACCATATGATACACACATGTTGTCTCCAACATGATAATGATACACCATACTTATCCACTGAAAATATGATATTGTAATATAAAATGAATACATCCATTTTATATAGGAAATGTGATTCCTTTTGGGTGTGATCATAAAAGTCTATAGGGTCTCACCATGAAACCTAAATATAAATCACAACGTGTCTTTGTGTTCATGGGTAAAATCACCCATGAGAGAGTTGAACATCAAATGAGCCCGTAAGGGGCTCTAAGCGTTCCCCTCCCCTCATCACCACCTCCTTCACATAGGGTTGGCACAGTTCCTCTTTCCTCATACTCGGTGGGTTTTGGGGTGGTTGATCCTCGGTTGCGATGGCGTCAGGATTCGTGGACTCGGTCATCTCAACCTTTTTCACCGCTACTTTCATCACCTCTCCCAACACCTTCTTGGCCGAATATGGTTTCTCATGGCGGAGCAGTGCTGGTCAGTGGCCGAGTTCCAGCTTCAGTGGCCTAAGAGTACCCCACATATTCCTCGTGTGTGTTGGCTGATTCGTCGTGTTCTCCGCGTGTGACTGGGATGCCAGCGATGGGTTATGGTTTCAGTGGGTCCTTCCTTCGATGTGTTGTTGATGTTTTTCTTTTTTCTATTTTCTTGAAGTCGATTGTGGTTTGGGGTGCATCTGGATTTGTTCGTCGGCTTTGATTCGTGTTCTAGCTGATGTTTTGGTTCTGGTTGGATGTATGTGCTTTGGCTATTTCTTAGCTTCTGGATTTTGCTTTCTTTGGAATTTTATTTGGATTGGCTAGTGGCCGTTGGATACTGGGATTTGGTCTTTTTGAACTTTTGTTTCTTGCTATTTTTCTACATTGTTGAGCTGCTGGTATTCGGGTGATTGGATGTGAAGTTTGCATTGATCAGTGAATGTGATGTAGTGTGGTGTTTGGATAAAGGTTTTATTGATTCTGAACTGATGTTGTTGGGATGGATTTGATGTTCTGGTGGTGTTTGTAGTGTGAGGGGATCTGAGTAACAAGTGTTTTCTGGATTTTGGATTCTTCCTCCAGACTTTCTACTAGGAATTTCTCCAGAAGAGGATTAGGGCATATGATTTCACCATGCAAGACCTTTTAGATTTGGTCGTTTGAGAGGGTATGGCTCTGCCATCAGTACCAGGTCTGTGCATTTGTATGGGACAGCTTGCTAAATTGTCATGCATTGGTGGAGGTTTTCCATATTGATGATGATGCTGGGGAGGGGAATTTCTTAGTTGTTTTTTCTTATGCTTTGACATTCATTTTATATTGATGGATGTATGTCTGTGAAGTCATGGAAGGTTTCCCCCTTTCATCCAAAAAATGAGGTTTACCCAAAATTAATAAAAAATTTAAACCTTCAGGCTATTCGGTATGTGTGTTCATGTGGAAAATAGAATATCGAAACAAACATGATTTTCTGGTCATCGTGCACTAACCAGGCTGCAAAAACACATGAGGAGACACACATAACATTCAATATATCAGGTGAAAACCAAATTTTAATGACTATTACAATTCATATTTATGGATATTCAATCTTCCACTCATCACCACCTGTCAAGTTAACAATACTGATATCCAAAAAATTATTGAAGACTCAGGGTAAGTAGGTATTCAATATTAACACCCAATAAACATAAACATAAGGAGAATTTATGTTTACATATCCCAACCCACTACCCGATCAATCAAGGAATGGTCTATCATTCTTCCATAAAATCAAACCAACTACCAACAAATAGTGTGTTCCTATAACCAATACTTATCAAGATAATTTTATATTCATGTAAAATAACCCAAGACACATCTGTAGTGGTCCTTAACTCAGTATATGATGAATCAAGGAATGATTGTCACAATGACTCAATACATTAATTCTAGGTCAACTAGCCCATTGTCCAATCCCAAAGTCTCTAGGGTTGTCTAATTAGTACATAGAACCATAATTATAGACTCTAGGGAGTACTGATCAGTATCATTCAACACCGATAAGGACTAAAATCCCCCTCATGCCTCACTATAAAATAATGGGGAACTAGTTCAAGAGACCAATCCATTTATTGCAACACATCTTAACTCTTACATCAGGATTTCCACTATTTCAAATATATGTATACTGGTCTAATCTTTTTGAAATCAGTTCTTTATCACTGACCAATGGTGACACTAAATAATGAAGTCTCCTCTAACCCAAACCTCTAGGTCTAGTAAAACCAATCTAACATCCCTTGTTAATCACGATCCCACTACACTATGAGCATCCTGATCAATCTTATCAAGACACCAGCTCATATTTAAATGAAGCAAGGTCTTAATAACAACTTATTTCTCTCATAAAAAAACATCACTCTCCCCCAAAATCTATAGTTAGTTACTAATTACCCACAATACATCTATCAATCTCACCTATCATTACTCAAAACCAAGCATATCACACTTACCAAATAGCCCTAGGAACCCATGAAGTATATTCTAAAACTCTCCACACAAATGTAGAACTCCTTAAGGTACCTCATCTTCTCATCTAACACCACACCCCTTTTAGACCCATTCTCTAGGTGGTCCAAAATTACCTATGTTATAAATTTCACTTTCTCTCATCCCATGAGGAAAAAATCCACCACAAAATATCATCAAAGGACCCTATAGGTCCTTATACACCATTCATAAACCCAAAAAATTGTCTAAGAATTCATACAGAAAATATATATACAAATGGTTTTGTATCATAAGGGACACATACCTCAAACAAGGATTTATACCCTCATCAATATCTATCGAGGATCAACCAAGTCATCCAATCAATATTCATGCTCCCATGAACCTGTCTCATTAATGATTCATCGTTAATTAATAATTAAAATTTATAATTTATGAAAAAATTAATTTAATTATAAATAAATCATATAAATAATTCAAGACCATTTAATCACTAAAACCTCAAGAAACATGGTGAAATATACTCCCAATAAGCATCTAAACCTAAATTGTAAAAATGAATCAATTAGTTCAAAAATATCAATGTATAATTTAAACTAATATGTTAAACATATATAAGTAAATTTATTTTTAGATATAAATCCACTAAAAATAATTGATAATGTGTCTAGATATTATGTTGAGTCCTCATCCACACTGGTCGATCAAAATCTCTATCTGTGTTTTTTGATTCCTCCACACCCTAGTGGAATCCACATTAAAACCCTATCAAAATCATGCTAAAATTTACATGAGAAAATTCAAAGAAAACGAAATTGAAATTGACCCACTAGAAATCACTATAATGAACCTCAAAAACTCTCCCCTATGAAGTGGGGTTAAAGGAAGATCAGGTTTCTCCATTTGGTCCTTCTCTTCCACTCATCTACTAAGAAACATCAGGTTATAGATGATTTTTTATAAAGGGATACCAACCCATTAATAGAATAAAGTGATGCTTCACTAACTGAACTAATAGGGTATAGATATTCCATACAACAGTCCTAAATATTCACACCCCTAATGCCATCTTCACATTGTGAATAGTCTATCACAGCTCTTTGTAGAATCCCTACCACTCTACTTACTGTCTAATGCTCACCTAATCCTATCTGACATCAAATCAACCACAAATCCCACCCAAAAACCATTATAGATTTTAAAAACCTCATCATCCAACCATGAGTATGAGTTAACCAATTGATTCTCCCACTAACATCAAATTCAAACACTTCCTCAAAATTTGACCACCTTAAATCTATAGGGTGTTTCACATTGATATAATAATTTACAATAGAATTTTTTTTATATTTTTTATATTTTTTTAAAGGAAATATATGTTATTTAAAAAAACACATTAAAGGTGGAATCCAGGATTCCTCCTTTGACCTAAAACATTTTTTTTAATTTTTTAATTATTTTTTTTTTATATTTAAAATTTTAATGTCTTATTATTATATATATATATAACATAACGTGTCTGCCTAATTTATCTCTTATTTGAGTATGTGATGTTTCTAGCCAATTAAATATAAACTATAAGACCAATATAATTGAAATTTTAAAAATGGATTAAACAAATAACAAGTAGTTTAAAATAAAATGAATTTCATAGTAAATGTTGATGAAAAATAAATATTATGCATTATAATCCATCTACTAGGAACATAAATATGTTTCAAGTACATGAAATTCTTAGCCTATAATATATACACAATATGAACAATATTAATTAAATTTTAAAATTTGATTAAATATATAACAAGAAATCAAAAATAAAATTAATTTCTTAAAAAATATTGATGAAAAATAATTTATAAGCTTTATAATCCACCTAATTGAAACATAAAAATAATTCATGTATGTGACTTTGATAGCTTATAAAATATAATCTATAAGACCTGTATGAATAAAATTTTAAACATTGATTTAAAATATAACAAGTAGTTGAAAAAAAAGGTCTTCCTAAAATATGTTGAAGAAAAATAATTTATATGATTTATAATCCACTTACTTGAAACATAAAGATATTTCAACTACATGAATTTTCTAGAATATAAAATATAATCTATAAGACCAATATGATTGAAATTTTAAACATTGATTAAAAATATAAAAAATATGAAAAAATATATATAATATATTAAATAATTATGATGAAAAATAATTTATAAGATTTCCAATCCACCCACATGAAATAAAAAAATATTTAAAATACGTGAGTTTTCTAGCCTAAAAATATAAACTACAAGAGAAATATGAATAAAATTAAAAACACTGACTAAAAATATAACAATTACACTAAAATAAAAATAATTTCATTAAAAATGTTGATGAAAAATAATTAATAAGATTTCTAATCAACCTACATGAAACTTAAAAATGTTTAAAGTACCTTAATTTTCTATCCTATAAAATATAAAATATAATTCCAATATAAATTAAAATTTAAAAATTGATCAAACAATGAACAAGTAGTAAAACTTATAAATACATTCTTAAAAAATATTGATGAAAAATAATTTATAATATTTCTAATACACTTACTTGAAACATAAAAATATTTCAAGTACGAGACTTTTCATTCCTATAAAATATAAACTATATGTCCAATATGAATGAAATTTTAAACATTTATTAAACATATAAAAATTAGTAGAAAATAAAACATAATTTATAAATTTTTTTTGAGGAACAATAATTTATATTATTTCTAATCCAGATACTTGAAACATACAAATGTTTCAAGTACGTGAAATTTCTAGCCTATAAAATATAAACTACCAGACCAATATTAATGAAATATTAAAAATTGATTCAACAGATAACAAGTAGAGTAAAATAAAAATAATTTCTTAAAAAGTATTGATGAAAAATAATTTGTATGCCTTTTAATCCACCTACTTCAACAAAAATAAGTTTCATCTATGTGAATTTTCTAGCCAATAAAATAAAAAATTGAATACCAATATTAATGAAATTTTAAACATTGATTAAACATATAAAATTTTTAAAATTTTTTAGTTTCTATTTATAAAGGTCTTATTTTTTATATTTTATAATATTTCAAAGTCAAATAGATAGCTTAGGATCCTCCTCGTCATTCCGTCATTTTTATCTCACTTCCGAGTTACTTTTCTTAAATTCCTCTCATTTTAATTTATTTATTTCATTTATGATACTATTTATTTTTAAAAAAATCTTATATGTTTAGGATATATTTTATATGTTATTTAAATTATTCTTATACTATATATTTTATAATATTATAATGTTATATAAGTGAAATATAATAATTATACATATGTTTCATGTAATTGAATTGAAATCTGAAAAATATAAAATGTGCCTAAAATATAAATGAAAACTGAAATAATTTATAAACATATAATAAGGGATGATTGCGATAATATTATTTTCATTTAAATCGACATTAATCATATAAATTAACATGTACAATCAATGATTATATATATGGTGAGGAGATTCCATCCCACATGGTTGTCTGTGAATAGGACGTCTGCATCAAGTTCACTATGGAGTTTGATGACCTGGAGAGGGATGATCCTCGGGCCCTAGAATGTCAACTATTTCATCCCCTATCTATATGGAAGGGGGAGGATCTGTCAACTGCATCTTGTACTTCCCTCTTGATCCTTATCCTACTGGGGTGGTAGAAGGACCTGCCATCATCACAGTTGGGAACCAAGCATGCGATGGAGCTATACCCCAAGGATGAAATTGAAGTGGACCGTAATGTTGTGACGGATCTGGAACCCAATACACTAATGGATTTTGACCCTAAGGCTATGATGGATCTGGACCCCAAATGAAGAGAAATGCAAATATACTATCGAGAAAGACATATCCCTTTCCACCCGAGTCACATCCCGAATCAGATGAGGTTGGATTACTAGAGGGACAACCTCTACTAGTGGAATAGGTGAGGACTCACATGTAGAACGACGATGTCATCATCACCATGGTCGTGACTCTTTAGCACCATCAGTTGTAGCAGGATGAATGTCTGGGGTAGGAACCTCCTCTCTCCATGCTAGATGCTCAAAGATGCTCTTGGAAGGTGCATGAAAAGATGACCTTATCTCTAGTTCTTCAGCATGGACATCTTTCCAAACTAAAGACCCCCCTTTTCCTCTTAATCACTCGTGTGAAAAATATGATCTGAGTTACATCACTATAAATAGATTAAATATAAATTATAAAATAGTTAAATAAACAAACTAATGGGTGTATATTGACATATTATACTGTACATCTCTCTGGCATGTCGAGTAACATACAATATATAATTCATTCTATACCATGGATCATAATCAACCTTCTTTTAAAGAACAAATTGATTTGTAGGCACATGCTTAATATGAAATTCTGTACGTCTACACCAACAGTTGAGAAAGATGTCATGTACTCTGCCCCAATACTCATCCGGCCTCTTTGTCAGCTTCATCGCTTGAAGACACTCCATCCGTCTTGGG
Organism: Viscum album; assembly: GCA_963277665.1. Taxonomy (NCBI): domain Eukaryota; kingdom Viridiplantae; phylum Streptophyta; class Magnoliopsida; order Santalales; family Viscaceae; genus Viscum; species Viscum album. The sequence goes on along the minus strand of OY728138.1, from coordinate 917,560,962 downwards.
AGAAATGGAATCAGCTGAGCACAACTAAACTAGCGAATTAATTTCTCAGGATAATTCCACTCAATAATTTTAATGTTAATGAGGTGCCCAATATCTATAACATTCTCAAGACCAGTAGTGCAGTATACAGGAAACTGGTCCATAATACTCTTGTATGGAAGGCATGAAATCTGAAATGGCATGTGAACTTTTTCAAAAAAGGGCGTAATTAAAAACTAAAATTGATTCTATTATTAAATTTTTTAGATAGAGATAAATAAAATATACATACCATGTCAGGTAAGAAAAATTCCATCGGGAGCCGACATATTCCCAAATTGTGTCTCTAAATCACGTCAAAATTGTGTCACTGACACCACCTATAAAATACAACATCTATAGTGAAGAATAATGAGAAGTTAACATCAATAATTCATAGTACCATCAAAAACCAATATAAATGAGTGATCCTAACAGTTTCTAGATGGAGCATCATGCAATACCTTAATCTCGATCAGTGGACTAGTAAGCTCCGAGAGGAATGCAGGGATACACTCCCATTCCCACATCTAAATAAGAATGACAAATAGCCTGATACATGTGTGGTTCCTATGGGATTTCCTAAATAAAGTTCTAAATGTGTATGCAAAGTCGGCTGATCCCTAGTTGTACATCTCAGCCCAATCAAAGTCCTCTAGTAGGGGTAGATACATAATGTGAATGTGCATCCCTATGTGATCAGTACACATGTTCACTCTAATGAACAATAATATATATTCATAGGAATAACACATGATAGTATACTCGTACGCATCATTGGGTAAATGAGGAATCTGCACCTGTAACGAAGGAAATGATATTGACGCTCCATCTATAGCCCTACGACCAGAAAAAATTTCAACACCTAACAAGCACGAAAAAATTTCTAGGAAAGATACATCAGTGGGTCCCATAATCGCTCTCTCCTATAAAGAAAGACCGAGAAGAACTGCCACATCCTAGAGGGCGATGGTTATCTCTCACTCATGTAGGCGGAATGTGTGTATCTTTATTCTCCACCTATCCATGAGGCTAGAAAGAAGGTGATGGTCTAAAAATGTGAAATCAGAAACAGAAACACCATAGAAGCCAACACGACACATGTATGGTATAAGGCCCCAGCCATAAACAATACTTATTCTTGAGTTATTTCAAGAATACACATTGACGATCTTTTCAGGTTTAGAGTTTTAGAGAAGTAGATCATAAATCATGCATTACATTCCACATTTAATCAAGGCGGTTACATAAAAGACAGTATTCATTTTTCTCATCAAAGGAGACATATTTAAAATAAAACATGGATTCTTTCTTGACACTTCCTCAACACTATCATCACATCATTTACTTTTCCCTTGACCCGTAAAAAACATTTAAAAAACTTTGGATGAGCATAAAATGCCCAGTAAGGGATATGAAGGTACGGAATGAAAACATTAGTCCATGTATACATAAGAATTGATGAAATCATAATTTACTCATAAAACATAATCACTTTAATGTAATTCATCAAATATTGAATAACTCATAGAATTCATAAGGAATTAAGGTAACTTGAGTCATTCATTAAATTCTTACGTAGGGAGTAACCCTTATGGTCACGTTTGGAATACCCATCACAGTATATTCCCAAAATCTCTTCGGAGAAACCTTAGCGTTTAAATCCTTCGTATTACCCAATGCATTGGAGAGCTATCACGGGCTCACCTGACCATACTATATCATTGAACCACCTGTCTTCAAAAACAATTTCCAAGAACTATAACATAATCGTATCACATAAAACTTCCATAAATGAAACATAACACTTCCACATTTCAATCACAAGATAACAATAACACATTGATATGATAAAAAATATTATCAAAACCATTTTCAACAATAAAATAAAATAAAACTAAAACATGGTATTTATTTTTCATTTAAAAAAATTTTATGGCTTGTAGAGGAAGTCGAAACACAAATAATGGTCATGACGACAGAGAAGTCGTTGTCACCACATACGTACGACAAAAAATTCCATTTTTTCATTTAGTAAGACTCTTCGTATAAAATAGATTCCTTTTGAATAAATGTAAATTTCAAAGGGGTTTATACACCGTATAAAATAAGGTTGTGTATAAAACAAAATATTCCTTAATGAAAGGATATTGAGACGAAGTCCCATACCTCATGTCCGACTTGACTTGATCATTCTTTAATATCCTAAATAATAAACTAGAGTTAATTTATACATGCTTAAGAACCTTTTTCATGTTCATTATTCCTTTTATATCACTTATTACCATGTTATGAGCATTATGTAACTATTTAAGTTAATAATGGTCGTTTCGTCGACCCATGGTACTTTAGTCAAAAATAAACATCATATAATTAAAACTTGTTCCTTGTTAAAATATACATTATATACAGAATTATATTCATGATGTAGATATCATAAATATCATATCTATCCATTATATTCAAGCATTTATAATATTACATAAAATTTAGAGGTAAGAAATGAAATGCACCGTTCATGGAGACGGTAGGCCGTACGTACGCATGGACACTACTTTCATTTCTATTTCATATTTAATGGAGTGAAATCATAATGATATAACAGTATATTATAATTATAATATAATATCATATATAATATCATTAACTCCATCCTTTATACGTATCACATATGACATTAACAAATCAAACCACTTTGACGGGAAGGTAGTCTGCACTTCCTAAAATGAAGATATCACATTTACCCATAATGGAAACCATAAAGTTCATAAAAATAATATATAACTTATATTAATAGAGCGACATCTTAATGTACACCATGAGAGGTGTTAAAAGAAGATTGAACAATCATCGTTTTGTGGGGCATAAATTCAGCAACCATAGAAACAATATGTTCTTTAACCATTAGACGGAGGTGTGTTTACGTGTAAATCAATTCCATATCATAAAAACATCCTAGTATATATTTAATATACTGATTATGTTACAAAATAAAGGATGTAAAATAGTTTAGGGTTTGGAGAAGCAAAATAAAACTAAATAACATTAGAGAAGACTTTACCTTTAAATCGGGTAACTCCTCATGGTTTGAACCAAAAGTGTTTTTTTGAAGAGCTTTTTGCCCAAGGTAAGGATTCTATGATAAAGAGAGGGATGTGGAGAGATAAAATGAGCAGATCTTGGACGATCCAATGGCGTGAGAGGTGTGTGTAAGAAGGTAGAGGTGGGGGCCTTTTATAAGAGGGAGGAGGGGCACTGTTGGAAAGTCAAGAAATGGTACTTTATATTAAAATGAGTTTCGGATTTTAAAGGCCTCACATTGACATATTTAGAGGATAAGGTGATAAGGGTTCTAAATATACTCATACAATAGGTCTTTGACAAGTGTAAGTCTTAGATTTTACATTATATTTTCATTTTATTTAAATCGTTCATTAATTAAGTAATCTCCGCATCATCATGATGTCGTAAAAAATTTAATTTATTTAATGTATAAAAATTATAAAAAGAATACTATGTTGTTGGAAATATTTTTAGCTTTCCAATTAATATTTATAGTCCAAGATATAATTTATGAAGAAAAAAATAAAATTGATTTAATTAGGTTTTACATATTTTTTTGATATTCTCGTTTCTTTAAAAATAAAATGATAAATTGTCACTATCACCCAAAAGTGCTTCCATACGGTCTTAAAGATTGGAATAAGGAATCCGATGGTCGGCCATGACACAACTTGTAGCATTAGGACACATGTTGGAGTCTTTTTTTATTATGATATTATTTTATTACCCTTAACAACCCCATTACTAATTAATCACTATAATTAAAGATAATTACTGTCATTACTATTCATAATGTCCAAAAACAATAGAGTATAAATTACATAATTTTGACCTTATGATTCCAAATATGGAATCAATTTTACCAAACTACAAACACAAAAATTGCAATAATTAATTTAAAAATAATTCCCATTGTCAAAACAAATAGCGGGTTTTTTTTGAAACAATATCTATGAAAAGTTTGGCACTTGTTTATGCCCAATTCCAAAGTGAAATTAATCCCAATGACCAAAATTGGATTAAATGGTAAAATATATTCTATTTAAACATTAAAACCAATTAATAAGATAATATATCCATATAATTAAATTAGATGAAAAAGTAGTTTTGAAGTAAAATGCAGTATTTTTCACTATTCATTAAAAAATGAACATTGTCAGAAAAATACCAAAAATTCATCCAATGTAAATTTCAATGTCCCAATCCTAAATAATATGTTTATTTTTAAAAATAAAGCTTATATAAATTTTCAAAATATTGATTTAAAAATGTTTCACCATTAAAAGGTGGTAAAATAATCTATTAAAAATATTAGAGAATTCTATGCTTAAGATATGATTTATTCTCATTTAAAACATATAAAACACTATATAATTAGTAAATAGACATAGATATGAAAATATATTATTCATTACTTTCTTAGGATGTTACATCCTTCCCCCCTTTTTAAAATTTCATCCCGGCAATTTATTCACTTATCGAATAATTTGGGGTATTTATCCCTCATTGCATTCTCATATTCCCATGTTGCCTCTTCAATCATGTGGTTCTTCCACAAAACCTTTACTGGATAAATATACATATTTTGTAACACTTGATCCCTATGGTAATCAATCTGGACCGGTTTTTCCTCATACGATATGTTCTCTTCCATCTAAACTACCTATGGACTCAAAACATGAGATGGATCTGGCATGTACTTCCTTAATATTAAAACATGAAAAACTTTGTGTACCTGAGATAAACTTAAAGGTAAAGCCACTCGGTAGGCAAATGATCCATCTCTCTCCAGTATTTCAAATGGACCAATGAAATTTGGACTCATATTTCCTTTCTTACCAAATCGCATCACACTTTTCCATTGTGAAACTTTGAGGAAGACATGATCACCTAACTCAAAAGAGAGATCCTTCCTCCTGTTGTCCATATAACTTTTCTGCCTGCTCTGAGCTGTTCTCATGTATTTATGTATCAGCTGAATTTTTTTTCTAAATCTTCTAACAAATTCTAGTTCCATCAACTTCCTTTCACCCACTTCATCCCAAATAGCCGGAGTTCGACATTGCTTCTCATATAATGCCTCAAATGGTGCCATCTGTATACTAGAATGAAAACTGTTATTATAAGAAAACTCAACCAAAGAAAGGTGTTGGTCAAAAATTCCCTAATAATCCATCGAACAAGAACGTAGAATATCCTCCAATGTCTGAATTGTTTGTTCTGACTTCCCATCTAATTGAGGATGAAAACATATACTAAAATGTAATTCAGTACCCAACGACTTCTGAAGGCCTTTCCAAAATATAGAAGTAAACCTGGGATCACGATCAGATACAATGGAGAGGGGGAATCCATGTAACATGACTATCTCTTTAAGATACAAATGATATAGACGATCTAGAGTAAAAGTATCTCGTATTGTAAGGAAATGAGAAGATTTATTCAAGAGATCAACAATAACCTAGATCACATTATTACCTTGAGGTGTCTTCGACAACCCAACCACGAATTCCATGGATATATTCTCCCATTTCCACTCTGGAATTGGTAAATACTGAAGAATCCCATTCAGTAACTGCCTCTCTGCTTTAACATGTTATCAAGTCAAACACTTCATAGTAAAATCATTAATATATCTTTTCATTCCATCCCACTAGTAATACTCCCGAAGATCTCTATACAAAATATTACTTCCAGGATTAACTGAAAATGGAGAACTATGAGCTTCACATAACAACTCTCTCTTCAAATGTGAATCACATGGCATACCCAATATCTTCAAAAATCTCAAAACACAATCATTATCAATGTTGAATTCAGGAAACTTACCCTTCTGAACGAGCTCTACATTTTTTTGCAACTGACTGTCATCCTTTTGTGCTTGCCTAATTCTGTCTAATAGAATAGATTTCACTGATACCTAAAACAAAACAGTAGAATACCCTAAACCAAAAAAATCTATTCCAATGTTCATCAAATACATAACCAAAGGATCATGTTCCAAACATATCTTGATTAATGAAGCATTACCTTTTTCGACTCAAAGCATCAGCCACTTTATTTTCTTTTCCCGGATGGTAATGAAATATACAATCATAATTCATGATTAAATCTAGCCATCTCATCTGTCTTATGTTCAATTATTTATGGGTGAATATATATACTTTAAACTTTTGTGATCAGTATATATTTCACTCTTCACACCATACAAGTGATGCATCCAAATTTTTAAAGAGAAAACCACAACAGCTAATTCCAAATCCTGTGTAGGGTTATTTACCTCATGATTTTTCAATTGACGTGAAAGATAAGAAATTACCTGATCATTCTGCATTATGAAGAAACCAAGTCCTTTCAATGAAGCATCAATGTAGATCAGATACTCACAATTATGAGAAGGTAGTGCCAAAACTGGAGCATTCACCAATATTCTTTTCAATTCCTGAAAACAATAATCACATTCTTTTGTCCAGATATACTTAACACCCTTCCGAGTTAGCTTATTCATTGGACTAGATGACCGTGAATTTTTTTTAACAAAAATTCAGTAATAGACTGCCAAACCAACAAAACTACAAATCTCGGTTACATTTGTGGGTCATGGCCATTTTTCAACAACCTTTGTTTTTGCAGGATCATCAGTTATTCCATATTTAGAAACAATGTGACCAAGGAAAGAGATTTGTTGCAACCAAAACTCACATTTTATGAATTTACCATACAATTTTTTTTATTTTATGGTTTGAAAAATAACCCTTAAATGACTTCCATGCTCCTATTTACTTTTAAAAAACAACAAAATATCATCAATGAGAAAAACTGCAAACTTATCCAAGAACTCATGGAAAATTCTATTTATAAGATCCATGAATACAGCAGGTGAATTGGTTAACCCAAGAGGCATAACTACAAATTCATAATGGTCATATCTTGTATGAAATGCAGTCTTTAGAATATCTACTTCCTTTACCTTCAACTGATGGTACCCTGATCTCAGTTCAATATTTGAAAAATATTGTGCTCCCTGGAGCTGATTGAACAAATCATCGATATGAGGAAAATGATATTTGTTCTTAACAGTGATGTTATTCAAGTCTCTATAATCAATGCAATTTCTCATAGAACCATCTTTCTTTTTAAAAAATAAAACCGGATCACCCCATGGTGATGTGCTAGGTCGAATGAAACCTTTCTGTAATAAATCTTGCAATTTATCCTTTAACTTGAAAAGTTCAATTTGAGCCATTCGATTTGGGGGTTTTGAATTTGGTTTAACATCAAGAACTATGTCAATAATGAATTTAACTACCCTATATAGTATTATTCCAGGATACTATTCAGAAAATACATCCGGATACTCATTTACCACTGGAACATCATAAACATAAACAGTCCCTTTGTTTTCAACAATATGAGCAAGGTAACATTAATTTCCATCTCTTACAAGTTTCTCCGCCTGTTGATATGTTATTAACTGTAAGGGTTCATTTTGGTACAAAAAATTAAAGTATTTCTAAAAAGAATCCTCTTTAGCTCTACAATCAGTCTTAGCATGGTAAAAATAGAGCCAATCTATAACCAGGATAACATCAAACTCTAATATAGGAAAAACAATAAGGTTTTCAAGTAGGTTCTTTCACGGATAAGGATAGAACGATTCTTATAAATTATTTTTTCTTCAAGATTTCCCCTAGGTGTTTTTACCACATGTTCAGGAGTCATTTCAAGAGATGGAATTCCCAATTTAGTAGAAAATTTTTTAGAGATGAAAGAATGTGTAGACCCCGAATCAAACAACAAATTGGCATAATCTGAAAAAACAAAAAAAGTACCTGATACCACTTCATTTGATGGCCCATCATCTTCTAAAGTCGTTTCAAAGGATTTCACCACACCTTTATACTTGTAGTCTGACTGCATCCCATCATTTGAGCTCTTTGTTGAAAACTCGTTTTCATAATGACCCATCTCACTGCAATTGAAACATTTCACTAACTGTAAATCAAATTTGTTCTTACCATCACCCTGATCTTTTTCAGTGCAATCACGAGCCCTATATACCATCTAACTACATCAGTACCACTTTCTAGAATTTAGAAGACATTCCCCCACATTCCGTTTACCAAATTTACCACAATATTAAAACTTACTTTTCTTACGATCAGACATCTTTGAAGGATTCTTCCCTTTCTCCTACCACCTTAGTCTCCTCTTCTGTTGGTTGTTATAGAACACTTGATCATCATAAAACTCCATTTCCACCTTCTCATCACATCGAAGAAGCTTTTCTTAACTTTTGAATTCACGAGAATCTAAAGCCCTTGGATATTTTGGATTTAATCTTTATTAAAAATGATTGATTTTACTATCATTGTATCAGATAAAATTTGGAGCATACCTTTCCAACTGAGTGAACATTTCTTCATAAGAAGCCACTGAGTCATACTCTTGCCTCAATTCCATGAATTGTTTTCCATCCTAAGTCGGACAACATTACGAAAATATTTATCAAGAAACATACCTTTGAACTCATCCCAGTCAGGAGCATCAATCTCATCAGTGTCCCTGATATTTTTAACCATCGACCACAACTGATCTACATCAGCCTTCAAACGGTAAACAGCAAGACTAACATTTTGATTGTCTGAACACCCCATGACATCAAAAATCTTTTCTAGTGTTTTAATCCACCCCCCGCTAGCACAGGGTCAGATGATCTTCTGAATGAGGGGGGATGTTGCCTCATGAAATGTTCTACCATTGACATGTTCCTCTATGGTTGATCTGGCTGATCTCGTGCATGGATACCGCCACCATTTATCGTTTGAGTCAACTATGCCATTACTTCAACAAACTGTTCAGTTCCAATTCTGACCATCTCAAGATGCTTTTTTGAAAGGTAATTTTCATCTGTATTCCTTCTTAGCACTTCTTCTATGTTTACTCTGCAGAAAAACATTCTGAACAAACATGTCTTAGATGAAGCAACATGGTAATCTTCAAATGCTATATCATTTAAATTTGACCATAAAAAAATATTTTTGGATAATCATTTATTATAATTAAAACTCCCAAAGAAATCTAAACCTCCCTCTGATACCAAATATAAGGCCCCAACCTTAAACCTTACTTAATCTTGAGATATTTCAAGAATACACATTGAGGATCTTTTCCGGTTTAGAGTTTTATAAAATTAGATCAAAAATCATGCAATACATTCAACATTTAAGCAAGGCGGCTACATAAAAGATATTATTCATTTTTCTCATCAAAGTAGATATTTAAAATAAAACATGGATTCTTTCTTGACACTTACTTGACACTATCATCATATAATGTAAATTTCCCTTGACCTGTGAAAAACATTTCAAAAACTTGGGATGACCATAAAAAGCTCAGTAAGGGATATAAAGGTACAGAATGAAAAAATTAGTCCATGTTTAAATAAGAATTCATGAAATCATACTTTACTCTTAAAACATAAGCACTTTAACATACCTCATCAAATAATGAATAACCCATAGAAATCATATGACATAATGGTAACTTGAGGCATTCATGAAATTCTTACGTAGGGAGTAACCCTCATGGTTACGTTTTGAATACCCATCATAGTATATTCCCTAATTCTCTTTGGAGAAACCGTAGAGTTTACCTCCTTAGCGTTACCCAATGCATTGGAGAGCACTCACGGGCTCACCAACCATTATTTTATCATGGAACCACCTATCTTCAAAAACAATACCCAAGAACCATAACATAAATGTATCACATAAAACATGCATAAAGGAAACATAAAATTTCCACATTTCAATCACAAGATATCAATAACACATTGATATAATAAAAACATTATCAAAACTATTTTCAATACCAAAATAAAATAAAAGTAAAACATGGTATTTATTTTTAATTAAAAAATGTTAAGGCTTGTAGAGGAAGCCGAAACCCAAATAATGGTCACGACGGGAGAGAAGTCGTTGTCGGCGCATACGTACGACAAACATTACCTTTTGTCATTTAGTAAAACACTTCGTATAAAAAAGATTCCTTTTGAATATATGTAATGTCAAAGGGGTTTATACACCATATAAATTAAGGTTGTGTATAAAACAAAATATGCCTCAATGAAAAGATATTGAGACAAAGCCCCATACCTCGTGTCCTACATGACTCGATCATTCTTTAATAACCCAAATAATAAACTAGAGTTAATTTATACTTTCTTAATATCCTTTTTCATGTTAATTATTCCTTTTATATCCCTTATTACCATGTTGTGAACATTATGTAATTATTTAGGTTAATAATGGTTTTTTTCGACCCTTGGTACTTGAGTCAAAAATAAACTTTGTATATTTAGAAGTTGTAAATGTGGTAAAATATCCCTTATATCTAGAATTATATTCATGGTTTAGATATCATATATATCATATATATCTAGTATATACAGGAATTTATAATATTATATAACATTTAGAGGAAAGAAATGAAATGCACCGTTCATGGAGACGGTAAGCCGTACGTACGAATGAACGCTACATTCATTTCTATTTCGTATTTAATGGAGTGAAATCATAATGATATAAAGGTATATTATAATTCCAGTATAATATCATATATAATATCATTATTTCCATCCTTTATACGTCCCACATATGGCATTAATAAATCAAATCACTTTGAGGGGGCGGTTGGCCGCACATCCTAAAATAATGATATCGCGTTTACCCATAATAGAAACCATTAGGGTCAAAAAAATAATATATATCATATATAAATAGAGTGACATCTTAATGGCCAGCATGAAAGGTGTAAAAAGATTATTGAACAATCATCATTTTGTGAGGCAGAAATTCGGCAACCACAAAAACAATATGTTCTTTAACCATTAGACAGAGGTGTGTGTAAGTGTAAATAAAATCATTCTCATAACAAAATCCTAGTATATTTAAGATATAGGTGTTGTAAGAAAAGAAAGGAATAAAAAGAGTTTAGGGGGTTAGAGATGAAAAATAAAACAAAATAACATTACAGAAGACTTTACCTTTAAATCAGGTAACTCATCTTGGTTTTAACCAAAAAGGTTTCTTGAAGAGATTTCTGCCTAAGGTAAGGCTTCTATGATGAGGAGACGAATGTGGAGAGGTAAAATGATCAGATCTTGGCTGATCCAATGGCTTGAGAGGTGTGTGTAAAGACTTAGAGGTGGGGGCCTTTTATAAGAGGGAGGATGGACACTCTTGGAAAGTCAAGAAATGTTACTTTATATTAAAATGCATGTCGCATTTTAAAGACCCCACATTGAAATATTTCACGGATAAGATGATAAGGTTTAGAAATATACTCATACAATAGGTCATTGACAAGTTTATGTCTTATATTTTACATTATATTTTCATTTGATTTAAATCATTCATTAATGAGGTAATCGCTGCATCATTATGGTTTCATAAATAATTTAATTTATTCAATGTCTAAATTTTTTTAAAAAAATACTTATTTGTACGAAATCCTTTTATATTTCCAATAAATATTTATTTTCAAAGATATCATTTATTTAGTCAATATTAAAACTATTTTACTTTGGTGTAACATACTTTTGTGATATTCCCCTTTATTTAAAAATAAAATGATAATCTTTCACTATCACCCAAAAGTGATTCCATGGGGTCCCAAAGTTTGGCAGAAGGAATCCCATGGTCGGAAATGACACAAATAGTATAATTAAGACACATTTTTGTGTCATTTGTTATTATTATGATATTATTTTCTTAACCTTAACTACCCGATTACTAATTAATCACGATAATTAAAGATAATTACCGTCGTTAATATTCATAATGTCCAAAAACAAGAGTCTTAATTACTAAATGTGTACCTTATGATTACAAGTATGGAATCCATTTTACCAAATTACAAAAACATAAATTTCAATAATTAATTTAAATATAATTCATGTTGTCAAAACAAATAGTGGGGTTTTTTTGAAACAATATCTATGAAAAGTTTGGCACTTGTTTATGCCCAATTCCATAGTTAAATTAATCCCAATGAACACCATTATATTAAATGGTAAAAATATATTATATTTACACTTTAAAAAAATTAAAAAAATAATCTATACAAATAATTAAATTAGTTGAAAAAGCAGTTTTGATGTAAAATGCAGAATTTTTCACTATTCATTAAAAAATGAACATTGTCAAAAAAATACCCAAAATTTATCCGATGTAAATTTTAATGTCCCAATCAGAAAGAAGAAGTTTTTTTAAAAAAATAGAGCTTATAAAATTGTGAAAATATTTATTTAAAAATGGTTCTCCATTAAAAGGTGGTAAACAATCTTTTAAAAATATTAGAGAATTCTATGCTTAAGATTGGATATATTCTCATTTTAAACCTCTAAAACACTATCTAATTCATAAATAGTCATAGATATGAAAATATATTATTAATTACTTTCTTGGGATGTTACATATGGTTTAATGGCATGTGGAGGCTCCTTGGGATGAAAATGGTGCGCTCAACCCACCCTTATCGATCGATCCTCACCACTCTCTAGCATGACCTGGGAAATATGGTTATGCTTTTGAGTGAGTAGTATAGTACAATATATCTTCATATAAAAAAAATGAAATGTGTCGTAAGTGTATAATGTATATATATAACATTATGGTTAGCAAGATCTTATGAGTTATAGAATGCATGAAATACCACGTTTATTCACATTGTTTTGTGAAGTTATTTTTACCAATAGAAAGGGGGATGTCTTCATGTTTTTCAAATAATATTACTAATCTGTTGTTCAGATGTGATTTTACCTAGAAAATTATGTTTTCTATGTTATGGGATTATATATTTATATGTATAAAAAAGATTTCATTGTTATTTAGATGTTTATTAGAAAATAGTATGCTTTGTAATTTATGTATGACTGTCCACATGATGATATGTTTCATGATTATTTGTTTAGATGTTATTGGGATTCTATAGTAGTAACTTGACATCAAGAAAGAATTTATTGGAAATGAACTACGACGTAGGAGGAACATGGACAATGACGACACTGATGACGTAAAGTCATTCCATCACCATTGTCATTGTCACTCTTCCTCCTACGTAGTGCTTCATTTCCCACAAATTCTATCTTGAAGTTCAGTCATTGTTACATAAACTGATGTACTAACCTATATTTTTTGTTGTGTACTATAAAAAGCTCATTTTTCAGTTTGTATAACCTCCCTATAGTAGAACACATAGGTAAAACATGACTTTATATGTCATAATTTTATTTGATCTTGATTCTAATAGTGTAACTAATATTTTAAAATATAGCTGATCATTTAACAAATATTATAGTAAAATTTTATAAAATCTTCTTTAACTATAATATATGATTATATTATTTCATTATATAAGTGTTTATTAAAATATCAAACACATAATGTTATCAAAAACTGTGGTAAAGTGAAGATATTTTTGGATTTACGGTTCATCCTTTAGGTTTTAGGATTTAGTTATCAGGTTTCAAATATTCATTTTTGGGTCTAGGATTATGGATTATTACAGTTTTTGGGTTTTTGTTTAGGAATTTAGGATTAGGCTTTAGGTTTTATGGTTTAGGGTTTAGAATTTAGGTATTACGTTATAGGAAATATGATTTTGGGTTTAGTGCTCAGATTTTGGGTTTTGGGGTTTAGAGAATTGAGCAAAAAACAATAGATAACAACATATAATTTACATTATGTGAATTTCATAATGAAGAACATATATCATTGTGGCTGAGAGTGTGAACTAGACCCAACAATTTTATAAAATTGTTTCCAGTTATGACCTTATTGATGACATATGATGCATCTCAAACTCTACCCTTGTTCTTGAAGCTAGTAGATCTCATTCCACATCTTACTGGCCTTCAGTCTAGAATTGGGACATAACCAATTGAAGTCACCAATCACTATCAGTTAGTTTGGGGAATTGATAAATAACGAAATTCCCTAATAGGCATCCATGGTGCATCATAACGGTTAGAAATGGGGTCCATCTGGTACACTGGATCAACATATTCTTCCCATGATATGTTCATACAGGCCCATTCTGCGATGGAGTGTGTGCATGGTAACCGTAGGGTGGGGATGTTTCCACATTGGCATTGCCTTGTTTCTATTAATACCATAATTTTTCACCGATTCAAGTTGTGATGGGGTCTAAAAAGTAATAAACATAAAATTCTGAGTCATCTTGTCAAAAAATGAATAATTCATAACCCTGAGCTTCTTCAATTTTATTTTCAATATCTCATTGAAATATTCATCTAATCCTCAAACCCTGATGTATTCCATATGATAATAGTTTTTATCTATCAATAATGTATTTTACACTTCAATATAATGTCTCTTGAACTTAGGAAGTTATAGGTAGCTTGAGGATCCATTTGAAGTCACCATTGATTCACTCCACCATGTGTGTGGTCATGTGTCCAAAGCACTTCCCACCATCATATTCCAATGTCTATTTTTCTTTTAGAATCTGCATCATATAATCATAAAATAATTAATTATCCTAGAGGATTTGTTCAAAACATTCTTCAAACTGCCATTGATCTGACTCATATTGTACACATAATAGATGATATTTTACATTAATTTATTTTATAGTTATGTTGAAATAATAAAAAATAAAAAATATAATGCATAACAAGCATCTTGATTGATTTCATCATAAGTTCATTGTTGATTTGTTTTGTATATTTATAGAAATGTTTCTAATGCAGAACCAATTATGTGCATTTGTGTATCTCCATGTACCAGGATCCACATTGATTGCCTCATTAACTTCCCAATGACGATCATATATCAAACAAACACCCCAAATATTGGTGAAATGGTGACTGATACATTCCAAAAACCAACTCCATGATTCATAGTTTTATTTCGGTAAAATGGAAAAGGAAAGTGGAAGAGGTCAATGGTTTCCATGTTGGGTTGCTGCAATCAATAATACAACCTTGTATTTTCCATATAAATACGTTGCATCAATTTGAATGATATATTTTCTTATAAAAAATGTGGAGATATAAGGGAGGAATGCCTAGAACAACCAATGAAATTGAAAATGAGGTGGATCAAGTAAGTTATCACGAGACACTTTTTCATTTGTTTCATGATGGAATAAAACTTGGTTATGTTGTATCATTATGGATATAAATTATAGCAACACCCGATATGAGTAATCCCAATCACAATAGTCCATCATAATTACCTTCTATTTTTCCTTCCCTGCCTTATTATAGGAAATATTATAACCAAATTCCTTTTGTATCATATCTTTCACAAGGGCTATAAGAACATCTTGGCAGGTCCTAGTCATCTCAACAACAATGCATGAATGCAATTTTTCATCCAATGAAGGATGATCTTGTATTAGGATTGGATGAATGCAATTATGAGCTACCTCAATCCTCAAGATTCTCTAACCTCCAAATACAATGTCTGGAATCACCCTCAAGAGAAATCTGAAATCATCCCCATACTTATCACACTGTATAACATATTTACTAATCCATGATTCATGATCTATATACCTATAGTGACTCTCAATGTGAAATTCGATTAGTGTGATTTTTAATTTATATTTACTTGTGATATTCCTTCTAAAATTTAAGGTTTTGTACAACTCACTAAACTGATCTGGTGAAAATCTGGGGAACATAGTTGCCGGTGTGAGAACATTATTGTCAAATTCAGGCACACATGTCATTGCTTTTGGCCAAGATGAAAACGGTGGTGGATGATTTATTGTTGGTCAAGGATATTGTAAAACTAAGTCATATCTCAAAACCTCCTCCCTAACTTCCATTGTTCCCTCCTCATAAGCACTGTTTACACCATCTCTTCCATCATTACGAAACATCTCATTGGAAGTTGAATTGACATGTATATCTAGTATATCATCTGGGTTTTCCTCAACTACATCTTTTAGAATTGTCTCAATTTCATGGGAATCATTATCTTCATACACTTGTAAAATTATTAATCTCCATAAAACTGGAATGAATTATTTTACAGTAGAAACATCAACATATAACTCCATCATGGTACCATCTAACTGTTGAGAAAAAAAATTATTTTTTAACCAACTACACATCAGCATACAATGGATAATATAGATTCCATATTGTTTCCGGGAATTGAAAATTTATATAGCTCATATAATTAATCTCTTGATCAGGTCCTAGATTTAAGGAACCATGAATTACATCTTAAAGGTAACTTAGAGTTACACAATTCACTATACTAACCAATGTAATTGGTTTTTTAATTTAAGAAGCCCCTTTCTTAGTTTAAATAACCTCCCCGTAGTAGTACACATACGAAAACATGACTCTCTACATAAAAAAAGTTTCTTTCGTAAAAATTATGATAGTATAATGAATACTAATAATGATGGTTTACTATATAAAATTTAATAGGATTTTATTTTAGGATTCCTTTTTGTACCCTCAAACATGCTAGTAATGTTTCATTATAAATGTTTATTAGAATATTAGTCACATAACATTTTGGATAGCTTGGTAAAAATAATAGGTAACATCAAATTAGTTTATTTATCATTCATAAAATGAAAATTCTTATCATATAACATGAAATGACGAAGAAAAAATACATTAAATAATAAAATAATACTTTATAACATAAAATATATTCGCTGAAATGTTTTAATAGAATGTGGTTTGGATGATATGAGTATCACATTAGCTGAGGTAAACTCCAACTAATTTATTATTTAAAACATAAATATATCTTCTAAATATATGTACATAACATTAGAATTTTTAAAAAAAATTAACCTTTTGGTAATATATCATAGATGATATATTATATGTTATTAAGTGGCTGAAGGATTTTTAAAATTACAAAGGTATGCAAATAACCATCAAATATTCTATTAAGATGCCAAATAAAAATAAGCTGAATTTTACCTCATGTACGAAGTGAGACTCATATCATTCAAACTAAACTCAATTTAAAATTTTCAATGAATTTATTTTATGTCATAAAGCATTCATGTATTATTTAATAGGTTTGTTCTTCTTCATTTCACTTTATATGATCACAAGTATCATTAGCTAATCATTATATCAATATATTTTTTAATCCAATGTTATTTATTTATTAATATATAATTAATCATTTCTAATAATAACTATTATTTCTAAACTATATAATCATTATGGTACTAAAATTTAAAATGATTTCTTTATATCCAAAACTATGATACTAATGTTCTTAGTACAGTTTTTACAAATGTAGCCATTCTTTAATAAATGCTTCATCATTTCTAAGTTAATCATTCTTCAATCAATATATAATAGAGAATAACACAGACATAAATTAACACCTGAATGTTTTACAACATACAATATATAGAAACATTTTTCAAAAAAAAACATTGTATGGATTATATGATCCTATTGTCAAGAGTGAGGTAAAGCCCAACTAATTTTTATTTGATAGGGTAATAAAATCTTCTACATGTATATACTTAACTTATTATTAAGTAAATATGCGTATATGATGTTATTAAGATATCAAATTAAAAAAAAATGGATTTTACCTCACTTTTAAAGTCAAACCAATCTCATCAAAAAAATGTTTAATTGAAAAAATCTCAACGAATTTCTTGTATGTTTTAAAAAATGTGTTATTAATTTAATGTGTGTGTTATTATCCATTTAATTTTATATAATCATAATTGTCATTTTATCAATGATAAGTATTATTATCTAATCATTACAAGTATTCAACTTTTAATCCAATGGTATTTAGTAATTAATCTATAATTAATCATTACTAATAAAAACTAATATCTATAAACTAGATAATATTTATGATACTAAAATTTTAGAACATCTTATTATATCCAAAACAATGATATTAATGTTTATTTTTATATATTTTAACCAATAAAAAAATCATTCATCAAATGTTAATCATTATTATGTTATTATTTAAATAGTTTTTCATTAACCATTAATAATATGATATTCATTTGTTTATTATTACTATCTTAACATTGTATTTATTCATTTTTAATCATTATTTATTCATTATTAATCAATAAATAATCATAGTAATAAAAATTATTATTTATAAACAATATATAACTAATTAAAATACTTAATAAATAACATCATTAAATATGACTAAAAAGAATTCAATTGTGAATAATAAATTTCATTCATTAATTCCATTTTCCTTGTCCATTTCATTCTATAACATCATAATTATCATTTTATCATTTACAAATAGAATGATTTGATTTTTTTTCATATGTATTTTAGTAGTTCATATAGAAAATATGAATCATCTTAAGAATATTCCCCAGGAGTGTCAGACCAGGAGTGCAACAAGGTTTATTGTTGTGCACCAGTTCACATTCGAATCTGGCTCAATGCGGTGTTTTCAGGGATTACCCCTAGGCAGATCTATGCTAGAGACACATCCACTTATTTTTATCCATACAAGGGGTTTTTTACTAGGACAACCTAATAATACTTATACTACCAAAATTTGGCGATACTTAATCCTATGTTATTCTATACATAATCTATACATAATCTATACATAATCTATACATATTAATTACTATTAAAACTTATTAACCCAAAATATATATAACTAATCATACAACCTAATAAAAAAAATATTTAGAAATTACTAAACTACTTAAAAATGAAATTTTTATAACTAAAAATATTTCTATTAAAAAAATAAAAAACATTAAATTAAATAAAAAATACCTCTAAATGATGCTTCGCAAAAAACACTTATTTTGGACCACCAACTCTACTACATAGAAAAGTAATTTTTTTAGAGAGAGAAGCATCATATTTAGGAGAGATGGGGGAAAAACTAAGTGAGTAAAATAGGGGTAGATTCCCATTCATAGTGAGTTGAGGAAAAGGCAGTATACACCCCCACCGCCTTTTATATGTCATCAATTCGGGCCAAAGGTGGCGCTGGGGATGGAAGATAGTATCGTTGATGCCACATTTAAAACATATTTTTAATAATATTTCAATCTTATGATGTTTTTAATTTTTTTTTGGGAAAAAGTATTTAAAAATTTTCTACAATAAGATGATTAGATTATGATTATAATAATATTTGGTTTAAGGATGTCAATAAACCCAAGGGAGAGGTTGATGGAAAAAATCAAATATTATTTTTATTGTGTTTTTAATATTAATATGGAGAATATAATAATTTATACATTTATCAATTTAAATATTCATGTATTTATGATGTTTTTAAGTGTTATAAATAATTATTGGATGGTAAAGTTTTTAGAAATTTTTTTGAATGTTTATTGGTTTAGGTGTTTGATGATTATTTTTAAGGCAATAATGGAACATGTAAAAAACTTGGAGTTTTCATTATATGATTAAAGATCATTTAATGATAAATAAAAAACATCATAAGGATGTATGTGATCTGTATATGATACATTTCATGTCCCTGTAATCATTACATTGAGTTATGTAAGTATTATTTGGTCTATTTAAGAACTATTTTAGTTCAATATAATAATCACATTGATTTGTTTAAGGATAACATGGATTATGTATGCATAGTTTTTTTAATCTTTTTTTGGATTAAATTCAACCCATAGGTATAATTCCTTTATGAATAATAATGGTTAAAATTTTATGAGAATATTCAGGGTTTTATAATCAGAAAAATCTATCATTTTAGGTTATTTTCTTGGAAATTTAAAAATGGAATGAATATCAATTTTAACCATAGAGGTTACGTAATTTGAATATGGAAATAGTTTATCATGTGAGAATATGGAAACATATTTTATTGATATGATTTTCATAAAAACATATAAATGGATTAAGAGATGAAACATTAGATGAAAAATTTGACATTCATACAATACATCTAAATGAAAATGGTAGAGAGGGTTTCCAATTTCATACCATATAGAAATCAAGAAAGGGATACCAATCCTATGTTCTAAATTTGAATAAGAAAAATAAGAATAATAATCTAGTAGATATATATCACTAGATGTTTATCAGACGTGTGCAGAAGGGTTAAACCTATTAAGATTAAATTTTCTCGTCAATTTTTTTAGAAGAAGATCATCATAAGAAGTGGTGTAAAATTATATCAGTGAAGATGAACAATGAGTTCATCAAGGATTGTTTTTTGGATATTTATTTTGGAGGGGTAGTTGAAATTATCTATTTTTTATTCACATATTTAGTAGTCCACTAAGTTTCTCAAGAGAAATAGTACACTAAATATTGCTTTCTTCTTTTATTATTATAGAATTGGATTCCATGTTAAAATGGCCTATGAAAATTTACTATTCAAAAAACTAAATATTGATAGTTAGGGAAATAAATGGGTTCCTAAAAAAGATAACAATTACATTATTAAGGAGAAAATTTATACTACAATAACCAAATTCACCTCTCCTAGCCTCTAAGGGTATATTCCATGATTGATACCTACATCAAAATTTATTTACTAGATCTCCAAAATCACATTGTATTTATTAAAGGAACAGATACAAGATTTAAATTATTAAAAAATATTATCTTTATATAAATTATATTATTTCCAAATATTATCATTGATTGGAGGGAAATTATTTCTCCTCATATTATCTTCATATTCTAGTGAAATTATTAATTTAGTGTTATCATATTTGTTAAATTATACTATTTGTTAATTGAAATATTTTACATATTTGGATTTTACATTTTCAATAACTTGTTAGGGATGTGACCCATCACTATGGTCCTCAAAATCTAAGCCCTCAACTGTCGACTCATTTCATGGGTTAACACATGATTCATTATATCCAATTATCATTATTGATTAAGGATCCCTATAATATGAAATCACATATTCCACCTCAATTCCTCAAATGGTTTATTGAAAATAGCCTTTGGATATAATGGACATATTTATTGATCGTTTTCATCATTAGTTTGGGTAGATTGGTGTAGTATCCATGAAACATACTTTTCTTCTTTATAAATACTAAACAATACTTCAAATATATTGAAAATTTATTCCCCTTATTATTGATCCAATATAAAATTCACCATATAATTCTTCTTCAGATTACAATAAAACCAAAGCGAAAACCTTTCACCTTTTACCCTCATTAGTGACTCTAGTACAATTTATTTAACGGGAGTAATTCTATTTGTGGCATACCTATAATAAATGATTATTTTTTCTAAATCAACTACTCTAAGATGGATAATTACATGAACACATGTTTTCCTCCCCATACATAAGAGGCCTTAAACTAGGAGTGGGGTCCCTACTAGAACATAAAAAGATTATTACCTTGATATCAATATCAATCCAATATTGAACATAAGGTTGTTATAAATGAATAATAAATCTATAAAATGTAAGAAATCAGAATAATATCCATGATGAAAAAAGTGGAATTCATGTCATACAAGATAAATCAAAGGACCTAAAATGTGTTCAGTCAATAAATATATGAGTTTTAAAAAAATAAATCTAAATACACAATTGAAATAATGTGTAGGTCCTCATAGTATCTTAATTTTCTCCATACTCCACATACTCATCCACCTAACATTGGTTCCATTCACTTCACTATACCCATTCCTTTTAATTCTATATACACACACCAAGGCTCTAGTGTAGGGTCTGAGTATAAACTTATTAAGACACAAAAAATATATCCTTAACATATGATTCATATTATAGAAATGTGTATTATATTAGAATAATGTAAATATGTAAATATATAATCAATTACCAATTCATCGTTAATGGAAAATGATTCCCAATACACCATATATAATATCATCTACTGTATGAAATAAGGGAATTTTTTTAAAATTATTTAATTTTAAGAAATTCCACAAGCCCAACATAGGCCTCAAAACTACAAGGTCGTCAAAACCAATGAACTATCTCGTGTTAGTCAATAAGGTAATCATCCCCAATTTCCCCAATCACATGTAAGACCTAAATGACTTCATTCCCTAAAATCCATCATTCATGATACACAGTATTCATTGTGACAAATATTATACATTCCCCCATAAAAGAATAGTCTTGTACGATGTTTCCAGGAGTCATTTGGTACCAAATAAACAAATCAATGATTACAGATGAAATTCACACATCTATATAAAAGGGGAAAAGGCACAATTATATCATAACAAGAAAGGTATCATATGCAACACATGATCCCAAATGTGAACCTTACTATAAAGTTTTATAAAAATGCCCGAAATGGTAAGGAATTACTACTATAATAGTATCAATTCCCAAAGGCATGAATTCCAATGTAGATCAATCCCACAAAACAACATTCAAATGAACCAAATCCAAATTCCCACATTATTTCTCCATAATCAAGATCCAAAATGAAAAATATTAAAAGGGATAGAATTTAAATATGATTAACAAATAAAAATGAATAACCACCCACAGTTCTAGATCTGATTAAGAGAATAATGCTACCCTCAATAGAACTGGTCTTAGATCATTGATCCATGGTGTTTAATTTCCTTATGTAATTTATAGAGGGTGAGATTTGGTATACGAGTTAGCTAGGATAGAGTGGTAGAGAAAAAAATCCAAACTAAGGGTGAATCCACCTTCTTTATATGGAGGAATCCAAAAATATATCACTATGACATGGTGGAATCCCATCTTGTTGAGGTCTCTCTGATCAATGAACTATATAATATTCAATGTGCTGGAAACTTGAGATCTTTCGGTACAATTATCTTAAATTAAAATCCAATGCATCATGCACTACATCATGGGGCGAAAACACAATTTATTTTAACCCTACCATGCCTTTCACTCTGATGTTGCATTGTAACACTACTGATATTCTATAAAACTGAATAATCCAATAATTTCACTACCATCGAGCCACCATGACTTTTACAATGGAATTTTGGGATGTTTTTGGCCTACTATGTATTCCTCACCCACTTCTATGGTGTGTAGGTCATCCTATTTCATATAAGATGTTTTATAATGCACCACACCAAATATAAATAGTGTCACATTCGACTAATTTCACATAGAACAGATTTTAGTGAAACATACTGACCACCGAGAGCATTTCACAGCCTATGGTGTAACCCAAAATGCCCAAAATCAACCATATCCCCCAAGATACCCTCCAAAACCATCCAAATGGTAATAAAATAAAACCAAGGTATTCCATAGATAAATCTAAATATACCATAATGTTTGATTGTTTTTAAACTCTCTCCCTCTTATGACTTCTCTTTATTGATGAGGTCCTTATATGTCTATATAGAACAACTCATTAAATTTAGCACAAACATCTATTTCCCACATATAATTTTACACATTGACATGAATGTTCTTCCCCAAATCCTAATAATGGTGATCTTCCTTCGATCACGACAACTTCTCAATCTAGAACACGATCCATCACAGAATTTCCATGAATGATGCATTAGGATCCAACTCAACATCATGGTTATTGACAACATTCAAAGGACCATGTTAATTGCTTTTATGTATAGAAACATGAAAATGTTATGGATACCACAATATAATGGAATAAGGTTTAGCCTATTAGACAATATTTCATTGCATTTAGTGATCTCACATTAACCCACACATCATTGTTCTTTATTTCCCTACTCCACTAATCATTGATGTCCTAATCACGGTGAAATAAAAAAGACAGATCTCCTATAATGATGTCCAAGGGTCATCATGTTACACCCGAGATATTTATGAGAAATATTTTGTTTTTAAATCATCAAAGAATTCTTTCAGTACACACAACACTATATTGGCTTTCTTTACACGCAATCACGACCTTCCTCGGTAGCTTGCGTCATACGCAATACTGAGTTTCACTAAACAATGATATGCTATTAAAATATTATTAAAACTAGCCGTTATGAATAGTAATACCACTTTTTAAAATTTTATAAATTTTATTTTTTAAAATGGACTTCATTTTTGGATTAGGAATATTGAAATTATCCTAGGGTGAAATTTTGGTATTTTTCTGAAAACTTTCACTTTTTGATGAATAGTGAAACCACTAAGTGGTAGTTAAAAAACTAAATTTTTTCATAAAACCTAATTTCACCGCTTCTGTGAGTGGAATTTCGAAAATCCGAGAGACAAGATTAATATAAAGGACTAAAATGTTGTTCAATGAGATGAAAATCGTTTTTGGTGAATAGTAACTTTTTACTTTTTTTACCACGGTTAAAAGTAAATAGGGTAATTAAGGGTAAAATTGTTATTAATATTAACCTAAAACATGTCCTAATTCTATTGGATAAGTGTAATTCGACCAAAAACAAACTTAAGGATAAAATATGACCATTTAGGCCTACATGGATTAGATTAAGTCATTTATTATTAATTTATTTAAAGAAGGGTTAAAATAGTTAAAATCAACGTTTAATAAGTAAATCATTTTTAATATGGGGTTATACATAAGATAAATTCGACTATAAATATTTACTAGAAAGCTAATGAGATTTCAAACATAATAGTATTTTATTTGTAATTTTTAGACTTAAAATAATTTTATTTATTTATGATACAATGATGATGCAGTAATTATCTTATTAATGAAATATTGACATAATTGATGTTATAAATACCCAAATAAATGTAATTGGAGACTTTTTATGAATTTCAATATTTTTATGTGTTAATATGACATGTTAATATTGATTTAATTAAATATTTTCCAACTAATCATTCTGTTATTAGTTTCACAAAAATAAATTACTAAATAGTGTCAAATTTGACATAAAATAGTTTTTAAAAAATATATTATATTATTAATTGTTATTTTATTCCTAAAAATCTAAGGCTTAGAAAAATGACTTAGATAGGGTTATATATATTAATAATATACAACTTGGGGTTCGTTTGGCTTGATATAGTATGTTTATTAACCTTATATTGTATGAACACAAAAATACACGTTAAAAGTAAAATTATCTAACTTTATGATAAATCTAAATGATAAGGTTAAAATAGGAACCTAAACATGTCTAAATTCTATTTATGAGATGCTTTATACCCATCCCCACCTTAGATTCTAAATAAATCAATTTTATGCTATTTAAAACCGAATTTGGATTTATAATAAAATAATATTTTTTGTTATTCCAAAGGTGCCCCTCTCCTCCCTTATAAAAGGGAACCTCCTCCCTCTCTTCCTCACACCACTTTGAGCCTTCACGCTCGGCCAAACCCTGCCAAATTCTCTTCTCCACTTCCCTAGAAACGTCCTAGTGGTCCTGGTCTTCTTCAAAGTCCAATTTTATTGCCCTAAGAGGAGATCTCAAAGAGGCGCTTCAAAGAAGAGGTAATGTATGTTACCGATTCTTTCAACTTTATTTCTTCTTCCACTTATTCTTCTTTAGTTGTTTAATTATGAATTAATAACATCAGTATCACTAATATACTGATATGTTATTATATGTTTGAAACAACCCTATTTCACCATCTATTCATCCAATGGAAAATGAAATCATCGCACGTGCGTACGTACGGAATACCGTCTCCACAACGTGGTGTAATATATTTTCCACCACCACCTTACTTTGATGGGTATAATGGTGTAAATAATGACTATATATGATTATTGTAAAATTATATTGATTCTGAAATAGTATATATACACTCCAATATAATTCCACTATCATGGGAACGATATCATCGCTCGTGCTTACGTACGGAATACCGTCTCCACGATGTGATGTGACTCGTTCTACATGATCTTCATTGCATAATGATTATATAAATGAATTGAATGAATGAATATGATATATATTAAACTAATAAAATTCTGGAAATGATGTATCTATAACCTAAAAGGAAAATTAAGAATTTATTCGACAAAGAACAAAAAGTAATAAACACCCGAATAACAAGCAGTAATGAAATATTACTAATAAGAAGCTAAGAATATGACCATATATGATATCATAATAATACGTATGATTCTGGAATAAGACAATAACATTATTTAAATCATTATACAGGATTTTTGGACACTTACGAAGCAAATTGGACCAAAGGTAAGGGAAATATCACAAACTCATTTTTATCCGAGATTGTTTAAACTTTAGTATTTACTAGGGTGTATTTTATCATCCACATCCATGTTTCCTCAATATTTAATATTATTTTCATCCAACTACAATAGTTTGAATCCATTTTTACCCTTTGGTGAGTTCATAGTAAAATATATGAAAAGAATCTTTTGACGTTTTTCATACGAGGTACTTTTTGACTTTTCCAACAAAAGTACGAGAAGGATGTTTTTTTAACTTATACGGCATGAATGGATATATAAAAAATTATTTCAAAGAAGAATCCTTTACAAGTTTTAAAGTTTATTTTTAATCAACTTCTTTTAGTTTAAAATTGTATGACATGTTAGGAAAGGAAAATGTTTTTGAAGTAGAAAGAATATTTTCCTCAAGAATGGAGTTCAAGTGTTTTATCAAAATTATTTTCCATCTAAGATAATATAGGGTTCTGTTTCTATCCTTATTATTACACTAATTTTATTATGTTGTGATGGAATTATTTTTATGAATTCCTTTATCTTATATGAATTGTTTTATGATGTCATGTTGTTTAAGAATCCCATTTTTATTACATGGGTTATGCAATGATGTATGATTTATGATTCTGTGGAACACATATTAATGGTATCATTATGAGATGGGTGGGACCTCTATCTCCCTCCAATGAATTGGGTAAAGATTGTATATCTCATGAGATAGACATGGCAGGAACGACAGGTTAAACTGGTTTAGTGAAACAGTACTGAAACGAGGAGTGATCTATGTTCAAGAAATGGACTATGTTTACTAAGACAGTCTTGGCAATAAGTCATGACTAATAAGAAATGATTCTCTATGATTATGTGTGTATTACAAAAAGTTTCATGTTTTAAGTTATGGTTATTGGGATTACATTTCACTACTATGTTTTATCCCATGTTTTGAAATTATGATTTCTTTTGCAGGTTAAGATTTCCAAAACATATGTTCTTATGATGTGATTGTTATTTCTTTAGTTTACCCTTAATGAGCATTTGAGCTCACCCTTTTGTATGTTTTATTTCCCCAGGTCAGGAAGAAGGTTATTAAGTAGGATATTCCAAAAAGAAACGCTAGATATGATGAAATAAATGGGAGGCAAAGCAGATGCTTTATGAACCAGTTGTTTATTTTTTCCAGTTTCTATAGACTCTATACCTATACGGTCCTTCCATGGTTTTGTTATATGTTGTAATAATTATGATTCAATTTTGAAGTATTATCAATGTATGTAAAGTATGGGTCGTTATAGTTGGTATCAGATGAAAGGTATAGACAACCTTTGGAAACTAGGATGTGAAATCCTTAGTGAGAACCCTAAGGATAAATCTAAGCATAGAAAACAATCTGAGTATTTTAGAAATGACCATGAATAACCTAGGATAAGACCTTAAGTGTGAAATTTTATTCTTGATTATGTGGTTTTCCTATTATAATTAGTGTTTCTCACAATATTCTTCTTGGTTTTAGTCAATGGCTGGAAACTAAAGGAATCATGTTAATGCGGAATGCGACGGGAAATGCAGTGATTGTCCCCCTGAGCAACCAAACGTTATGGGAGCTGGATTACAAAATCATGTAGCCATGCTCACACAACTTTTTCAAGATATGAATCATGTAGGACTTCCAAACAAGCAATGGAAGGAGCAACATTCTGTTGAATCCTTCATGACGAAGCGTCCACCTTCTTTCAGCGGGTCTACTGATCAATTTGTTGCTGAACAAATGGATTAGTACTACTGAAAAGATATTTTCAATTCTTCAATGTTCTGAACATGATAAATTCATCTTAGCAGTGTATCATTTGGAAGGTGATGCTGATCAATGGTGGAATCTAATCAAGAATACGAGGCAAAGAGATGAAATTGAGTCTATGGAATGGGACGAGTTCAAGAACTTATTTTTCAATAATTACATCCCTAGTATTCTCCAAACAAAGATGGAGAAGGAGTTTCTTGAACTGAAGCAAAAGGATGATGAATCCTTTGGTACCTATGAAGATAATTTTACAAGACTCACAAGGTATGCTTCTGGTATTATTATCCAACCTGAGAGTAAGATCGATAGATTATTTAGTGTCTTAAAACCAAGTCTTTGAAGGGAATTAGCCATAAGGGACATCAATACCTATGAGGAAATCATTCGATGTGCTCTCAAAGTTGAGATGGAGATTGGAGTAACCCATCAGTCATATGGGTTTGATAAGAAGAGGAAAATGGAATTCAAAGGAAAATCTAAAGAGAACACTAAAAAGAAGATAAGCTTTCCCTTACGCTCAATGTGTGGAAAGAAACATTGAGGGAGTTTTCTTAAAGGGAAAAGTAAATGTTTCAAATGTGGAATGGAATTTCATCGGGCATTTGAATGCCGCAATGATGGGAAGAAGATATTTAATGATGCAAACAAAGGAAGGGACACACAGAATGAACCTACTACACTTCAATGTTTCAAGTGAAAGGAGATGGGGCATTATGCCAATCAATGCCCAAATCCAAGGGTTGATGATGATGTTCTACGTCAAAAAACTCTTAAGGCTATAGACAACGTAAAGTCACATTCAATTTCTATCAGTGATGTGGAGTATGAAACCGATGTGGTGAAAGATACACTTACCATCCACTCTAAAGTAGAAAATGTTTTATTTGATTCTGGATCCACCCACTATTTTATTTCTGAATATTTTTCTAAGGGTATCACCGTATTATCTCAACAATTAGATGTCGAGTTAGCTGTGAAAACACCTAATGGCACAACAGTCACATCAAAAGTTTATAATTCATTCCCGATTGATGTTTGTGGGAAAGTGATTCCTGCAAATCTTGTGATCCATCCTATAGTGGAATTTGATGTGTTTCTTGGAATGGATTGGATTTTTTTATATGGATCTCATATCAATTTCCAAAGAAGGGAATTCACATTTCATATTCCAGATCAATCTATGATCGTCTATCGATGCAAGGATGAAAATAACCATCCAGTGGAAATTTATTCCATCTTATGGGTCTTGATTCCACCAAATGAAGGTTTATTATCTCAAATGGTTGTGATAACCTCATGATTTAGAATATGCACATTGTACGGGAGTTTGACGATGTCATTCCCTAGGAATTTCTGGGTGTTCCACCAAATCGTGAAGTTTAGTTTTCAATAGAACTCGTACCGAGTGCTTTACCTATTTCAAATACACCTTATAGAATGGACTCAATTGAGTTGCTGGAATTGAAGAAGAAACTCCAAGAGAATCTTGATAAGGGGTTCATACGCCCTAGTGCGTCACCTTGGGGAGCACCTATTCTATTTGTTAAGAAGAAAGATGGATCAATGAGACTCTGCATTGATTATCGAGAACTTAACAAGATCACTATCAAGAACAAATATCCTCTCCCACGCATTGATGACTTATTTGACCAAATACGCGGAGCTCAATACTTTTCCAAGATTGATCTTTGTTCAGGGTATCATCAATTAAGGGTCAAAAGGGAGGATATACCAAAGATGACTTTCCGTACAAGGTATGGACACTATGAATTTATAGTGATGCCATTTTGTCTTAATAATGCCCCTGCTATCTTCATGGATCTGGTGAATAGAGTCTATAGAGACTATCTTGATCAATTTGTGGTAGTCTTTATAGATTATATTCTTGTCTATTCAAAGAGCAAGGAATAAAATGAAGATCAATTGATAATTATATTGAAATCCCTGATAAAGGAGAAGATTTATGCCAAATTTACCAAGTGTGAATTTTGGCTTAAAAAAAGTTTTATTTTTGGGTCACATAATCTCAAAAGAGGGGATATCTGTGGATCCAGCAAAAACAGAGGTTATCGAAAGATGGTCGAGACCAACAACAGTAACTGAGATCCGAAGTTTTCTTGGTTTGGATGGATATTATCGACGTTTTGTGAAAGATTTTTCATGATTATCTAATCCACTCACCAGGTTGACTCGGAAAGGAGTTAAGTTTGTTTGGATGGAGGAATGTGAAGAGAATTTCAAGGAGTTGAATAGAAGGTTATCCAGTGCACATGTGCTCGCACTGCCTTGTAGTGGAGAAAGGTTTGTGATCTATAGTGATGCATCCAAGAAGGGATTGGGGTGTGTTCTTATGCAAAATGATATGGTGATAGCTTATGCCTCACGACAGTTGAAAATCCATGAGCAAAATTACACAATTCATGATTTGGAGTTTTCTGCAGTAATCGTTGCATTAAAGATTTGGAGGAATTACCTTTATGGTGAAAGCTGTGATATTAATAATGATCATAAAAGTTTAAAGTATATTTTCACACAAAAGGAGCCGAATATGTGCCAAAGAAGATGGTTAGAGCTGATTAAGGATTACGACTGCTCAATTCATTACCACCCTGGGAAATCAAACAAGGTGGCAGATACATTAAGTCAACAAGACCATGCTAGTTTATCCATTATGTGGATCACAAAAGATCCAATATTTATGGATTTACAAAGGATAGAACTTGGAATTATAATGGAAGGGGAAAATCGTATCTTTCTCAAATGAATGTTCAACCCTCTATACATGTGAAGATTAAAGAGGCACAGAAAGAAGATGTAGAGTTACAAAAGAAGGTGAGAAATGTTCCAAAATTCAGCCTTGATTTTCATGGGATAATAAAGTTCAGGAATCAGGTTTGTGTTCCTCCCCGCCCCAAATTAATGAAGGAGTAGCTGGGTGAGGCTCATAGTTCTTCATTCTCTATTCATCCTGGAAGCCCGAAGATGTATAGGGACCTGAAAGAGTACTTCTGGTGGGATGTCATGAAAAGAGATGTTGCTGAATATGTCTCTCGATGCTTGGTTTGTCAGCAAGTTAAAGCTGAGAGACAGAAGTCTAAGGGGATGTTACAACCATTACCCATACCAGAATGGAAATGGGAAAACATCACTATGTACTTTGTCACCGGACTTCCTAAAACATCCAAAGGCAATAATGCTATCTGGGTCCTAGTTGATCATCTTACAAAGTCGGCACACTTCATCGCTATTAGAGACTATTTCTCTCTAGATCAGCTTGCTAGGATATATGCAAAGGAAGTGGTAAGATGCATGGAGTACCACTTTCTATTATATCTGATCGGGATCCAAGGTTTATCTCAATGATCTGGCGAAGTCTTCAGCATACTCTGGATACAGAGTTGAGTTTCAGCACTGCTTATCATCCTCAGACAGACGGTCAGTCTGAGAGAACAATTCAAACACTAGAAGATATTTTGAGAGCTTTCTCTATGGATTTCAAAGGTGGTTGGGATCAACACCTACCTTTGGTGGAATTTTCATATAATAATTGCTTTCACTCCAGTATTCAGATGTCTCCTTACGAATCTCTCTATGGAAAGAAATTCAGGACTCCAACTTGCTGGGATGAAGTTGGGGAAAGAAAGCTATTAAGAACTGATCTTGTAGATAAGATGGAAGAAAAGGCCCGATCTATTCAACAACACATAAGAGCAGCTTAGAGTCAACAGAAAAGTTATGCCGACAAACGAAGAAAAGACCTAGAGTTTGAAGTCGGTGATAATCTGTTCTTACGAATATCTCCCTGGGAGAGGGTCATGAGATTTGGAAAGAATGGGAAGTTGAGCCCTAGATATATCAGTCCTTTCGAAATACTGGATCGTGTTGGAACGGTAGCTTACCGATTGGCGCTTCCACCATATCTCTCTCAAGTTCAAGATGTCTTCCATGTATCTCTCATGAGAAAGTACAAACCTGATCCTTCACATGTACTCAGCTCAGAATTTGTACCGCTGAAACATGATCTTTCTTATGAAGAACAACCGATAGAGAATCTGGATTGTAGTGAAAAAGACCTACGAAACAAGACAACTCGCTTGGTGAATGTTTTATGGAGGGACCACCAGTTAGAAGAAGCTACATGGGAGCTTGAGGATATAATGAGTGAAATGTATCCTCATCTGTTTGTTACAAAGTGATGAATTTCAAGGGAGAAATTCATTTTAAGGGGGGTAGAATGTAACACCTGAGGCTTTTATGAGAAATATTTTGTTTTTAAATCAACAAAGTAATCCTTCACTACACACAACACTAAATTGGCTTGCATTACACGCAATCTGGGCCTTCCTCGATAGCTTGCGTCGTACGCAATACCGAGTTTCACTAAACAATGATATGCTATTAAAATATTATTAAAACTAGACATTATGAATAGTAATAACCACTTTTGGAAATTTTATAAATTTTATTTTTCAAAATGGACTTCATTTTTGGATTCTGAATATCGAAATTAGCCGAGGGTGAAATTTTTGTATTTTTCTGAACAACATTAAATTTTTGATGAATAGTGAAACCACTAAGTGGTAGTTAAAAAAACTGAATTTTTTTCATAAAAATTAATTTTACCACTTCTGTGAGTAGAATTTTGAAAATCCGAGAGACACGGTTAATATCAAGGACTAAAATTTGGTTCAATGAGATGAAAATAATTTTTTGTGAATAGTACCTTTTTACCATTTTTTTACCACGGTTAAAAGTAAATAGGGTAATTAAGGGTAAAAGTGTTATTAATATTACCCTAACACATGTTCTAATTCTATTGGATAAGTTTAATTCGACCAAAAACAACCTTAGGAAAAAAAAATATGACCATTTAGGCCCACTTGGATTAGATTAGGGCATTTATTATTAATTTATTTAACGAAGGGTTAAAATAGTTAAAATAAAAGTTTAATAAGTAAATCATATTTGATATGGGGTTATACATAAGATAAATTCGACTATAAATATTAATTAGAAAGCTAAAAAGTGTTCCAACATAATGTTATTTTATTTGAAATTTTTAGACTTAAAATAATTTTATTTATTTATGATACAATGATGATGCAGTAATTATCTTATTAATGAAATATTGATATAAATGATGATTTAAATACCCAAATAAATGTAATTTGAGACTTTTTAGGAATTACAATAATATTAAATGTTACTAATGCATGTTAATATTGATTTAATTAACTTTTTTAGAACTAATAATTCTATTATGATTTTCAAAAAAATTAATTACTAAATAGTGTCAAAATTGACATAAAATAGTTTTTAAAACAAATATTATATTATTAATTGATATTTTATTCCTAAAAATCAAAGGATCAGAAAAATGACTTAGTTAAGGTTATATATATTAATAATAAACTACTTGGGGTTCTTTTGTCTTGATATAGTAAGTTTATTAACCTTATATTGTAAGAACACAAAAAGACACAGTAAAAGTAAAATTATGTAACTTAATGTTAAATCTAAATGATAAGGTTAAAATAGGAACCCAAACTAGTCTAACTTCTCTTGTATGAGAGGATTTTGACCCATAACCTCCTTATCTTCAAAATAAATCAATTTGGAGCTATTTAAAACCGAATTGGGCTTTATAATAAAATAATATTTTTAGTTATTCCAAAGGTGCCCCTCTCCTCCCTTATAAAAGGGAACCTCCTCCCTCTCTTCCTCACACCACATTGAGCCTTCATACTCGGCCAAAACCTTCCAAATTATATTCTACACATACTTAGAAACATCCTAGAGGTCCTGGTCTTCTTCAAAGACCACGTTTATTTCCCTAAGAGGAGAACTCAAAGAGGCGCTTCAAAGAAGAGGTAATGTCCGTTACCGATTCTTTCAACTTTATTTCTTCTTCCACTTCTTCTTCTTTAGTTGTTTCATTATGATTTAATAACATCAGTATCACTCATATAATGATATGTTATTATAAGTATGAAACAACCCTATTTCACCATCTATCCATCCTATGGAAAATGAAATCACCGCGCGTGCGTACGTACGGAATACCGTCTCCACACCGTGGTGTAATCTATTTTCCACCACCACCTTACTTGGATGGTTATAATGGTGTAAATAGTGACTATATATGATTATTGTAAAATTATATTGATTCTGAAATAGTATATATACACTCCAATGCAATTCCACGATCTTGGGAAAGATATCATCGCTCGTGCGTACGTACGGAAAACTGTCTCCACGATGTGATGCGACTCATTCTACATGATCTTAATTGGATAATGATTATATAAATGAATTGAATGAATTAATATGATATATATTACACTAATACCATTCTGTAAATGAGGTATCTATAACCTAAAATGAAAATTACGATTTTATTTGACAAAACTGGCATAAGAAGAAAAAGTAATAAACACCTGAATAACAAGTAGTAATGAAATATTACTAATAAGAAGCTAAGAATATGACCATATATGATATCATAAAAATAATTATGATTCTAGAATAAGTCAATAACATTATTTAAATCATTATACAGGAGGTTTGGACACTTACGAAGAAAATTGGACCTATGGTAAGGGAAATATCACAATCTCATTTTTATCTGAGATTGTTTATACATTGGTATTTACTGGGGTGTATTTTATTTTCCACATCCATGTTTCCTCAACATGTAATATTATTTCCATCCAAATACAATTATTTAAATCCATTTTTACCCTTTGGTGAGTTTATAGTAAAAGATATTAAAGGAATCTTTTTTCGTTTTTCGTACGAGGTACTTTTTGACTTTTCCAAAAAATTACGAGAAGAATGTTTTTTAAATTATACGGAATGAATGGATTTTTAAAACATTATTTCCAAGAAGATTACATTACAAGTTTTCATGTTTTTTTAATCATCTCCTTTTAGTTAAAATTTTTATGACATGTTAACAAAGGAAAATGTTTTTGATGTAGAAAAGATATTTTCCTCAAGAATGGAGTTCAAGTGTTTTATCAAAACTATTTTCCATCTAAGATAATATAGGGTTCTGTTTCTATCCCTATTATTACATTGATTTGATTATGTTATGATGGAATTATTTTTATGAAATCCTTTATCTTATATGAATTGTTTTATGATGTCATGTTTTTTAAGAATCCCATTTTTATTACATGGGTTATGCAATGATGTATGATTTATGATTTTGTGGCACACATATGAATGGTATCATTATGAGATGGGTGGGAACTATATCTACCTCCAATTCATTGGGTAAAGATTTTATATCTCATGAGATAGACATGGATGGAACGGCAGGTTAAACCGGTTCAGTGAAACAGGATTGAAACGAGGAGTGAACTCGGTTCCGAAATGGACTTTGTCCACAAAGATAGTCTTGGTAATAAGTCATGACTAATAAGACATTATTCTATATGATTATGTGTGTATGCCACAAAGTTTCATGTTTTATGTTATGATTATTGGGATTACATTTCACAGCTATGATTTATCACATGTTATGAAATTAAGATTTCTTTTGCAGGTTAAGATTTCCAAAATTTATGTTCTTATGATCTGATTGATATTTCCTTTGTTTACCCTTACTGAGATTTTGAGATCACCCTTTTGTATGTTTTATTTCCCCAGGTCAGGAAGAAGGTTATTAAGTAGGATATGACAAAAAGGGACTCTAGATATGAAGAAATAAATGGGAGGTAAAGGAGATGCTTTATGAACCAGTTTTTTATGTTTCCCAGTTTTTAAAGACTCTATACCTATACGGTCCTTCCATGGTTTTGTTATATGTTGTAATAATTATGCTTCAATTTTGAAGTACTAATAATGTATGTAATGTATGGTTCGTTATACATCACCTATACTTTTTATAAAAAATATTCTTACTCATGGAGTCACAAACCCCTTCTGAATCATATTTATCTACTCTGAGGTATCCCAGACCAAGATCTACCCTAGGATAAATAACTCTTCTACCACATTCCAACATAATAGTTAACCAAAAGGATAACCATATAGTTTATCAATAAAATCCATCTAAAACAGAGTCTGGGAACAAGGGGTATATGTTAATTATAACAAGGAATGATGATCATCCCATGCAATAGTGAAATCTATAACCCATCCACTATGAATATACTCTAATGTTTTGATTGTTATTTTCCAATATCTATGTGTCTTTGAATGATATTTCATACTCATATACAACTAACTACCGATTTTATTTTATAAGGATTTCCAAAACATGACATAAAATTATCATCTCAATCAGATACTATAATATTAGGACCTAAATGAAATAAATAATATCTCATATATAGATATTTGTTAACTCATCCAATAAATGAGGTTCTCAAAACCATAATAATTTTTGTTCCTTTATCAAATGATCTATTACAACACCCAAAAAATCATTAAATCATGGGGTCCTAGTTAACCATGTAACAAAATCAAATGGTCACTTCATCCCACTTCTATATAGGTAATATAAGGGGTGGAAGAAATATACTTCCTATATGATGGAAGTCATGAAGTCATAAATTGGAAACACTATGAGAAATAATTCCAACAATATCTTTTTTCATAACCATCTATAATAAAAAGATGTTTGTTATCATGATATATCATATTTATCCATATTTCACTACCTACTATAGTTCAAAAGAGTCACAAAGATTATCTTCTATTATCAATGTAGGAACCACAACCCTATTGTGAATATACATCACTTAATCCTCTTCCAAAGTCTACCATATGACTAGGTAATTCACCACTAATCATTCCCTCATCACAAAACATTTAAAATCAGACTCTTTGTTTGCTTTCACTCAGTCCACCATTGTATATGTCATGTATTCTAGAGAATATCTCATTAACATATGATTATTAGATACACCCATAAATAAATCTTCTAAAAATATTATTAATAAACACTTTTCATTCGATGATCACTCTCCACAATCCTACAACATCATATTGAGAGTTTCTATAATAACATTTCCATTAATAGTAATATAAGACATTTTTGAATCAAAAGTCTCTAGGTACACAACCCAAAAACAATAATGGGTGATGATGTCTCCATGAGGGAAGATATAACTTATTATACTGTACATTAGGTAAATGAAAAATATCCCACGAAAAAGAAAATTTCACTAATATTTCAAGGAATGAACCATGATCTCTAAAACTAGTTCATTAGTTGGGTAGTTCTAAACATTAGATTGTAGCTGATGAGACACATTAGTAACTTCATAATCCCTCTAAATTAATATAGTTTCCAAGCCATCACTGGAAGCATCTATTTGAATAATATATATAATATTAGTATCAGTAAAAATAATGATGGATATAGATATTATTACTATCATATACTCTAAGAAGGAATCCTCGTGTTGGATTATCCATTGATTCATAAACCCCTTCATGATAAGACAATTCATAAGTTCTACAAGATGATTGAATTACTATATAAACAACCTATAATACCAAATTAATATATGGGAACCATAAATGTTGAATAAAATCCTTGGAAATTACAATTATTTAACCTCCTCCTCCATCTCTAAATCCAAAATGATATTTGTCTCAAAAATAAACATCCCACGGAATAATACCTATTAAATAGAGAAGATATACTCTAAAAGTATGAAATATACTTTTTGTTCTTGATGTGAACGTAATATTAAGTCTAAATTTCTAGAATGTAATATTGCGGTCTAAATATATATCAAAATACCATCAATGAATATAATGAAAAATGGAATATGGTAAGGTCTATAATAATGTTCATGTGATCCATGAACACAACAATAACATTCCATAACCCAAAGGGAAAAACTAAATATTGATACATCACCTATATTACCCAAATAGATTCATTTTGTATGTCATTTTCTATGACATGGGTATGGTGGTAGCCGGAACACAGGTATTTCATTGAGAAACATTTGGATCAATTAATCTAGTGAATAAATCATAAATATTGTTATACAAATAACATTTCTTTATAGTTACTTGATACAATAACATATTGGTCATAAACGGTCAATGAATATCATACACCTTAATAGAAAACACACCTAGAGGAGCCCAATGAGATATGCATGGTCAGATAATGTCTCCAACCTATAAATAATCACGGTAAATAATTAGTTATTTAAAATCATTCAGTTCCATATTAAATGGATTAATTGAAATAGAATATGATTTTAGAATGAGATAAAAATAAAACTCAATCCAAATTTCAAGAGGATAGCCTAATAATTCATTAAAAAAATCACCAGGATAAAGATCCAATATGGTAGTAGAGGGATGTTGAAATCATTTCCTAATCTTATGTAAGAACCAAACTCTCCACCTCTACTGCAATGGATATAATTTTTTTATAGTCTAATCGAACGCTGCCATATATTTGGTAAAAATATATTTTCAATATTATTGAACATAGAAATTAATATTCTTTGGTATCATTTGATGTGATAACAATAACCTTTAAATTGATCCATACCAAAAATTACATCAATGAATATCATTTCTATGATCATGAAGTCCCATAGATGTATATAGATGGAAGTTACTATACAAAAATATTGATATATGTAGATATGATATAACCTATTCTATAAGGGTGTATCAAGAGATAAAAAAATTAGTGGAGAATACAACTTGAAATTATATCCTAACAAAAAATTGAACCGAAATGAACAAATTTGAATCTCTTATAGGCTATTGACCAATATAGAATGTATAATTATGATAAACCATAGATCTAATAGTTCAAGGTACATCCGTATTTTTATTTGAATTCTAGTCAACTATATTGACTCTACCTAAATTAGATGCATGACATTGTCACCAAAATCCATCGTTCTTTTGATTTATAAAAACCTATAATTTCAATATCTACTATTAAGACTCCCCAATATACTCAATGTACCTATGTTTTCCTGGAATTAACACAAAAACTCAATCATGATTATCATGTATAAAAAATATAGTAAAAACAATATTACTACATTAATGGTACTTCTTGTAATTATTTATGTAGTATTTATGTAATCTTATGATCTTCATATAGTTAAATCACAGGGGAGTACCCCACCAATAGAGGTAGTTATTGATCCCTTACCTAACATTGTCTATCTCTCTCCACCAATCACAAATTGTATAGCATCATCCTTAATTTCAAGAATTGTAGCCTGAAACACTGATAGAGACACCAGTCATCAGTCTACTAATAGCCGAAATAAGAATTAATTCCCTATCCTCCTATAGTCACTTTTTATAATGAGATCCTTGAAAATAAAATCTGACTATATCAACAGATTAAAATTATTTTCATAGTACAACATGTTTGGTCAAAGACAAATATAAAACATTTGATCCTTCTATTCATCATTCCCAACCAATAGAGGATAAATATGAAGAAAATATAAAAAGTAATAGAATAAACATCAACATTCATCATTCCTTATTTAATCTCTATAAACTTGTATGTGTAGTCTAGCTTCTGTATATCATAGAAAAACTCTTCATAAAAGAGATCATTAATGGTTTTCCATGTTAGAACCACATTAATCTCATATTGATTTCTGATTCACCACCATCTCCAAGACATTCCATGATGTATATACACATCTAATCTCACTTTTTGACCATTCATATTCTCCAACAAATTGAATATTACCCTGAATATGTAAACGAATTCCTTAATATCATAGGGGCCTATAGATACTATGATTAATAGGGGGTACTAATACTATAAATAATTATCAAAATAAAAAATCATATTTTGATCTCATATTATATGAGGAAGCACTAGTATAAATGCTCCCATATGAAGTGGTTCCACTACCTTTACCACGGGAGAGACTATAGAAGCATGTTAAGTTAAATTATCATGAATATTGGTAGCTCTATAGGTCCATTTTGTATGATATGAGATAATGAACAATGTACCTTGGTGGTCCCATATAATGAAAATCCAAGCTACATTATTTTTAAAGCCGTAACAAATACTAAGGAAGGCCTATAACATCTATCATTGACAACTACTCAATCAATTTAATGGAAAATTCAAAATATCAAAATATAATAATGAACACAAGAGTCTACCCACATCTTTGATTGATTTACATCACTAAAAAACATATACAATTAATATAAAATTTCATACTCATGTTCATGTTTTATAAATGTCAACACATACACATAAAAAAATCACAAAGCGCTTAATATTAATGTAATTTAATTAATTGAACTACAAGTGTAATATGAAAATAGGAATAAGATATGTGAATATATATGTCTACTCATATTGAATAAACTCCCCCAACTACCATTAAATTATATTGCATTATAATACCCATAACCATCATTGAACTATTAAAGAACAAAAGATAAAATTAATCGTGTAACATGTAACTTGGAGGAAATTAAATTTAGAGTAGTCCAGAAACACATGTAACTCTCATACCCATGTTCAAAATAGTCTATCTATTTTATACCATTACCTAAAATAATAATGAATAAAATAATGGAGAACAGCCTATATGACCCTATTTTTGGTTCCTCATCCAAATTAACCATTTCTAAGGTAGACTGTTACATGACTATATGCATGACTCAATATTTGGAAGATATTTTCGACTAGAAGTTAGATATTATCATGAACATGGGGAGACTATGAAGAAAATATTTATATCTAAACAAAACAAAAAACAACGAGGTGATAAATAAATAATAAATTCTTAAAAATGGAATCAACAGAAGCAATATATATACTGTAATATGTGGCATACAACTCATTGATGTTATACAAAAGGACCCCAATGTAGTATTCCAAAAAATGTATGTATTCAAAAAAAAAATAAACAATACAAAATGTATTTATAGTCTGATGTAATTCCAAACATCACCCCTATAATCATAGATCCACTAGCTCAACCACCCAACACAAGGCCATAGTCCTTTACTGGATCCCTAACTAAACATTCTATAGGA
This sequence comes from Viscum album, assembly GCA_963277665.1. NCBI lineage: Eukaryota > Viridiplantae > Streptophyta > Magnoliopsida > Santalales > Viscaceae > Viscum > Viscum album. The sequence continues at coordinate 917,519,936 of OY728138.1, read as the reverse complement.
ACAAAAAGGTTTCTATGAATGGTGAGAGTATAACACTAGTACGACACAACCAATGAATCATTATCTACTGTTATAGAATATATAAATGTTTATTCCATGAAAAAATTAAATTAGTAAACAACAAATCATTTATATGGCCATTTTTTTCAATCCAGGATTCCAAAAACCTCCTCAGTACTTTTTTTGTCTTCATGCTCGAAGAAATCTTATATTTAATTTCATAAATCATTAAATATTATACATGGAAAAGATAAGTCTTTGAAAATTCTATAGGGACATTTCCCCATGAGTCTAGCCACAAGGGTGATTTCCCCACTAACTATCTTATGTTTGGAATCATGGTCGTCATACCCCACTGGATAATCATAGTTGAGGCCTCAGGGCCATCATTTCTATCCATGTGTCAACCAAAACCCACTATAATCATCATGAATCACATTTCTCATTCTCTCCCTCTAATGGAATATCTATTCCCTAAATAGTATCGAATTCTTATCCTATATGATTACATGTACGTAAAAAATTCCCTCTTGGATCAGGATTCTATGCCAAAAATCCCCAAAAACATAAAAAAATCCCCACATGAGTGATCTAGAATCAATATATAAATGTGTAACATGAGTAGTGATAGAATTTGATTAATTTTTCGCAATGAGTTCCAACATTAAAAAATAATTGAAATTCTAATCCTGTGATTAAATAAATCCTCAATAGATATGTGACCAAATCCTCAATTTATATGATTTAAACATCTTAAGGAATTAATGGAGGGAATGAGAGTCATATTAGTTATCTTGGTTTGAGAGGAATAGGTAAAAATTCAATTCACGGGATCCAATGCCTTATTTATAATGAGTAATCCTGAAATCATTCACCATAACTTGGGGAACTCCCAAAATGTTGTGGTAGCTCATGTTAATGAATGATCTCGCTTTAATGGAATTTGAACTTGGAGATTACAAGACATAATTACCATCACTGAACCACCACCACGGATTCCACTAATGCATGGAACAAATACTCAATCCATTTAAAACCTACCATTCATTACACTATGGTGTGGTTAGGTATCAATGGTTATGTTCCATAGTGATTATACATATGAGCATTTCCCCACCATAGAGACACCATGTTGTATACATTGTAATATTGGAATGTTGAATTAATCCATGGGTAAGCCACTTCCAGTTCAATGGTTTTTAGTTCATCATGATTAAAATATGAATAATTCCAATGAACCACCACTGAGACCATACTCAAATAGACCTACACATTTCTCCTAGGAGGGATTTAGTGAAACACACCAACCATCACATGCGCTTCAATACCTATGGTGCACCCTAAATTACCCAAACACCACCTTTTCCACTAAGTAACCATACAAAGCATCCCAAATTCTAAAATAAGTCAAATTTGGTATTCCAAGGATAACGAACAACATAAAATGTTGATTTTGGGTGTCACAAAATAATTCCCCATGAATATATCTTCTTTAACATAGGCCCTTATAGTTTCCATCAATTTCCTTCCTTATATTGAGATAACTTCTTTATATTCATGAAATGGTACCAAAAATCTATCCCTAAATGTGCTTACTTCTATTTGTTATATTACTTGGTCAACCCTATATATTCTAGTATTCATTAATAGTTTATTTAAATTTTTTATTTTCTATTTGATGTGTATTCCATAATTTTCTAGGTATCATGTATTACTATGAAACATATCCTCATGGTATTTATCCTATACGACTAAAAAACACACTTCATTACATGTATTTTCAAAACCATGATAGATTTAAGGTATCCAATTGACAAAAGATATCATAAAATGATTATCAAATAGTTATATCTTGAGAGAATGTGTCCATTTTTTTCTTCAAGGGTATATAACCAAAGCCACAATTTCTTGAAAATTATCCATTTTTCATGGTTTACATTCATCCATATGATTTCCTAAGACCTTATTTTCTCTATAGGGATTATACCTCAGATCAATCCTTGTTAATTTTTCAATAACGACACTACTGATATCCCCCCATGTTGAAATATAAAATTTCCTCCAACATATCATTAGGTATCAACCTGAGAATATATATTTTATTTGACTAGTTTAATGTTAATATTTTTGGTAATAGTTTATTGAAGTGTAATAATAAATAAAATTATTAAAATTAAATAAAAACATAACATTAATAATTATGGAATAACATAAAGAAGAATATAAAAATAAATAGATTTTAGGTGATATTTATTAATCCTATAAAAGTAATGAAAAATCTGAAGATGAGGGATCTAAAATAGTAAATAAAATAGTGATTAAGAATGCATGAGAATGAAATATTATTACTGATTATAATAAACAAGTACATACAGACCCAACTAAAATTAATTTTTTCTTACTATTGTTATAAATTCAACTTCTTATAGAGGATGACACTATTTTGAAAAAATAATGGTTGAGAATTATTAATACTAAACTATATAAAATCGATAAAAAATCGATTGGTATATATATTAACTATTTAAAATATATTTTTTCATTGATGGTTACTATCTATTTTGAAATAATTATAGGTTGATATAAATAAGGAAACAATTGTTTTATTGGTATAATAAATTATAGGTTACTTATTTTTAAGATAATTTTATTATGTTGTAGGACTTGAAAACATTTATATATATATATTATTTTAGATATACTAAGAAACTATGAACTGTATCAAATGGATGTGAACTATTCATTCTTGAATAGAGAACTAGAAAAAACGGTATTTATTTAAAAAAATGAGTGTTTAATATTTGATAAATATAGCATAAAATTAAATAAATTTTTCAAATGATAATATATATTGAAATTAGTAATATAAATATTTTATTAAAAAAGTTAAATCTATTTTATAAAATTTAATTTCAAGAGAAAAATAGTGAAAAAAAATTAAGAGGGATATAATCTCACATACATTAGTTATCGTAGTTTATTTTTAAAATATTTTTTTTATAAGAGATAAAAGTATATATTTGTTGATTTTTCTAAATTGATGAAATATATTTTTAAATATATATATATATATATATATATTTGGAGTGGAACAATTTTTTATTGCCTGTAAAGTGTTAGAAAACTATTATATTTTTAAATCTTAAGTTAAATTGGAATTTTTTTCAAAACAATTTCATAATAGAAAATTATAGGGGAGTCTCCACCTAGATACCAACATCTATAAATTTTGGAAAATATAGTTATGTAAAAAGAGTGAATAAAAAATAATATAGATGGATAATCAATATTTTATTTGACATAACAACATCAATGGTATTTTTTCATGACAATATTTTGATAAATATTACAAATTCATCTTATATAGCCCCATATGATATTTTCTTAAAAGGATATTGAGATATGGGAAACAAATAGTCAAATGTGATATTTGTTATATACAATAATAATGGGTATAAATTTACAGATTATTTTGAGAAGAATAGGTAGGAATTTTTCTGATAGATTTTAATCAAATTTTGGAAAATCCTTAATTTGATAAAGGCATGTAAAATAGATTTTTTTAATAAAAAATCAATGAGACTAAGTGAAATATACTATGGGTATGGGGTCTCCACTATTAATAACATTATTTTATTTTATAAAATTCACATAGTAATGCATTTTTCAATATTTTATAGACAATTTAGATTGAATATACACATGTTTTATAAGGGAATATTATACTTAAATAATGAAAATATCCATATTAAAAGTAAAATTACATTACCCCATTAAATTTAGGTGTCATAAAAAATTATTTAGAATTATGAAAAATGGATCAATAATCATTATAATTTATCATGTTGACTATACAATTATTATATTTTTTCCCTTCCATCCAATTTTGGAAATCATTTTCAAACCGACCTCACTCATTATATCCAACTAGAACATAAAAATAGTTAATGACCAATGTAATGAGGGTATTAATAACATCATAATAAATTATTGTCCAATTAAACACTCAAAAAATAATATTATATATTTAATTTTATAATCATTAATAATTGGTATTTTTTATCTTCTATGTAAATTTGTATTAGGTTCTTACATAGATTTCAAATTTTTGACATGAAAATAATTGTATACATTAATATCTCATCTATCATATGAAATTTCATAAAAATTCATCTTAAATCTTTTAGAATGTTAGGGTATACCAATTTAGAGAACTTCTATTTCTAGAAAGTGATTCTATAAAAATTATTTTCCCAGTTATCAAAATATATGATAAATATCACATTCTCAATACATTAAAAATATAAATAACCAATATGGAGTCCTTCATTGTTAGTTTTTTAAAATAAATATAATAATTTTCATTATAATACATACTAATCAATATCACACCCTATATAATTCATCAAATTTTAAAAAAGATGTCTCAGTTTATGAATGCCATCCACATGAATTTTTCAATCAATAAATTATGGAACAATTCAGTCATAAACATAAAAAATATTTACACGTATTTGAATTGAAGTAGAAACCATAACCTAATCAAAAAGGTAATTACTAGAAACAGTTAATACACTTGGTTTGAATTCATTACATCAATACATACACTTATCAATATGTAAATTTATAACACTATATAATTAGAAAAAACATAGGTATCCACTAGATTATGGGAATCATTAACACCTTAATCAATCACCATATAATTAGAAACATTACCCACCGCGTTTATCATATATGGGCATCATGATAAAAAAATACAAAATTTTGCGGTTTACTTGGGAATTATAAAAAAAAATAAACATTCAATAAACCCAAAAAAATCACTCACCATATTTTCTAACATTATCTAGATATGAAACACTATTCTTGTCACACTCATGATAACTATATCCCAATAATTCACAATGGGTAAATAGTAAATATATACAACATATATAGTCCCCTGAATGAATTAAATATATTCTAAAATTATTAAAATGATGATGTTATTGATTGTATTGAAGGGTTCCAATTGGATACATACTATTTTCTAGACTATTTGTTTTTGGGAAAACATTTTTCATCATTAATATAATAATAATCAAATAATAGTGTAGAATGACTTGAAAAATAAGATACTAAAATGACAAGAAAGGACATAGAGTGAAATAATGATCCATCTATGTAGTTTTAATTATTATCGTGAATGAATTCTTAACATCCCATTAAGTTATATCAGAAAAAACCAATGATATTTGTGAGAAAATAAAAAACAAATTAACATCATCAATGAATTTGATAGTAAACAGATGAAAACCAAGAAACCAAACGATAGCCTAATTCCACACAACCCAATATAAAATAACTGTATTGTTGAAATTATTATTAAGAAGATGTTATTGAATTAATTTTGAATGTAGGGTAATGTAACATCCCAATATTTTAAAAGGAATGACTATGCTCAATACCATACAAGATACACAACAATGAGAGGAAACTGGCAATAAAAAATAATTATTTAAATGTTTTCATTGTTACCTAGTCATTAAATTTGTAGGTATGAATTAGAATACATTATTTATGTAATAAATATAAATTTATTACTGAATATTTATTTATTAGTATGCTCTTAGTAAATATTCACAAAATTTTTAGTAATGTAATTTTAATCTTTATGAATCTAAATTCATCATAAATGAGATTATCTTATTTTAATGATTGAATATTATCAATAATTTCTGTATTTTATAGAAAATTTATTTGATAAAATGAATTTAATTTTTGAAAATTTAATATCAAAATTAGTCAATGGGGAAATTTGTACATTTTTTTTGGATAAGTTATTTTTTTGAATGTTAATTATTTTTAATGAAATATGATATCTTATGTGATCTAATAAAAATTTAAATATGATATAAACATTGATAAATCACATTTAAGGACTCATGTATGATAATATAATAAAAATATCATGAAAAATTTTAGAACATGTAAATTATAAATTACTTCACGATAAAAATGAAAATCGTATTCATTGTGGACATTGTTATTGCACAAAACTGGAAATGTAATTTTTTTGTCTTTTACATAATAATTAACATTAAAAAATATTTTAAAGACAATTTTTTAATATAAAAATGTTTATTTTTATAATATTTTCGAATGATAGTGTTATATAGAAAGACACCTATCCAAATGATTGTGCAATGCCTGTGTAAGGATAGAAAAGAAAAAGAAAAAAGAAAAATAGGTTCTCTTAACATGGATATTAGTAAATATTTATATTGAATGAGTATAAAGGATTATATTAAGTGTAATTAATTGAAATTTATAATATTCTTTTATTTTTTATTTTTTATTATGATATAATATCTTTATATTCTTATACAACACTGATTCAGTGCTTGTGAAAGTAGAAGAAATATCAATAAAATATTTTTAAAACTCTAAATTTAATATGATACGAATAATTAAATAACACAAAAATAAGAATAAATATTATTTTTGGTGTATATCTCGATCATAATCAAACATGTGTATATTTTATGGCTATATTGAGCCACTTGGATGAGACTATGAAGTTTATAGTATTTTATTTAATGAAAAACCAAACACGTCACACTATTATTTTTAATAATTTAAATATTTTAATATAGTGTTATCTAGATTATATTTTCAACATTACATACTATTATTATGTAAAAAATATTTATCTATGTTATTTTAATTAATTTTTAATTTTTAGTGAATAAAAAATTAACTTAATGTTTTCACAATGTTGATGCAGTAATTATTTAATTAATGGAATAATCAAATAAATGATATTGAAAATATTATATGTAACATAATTTGAGATATTTAAGGGGATCCATGAATTACCTATATTTCCATGATTTTTTAGGATATAACTAAATACTAGGTTTCAATTTATCTTTTTTCATTTATGGTTTCTCATCAACATAATTAATAGTAAACAAATTGAACATCATGGTATTTTATGTGATTAATATTTTATTAAATTTGCTAAAAATCATCAAAATATCAAATAAGAAAAAATTTGATAATATAACATTGATTATTTCTCCCTATAAAACTTAAATTGCACTTAAAAGAATTTGGATCTAGAATAATATGTTTATAATATAAAATTTTTAAAAATCCATAAATGCACCTCACCTAAATTATAAAAGGGTACCCATTTATTAAATACATTACACCACTTTGAGAAATATATCTCAAAATATATTCAAATTTATATTTTATAAATCATTATTTATTTTCTTTTGGGTTTTTACCTTCCAAAACACCTACCCTAGGCACCTTAAGATATGTTATAAAGGATCTTATTTAGAGAAAAGGTTACCGTCTCGAACAACCTGTTAAAATTTATTTATTTGTCTACCTATTATTAATATGATATAAACATACTAAAATAATACATATTTTATCATATTTATAATGATTTGTTTTTATTTTTATGATAAAACAATATCCCCCATTAAATTTTCCAATGAATAATGAAAGCACTACGTGTGTGATGGTGAAACTTACCATCTCTACGAAGTGATGTTACACATTTTACATATAAAACATTAAATAATTGATGTGAAATGAATTATATGATAAAAGTTTATAATTATAGAAATAATAAAATTATGGATATTATGAATCTATATCCCATGCCCATGAATTATGGCATACATGACAAAACATACATGGAAAAAATTGAAGCCGTTAACACTCAAAATAATGGTAATAATGAAAAATTATTTACGAGTCCATTATATTAGGTTATATAAGTATTATATATGACATAATAAATACTAATATGGTTTGTTTATATATTAATTATATGAAATAATCAATTATAAAATATTTTACATGACGTTTATCTAAATTAAGTCTCAATGTACGGTATCTCTCCAAACCTCTATATTTTTATTGAGTTATGCTATCTCTCCCTTTACTGAAATTTATATCTTCATTATTATTATATAATTCCCATATATTATATTTATATTTACTATAAATAGGTATTTATCTCAATTCATATTTCTTTTAAAGAGAATTACATGTTTTATAAGGCTCCCTTCTCAATTCATCTAGATAAAAAACCTGATTAATGGGAACATCTCTCAATACTATAAAATCTGGTTTTCCCCACTTGTTTTTACCATTTGATTACATGAATTATTAGTATAGGGATCCTATATCAATTATATACAAACATTGTATTCAAAATTTTGGCCTAAATAAATAAATACAATTTTTTTAAAAACATTTGTATAGTTTTGGTGATACCAACAGTTTTCTAAAAACTATTCATATAGAGTTTTTATATATCTTTAGGGATCATTGTGTCTCCCATAAAATTAACCAATAATACCTAATTTCCCTACCAAAGCGACTGATATATTCTCTCCATAATTTTTCTCCCCTTATTTATGTATATTTTTTATTCAAATCTTATTTACCATCATATTAGTGAGTTTTGAATCATTCTTCTGTTCTAATGTGAATTCTTTTAATTTTTATCTATATCATCATTTTATTGATCTCATATATTCATGTTCTTATAAAGAGTAAATATTGATATACTAAATCTTGGTTCATGTTTTTATGTTATATAATTTTTGAGTTTTCATTCTTTCCAGGATGTTAATAGATACATCCCGAAACATAAATGGAAATGCATAGGTCATGCCATGGTTTATATTCATGTCAAGAATCTCTAGTTAACAAGAAAATAAAGATACAATATATATGAATTTATTGACTGAATTTCATATATATTGACCATAAGATCTATATTTAAATTAGAATTGTTATTTTGGGGGAAAAATTGAGGAAAGAAGGTTTCCTAGAAAAATGGGTTTTGAATGGCTGTAATGGAAGAGAATATCTAGAATAATTCGAGAGTGGGGTTGATACAATAGAGAGGCTCAAAAAGTTCTAGTATAATAGATTCTATATAATTCCCATCATATGTTTTCATCACACTATCAAAGATAACATGATCAGGTGATCTTTAATTCTTTCAGACATGCGATTAATGGGGGGTTGTTCTAGTGATCCCATGTAATTTTATTTAATTCATGTTGTGTTCCACATTTAAATCTCTTCACTACCTATATATCATATTTTTCATTACATTAACACTGAAATTTAATTAATGGAGTGTCCTATAATGATGTTACAAGAGCATTAGTTTCACTATAACTATTTGGTATAATAGGATCTTTATAAAAAATGATTTATCATTACAATTATCACTAACGAACCAAGGTATATAACCATTAAAAGAGAAAATATATGAGAGAGTGAGAGTAATCACTTAGAGAGGGGGGTCTCATAGATAGAATTCCTATAAAAATATAAATATTTCATTAGTTCTTCACAATGACTTTCACATTAACCTATGAATTATATATATCATGCCATCATTTATACTATCATTCTCTAAAATCATCATCATTATTTATTCTTTAAATATTATAGTTATTTCCATCTCACATTATATTTTTGTTTTAATTTTATAATTGATTATTATATATCATTTTCATTATGTAATCATCATTATGCATTCATGATCCTATACTAATTAATTGTATATTTAGTGATTTGGGTTTTATGTTTTTAAAATATTAATTTATTAATCCCTTGAGAAATTAATGTCTCTTTACGTGTTGATCAGAACCCCAGAGGGGTAGAAGATCAATCTCCATCACACTTAGTAATGTATCCCAATTCAGTTAATATCATAATCATTCTGAACCTAAACCATAAAACAAACCAACTTCAATTGTAAACCCTAAATAATGAATGAAATCAATTCTGTGTTTCTAATACATATGGTTTATTCGTTGAAATCCATTATGCTTAAAAATTCTATAGACCGGTCATTATTGTGGTTGGTTGGGATATCTACAAAAAAATTATAAATTAAATTACCCTGTTAATAAAATATACCTACAAACTTCGAGATCTAAATTTTGAATTAATATATATTTTTAGGTATTTATTAATAAATTCTTTTATTTATATCGATTATGATTCAACTTTTATTCTAGCTTTAATCACTATAATAAATTTAGGGATGTTCAAAGTATTATGATCATTTGGAATCTATGAATTTGATTTCATGTAATTATGGGTGTCTATTTGATTAGATCTTATTAATTGATTTTCCATATTTAAAACATTGGGTAACACTTTTTTGTGTCGTAAATATATTCAGTTTTTCTACCAAGTGAATTTTTATATGTTATTTACACCCACCTTGGTTCTTTATTTCTAGTAATTTAATATATCATATTTCATTTCTCTTATCTTAAATCATTGAAAAGTGGGTGTGGTGGAAAGGGGTCTATTTGTTGTGTCAAATGTTATCTTTTGACCTCTATATTTTGTTTTGGAAATCACAAATGTCTTTTTGATCGTATTGTACTGACTCTGTCAATCATATGGTACTGACTCTGTCAATCGTATCGTACCGACTCTGTCAATCGTATCGTACTGACTCTGTCAAATGTATTGAACTGACTCTTTTATTCATATGTTCATTACTTGTTTTGGTACTTAGTCAAAAACACTTGTTTCATATGAATCGTATCATTACTTATCCTACAAATATATCTTGCTTTATCCAATACGATGTCGTTGAGTTAGTTACAAACTAATCAAAATGATGTCGTGCTTTCTGTTTCAATATGACTGTTATGATGCCAGCTGTCCAAGTCCCTCTGAGTTTTTCGGAGAAATATGACTGTTGGAGGCAACATGACCATTTTAACATGAGGCCTATAAATTGGAGGTCATTTGAAGCTGAGACAGAGAACAAATGAGACGTTGTGGAACAACTGTGATACTTTGCTTCAATCAATATTCTAGAGAGAGATGTTGTGACTTCTCTCATCTGATTTGTGTGTTCGATCTTCATATCAAGGGCTTTAAAAAAATTGAAAGACAGAGGGGCCGATTACCAACAAAATCGAGGGCTTCCAGGGATAGGCAGACAGACGTGCCGATCATCGTATCGAGGGCTGCCAGGGATAGGCAGACAGACGTGCCGATCATCGTATCGAGGGCTGCCCGGTATAGGTAGACAGACAGTCCGATCATTGTATCGAGGTCTCACAAAGGTGTTGGTGAGATAGACCTTTTATCCTAGGTGAAAGGATAACCCTTCTCTTTGGGTTAAAAGAATTTTAATTCTTTTACATTTCCGTTGTTACTTGTATTAGAACGAAATTTGTATTGTTTCCTTTCTTCTTTACATATTCAATTGTAATTCTTTCAATTACAATCATTCTATTACATATTGTATTGATTTATTCTTTACACTTTAAGGTAGAATCATTCATCTTTGTATTACTCTAATTATTGTGTTCATCTTGAATACAATTGTTTTACATTACATTAGTATTACAATACATCATACCTTTTTATATTCAATAAAATTGTGGGTGCATGTATTTGTATTTGTTTAAGATCATTTAAACTAATCTCTTAGATGCTAAATATCAACAGTTTTTAAACCTACAATTCACCCCTCTCTTGTATTGTTCCATCTAATAGACATACAAATCTATATATTCGATCCAAAAATTGGTATCAGAGGAGGTTTTCCACTGATTTGTATTACTAGCTTTATTTCTTTCATATTACTATCTTAGATACTTACTAAACTAACGTGTGGAGTGGAAAAGTTTTTGTTTAATAAGATGGCATGAGTGAATATTGGGTCAATAGACAATCTGAATCCTTCATGACCACCAATCTTTGATGGGAATGATTATGAGTATTGGAGAGATCGTATGAATACGTTCGTTATTAATACTGGTGTAGACAACTTTATAATGCTTACTGGAGGTTACAAAATTCCTGACAAAGAAGTCAGTACTTTCACCAACCAAGAGAAGCAAGAATATTAATTGAATTACAAGGTACAAAATACTTTATTATGCTCTATGACCAAGAATATATACAGTCATATATCTTCTTGTGAAGCATCCAACTGTATTTGGAAGAAATTAGAAGTCACTCATTTTGGTACATCCATGGTTATAGAAACAAGGAGAGCATTGCTTCGAGCAGAGTATCATGGATTTGTTTTTCGTTTTGGAGAGCCATTATGTAAAGTGCAACAAAGGTTTATGACAATTGTCAACAACTTACAATATATGGGAGAAAAAGGACTTGATGATGAATCTCTAGTCGATAAATTTATAGATATAATGCCAAATTAATGGGAGTCAAAAAGGACAGCTATTGATGAAAATAGAAAAGATTCCAGATTACTCTTGATGAACTTTTTGGAACTCTTTTACAGCACGTGACAAGAATGAAAAGAGATGCTGATTTCAACAAAAAGAAGAATGGGAATGGAAGTGTAGCTTTTGCATCTAAAGCTAAAACACCTGAAAGGATAACAAGATCCAAAACCAAGAAAGTTATATCTGATTCAAGTGATTGTGATCTTTCGGATAATGAGTCATCCAATCTTGCTTGAAGGATGAACAAGATTGTGGGAAAGAAAGACTTAAAATATAGATTCAAAAAGGCATGAGAAATTGTAATCATAATAGATATTATGAATATTCAAATGATGAATATTCAAATGATGAATCTTCATCCTTAGAAGATGATACATTACCTTCTTTTAAAGAAGTCTCTAGATTTGCTAAATTACATGAAAATGAATATTCTAAACTCATGAAGAGGCATGAGAAAGAAAATTCTAGAATTTCAATCTTGACTAAAGAAGTATCAGATCTTTCTAAATATCTTGATGTAAAAAATTATGATTTTGAAAGTAATTTAAAAACCCTTGAGAAAGTTAAATCTGATAAGGATAAACTTTCTAAGGATCTTGAAACTGTAATTTCAAAGAAAAATATTTTAGAGCCTAACTCTAGTTCAAATTCAAATGTTTTGGAAAACAAGAATTTGGTTTTAAAACTAAAGTCAGATATTTATCCTTGAATAAATGTTTTTCAAACTTTACTCATGGAAAATAAAACTTTAAAAGAATGTATTCTCAAATTAGACCTTTGAGAAATCGTTCTGGTCTTGGTTATACGTATTCCAAACCTATTTTTAGCAATAACTATTTTGTTCCTCAAAAAAACACTTTCTGTTCTAAGTGTCAATGTGGTGGAAACTGGAGAAGAGATTGTTCTCTTAACAAAACTCAATATTTAGGATTTCATAAAGCTCTTTTTTCAAAACAAATATGGATTCCTAAAATTCTTTTATCTAACCTTTCTGGATCCAAAAAAGTTTGGATTCCGAAAAACTAATTGTTTCTTTTTCAGGAAAATGAGAAGTGTACCAATAAGAATATTTGGTACATGGATAGTGGTTGTTCTCGACACATGACTAGAAACAAAAATCTCTTTGAAAAGGTTATCAAAACAAAAGGTGGAAAAGTCACCTTCGGAGATAATGCTCAAGGAAAGATTGTTGGTATAGGTAATATTGTTTTTCTTGGAAAAGTTCTTATCTCAAATGTTTTGTTTGTTAAAGTTCTTAGGCACAATCTCATGAGAATAAGTCAATTATATGATGAAGGTTACCTTGTGGATTTTAGAAATGATAAGTGTCTTGTTCATAATTCCAAGTATGAGTTCATTCTATCTACCCATAGGCAAGAGAATGTTTACACAATTAACTTAGAATACCTTAGGAGCCAAAACATACTCTGCTTAAGTGAAATAGAAGACCAATCATGGATATGGCATAGAAGACTAGACATTGTAATCTGAGAAACCTTAGTAAACTCTCAAAGAAAAGACTTGTGAAGGGGCTACCGGACCTTATATATGATTCTTCAAAAGTCTATGATCCTTGTCAATTTGGAAAGCAACATTAAACAAGCTTTAAATAAATTAATGAAGTTCCAACTTCTAATGCATTACAGCAAGTGCATATGGATCTTTTTGGTCCTTCACAATCTGGAAGCATTGGAGGAAAATACTATGTATTTGTTTTAGTTGATGACTTTACTAGATTTACATGGGTCTACTTTCTCACAAATAAATCTGAAGCCTTTTCCTATTTCAAAACATTTAGAGCCCAAGGTAAAAATGAGAAAAACCTACCATTGATAACTATTCATAGTGATCATGGTGGTGAATTTTAAAATACTGATTTTGAAACCTTTTGTAGTAAGAAAGGTATTACTCACAGTTTCTCAGCTCCAAGAAATGCTCAGCAAAATGGTGATGTTGAATGAAGAAATATTATTCTTTATGAAATGGCTCGAACTAGTTTGAGTGAATACTCAATTGCTAAGCACATTTGGGATGAAGCTATTAGTAGTGCCTGTTATACTATAAATCATGTTTTAACTAGACCATTTCTTAATAGAACCCCTTATGAGTTATGGACTGGCCGAAAACCTAAAGTTTCATACTTCAATGTTTTTGGATGCAAAGTATTCATTCTGAATACAAAAGATAATCTACACAAATTTGCACCAAAAATCTGATGAAAGAATATTTCTAGGCTATTCTAGAACCTCTATGGCTTATAGAATTTTCAATAAAAATACTAGTACTTTTGAGGAAACAGTACATGTAAAATGTGATGAATCTGATCCTTTTGTATTCAAATTATCCCGACCTATATCCTCAGATGTGTTTTTAAAAACTGATTATCAACATTTAATAAGAGATCACTCTGATGAGGAAAATGTTCAAGAAATTATTCCTGAATCATTTACCACAGAAGATTTTCAATCATACATTGATGAACAGGATTTACAAAACCCAAATCATTTGTTTCTTAGGAATCATCCTAGTGATAACATCATTGGTGATGTAAATCAACCTATAAAGACCAAAAATTCCTTATGAAATGAAATAGAACATCTTTCTTTTTTTCCCAATATGAACATAAAAGCCCAAGTGTGGCCTTAGGTGATGATGATTGGATCAAAGAAATGCAAGATGAACTAAATGGATTTGAAAGGTATCAAGTCTGGACATTAGTTGATAGACCTAAAGAAACAATTGTGATTGGTGTAAAATGGGTTTTCAGAAACAAGTGTGATGAAAATGGAATAATTGTATGAAATAAAGCAAGACTTGTTGCTAAAGGCTATAATCATCAAGAGGGAATAGACTATGAAGAAACATATGCTCCTGTAGCTAGACTTGAATCATTTTGTATTCTATTTGCCTTTGCAGCATTTTTCAATTTCAAACTATTTCAAATGGATGTCAAATGTGATTTTCTAAATGGTTTTGTTCAAGAAGAAATTTTTGTCGAACAACCTCCTGGTTTTCAAGACCTAAAACATCCTGATCATGTTTTCAAACTTACCAAGGATCTATATGGTCTTAAACAAGCCCCATAGAGCATGGTATGATAGACTTACATGATTTCTTTTACAAAAAAATTATACAAAAGGTACAGCAGATCCAACCCTTTTTATAAAAATGGAAAAAAAATGTTTTGATTGTTCAAATCAATGTTGATGACATCATATTTGGATCAACTCAGAAATATTTAATTGATTCTTTTGCAAATTTAATGAAATCTGAGTTTGAAATGAGTATGATGGGTGAGTTAACATTCTTTTTAGGTTTTCAAATTTCTCAAAAACCAGAAGGAACATATATATCTCAACATAAGTATATAAAATATTTTGTCTAAAAGTATGGATATGAAAAAACTAAACGTATTAGCACTCCAATTGGTACCTCAAATACACTTGATCTTGATGAAACTGGGAAACCAGTAGATCAAACATTCTTTAGAGGTATGATAGGAAGTTTGCTATACCTGACAGCTAGTCGACCCGACTTAATGTTTTATATATGCCTATGTGCAAGATACCAATCTAATACAAAAGAGTCTCATTTAAAAGCCGTAAAGTGAATATTACTGTATTTAAAAGGCAATATGGATTTAGGTCTTTTTTACTCTTCTGGGAATGATTTTGTTTTAAAAAGTTTTTCAGATGCTGACATTGGCGGTTGTAGAATGGATATAAAAAGTACATCTGGAACATGCCATTTCATAGGAGATTCCTTGATTTCTTGGTCCTGCAAGAAACAACACTCAGTAGCACTATCCACTGCTAAAGCTGAATATTTAGCAGCTGGAAGTTGTTGTGCTCAAGTATTGTGGATGGAGCACACACTCACTGACTATGAATTGAGTTTCTCCAAAACTCAAATTCTATGTGATAATACAAGTGCCATAGCTCTTAGTAAGAACCCAACACATCACTCTCATGCAAAACACATAGATGGTAGGCATCACTTTATTAGATATCAAACACAAAAATGAGATATTATTTTACAATTTATCAGAACACAAGAACAACTTGCTGACATTTTAACAAAACCATTACCTTCCAATAGGTTTGAGTTTATAAAACAGAAGCTAGGAATGATTAAATTAAAATAATCATTCAAATCTACTTCATGTTTTAAAATTCTCATAACATTAAAAACTCCCTTTGAAAGGGGGATGACATCTCTTACTATGTTATGTTTGTTTCTTTTTTTCTTATGATCTTTTACTCTCCTGGTATGTGTTTTTTCTTTTCTGTTTATCGTATTGATTGTTTTATAGTAATATATACCTATTTCTTTATCATATTGACAGTTTTGTTTTATCAACCGATGATGGTAATGAATTTGTTTTCCATCGTATCGACCGATGATGGTAATGAATTTCTTTTCCATCATATCGACCGATGATGGCAACAAATTTATTTTCCATCGTATCGACCGATGATGGTAATGAATTTTTTTTCCATCATATCAACCGATGATGGTAATGAATTTATCTTCTATTGTATCGACCGATGATGGCAACTAATTTCTTTTCCATCGCATCGACCGACGATGGCAACAAATTTCTTTTCCATCGTATCGACCGATGATGGAAATGAATTTCTTTTCCATCGTATCCACCAATGATGGTAATGAATTTATTTTACATCGTACTGTCCGATGAAGGTAATAAATTTCTTTTCCATCGTACGGTCTGATGATGGTAATGAATTTCTTTTCCATCGTATCGACCGATGATGGTAACAAGATTGTTTTCCATCAGATTGTCAGTTCAGGGTAACAAGATTGTTTTCCATCGGCTTGTCAGTTCATGGTAACGACTTTGTTTTCCATCGGTATGATGATTGATAGTTTTATTTCGTACGGTTGTGTTTTCTTTTTAGCTCTACTAAAACCAACAACCTCCTTACGTTCTCCAGCAGGCACTTTCCATTTTTTTCGTTTTTAATCCTAACCATTGATCTATTTTTCTCTAATCCTGACTGTAGAAGATCAACGGTCACCCCTTTTTCGCCTATAAATAGCCCCCCCTCCCAAACCCACATTGGTTTTTAGAGTTTTGAGGTGAAGCTTTGCTCCACCGGTTTCAAATCATCGTATGATCTTTCATCGACATCACCTTTATGTCTCAATCCTCTGCAAACACTCCCGCCGAAAGGTCTTCAAAGACTTTTACAGAGAAAGACTTTAACAGAGAAAGGTTAGTTTCTAGTGAATTTTTTGATTAGTATGGTTACACTATAAGAAGAATCATTCTCTTTCAAGGATGGGAACATTTGTGTGTTGAAAGACCTGTTTCTCAAGATCCGGTTCACTTTGATAAAGATTGTCAGTTTTATAAAACTGTATCTTTCGACAAAGACATGACTATCAATTTTGTTGTGTACGATAGAAAGTTTTCTATGTCTGTAAATCAAGAGGCTCATTTTCTGAATGTCCCAATAGAAGGGGATTCTTTCTATCCATCTCATAAACTTCCAGAGGAAGTTTTTACGTTTAATAGATAAAGTGCTGAAAAGTCTTTGTTTGTTATTAATGAAGAAAAGAGAAAAGTGTCTCATCTTTCTCCGGACAATCGCTTTGTGACTTTATGGATGCAATGTTTTCCTATCCCAAGGAAAGGGGATAGAGAAACTCTGAAAGTTTCTGATATTTTTATGCTTGACTATCTTGTAAATATGAGAAAAGTAAATCTCATTGGGTATGTTTTTGAAACCATTAGGAATGTCAAGACAACAGGGATTAAGTCCCAAATGATTATGTATCCAGCCATCCTTAAAAAGATCATTCTCGAAAGTATGAAGTTTTGTAACATTCCTTTGAAAGGAAACCCGATAGATTTGAAGCCATCGTGGATTAGTAAGAGTACGATGAAAAAGTTCAATGTTTCTTTTGATCCAAATTCTAAACTTTTTGTCAGAGATGTAGAAGCTGGATTGGTTCAGAATCAATCAGCACCTATGCCAGCCAAAGACATTCAATCTACTGGTGTTACTCAAAAGACCGATCCACAAACCAGTTCAAAGCCTAAGAAGAAGCCATGTTACAGTAAAGAGGTTGTAGCCAAATGGTTAAAGGATAAGGAACAGAGAAAGGAAGGTGATCCAAAGTTCGGCCTTGACCCGGCTGAGGCTTTCACAGAAAGAATAAGTGTAGAAGAAACCCTTAAGGCTGAAAAGAAAAAGAAAACAGTTTTGAAAATAAAGGCTCAAGACATTGATATCTCTAAGGTTTTGAAAATGGCTTAGGATGCTAGTGCTCAACTGAAAGAAGAAGTGCACCAAGAGCCCATCGTACAGGGTCTCCCTGAGAAAGGAAAACGAAAACAACTGATGGAAGAGATAGAATAAGTGGAAGAAGAGGAAGGAGATTTTCTTTTAGAATTTCTTTAATGTTCGAAGAAGAGTAGAGAGGAATCGGTTCAAAAGCTGAGTGAAGGTTTTCAACAAACTCCTCATGCCGATCAAGCACGAACTCCAGACAGAATTTCATCTCAAGAAAAGAAAGGTGATCAATCCTCTCACACTAATAATGTTTTTGTCATTAGTGATAAAGTCGAAGAAGAAAGAAAGAAGAAATAAAAAGAAAAAGGAAAACAACCAGTTGTATATTCAAGCCGATCAAATGAGCTGGCATCGTACGATGAAGATACTGATTCAGAACATACAATATCTCTCAAAAAGAGTGATTACATTGTTCATGTTTTAAGAAGGGTTGAGAAGACCATTCCATATTTCCCGAGGCTGGAAGGGAAGATTGATTTTATTACTGACAATCAAAAGAGGATGTTTGTCTATGTAAATGAATTAAGAAAGAAAGTTTTGTCAGTTGAAGCCGATTTGAAAGTTCTTTCACAAAGTTCTGTTGCTCATAAGAAGGCCTGAAACAAGATGACCAAGTGGTCGTACAAAACAGAGACCTCAATAAATGATCATGAAATAGCTATTGAAGATATAAGAAGTTTTTCAAATGAACATTCAATTGCATTCAATAAGCTTGACAGAGAAACGATTGAAAGGTTGAATCTTTTGTCTTCTCGAAGAGCCGATGTTCCTTCAATGAAAGACTTTCAAGAGAGAATGAACGCTTTTCAATCTGATTTCTCGAAGGTTTCATCTTTCAATGATGAAATGGTTTTGTTGAAGAAAAAAAATTCAGTGTTATCCAAAGATAATAATAATCTCCAAGACGGAATTGAAACCCTTGAAGAAGTAATCAGATTCCAGGAGGAGACTATCAAGAATCAAGATCAGATTTTTTCGAACCAACAAGAGATTCTCAGGTCTCAGGGTGATGCTATTTCTAAAGACAAGAAAGAGATAAAAAAGATGAAGGCGGTTCTCCATGAGTTGATCAAAAAGGAGAAGGAAAGAGAAAACAAGTGACTTGTATTTTGTATTCATGTTTAGTATTGTTTGTTATCATAATGAAATTTTTTTTATCCACTGTCTTGTGTTTATTTTCTAACTCCTTCAGACAATTCACGATTACCCATTTCTTTTTGTAAATCACAAAGGGGGAGAATTTTTACAAAGGGGGAGAATGTTTACAAAGGGGGAGAATGTTTTATAAAGGGGAAGAATGCTTTACAACACTCTTAAGGAAAATCTACGAATATAATCCTTAGGAAAGTCCATACCTAAGGGGGAGTTAGTTGTATTCAAATTCATATTCAGAAAATTTTCTAATAACTCAGGGGGAGATAAGTATTATTTGTTATATTTAGTTGGTCTGTTCTGATTTCCAAAAAGGGGGAGATTATTATGTCAAATGTCATCTTTTGACTTCTATATATTGTTTTGGAAATCACAAATGTCTTTTTAATCGTATCGTACTGACTTTGTCAATCGTATCGTACTGACTCTGTCAATCGTATCATACTGACTCTGTCAATGGTATCGTACTAACTCTGTCAAATGTATTTCACTAACTCTTCTATTCATATGTTCATTACTTGTTTTTGTACTTATTCAAAAACACTTGTTTCATATGAATCGTACCATTACTTATCATAGACATATATCTTGTTTTAACCAATACGATGTCGTTGAGTTAGTTTCAAACTAATCAAAACGATGACATGCTTTCTGTTTCAATATGACCGTTATGATGCCAGGTTTCCAAGTCCCTCTGAGTTTTTTGGAGAAATATGACCGTTGGAGGCAACATGACCGTTGGAACCGGAGGCCTATAAATAGGAGGTCATTTGAAGCTGAGACAGAGAACGAATGAGACGTTATGGAACAACTGTGATACTTTGGTTCAATCAAGATTCTAGGGAGAGATGTTGTGACTTCTCTCATCTGCTTTGTGGGTCCGATTATCGTATCGAGAGGTTTCAATAAATAGTAATATAGAGGTACCGAGTACCTTCAAAATCAAGGGATGTCAGGGATAGGCAGACAGACGTGCCGATCATCGTACCGAGGGCTGCCGGGGATAGGCAGACAGACGTTCCGATCATCGTATCGAGGTCTGCCAGGGATAGGCAGACAGACAGTCCGATCATCATATCGAGGGCTCACAAAGGTGTTGGTGAGACAGACCTTTTATCTTAGGTGAAAGGATAACCCTTCTCTTTGGGTTAAAAGAATTGTAATTCTTTTACATTTCCCCTGTTACTTGTATTAGAAAGGAATTTTTATTGTTTCCTTTCTTCTTTACATATTCAATTGTAATTGCTTGAATTACAATCATTCTATTACATATTGTATTGATTGATTCTATATGCTTTAAAGTAGAATCATTCATCTTTGTATTACTCTGATTATTGTGTTTATCTTGCATACAATTGTTTTACATTACATTAGTATTACAATACATCATTCTTTTTTATATTCAATACAATTGTGGGTGTTTTTATTTTATTAGTTTAAGATCATTTAAACAAATCTCTTAGTTGCTAAAACTCAAAGGTTTTTAAACCTACAATTCACACCCATCTTGTATTGTTCCATCTAATAGATATACATATCTATATATTTGATCCAACACTATGATGTGGTGACCTGGTCATGGGGTCAATTCCCCATGCTATTTTCCCTTGAAGCATATGTAATATAATGGATCCACCTTATTTATAATATTTTCTATATCAAAAGCTACTGGAATGCTTTTATGGATTGCAGATTAAAAATAATTGGATTGAAATTCTTAATTATGGTTTATATAATTTATTTGAATATAAATATTTTCCTGTAATAGAATGGATATAAGTTTAATGTATCATACTAATCATATTTCAACTATGTTCCAAATTATTTTGGAGATATTATTAAATTTTGAATTTAATAATGGATCATATGGAGGCCTTATATTGTTCCCATTTAATAATTTTATTAGAAAACCATGGTTATGTTATGAAAATGTAAGTTACCATATAACAAGATTTGGATTAAAAAATAACTACTATTTTCGATATCACAGTGGAGAGATGATACAATGTTGTACTGTTTATTAACAGAATGAAAGGACTGGTATAGAGAATTTGATATTAAATATGATTTCATTTGTGCATAATCATTAGTGGGATTGTATAATAGTTAAATAAGACAATTATTTCAATACATTCAATGAAAATATTGAATAAGATAATATGGGGAGAGTGAAATAATTTAAGGATGATGCAAGAAATATTTTATATAAGGAATATTCTAAAATAAAATATGTTTTATGTTTTAATGTGTTTATATCATGGGAAACCATATATGGAATTTATAACACCACCATTTATTATAATCATACATTTTGCAAGGAATTTGTTTTGAATAGTGTAGATATTCCATCAAAAAAAATATCTAGACGGATGTTAATTAAGAATAATGGACATACTACTAATAGAATTAATTCTTATGCCATGGGTTGTTGCATATTTCACGATCAATGAACATAACCTAATTAATGTAAATTATTTTTTACATCTCAAGAGAAAGAAAATTCATATATAAATATTGAGTCAATACAGTTTCCTTAAAACTTTTCAATTCCTCAATGTTTTGAAAATCAAAAACACTATATCTTAAGGAAAATCAACTATCTCTAATGATAATTTTCTTAACGAAAATTTCCCTTTTCTAGGAAAATTTGTATCCTTCACCTACTTTTCATTGCTTCATTTTATAACCTCTCAAAACGAAACACAATTTATAACTCAGTAAAAAAATCAGTTTCTTATCTAAAACCTCGTAATCTTAAAGCTCCTTGGATATAGAGTCTTTTATTTTAGATTCTGAATTCTCTGAAATTAAAACACAGAATTCACTGAAATTCAGACATTAAATTCACCGAAATTTACGCTCCGAATTTTATGAAATTCAGACACCAAATTCACTGAAATTCAGACTCCAAATTCTCTGAAATTCAAGCCTAGAATTCTGTGAATTTTAGACTCCGAATTCTATGAAATTGAGACTGTCAATTCTCTAAAAATCAGTCTCCGAATTTTATAAAACTCAAAATACAAATTCCTTGAAATTCATGTAGCAAATTTCTCAGAATTCAGGCTCCAAATTTCATAGAATTTAGACTCTGAATTCCTCAGAATTGAGACACCAAATTACAAAAAATTCATACTCTGAAATACTTAAAATTCAAACTATGAATTCATCATATTTTAGACTCTGAATTCCTATGAATTAAAACTCCCAATTCCACAAAATTCAAACATCGAAATATTATAATTCAGACTCCAAATTCTTCGTAAAAAATTATCTGAATATCCAAGTTTTCTAGAATCTGATTCTTTATAAATTTAGACTCCAAATTTTTTTCCCTTAGATTCTGGATATTCATATTTGATTAATATAATTCTTTTTGTCTTTACACATTATTTTGTTACAATAAAATGATGTCATAAAGTTTGTTTCTATATAAACATTGTTTAAGGGACATGTGTACAGGGCCCTCCAAAATTTAAGGAAAAGTATGACAGATAGAGGAGGGAGTCAAATGTTGATGTTTTGCATATAAATATGACCTCATTCAAATGAGCTCAATATATTTGATCATCCTAGAGATTACATGTTGTGATGATGTGAAGTGATATCTAAAGAGAAGAAGACTCTCCTTATTTTTTCATTTCATGAACATATTGTTCATCTAGGATCATCTTGTTCATATTCCATCATACAACTCTGATTCTTGCTGAGTACAATCAAGGGCTTCCTGGGATAAGAAAATAGAGGAGTCGAATACCTTAAATATAGATGGATTTTGGAAATATAAAGATAGATTCTGATATTCATACTGATGACGTACCCTAATGTGGGTAAGACAGACATTCAAGAAAGTATAAATCAATGGACCTTTATCTAAGGTTTTTTCATACCCTACTCTTTTTGTGAAAGGATTTTCTACTTGTTTCTTGTTTTTGATTAATGTTATTATTTCCACTGTATTTTGGTAAGTGAAGAAAGTATATCATTAGTATTATTTCTTGTATGTTACTTACTCTGATAAATATGATTTTATACCAATTAAGATAGAATTTTCCTTTTATAATGTTTTATATAATTTTCATTTATGGATTTATATTTCAAGACCATAGTTAGTTTTTTTTATAGAACTAAAAGAGGATCTGTGAATTTAATTTTTTAAAAATGTTTAAATACAATTTTTCTTTAAGGATAAAAATGAATGTTTTTAAACTTTTAATTAACACATATTGTAATTAAGAATCTATATACTCTATTTCAACCATATAATTCGTATCAAATGAGGTTTATAAAATTATTATACATACATATATGTTTTTTGCTCAAATTTTTCATGTACTAATTTTTTCATTGTTAACTTTTCCTGTTCATGTTTTTCTTAATGATTATATATTTTTTTTATAAACATTTTACTATTAACTAGTTTTCTGGAAAATATATTTTCTTATAGAATGGTAGGAATAAATATTGGTTCTATTGACAATCTTAATACTACCAGACCACTAATTTGTTTATGGAAATGATTATGAGTACTTGAGAGAAAGGATAATGAAATTTTTCATTAACAATGTAGTAGAATACTATTCTATGCATACTGGAGATTACAAAATTCCATACAAGTAAGTAACAACCTTCACCAACCATGATAAGTCATAATATTACCTAAATTACAAGGTACATAATACTTTATTGTGATATATGACTAGGAACATATACAATGAAAAATCTTATTTTGAAGCTGCAAACTAAATATCGAAGAAACTTGTAGTTAACATTTTGAGACTTCTAAAATGATTAAAAAAAATATCTATTCTACGAACTAAATATCATGGATGTTTATTTCCTTATTGAGATCTTGTTTGCAAAGTGCGATAAAAATTTATGACCACTGTCAAAAATAATTAATCTATGGTAGAAAAATGTTCAGATGATTAAATTCTTATAGGCAAACTAATAGATATTATTCCCAATGAGTGGGAATCCAAATGGAAAACCATTGATGAGAACATGAAAGCTTCCAATATTACTATTAATGATCTTTTTGGAAACCTTATTCACCAAAAAAATAATGAATAGTGATTTTGATATTAAAAATAATAATAATGGAAATGGATGTATATGCTTTACTACTACTAATGCTGAGACTTGGGAAAGGGTTACAAGATCTAATTATAAGATATTCATTGTTCTATTTGAGTATAGTGAAAGTGGACATTTTGAAAATGAGTAATCAAATATTTCTCTAAAGATGACCATGATAGTGGGAAAGAATAAATCTCAGTATAGATATAAGTAGAAATAATGAAAATACAACCAAGGATCATAAGTCACTTCTTATGAATGAAAAATTTTCTGGAATATCCGGTAAAATTATTGAATCCTTAAAAGAAAAGATAGAAACAAAAAAACATTTTCAGAGCAATAAAAAGAGGTCTTACAAATCTAAAACCAAGAATGTTATGAAATATAATGATATATGGAGTACCAATGGTGGTGACTCATCTGATGAATACTTAGATTATGAATCTTATTTTCAAAATAATCATGGTCTACTAGCAATACATCCCATTGAAAATAATTATCTAATGGACAAGGTACATAATGAAAAATCTATCACTAATGTATCATTAAATGAAAATTATAATGGTGATAAACATTATAAGTCATTAGATGAATAATATTTTTCTGATGAAGATAACTCATTACCTTCTTATGAGGATGTGTCTAGGTTTTTCAAAATACTTGAAAATAATGATGTTAAGATAAATAGGAAGATAGAGAAAAAAAATCTACAATTTCATTATAAATAAATAAGTATCAGATCATTCTAAGTATCTTGATCTGAAAACTTATGATTTTGAAAGTGTTTTCAAAAACCATAAAGAAGATAATTTTAAGAACTGTAATTTTTCTAAAGATCATAAAGATATTATTTCCAAGAAAAATATTTTAGAGTCTAACTCATGATCTAAAACTAATAACTTTGAGGATAAGAACATGTTTATTAAACTAATGTTACAAATATATTCTTTAAGGAATATCCTATTAAACATTACATCTGGTAATGAAAACATTGACAAGATGTATTCCCAAATTTCCCTTTTAACGGATAGTTATGGATTTATTTTTACACACTCAAACCCTATTCTTAGTAATAATTATTTTGTTCCCAAAAGTGATTTATTTTATACTAAGTGTCAATTTTATAGATATTGGTATAAAATTTGTTCTTTAAATAATATGCAATCAATAGGTTTTCATAAAAATTATTTTTCCAATAAAATATGGGTGCCTAATGTTTTAATTTATAATATTTTAGGATCTAAGAATGTTTGTATTCTTATGTTCTAACATATTTATTTTTAGGAAAATAAAGAAAGTACCTATATAAATTCCTGGTACATGGAAAGTGGATGTTCCCAGTATATGACTGGTAATAAAAACATCGTTTAAAATATTATCAATACTAAATAAGGAAAAGTAACATTCGTAGATAATCCTCAGAGAGAAATTTATGTTATATGTAACACTTTTCTACTTGGGAAAAATTTAATTTCAAATATTTTATTTGAAAAGGGTCCTATGTAGAACCTCATTAGCATAAGTCAATTATTTTATGAATGTTACCTTTTGAATTATAGGAAGGATTAATGGATATTACAAAATTCTAAGGATGAGTTTATTCTTTCTTCATATAGGCAAGCTAATATATATACACTAAACATTGAAGACCAATGAAGAAAAGATCTTCCTTGCCTTAGTGAAATGGTAGATCAATCATTATGATGGAATAGAAGGTTAGGACACTATAACTTTAAGAACCTATGAAAAGTTTTGAAGAAAAGACTCGTTAAGGATCTATCAGATCATAGATTTGATTCTTAAAAAGTTTGTGATCCTTGTCAATATGGAAGGTAAAATAAATCTAGTATTAAATCAACCATTAAAGTCTCAACATATGATGTGTTATAGTTAGTTCATTAGGACCATTTTTGTTCAACACAAAATAGAAGTATTAGAGGCAAATATTAGATATTTGTTTTAGTTTTTTATTACACTTGATTAACATGGGTATATTTTCTAACAATTAAATATGAAGATTTTTCTTATTAAAAAACATTTAGATCCCATGTAAAAATTGAAAAAAATCGTCCCTTGATAACTATTCATTTTGATTATGAGGGAGAATTTCAAAATTAATTTTTTGAAACTTTTTTTAATAAGAAAGAAATTACTTATAACATTTCATGTGCACAAACTCCTCAACAAAATGGTGTTGTAGAAAGAAGAAATAAATTTTTTCAAGAGATAAAATGAACAATTATGATTAAATATTCTATAGCTAAACACTTTTGGGATGAGGCTGTTAGTACTACTTTTTATACTATAAACCTTGTTTTAATCTAACCATTTCTTAAAAAAACACATTATGAATTGTGGACTGGTCAAATAATTAGAAGTTCTTACTTCAATTTATTTAATTACAAAGTATTCATTATGAATACTAAATATAGCTTACATAAATTTGAACCAAAATACAATAATGTTATTTTTCTAGGATATTCCACTAAATCTAAGGCATATAGAGTTTTTTAATAAAAAAAAATTTACTTTTGAAGAAATAGTGCATATCAAATTTGATGTAATTGATTTATTTGTTTTTAAAAAACCCCAACCCATATCCTCAGATGCATTTTAAAAATTTTATTATAAACCATTGATATAATGTAATCCTAATAAAACAAATGTTCATGAAAATAATTCTAATGAATTTACCCTAGAAGATTTTATACCATATGTTGATGAACAAGTTTTACAAAACCAAAATTGGTTATTTCTTAAGAATCATCACAGTGATAGTACCATTGGTGATGTAAATAAACCAATAAGGTCTATAAGTTCCTTAAGAAATTAAGTAGAAAATATATCATTCCTTTCAAAATTAGAACAAAAATCACTGATGATGCTTTAGGTGATGATGATTGGATTAATTTCATGCAGGATGAGTTAAATGAATTCGAAAGGAAAAATGTCAGGAACGTGTTTGAAAGACCTTAATAATATTCTATAATTAGAGTAAAATGGGTCTTCAGAAATTAGTGTGATTAAAATGGAATCATAGTAAGTAATAAAGCTAAATTAATTACTAAAGGCTATATTCAGAAAAAAGGAATAGACTATGAGGAAACCAATGATCCAATAGATAGACTTGAATATATTTACATTTTATATGATGTTTTTTAGCATTATTTAACTTAAAACATTCACAAATGTATGTGATGTGTTCTTTCATTTACATAAAATTTCAAGATTAATTTTAGGATAAAGAACATCCCGGTTTTGATGACATAAAAAATAATGAACATGTTTTCAAACATACAAAATCTTTAGATGGACATAAACAAGCCCCTAATGCTTAGTATGATGGACATAAAAGATTTTCTTTACAAAACATTTATATTAAGGGAACCCCAGATCCAAATATTTTTATAATGAAAGATAAAAACTGTTCTAATTTTTCAAACATATATTGATTACATTATATTAGGATAAAATCAAGAATCTTTAACTGATTCATTAATGAGTCACATGATATCTGAATTTTTAATGAGTTTGATGGGTGAGCTAACATTTATCCTTGGTTTTCAAATATCTAAAAAACTAGAAAGAATGTATATATTAGAACATGAGTATAATATATATCTTCTTAAAATGTATGGACATGAAAACACATGAAGAATAAGCACTCCAATAGGTACCTCAATATCTATTGATCTCGATGAAGCTAGGAAACTAGTAGATCAAACAACCTTTAGAGGTATGATAGTATGTTTACAATACAGGATAGCTAGTCATCCTGAATTAATGTTTTTCAATATGCTTATGTGAACGATATCATTCTAATCCAATTTAATATAATTTAAAATCACAGATAAGATTTTTTTGATATCTAATGGTAACCAGGGTTTTAAGGCTTTTCTATGCTTCTGTAAATGATTTTTTTATAATGATTTTCGAATATTGATTTTAGTTGATATATAATGGATATAAAATTTAAATTATGATATTTTCATTTATTAAGAGATTCATTAGTTTCTTGTTCATGTAATATGAATAACTCAGTTGCACTTTCCATTTTGAAAACTGAATATATAGTAGCTGGGTATTGTTGTACCCAAGTGTTGTGGATGAAACATACACTCATAGTATAGGGAAAGTGTTTTACCAAAACTTAGATATTGTGTGATAAAAACAGTTCCATTGAACTATGAGAAAACCCATCACATCACACCCATAAAAAACAATTAGATATTGGGCATCACTTTCTTAGGGATCACACACTTAAAAGTGATATTATTATTCAATTTATTGGAACACAAGATCAAATTGTTGATAGTTTTACAAAATATTTACCCTCTAATAGATTTGAATGCATTAAAAACGTTTTGGAATGATAACCATAAGGTAATTTCTCATATTAAATCATTGGTGAAACATATCTCCTTACTTTAACACACTCATTTTCACAGGGGAGTACATTATTTTTCCTAATGAATATTTTTTTCTTAATCAAATTTTTCTTAACCAAATTTTTTACATAAGAAATTATTTTTTTAGAAATCAACATTCTGGAACCGAATTTTTTTACCTAATAAAAATTTCCAAAACCTAAAGTTCATTAACAATAAGATTTTTCATTTCTGAGAATATCCCTAGAAAATTGAAAGGTATGTTTCCTAAGATAGATTTTTAATTATTTGTATTTATGATTATTTTTACCAGATTAAATTTCCTTAAATCTGAATTTTATTTAAAAACTAAAAATATAGGAAAATATCATATTTTTCATTGGCTTTAATCTCAACAATCAGATCATATAGTGCAGATTTCATCCATTGGATCAAATAGGGAATTTGAAATGTTGCATCATCAACTATATAAAGTCCCCCTATATCTTTTCCCACATCAATTTTCAAGGATTTCTGTGCCAAAGCACTGCCTTTCATAAAAAATCTCATTCGGTTTTTCCAAATTTTACTTATACACCATGTATCATTGGAATCCTCCTAGAAAAAGCAAATATATTTAGTTAATGATATCAAGGATTGATAAAAATACAAGGAAAGGTTGGTTGACACAAATTTCTTCACTAAGTATAATTCCTTGATTATGAAAAATATTAAGTTGAATGGATGTGAGTTTTTTACGTAGCCATGCCAAAGAGGCATGATCCAGTTTACCTATAAATGCATATAGAATCCTATGATTCTTTATGTTCCTCTATAACAAGTAGAAGATACAAATTTTTGTTCAGGTGTGATGGTAAAACCTATTCCACATCCTTTAATATGTAATAATATATTCAGGGAGTTTTATATGAATGTGAAGTAATATTCTACTCTCAAAAGTTTCTAGATTAGTCATGATGCTTTGATAAGGAAAAGGAAATTGAGTTCCTTGTTCTAAATGAAGAAAATCACCAAAGATAAATCATATTTCAATAAACATAAGTATGTTATCCTTGTGGATACCTGGGATTCTCATAGAGGGAAAAGGAGAAAAAGTCTCCATAAAGAAAAGTGGCAGCATTCTTTTGGATTTTCTAGTTAACTAGCGGATGATAAATATTGTCAAGTATATCCTTCTGACAATCACCAACATCAAAAATGAAACTATCAAATCCTATATCATCATGTATCTGGCCATTTTTCTATGATCATTGTGTTTTTCATAGAATCATTCAAAATTTCATTATGCTCTAAAACAAGAAATTTCAAGATCTTGCTGCTAAGTGAAGATACCATCAAGAGAATGAAAGTCAGTTATAATTCCATGTCTGGAAAATTTTATGAACTGTCGGAATGTGAGGTTGAATATCTAGCTAAGAAAGTGGATATAGAAGAGACTTCCAAGAAAAATCAAATGAAGTGAAAGGAAATAGAATAGGAAACCAAAGAAAAACCTACAGTTACAAAATCTATCTCCGTTCCACTAAAGCCAAAAAAGAAAAATACTTTCCCCAATGAAGTTGTAGAGAAATAGAGGGAATAGAAGGAGAGGAGGAGGAAAAAAATGAGTGTTATAATGTTATAAAAAATGTGGATTAATATCAAGAAAAAGAAAGACCTGCTGACAAGATGTCAATCCGGACTACCCAGGTTGAGTTAAAAAAGATTATTTTTCATAGACAACAGGACAAGAGACATGAAGAAGTTGAAAAAACCCACTGTTGATGAATGTATCAGTCACAACCTCATCCATCCTAATGATCTTATGTGAGATTCTGAGAAATAAGAGGTCGATGAAGATAATATTTTCCAACATTCAGATAGCGAACATGAGTCTCCAAAGGCCAGGGGGACTATTTACAAAGTAGAAAAACTAAAACTACTGGTTGATGATACACCTAATAAGGATGTTGTGGTTAGGAAGGATGTTTGTGTATCATCCCAAAAAAATATAAAGAGCTTCAAAACATCTACTACAAGGGAATCAAATTCTGAATCATCTTCAATGCTTTTGGATTTAGTGGTATAGTGTCTGAAGAAGTTAGTATACACCATTCAACTATTTCCTATCATTGAATCAAGATTCGAGTTGCATCAAAACTCTTTTAATTAGAAGTCATATTATATAAGAATTCTAATGAAAAAATTCATCATGCTCGAGGTATATTAACAAACATTTTTTATTAGATATGATACTTATAATAGATAATGTAATGAGATTAAAAAGTGGTCTAATAGAACAATTGAAGACTTGAGAATTCCATCTGATTTCATAGATTCAATGAATAATGATTTTGATAAGTCAGGAGATATGATCAAAAATCATACATTTTTTTCAGTGAAGCTAATCTTTAAAAAAATATCCGAGAAGTAATAAGTTAATTGTATGAATTGGATGTTGAATTTAGTTTCACCAAATTTAAAGAGAGAAAGGGAACTCATGATATAGTTAAATGAAAAGTTTAAAAAGAATGATAAAGTAGTGAAGTATCATGTAGAAAACCTTAAATCTCACGATGAAAAAAATCAAAGCTTTCTAGGAGAAAAATTAGAATTGGGAACAGTTTATCAAGTATTTTGATGAAGATCAAAAAGAGATCATGAAATTAAAGGCTACCTTGAGAAAGATAATTCTGAAGTAAAATAAGGATGAATAAATTTTCCCTTCATTATTTATCTTTTGTTTTATTTTGTTTACCTTATATCATTTTTTAAATCATAATGAAATTTCTTCCTTCATTTTTCTGTTTTTATAGTTTTATTCTTTCAGGAACCATTTTTTTCATTCTTTTTATTCCTTTTTAAAAATCACAAAGCGGAAGAAAATAATGATAATAAAAATACTCAGTATAAATGATAATAATGCATTTAGTAAGGGGGAGTTTTCATAAATAAGAGTTTCTTATGCAAGGAAAAGTAAAATCTCTCTAAAGAAGTCAACCATATGATCCTTAGGGATTTCAAAACCATAGGGGGAGTTAGTTCTATTCATCATGATTCAAAAGTAAAGATATTTATGTTTATCTTTTAAATTTCATAATGAAAATTCTTATCTCTTATATTATTTTTGGAATGATTTTTTGTGATTTCTAAAAAGGGGGTGATTTTTTAGTCCATAAGGCTTCCATATAACCATTTTATACCTTTATGTTTTGAAAATAAAAAAACACTTTAAATTAATGAAAATTATATTTCTATAATGATTATTTTCATAAGGAAAAGTTCCCTTCACTTAAGAAATTTTTAACCTTACCCTAGTTTTCATTGCCTTGTTTTATAACCTCTCAAAACCAAACACATTTTATTACTAAGTCAAAAATTTTGATTCTTATCTAAATCGATGGAATCTTATAGTCCCTTCGATATAGAGTCTTCTATTATTAGTCTTCAAATTCTCGAAAATTTTGAATCTGAATTCCTTGAAATTCAAACATCGAATTCTCTAAAATTTAGACACTAAATTATATGAAATTCAAAATAAAAATTCACTAAAGTTTTGACTCCAAATTCTCAGAAATTAATACACCAAATTCTCTGAAATAAAGAATTTGAATTCTGTGAAATTCAAGATCTTAATTATTTGAATGAGGCACCAAATTATATGAAATTTAGAAGCTGAATTATCTAAAATTCAGACTCTGAATTATCTGAAATTAGGACTCTAAATTCCTCATAATTCCGACTCTGAATTTCTCATAATCCCAACTCTAAATTCCTCATAATTACTACTCTGAATTCCTCATAAATCAGACCTCAAAATACTCATAATTATATCTCCGAATTCTTTAGAATTTATCATCTTATTTCCTTATAATTCAGACATGAATTTCATTAGAATTCAGAATATGAATTCTTTGTAAAAATCAAAATTTCCATGTTTTTTATAATCTGATTATTTATACATTTAAAATATGAATTCGATTTCTCCATAGATTCCAGAAATTCATATTTAGTTAAGTTAATTTATTTTTTTCTTACACAATTTTTGTATCTATAAAATAATGTTTTACAATTTGTTTCCAACTAACCATAGTTTGATTTACATGTGTACATGGACCTCTAAAATTCAAGGGAAAATTTGACCATCAGAGGAGGAAGCCGACCATTGATATTTTACATATAAATATGAGCTCAGTAAAATTAACTCAATATAGTTGATCATCTAAAAAAATACATGATGTGTTTCTATGAAGTGATTTCTAGAGAGAGAAATACTCTCATGCTTTGTTTGTTTCCTGAACATCTTGTTTAGCCATGAACATATTGTTCAGCCTGCTTCGTGCGACTCTAATTGTTATCGAGTACAATCGAGTGATTTTAGGGAGATAAAGAAAGAGGTGATGACTACCTTAAATATTGATGGATTGTGGGGATATAAAGACATATTCTGATATTATTATAGAGGGACTTCCCTAGAGAGGGTAAGATAAACATTCCTGAATGTATAAATCAAGGGACCATTATCCATGGTTTTTGGATACCCTACTCTATAGGTGAAAATATTATCTACTTTTTACTTATTTTTGTTTCATGTTTTTAATCTATTTCATTTTAAAAAAGGAAGAATGTATAACATTATTATAGTTTTTTTAATTTACATACACTAAGAAATAAAATTATATACGCTTTAAGTTATGTTCTTACTTTACAAAAATTGTTCTTATGATTCATTTCTGGATTCATATTTAAGGACCCCAACATGTGTTTTTCATAGAAGTAGAAAAGTATCAGTGAATTTACCATTATAACTATATTAAATATAGTTTTCATTAAGGTTAAATATAAATTTTTTAACATAAAATTCACCCACTATGGTAAATGAGCATGTACATACACTATTTCGATCCTACAATTGGTATCAAAGGAGGTATCTAAAATACTTATACTCACATATATGTTTTCTTACTCAAATTTTTCATCAGCTAAATTATTATTGCATAATGTTTCATGGTCATGTTTTTCACAAAGGTTTTATCATTATTTATAAACTTTTTTACTTTTAACATGTTTTTTGGAAAATATATTTTCTTATAAAATAGAATGTATAAATGTGGGTTCTATTATGAATCTTAATCATACAATACCACCAATGCATTATAGTAATGATTATATGAACTAGAGAGATATGATTAAGATTATTTTTCATTAACACTAGAGTAGACAACTGTTTCATACTTACTGGAGATTACAAAATTTCAGACAAGGAAGTCAAAACCTTCACCAAATAAGAAAAATCAGAATATAAACTAAATTACAAGTTACATAACACATTGTTGTGTTCTCTGACCAAGAACATATTAAGTCAAATATATCCTTGTGAAGATTCCAAATATATCTAGAAGAAACTTGATGTTACACGTTTTGTAGATTTTAATGTGATAGAAACTATAAGAGAAATGATAAGAGCTAGATATCATGGATTCTTATTACCTTATAGAGAACCTGTTTGTAATGTGACAAAAATATTTATGACCATTCCCAATAGACTTCAATCTATTGAAGATAATGGTATATTTGATTAAATTTTTGTGGAAAAGATCTTAGATATTATACCCATAGAGTTAGAATACAAATGAACAACCATTTATGAGAGTTGGAAAGCTTCTAATATTATATTTGATGACCTTCATGGAACCCTTCTTGAACATGAAACAAGAATGAAAATATATTCTAATATAAATAAAAAATGTCAATGGATGTGTAGCCTTTACAACTACTAAAGTCAAGACTCCAAAAAAGTGTAACAAGATCTAAGTCAAAGAAATTCATTATTCTATCTGAGTCTAGTGAAACTGATTTTTCTTAAAATGAGTTAGTTAATCATCCTCGAAGGATGAACAAGATATTGTGAAAGAAAGACTTTTAGTATAGAAATAAGAAGAATTAACGTGAAATAAGAATGTTTCTGAAGTCACTTTCTTTGAATGAAAAATAGTCGAACACATTATTCTATATAGCCACATGATTAAAAGAAAAGATATAAAAAAGTATTCTAAGAGGAATAGAAAAAAGTATTACAAATCTAAAGCCAATAATGTATTGAAGGATAATGATACATGGAGTTCCAGTGATGGTGACTCATCATATAAATCCCTTAATTATGAGTTTTCTAGTAAGAATTATCTTGGTCTACTAGCCAAACTACCCATTGAAAATCATTATCAAATGGCCATGTTACACAATGTCGAATCTACAACTTATATATCTTTAAATGAAAACTTAACTACTAATAAATGTAATCATTATTCAGATGAAGAATATTATTATAATGAAGAAAAAACATTACCTTCTTATGAATATGTTTCTAGGTTTTCCAAATGACCTGAAAATGAAAATTGTAAGATAAAAAAGAAGTTAGAGAAATAAAATTTTTAGAATATCTATTTTAATTAAAGAAGTATCTTATCATTCTAATGATCTTTATCAGAGAAATATTTATTTTTAATATGTTCCTAAAATCCATAAAGAAGATAATTTTGAAAAGGATAAAAATTATCATGATCATAAAGATCTTATTTCTAAGAATAATATTTTAGAGGCTAACTTATGTAATAAAAATAAGAATATTGAGGATAAGAACATGGTTATTAAACAAAAGTCAGAAATATTTTCCTTAAGGAAATGACTGTCAAACATTACATCTAGTAATGAAAACATTGACAAGATTTATTCCCAAATTATTTCTTTAAGGTATATCTCGGGATTTAGTTATACTTATTCAAAACTTGTTTTTAGTAATAATTATTTTTCCCCAAAGTGCTCCAATTTGTACTATGTGTGAATGTGGTAAACATTGTGAGAAAAATTGTTCTCTAAATAAAATCTTATCTTTAGTTTTTCATAAAACATATTTTTCCATGAATATGTAGGTGCCTATTATTTTACATTAAAATATTTTTGGATCCATGAATGTTTTGATTATGAATTTTGTAGATTTTTATTTTTAGGGAAATAAAGAAAGGACCAATTGAAATGCATTGTACATGGATAGTGGATGTTCCCGAAAAATGACTGGTAACAATAACTTCTTTGAAAAGTTTATCAAGATGAAAGGAGGAAAAATAAAATTTAGAGATAATTCTATGGTTGAAATTTTTGGTATAGGTAACATTATTCTTGTTGAAAAAATATTAATTTAAAATGTTTTATTTGTTAATGGTCTTAAGCACAAGCTCATTAGGATAATTCAATTATGTGATGAATGTTACATTTTTAATTTTAGGAATGATAAATTCTTAGTACATAATTCAAAGGATGTGTTTATTACTTCTTCCCATAGGAATGAGAATGTCTATTTGCTAAAATTAGAAGACCATAGGAGCCTAGATCTACTTGGCCTTAGTGCAATGGAAGATCAATCATGGTTTTGTCATAGAAGGTTAGGACACTGTAACATTTGGATACTATGAAAACTATTGAATAAAAATATCTTTAAGTATCTTCTAGTTCATAGATTTTATTCTTCAAAAGTTTGTGATCCTTTTCAATATGACAAGATACATAAATATTATTTTAAATCATTCGATGATGTCTCAACTTATGATATATTAAATTTAGTGCATTCAGATCTTTTTGTTCTAACAAAAAATGAAGTATTGTAGGAAAATATTATATATTTGTTTTAGTAGATGTCTACACAAGATTTACGAGTTTCTATTTTTAGAAAAAAATAAAGAACTTTTTCTTATTTCAATACATCTAGAGACCAAGTTAAAATTTTAAAAAACCTTCTGTTGATAACTATCCATTGTGATGATGGAGGAGAATTTCAAAATTCATATTTTGATACTTTTTGTAGTAAGAATGGAATTACTCATAACTTCTCATCCTTAATAACTCCTCAAAAATGGTGATGTTGAAATAAGAAATCAAATTCTTCAATAGATAACTAGGACCAAGTTTAGTGAATATTATATAACTAAACAATTTTGTCCTGATGTTGTTATTTATGATTATTATACTATAAATACTGTTTTAATCAATCCTTTTCTTAACAAAACACATTATGTATTATGGACCGGTCGAAAACCTTGACATTATCACTTCAAAGTATTTGGTTAAAAAATATTCATTTTGAATACTAAAGATAAATTACATAAATTTAAACCGAAATTTGATGAAGGAATATTTCTTGGATATTCAACCAATTCTAAGGGTTATAGTGTTTTTAATAAAAACACTTGTACTATTGATGAAATAGTGTATGTCAAATTTGATAAATCTAGTCCTTTTGTTTTTTAAAAACCCCAACCTACATCCTTATTTTTAGTTTAAAAAACCGATTATCAACCTTTGATAGAAAATTCTTCAAATTTTGAAAACATTCAAGATAATAATTCTGATGCATTTAACCCAGAATATTTTCTCCCATATATTGACGAACATGTTTTAAAAATCATAAATCAGGTGCTTCTTAAGAATCATCCCAATGATAATATTATTGGTGATGTAAATGAACATGTAAGGACTAGATGTACCTAATGAAATTAAGTATAACATCTAGAATTCCATTCCAAATTAGAACATAAAAGCACCGACGAAGCTTTAGGAGAAGATTATTGGAGTAAATACATAAAATAGGAGCTAAATGAATTCAAAATGAACTAATTCTATACCATGGATGAAATACCTAAAGAAACTTCTATAACTGGTGATAAATGGGCCATTAGAAATACGTGTAATGAAAATGGATTCATATTAAGAAATAAATCTAGATTATTTGATAAAGGCTATAATCATTAAAGAAGAAATAGACTATAAAAAACATATGCTCCAGTATCTTGAATTGAATCTATTCGCATTTTGATTTCCATTTCAACTTTCATTGATTTCAATCATTTTCAAATGGATGTGAAGTGTGATTTCATTAATGGGTATTTTGGAGAGTAATTTTATGTGGAAAAAACTCTTAGTTTTAATGACACAAAACATCCCGAATATTTTTTCAAACATAAAAATGATTTATATGGATTTAAATAGTCCCCTAGAGCCTGGTATGATATATTTAAATGATATTCGTTACAAAACGATTATGTTAAGGGAAATAATAATCCAACTATTATTATAAATAAGATAAGAAAAATTATTTGATTTTTCAAATATATGTTGATGAAATTATATTCGAATTAAATCATAAATATTTAACTAATTCATTTTCAAATCTCATTAAATCAAACATTGAAATGAGTATGATGAGTGAGTTAACATTTTTTAGGTTTTAAAATTTCTAAAAATGAAAAAGGAACTTATATATCACAACAAAAGTATATTAAAGATATTATTAAAAAGTTTGGATATGATAAAACTGAAAGTATAAGAACTCAAATCTATAGGTCAAATTCTCCTGATCTTGATGAACCTGGGAAACCAGTATATAAAACATCATTTAGAGGTATGATAGGAAGTTTGTAGTACTTGATATCTAGTCATCCAGAATTAATGATTTCTGTATTCTTATGTGCATTATGTCAATCTAATCCAAAGGAATATCTTTTAAAATCAATGAAATGAATTTTTTATTATTTAAAAGGAAACCATTAATTTAGGGCTTTTTTGAACTTATGTAAATGAATTTGTTTTAAAAATATTTTCAGATGCTGATTTTTGTGGATGTATAATGGATATAAAAAGTATATCTGAAACTTTTAATTCTTAATGGGATTCATTAATTTATTAGTCCTGAAAGATGAAACACTCAATAGCACATTCCACTACTGAAGCAGAATATGTTGCAGTTGGATGTTTTTGTGCCCAAGTGTTGTGGATGAAACACACACTCACAGAATATGGCATGGGAATTACCAAAACATAGATATATTGTGATAACACAAGTGAGAGTTCCCTAAGAAAAACCATACACATCACTCCCATGAAAAACACACATATATTAGTCATCCCTTTTTTTGGTATCACAAATTTAATGGAGATATATGTTTTCAATTTATGAGAATTCAAGATCAACTTGGTGATATTTTTACAAAATTGTTACCCTCAGATAGGTATGAATACAATAAAAAAATTTATGAATGATAACAGTATGGTAATATTTCATATTAACTCTTTGTTGAATCCCAACACTTATCATTATGAAACTCCTTTTAATATGGGGAGTGCATTATTTTTTGTAACCAAAATTAGTGTTCTTGGTAAAATGTTTTGTAACCAATTTTTTTTCTTAATCAGAATTTTTTTTTCGGAACTCAAAATTTTAGATCCCAAATTTTCCTCTACCAAATAAAATTTTCTAAAACTTAATCTTCTTCAGCATGAATATTATTCATTACTTACAATTTTTCTATAAATAAAGAAGTTATATTTCCTTACATAATTTTTTTAATTGTTGGTATTTAGAAAAATTTTATCGTATTTACATTCCATAAATCCAAATTTTCCCTAAAACCTCAAAATATTTGAAACTATATAATCCTTCTTAGGATTTCATCTCAACCATCAGATCAGATAGCGCTTATTTCAACCATTGGATCAAATTGAGAATTTGAACCCTCACTTCGATGCATATATAAAGCACCCTATTCTTCATCCCACCTCAGTTTTTAAGGATTTATGTGCTGAATCTCTGTATCTCTTCAAAAATATAGTTCCAATTTTCCATGTTTTCATAGACTCCATACGTCATTGGAAACCTCCCTGCAGAAATAGATGTCTTCAGCTAAAGATACCAATGATTGGAAAATCTACAGGTAAATATTGGTTGACCCAAAGTTTATCAATAAATATAATTCCTTGATTATAAAAAATATTGATTTAAATGGATAGGATATTTTTTGTGTAACCGTTCCATAGTGTCGGGATCTTGTTTACCAAGACATGTATACAGAATTCTATGATTCAATATGTTTTTTTAAAAAAGATGTTAGAGACAAATTTTTGATAAAGAGCTTTGGGAAAACCTATTCCACAATCTATAATATGGTAGAAACTATTCTTGGAGTTCCGTATGAAGGTGAAGTAATTTTATGCTCTCACATGTTTCTAGATCAATCATGATGTTTTGAGATGGATAGGGAAATTGAGTTCTATTGACTGAACGATGTAAAATCACCATAGATCAACTTTCTTTCAACAAATATAATGATTTTATCATTCTGGGTATAAGGGATTCTTATTCAGAGAAAATAAGATAAATACTCTTTAAAGAAAAGTGACATCTTTATTTTAGATTTTCTAGTTAACTTGAGGAAGATAAATACTGTGAAGTATATTCTTCTGACAACTTCTAACATCAATAACAGAACTCTCAAATCCAAAATCATTATGTATCTAGCTATTTTGTCTAATATAATATTGTTTTTCGTAGAATCATTCAAAATTACCTTAAGTTCTAATCCAATAAAATTCAAGACCTTGCTACTAAGTGATGATACTTTAAAGAGAATGAAAGTATATTACAATACCATGTATGGAGAATTTTATATTCTTTCTGAAAGTGAGGTTGAATCTATAGCTAATAAAATAGGCATAGGAGAAAAATCTATGAAATCATGGAAGAATAGAATGGAAAAATAAAATGATACCAAAAAAATCCAATAGTTCCAGAAACATAGTCAGCTATACCAATTATGAAATAACAAAATACTTTCCCTAATGAAGTGGTAGAGAAATGGAGGGAATTGAAAATAATAGTAAGATGAAGATGGTAGTGATGATGTTATAGTGAAAGTGGAAGAATATGATGAGAAGTAAAGTCCTTCTAACAAGATGTAGATATAGACATCCCAGGGCAAGTCAACTAAGATTATTTCTCAAGGAAAATAGGATTAAAGAAATGAAGAAGTTGAAAAACCTACTGAGGAAGAATTTAGAAATCATGAAATCATCTAACCTGAATGATGTTATGGGAGATGTTGAGAAATAAGATATTGATGACGATTAAATTTTCAACATTCATATAGCGACCATGAATCTACAAAGGCTGAGAAGACTATTTCCAAAGTAGAAAAAGGAAAATAGGTGGTTAATGATATACCTAAGAAGGCTGTTTTTGTTAAGAAGGATCTTGGTTGGTCATCCATGAGGGAAGATGAAGAGTTATAAAAAAATTCTCCTACAAGGGAATCAACTTCCATGGGTCATGATTTCATCATGTTGTCTCTAAAGAAGTTAGTGAACACAATTCCACTATTTCTAATCATTGATTATAGATGGAAGTTGGATCAACACACTTTTAATCATAATTCATATTTTTTCAACATGCTCATGAAAAAATTCATCATGATAGAGGTATATTTCAAAAAATTCCTTATTGAATAAGATTATTATAGGAGATCATGTAAGGAAGATGAAAAGTGTTCTAAAATAAAAATTGAAGACTAGAGAATTCATGATGATTTCCATGATTCAGTGAAATATTATTTCGATAAGTTATATGATTGGATAAAAAATCATACAACAAGTTTTTCGAATAAAATAAACCTTAAAAAAGTAGCTTGAAAGGAATAAGATACTGATCTATATGGGAGGTTGAATACAATTGGTCATAATTTAAAGAGTGAAAGCGAACTCAGGATAGAGTTTGATGAAAAGTTCAACCAGCAAGAAAAAGTGGTGATGTATCAGGCAGAAATACTTAAATATGAAGATGAAATAATCAAGACTCTAGAAGAGAAAAATTAGGATAAAGAACAGTTTATCGAACTGTTTGAGTATGATCATAAGGTGATCAATATGTTGAAGGCTACCTTTAAGAATATAAGGCCAGAGGAAAAGAATCATGATTTATTATCCTCTCAATTCTGATATTTTGTTTTATATTTTTTCATCATATCAATTTTCTAATCATAATGATATTATTTTGTTCTTAATTTGTTATTTTTTTATAATTCTATTCTTTCAAGTGCCATTTTTTCATTCTCTCCATTCCTTTTTCAAAATCACAATGGGGGAAAAAATAATGATAAAAACAATACTAAGTATAAAAGAAGAGAATGCCTTATTAAAGGGAGAGTTTACAAAAAATACTATTCTTATGAAAGAAAAAGTAAAATATCTCTAAGGAAGTCGTGAATAAAATCCTTATATATTTCAATATCTAAGAGGGAGTTAGATGTATTAATTATGATTCATAAGAAATGGGAGATATGGTTTTCTTTTAAAGTTCATAAACAAAATATTAATTCCATATATTCTTTTTTCGAAATATTATTTGTGATTTCCAAAAAGGGGGAGATTATTGAGTCAATAAGGATACCTTATGAATTTTATATTCCTCTACTTATTAAAAATCAAAAACACTTTAACTTAAAGAATATTATATTTCTATAAATATTATTTTATTAAGGATAATTTCCCTTTTCTAAGGAAATTTTTATTCTTACCCGGGTTTTCATTTCCTCATTTTATAAACTCTAAAAACCAAACACATTTTATAAATATGTCAAAAATTCAGATTTTTATCTAAAAATTCAGAATCATATAGTTACCTGGATATATAGTTGTCAGTATTTAGACTCTAAATTCTCTGAAATTCAGAATCTGAATTCAAAAAATTTCAAACATTTAATTCTCTGAAATTCGGACTTCGGATTCTTTGAAATTCAGACTTCAAATTCTCTTAAATTCAGACTCCAAATTATCTAAAACTCAGACTCCTAATTATATTAAATTTGGTCTCTGAATTCTCCAAAATTTAGACTCCAAATTCTCTAAAATTCAGACTCTGAACTCTCTAAAATTCAGACTCAAAATTCTTTGAAATTCACACTCTGAATTCGCAAATATTTATACTCCTAATTCTTCAGAATAAAAAATCATAATTCCTCAGAATTAAGACTTTTAATTCCTCAAAATTCAGATATATAATTCCTTATAATTCAGAAATTTAATTCCTCAAAATGTAGACATTTAATTCATTTTAATTCAATCTATAAATTCCGTAGACTTCGGACTCCAAAATCATTAAAATATTAACTCTAAATTCTTCGTAAAATATAATATTAATATCTATTTTTTATAGATTATAATTGTTCATGCATTTTCTAATTTTAATAATATTTTTTACATAGATTTTAGATATTAATATTTGTTTAAGTTAATTCATTTTTTTCGTACACATTTTTTCGTAACAATAAAATGATGTCTTATAGTTTGTTTCTAACTAACCATTGTTTGAGTGATTAGTGTACATGACCTTCAAAAATTCAAGAAAAAATATTACCATTGGAGGATAGAGATGATCATTGATGATTTTATTATAAATAAAATCTCATGAAAATGATATCAACACAGTTGATCATCCTAGATATTACATGCTGTGATGCTGAGAAGTGATTTATAGAGAGAGAAAGACTATTATACTTTGTACGTTTCATGAAAATCATGTTTAGATTGCCTTGTGTCACTCCAATTGTTTCTAAGTACAATCTAGGGATTCAATGGATAGGAAGATAGAGGTGTTGAATACCTTAAAGAACAAGGGCTTTAGATGATATCAAGATAGATTCTGATATGTCTATCGAGGGATTACCCTGGTGAGGGTAAGATAGAATTTCATGAATGTATAAGTCGAGGGAAATTTATCAATGGTTTTTGGATACCCTACTCTTTGTGTGAAATTATTTCCTACTTGTTACTTTTTTTGTTTCATGTTTTTATTTCAACTTTATTTTGATAAAGGAATAAATGATAACATTTTTATACATTCTTGTGCTTTACTTACTTTGATAAATATGATTATATATGCTTTAAGGTTGAATCTTCCATTAAGAAAATTTTTCATAAGTTTCATTTCTAGATTCATATTTATGGACCCTGGTATGTTTGTATCATAGAACTAAAAGTGGATCTATGAATTTATCTTATTTAACTTTGTTAAACACTTTTTTACTTATGTTAAAAACCAAATGTTTTTAATCATAAAATTCACCCCCTCTTGTAATTGAGCATCTACATACACTGTTTTGATCCTACAATTAGTATCAATGGAGGTCTCTGAAATACTTATACCCAAATATAAGTTTTCTTGCTCAAAGTTTTCTCATTCTAAATTATTATTTCTTATATTTTCTTCTTATTGTTTTTACTAATGATTTTATCTTTGTTAATAAAATTTTTCCTATTACCATGTTTTGTGGAAAAGATATATTCCTGTAGAATGGAAGGAATAAATGATGGTTCTATTGACAATCT
Source organism: Viscum album (assembly GCA_963277665.1). Classification (NCBI taxonomy): domain Eukaryota; kingdom Viridiplantae; phylum Streptophyta; class Magnoliopsida; order Santalales; family Viscaceae; genus Viscum; species Viscum album. The sequence goes on along the minus strand of OY728138.1, from coordinate 917,475,557 downwards.
TAATCCTACTAGATCGCTAATTTTTGATAGTAATGATTACGAGTACTAGAGAGATATGATGAAGAATTTCTTCATTGACACTGGAGTAGACAACTTTTTCATTCTTACTTGTGATTACAAAATTCCAGGAAGGAATTAAAAACCTTCACCATCCATGAAAAAACAAAATATCAACTAACTTATAAGGTACGAAATACTTTGTTGTGTTATATTAATAGGAACATATATAGTCAAATATCTTCCTATGAAGCTACCAACTGAATCTCGAAGAAACATGAAGTTACACATTTTTGGTCTTCTAAAGTGAGTGAAATAAGAATAGCTATGTTAGGAGATGAATATCATGGGTTCTTATTTCTTTATGTTGAACTTGTTTGCAAAGTGAAACATAGATTATTGATGATTCTCAACAGTATACAATCTATGAGGCGAAAAGTTTAGATAATTAATTTTTTTTTATAAGTCCATAGATGTTATGCCCGATGAGTGGGAATCCAAAATAACAACCATTGATTAGAACATGAACGTTTCCAATTTTACTCTTGATAAACTTTTTTTAACACTTATACAACATGAAGCAATAATAAAAAGAGATTATAACATAAATAAGAAGAATAATGGTAATGGATGTGAAACCTTTGATATAACTAATGCCAATACTCCAAAAAGAGTTACAAGATCTACATCTAAGAAAGTCACTATTCTATCTTGGTCTAGTGAATGTGATCATTCTGAAAATGACATATCTATTAATTTATGAAGGATGAACAAGATATTTGGAAAAAAGACTTTCATTATTGATATATGAAGAAAGAATTAAAATACAAAAAATAATCGGAATTCACTTACTATGAATGCAAAAGAGCCGGGCACATCAGGCCGTATTGTCTCATTCATATAAGGAAATACCAAAAAATAATTTTTGATGGAATAGAAATAATTATTACAAATATAAATCAAATAATGTCTTGAAGGATACTAATTTATGGGTTGATAGTGGTATTGACTAATCAGATGAATCCTTAGAGTATGAATCTTCTAGTGAGAATAATCTTATCCTACTAGACAAACTACCCATTAAAATCTTTTTCAAATGGAAAAGGTACACAATTCTTAATCTATCACTAATGTATCATTGAATGAAAAGTATACTAGTGATAAATATTATATGTCTTCATATGAAGATTCTTTTTTTGATGGATATAAATATTTAATTTCTTATAAGAAAAGTGTCTACATTTTCTAAACTACTTGAAAATGAATATTGTAAGATAAAAAATAAGTTAGAGAAAAAAAATTATAGAATTTCTATTCTAACTAAAGAAGTATAAATTTTTTTAGAGATCTTGATTAGAAAAATTTTTATTTTTAATGTGTTTATAAAAATTTTAAGGAAGTTATTTCTGAGAAGAATAGAATTTCTATGGATCTAAAAGATGTTATTTCAATGAAAAATATATTAGAGGATAAATGATGTTCTAAAACTAATAACATTGTGGATAAGAACATTGTTATTAAACTAAAGTTAAAAATACCTCCTATAGGAAATTCCTATAAAAAATTAAATCTGGTAAGGAACACATTGGAAAAATGTATTCTGAAATTCATCATTTAATGAATAGTTATAGATATGGTTATAATCATTCAAAACTTGTTTTTAGTAATAAATATTTTGTTCCAAAAAGTGCACCATTTTTTATATGTTTCAATGTGATGGAGATTTGGACAAAAAAATTTCTCTAAATAATATCCAATATTCAGGTTTTCATTAAACTTTTTTTCCAATGAAAATGTGGGTGCCTATAGTTTTACTTTCTAATATTTTCAAATCCATGAATGTTTGGATTCAGAAATTCTAGCATTTTTTATTTTGAGAAAATATAGAATGTACCAACAACAATAAATCGTATAGGGATAGTAGATGTTCCCAACATATGAATGGTAAAAAAATTATTTGAAAATATTATCATGGTAGTATGAGGAAAAGTAACATTCAGAGATAATTCTTAGGGAGAAATTGTTGGTATAGGTATCATTGTTCTTCTTGTAAAAACATTAATTTCAAATTATTTATTTTTTAAGGGTCTTAAAAAAACTTATTTTCATAAGTGAATTTTGTGATGAAGGTTACCATTTGAATTTTAGGAATGATAAATTATTTATACACAATTCTATATAAGAGTTTATTATTTCTTCCCATAGGTATGAGAATGTATATACACTAAACATAAAAGACCATAAGAGACATGATCTACCTTGCCTCAGTGCAATGGAATATCAATCTTGGTTATTGCATAAAATTTTAGGACACTATAACTTGAAGAACTTAAGAAAAATCATTATGAAAAGACACCTTATGGATCTATAAAATCATAGATTTTATTCTTAAAATGTTTTTTTCCCTTGTCAATATGGAATGAAAAATAAATCACATTTTTTAATCAATCAGTCAAGTCACAAATTCAGATGTGTTACAGTTAGTGAATATGATTCTTTTTGGTCCTAGAGAAACTAGATGTGTGAGAGGGAAATATTATGTATTTGTTTTAGTTGATGATTACAATATATTTACATGGATTTATTTTATATAAAATAAATATGAATCTTTTTCTTATTTATAATCTTCTAGAGCCCAAGTTAAGAATCAGAAAATCCTTTAGTTGATAAATATTCATATTGAGCTTGGAGAATAATTTCAATATTACAGTTTTGAAACTTTTTTTAGTGTAAAAGGAATTACTCATAACTTCTCAACCACAAGAAATCCTCAACAAGATTGTGTTGTTGAAAGAATAAATAGAATTATTCAAGATTTATCTAGAACCACATGGAGTGTATATTTTATGGCTAAAAAAATTTGGTTTCAAGCTATTACTAATGCTTGTTATAATATAAATTGAGTTTTAATCAGACCATTTCTTAATAAAACAATTTATGAATTGTGGACTGGTTGAAAACCTAGACATTATTACAACAATTATTTGGTTGAAAAGTATTCATTCTCAATATTAAAGATACCTTACAGAAATTTTTACCCAAAATTGATGAAAGAATTTTCCTAGGCTATTCCACTAATTTTAAGGCCTATAGAATTTTTAATAAAAATAATTGTACTATTGAATAAATAGTTCATGAAAAATTTGATAAAACTATTCCTTTTATTTTAAAAAAACACAAACATAAAACCTCAGGTGTATTTTAAGGAATTTATTATCAACCTTTGATAGAATATTATTCTAAAAAGTAAAATGTTAAAGAAAATTATTCTGAAGCATTTACCCTAGAATATTTATCAACCATAGGTTTATGAATAGGTTTTACAAAACCCAAATCAACTGTTTCTTAAGAGTCATCCCAACGATATTATCATTGGTTATGTAAATCAACTGGTAAACACTATAAGTTCATTAATAAATTATGTAGAACATATATCATTCCATTACCTTTTAGAACCAAAAAACAATGATGAATCATTAAGTGATGACATTTAGATTAAATCCACGCAAGATGAGATAAATGAATTTGAAAGGAACAATGTTAAGACCTTTGTTGAAATACATAAATAAAATTTCATATTTGGAGTAAAAGGGGTCTTCAAAATCAAGTGAGATGAAAATGGAATCGTAGTAAGAAATAAAGCTAGAATAGTTGATAGAGGCTATATGCAACAAGAAGGAAGGGACTAGGAAGAAAACTATTCTCTAGTAGGTATACATGAATCTATTAACATTTTACTTTCCATTGAAAAATTATTTAATTTAAAACTTTTCAAATGGATGTGAAGTGTGATTTATTTAACTGATATGTTCAATAGGAAGTTTATGTTGAATAGCATCCTAGTTTTGAAGACACAAAATATCCTGAACATGTTTTCAAACATAGGAAAGGTTTATATGGACATAAAAACCCCCTAGAGCCTGTTATTATTGACTTATAGGTTTTTTATTACAAAACAAAAATGGTAATGGAACTACTAATACAAATCATTTTATTATGATATATAAGAAAAATGTTTTGATTGTTAAAATATATTGTTGATCCCTCTGGGAGAATTAGTCAAACTTATATTTTGATAATCCCAACTATGCTCAATTATGGTTTGATAATCCCCATTTTGATTAATTGTTAATTAATTATTTTGGTATTTTTGTACACCATATTCATTAATTATATTATTTATATTATCTTCAAAGAATATGGTTACTGGATGAATATATATTTTAACTTAACTCATTCCGCCAATAGAATACTTAAACATACGTAAAGTTTACCGTTACAGAACAAGGCTACTGATACGTAAAAGTCACTGTTACAGAACAAGTCTATCGATACGAGGAAGGTTACCGATATACTAAGCCTACCGATATGAGAAGTTTACAGTTACATCAATGTCAACCGATACACAAAGGTTACTAATACATCAAGACAACTGATACGAGAAAGGTTACCGATATACTAAGCCTACCGATATGTGAAGGTTACCGATACATCAATCCTACCGATATGTGATGGTCACCGTTATGCAAAGCCTACCGATATGTGACAGTCACCGATATAGACAAGTCACCGGTACAACAAGTCTACCGTTATGCAAGCTTGCCGGTACATCAAGCCTACCGATACCGAAAGCCTACCGTTACAGACAAGTTACCGAAGGAGGTCTACCATTACACATTAAGTCTACCGATAGAAAGGCTACCGTTGCACATGGAGTCTACCGATACAAAGGGCTGCCATTACACATGAAGTCTACCGATAGAAAGTATATCGTTGCACATGGATTCTACCAATACAAAGGGCTACTATTGCACATTAAGTCTACCGATAGAAAGGCTATCGTTACACAAGAGTCAACTGATACAAAGCCTACCAATACTGAAGGCTACCGATACCCAAAAGCTACCATTCCCGAGAATCCGACGCTGCCATAATTTCCTTATCTTTATTTAATCTAACCAACGGTCATATCTGGTATATTTTAATACACTGACATTTATTTAATGTGTGTTGTTGGATGTCAGAGAACCCTACCTCATACCTGCAAAAATGAAATCATTTCGTTTACCAGAGCTCGTGCCATAAATACAAGAAGTCCATGTTGCTACATATACCACAGAGTGATACACACATGCAGAATGCATGAGGAATATACACAAGATAGAAGCATACACGAAGAATAAGAGCTCAGAAAGATATTCATGAATGATCAAGAATACACAGAAGCTCATACATATTCACAATAAGGATTCTGAAGAACTTCATCGACTACATTTTCACTATCTCTGAACCTGGATGTCAAGCCAACGACACTCTATTTTTCATACAAAACCAGAAGAGGACTCAGAACCATTTCTGATCAAATTCAATGGAGTCCAGAGCCGCACTTCAATCACTAGATCCATTCTAAACTCTATATCTTGCTCAATGATTTATTATTTACATTACAAGCAGTGTGTGTCATCTGTTTTAATTTACACACACACTGTATCCTGAACCTTAACTGGAGGATCTATAAATCCTCATTAAAAATCCTTACATTTTTTATTTCCCACTGTGGAAAGTGCTAGAGGTCATGTGTGACCTGGACAGCTGTATTTGCTGTTTTTTTTTGTTTCCCACGTAGAACTGTGGTAGAGGTCTTTGACCTAGACAGATGTAAACTATTGTGAACCTTGATCCAGGGTGTGGATCCAATTTATAGAAATTGTTGAGAGGACTAAGTCTCGACTTGAGACTGAACCTCTTGGTTATATCTCTTGTGCTTTATTTAGTTTTATATATAACCTTTTTCCGCAGCCAAGTGCTTTAAAGATTAAACTATTTTTTAAAGTAACTCTGATAATTGAATTATAATGTGTTTGTAATATTTGTAAATCATTAGTTTAGTTTCAAAAGCTAATCTGATCTTCTGATTAGATTAACTGGGAATTAATCAATCCCTTGAGAACCTAACTGAAAGTTTTATTTAATTTACATTCAATACAATTCAATTAGTATTTTAAATTGGGGGATTTTAGAGAATGTTTTTGAAATAGAAATTTTAATTGGAACTCAACTCACCCCACTCTTGAGTATCCACTCCAACCAACATTTGGTATCAAATGGTTTAAAATATTTTCTGAAGTACTCTGTTTTTCAACTGTGATTTTCATTGTATTTTAATGTTCTTAAAATTTCTGTTACTTCTAAATTTTTATCTCTTTAAAATTTTTGTTTCAACCTACTTATCATGGATAACAGACTTGAAGGTGTTGCTACTAATAGACCACCATTTTTCAATGGAAATAACGATGCTCAGTGGAATATTAAGATGAAAATTTATTTAGAAAGCATGGGTTTTGATATTTGTACTGCCATAGAATCTGAATATAAAATTCCCACTACTGCTAGATCGATGTGGAATGAAGCTACTAAGACAGCTTACAATAATAATTTCAAGGCTATGAATGCTCTGTACTGTGCTTTAGGAGAGAGAAATTTAATAGAATATCTGCTTGTAAAACTGCTTATGAAATTTGGGATACATTAAGTGTTTCTCATGAAGGAACAACTAATGTTAATGAAATGACATTGAACACCTATACTATTAATTATGATAATTTTAAGATGAAGCATGATGAACCCATTTCTGATATGTATCTCAGGTTTAACGAAATTTTCAATACAATGATCTCACTGGGAAAGGATGTTTCATCGAAGGAGCAGATCATGTAAATATTGCGATGCCTACCTGAAATATGGAGGGGCACTTATGTTTCAATCAGAGAATCTTGTGATATTGGTGAACTTCCAGTTAAGGAACTTATTGGTATGTTGATGATGTACGAAGAAGAAAATAAAGTAAACAAGGAAGAAGAAGATGAATAAAAAAGGAAGTCAGTTGCCTTCAAGACATCTACCTCCAAGAATAAGGAATAGGAGAAAATTCAAACTATAAGTGATAGCTCATGCTATGAAGAAAGTGAAAGTGCATCTAACAGTGATGCAGAAATGGCTCACATAGGCAGAAGTTTTAAGTTGTTTTATAGGAAGAAGAAGTTTTTCAGAAAAACAAATTACAAAGGTAAGCATGACAACAAGGGACACTGGAAAAAAGGCTGGAAGAAACCTAACAAATATGATGAAGTTGTCTGCTATGAGTGCAAAAGAAAAGGACACATCAAATAAGACTGTCCAAATATGATATACACAAAGAAGTATGAGTATATGGACAATAAGTATAAGAAATCCATGAAGGCTACTTGGAGTGCTTCTGAGGATAGTTCCAGTGAATCTGATGCTTCTGAGACTAAGAACATAAACAAGGCAACCATGTGTTTTATGAAAAACACTTCTGGGGTAACATCTATAACTCATGATTTAAATTTTTATTATTCTAAAGATAATGCAGAATCTGATTCTGAAACTGAAAATATGTCAAAATATGAACTATTTGAATACTGTGATATGTTAGAAGAAACCTGTAATGTGCTGAAAGAAAATATAATGGTTTAAACAAACAGTATGCTTTAACTGTTAAACATAAATATGTTCTTGACCTAGAAATGGAAATGAATGCTCAGTTTCTTAAAGAAAACACTGAACTGAAATTGATAAATGGGCAACTTAGGAAGGATTTAGAAAAGTTTACAAATGGAAAAGACAGTCTTACACAAATTCTAGGAAAGCAGATTGCACCTAGATATACTTCTGGTATAGGATACCAACCTGGACAAAGAAAAATTTCCAAAAATAGATTTATTCCCAAATTTGGATAGAATGTGGTTAGTTATAGTTCTGGAAGCTCATATGCTTCAACCAGTTATATTCATAGTTACAGATCTAATAAGTTTTATCTTTCAAAATCTCTTGATTCTGCAAACCTTATGAAACCCATAAGACCAATTTGGGTACCTAAAGTTTTATTAGCTAACCTGTCTGGACCCATGAAAATCTGGGTACCAAATTCATTTCCAATCTAAATCTGTTTTGTAGGGAACCTGTTTAAAGAGATAATGTAGAAAGACTTGGTACTTGTATAGTGGATGTTCAAGACATATTTCAGGATACTTCTCTTGCTTTAAAATCTTAGTCAGAGTTGATGGAGTCTTTGTCACCTTTGGTGATAATTCTAAAGGAAAAATCATCGTCTTAGGCCAAATTGGTAACATTGACTTAGTATTAATTTCTGAAGTTCAATTTGTTGATGGACTTAAGTATAATTTACTATGTATTTCTTAGTTATGTGATGATTGTTTTAATGTTAAATTTGAAAATGATTCTTTCAATGTTTTTAATTCTAAAAATGCTTTAGTATTTTCTGATCTGTGAAATGAAAATGTTTATATTGTTGATTTAAATTCTTTAGCTATGCAAAAAATTACTTGTTTAAATTCTTTTCATAAAGAGTCTTGGCTTTGGCATAGAAGATTAGGACACTGCAATGTACATTCACTTAGAAAACATACTAAGAAGAACATAGTTAGAGACCTACCAAAACTTGAATTCCCAGCAGACAATGTTTGTAATCCTTATCAAAAGGGAATGAAACATAATGTTTTTTTCAAATCAAAGAAAAAAGTGTCAACTTCTCAACCTCTTGAGTTGGTTCATATGGATTTGTTTGGACAATCCAGAGTTTCTATTTTAAATGGGAACCACTATGTTTATGTTCTAGTAGATGACTCTTCTAGGTATACTTGGGTATATTTTCTAGCTCACAAGAGTGAATCTTTTTCTTACTTTGTTAAATTTTCCAAGTCTGTAGAGAACCTTAGTGGACTCAAGATTAAAACCTTGAGAAGTGATCATGGCCGTGAGTTTGAAAATCATGAGTTTGAATCCTACTGCTCACACAATGGCTATAGTCATAATTTCTATGCACCTAGGAAACCTCATCAAAATGGTGTAGTAGAAAGGAGAAATAAAACCCTTCAATAAATTTCCAGGACCAAGCTAAATTAGTATGGCCTACCTGTTTATATTTGGGCTGAAGCTGTCAATACAGCGTGTTATATTATCAATAGAGGCTTGATTAGACCTGTTCTCAAGAAGACCCCTTATGAGTTGTGGAACAATAGGAAACCTAAGGTTAACTACTTCATAGTTTTTGGTTGAAATGTCTTTATTCTCAATACTAAATATAATCATGACAAGTTTGCATCTAAGAGTGATGAAGGAATTTTCTTATGTTACTCTATTTCTAGTAAAGCATATAGAGTTTTCAATAAGAGAACCATATGTGTGGAGGAATTTGTTCACATCAAGTTTGATGAAACTGATCCACATGAACCTAAGAACTCTCTTGAAAATCTTGAAGATGATCTCTCTGTTTTGAACCTTAATGATAAAGATAGTGGACCTATAGTTAACACATCTAGTTCTGGAAATTATCCAATACCTGCTTCTGTTGATCCTCAACCTGTTGATGAACCTGAAATCTATATCCCTACCTTTTCGAGACCAACTAGTATTCTGAAGAACCTTCCCTTGGATGCTATTGTAGGTAATATAGATAGAGGAACACAGACTAGAGCTTCTCTAAGAAATCAGGTTGAACATCAAGCTTTTCTTTCACAGTTAGAACCTAAAAATATCAATGATTCTATCAATTATGAATTTTGGGTAATATCTATGCAAGAATAACTAAATCAATTTGAAAGAAATAATGTCTGGGGATTAGTAGAAAGACATAAGGACACCTTGACCATAGGCACAAAATGGGTGTTTAGAAACAAATTTAACGAATATGGAAAAATCATTAGAAACAAATATAGACTAGTTGCACAAGGTTACAATCAAGAAGAAGGAATTGACTATGAGGAAACCATGACACCTATAGCTAGATTAGAGGCAATTAGGATCTTACTTGCTTTTGCATCACATCGGAATTTTAATTTATATCAAATGGATGTGAAAAGTTCTTTTCTAAATGGTTTTATTCTTGATGATGTTTTTGTAGAACAACCACCAGGTTTTTCAAATTCTCACTTTCAAAATCATGTTTTTAAACTTTCTAAAGCTTTATTTGGTTTGAAACAATCTCCAAGAGCATGGTATGAAAGACTTACAAATTTTCTTATTTCAAAAGAATTTTCAAAAGGAATTGCTGATCCCACTCTTTTTATAAAAATAATTTCAAAAGATGTTTTAATAGTGCAGATATATGTTGATGATATTATTTTTGGATCATCTAAAAAATCTTTATGTACTAATTTTTCCAAGGTTATGAAAAATGAGTTTGAAATGAGCTTAATGGGAGAGCTTAAGCACTTTCTTGGATTTCAAATCTTTCAAACTAAAGATGGTATTATTTTGAATTAGAGTAAATATACTAAGAATTTATTAAAACGTATTGGTTTGGATAGTATTAAGGGAAGTGATACACCTATGAGTACCACCTGTAAATTGGATATTGATGAAACTGGGAAACCAGTGGATCAAACTAATTACAGAGGTATGATTTAGAGTTTACTTTATCTTACTTCTAGTCGACCTGATATTATGTTTAGTGTATATATGTGTGCTAGATTTCAAGATAATCCTAAAGAGTCACACTTACTCGCTGTTTAAATAATTTTCAAATATCATAATAATACTACTAATTTGGGATTGTTTTTTCCAAAAGGACAATCATTTGATTTAATAAGTTATTCAGATGCTGACTTTAATGGATGAATGTTAGATAGAAAGAGCACATCTGGAACATGTCATTTACTTGGAAACTACTTAATATCATGTTGTAGTAAGAAACAGAACTCAGTTGCATTTTCTACTACTGACACAGAATATATAGCTGCTGGTAGTTGCTGTGCGCAGATTCTGTGGATGAAACATGCTATATTGGACTATGGATTTGATTTTAAACATGTTTCAATTAACTGTGATAACACTAGTGTGATCAACATCTCTAAGAACACTTTGTCTCACTCTAGAACTAAACACATTGATTTTAGACACCACTTTCTAAGAGATCATTATCAAAGAGGTTATATAACTCTTGAGTTTATAGGCATTGAACACCAATTAACCGATATTTTCACTAATCCTTTAAGTTTAGAAAGATTAAGTATCATTACAAACGAATTAGGAATGATAACTAACTCATAAACTGTTAAGAAACCTCACCGTTAGAAACCTCACCGTTATAAACCTCACCGTTAGAAACCTCACCGTTAGAAACCTCACTGTTAGAAACCTCACCGTTAGGAAACCTCACCGTTAGAAAAACTCACCGTTAGAAACTTCACCATTAGAAACCTCACCGGTACATCTCTCGTGTTGTTTTTAATTTTTGTATTAAATCTGAGACCTTAAATTTCTTTTTAATATGAGATTTATTTTATTTGTGAATCCTAAATGATATTAAATCCAATTCTAGAAATCACTCAATCACCGTGAACCTGTCTCCTCAAAGCCCTCCTACCTAAACCTCTCAAGCTCGCAGAACCCTAAACCTCAGAATTTGACATGGCTCATGTGAAGCGACCCTCAGTGGATGAAGGGAGTGATGCACCGCAAGCTAAAAGGCAGAAAGTAACAGAAGCTGGTGCTAGTGGAATCCGTAGAGATGTTGTTAGAAGGAATCATGCGAATCCGCATCTATCGAAGCACGAAATTATAGTAGAAACGGAATTGTGTGCAGAATGGCAGCTGGAGAGAAAATCCGTTATTCTGAAAATCTTACAAGAGCAAGGATGGCCCGAGTGCTTCATGAACAACAATGGACCGTATTGTCAATCTTTTATAAAATAATTCTATGAGTTTGTCATTTTTGAGACATTAGAAGAAGAGAACAAGATGAGATCCTGTGTGAATGGTCAAGAGTTAGTGTTTTCATCTGTTGAATGGGCTGAGAACCTTAGAGTTCCTCACAATGGTGATTAAGGATTTTATTCAAAATCCATACCTACTGCTAGTGACTTTTTCAATTATGAAGATTCCTTGTTAGAGTTAATAGGAAATGGAGCTCCTAGAAAACTCATTGCTATAGAAATGGATGGAGAAGAAAAACTGCTTTTCAAATTCATACAGCATGTGATTAGTCCAAGGAGATGAGATTTTTCTACCCTCATATTTCAAGATATTTATTTGTTTTATCTATTAAATCATGGAGTAAAAGTGAATCTATGTAGATTACTTATGATTAAGATTGAGGATATGACTAGACCGAAGTCCAAGTCTAATACTCTTTTCATTTCCAAGATGATTTCTATCATTTTGAAAGAAAAGTAGGTATCTGGACCTCAAGATGAAATAGTTGTAGTTAAAGACAACTTTTGTATCACTAGAACTATTTGTAAGTTCATCAAAGTAAGCTTGAAACCTTGGATGAAATCTTGGGTTAATGATGAACGTATAATTTAAGATAAGTACACTCTTATGGATCATCCTTCTATGACAAAGGATGTGAGGGAACCTGGTCTTGGACCAGATGAACCAGAACTG